>JAHIAL010000075.1:1200000-1800000 GCA_021605145.1 Aegilops bicornis | reverse complement strand
CTACATGTACAACATTGAGAAGCTCCTCTTGGATCAAGCTTACAACAGTGAGCATTAAACAATCGTTCTCTCTTGTTGCTAGCGGTGTTGAGAATACATGCAACAATTAGTATTGCACTGTTCTCCTTGATAGGTTCATGAAGATTGCCAGCAATGAGAATCACATCCAGTATTTACGCCTGAAAATCTCACCATTGGTACTCATGGGAATTAATCAGTAGTACTAAAAAGAATGATATAGCTAGAAACTTCATATAACTTTAGTGGTGGTTTTTCAAAGTCAAAATTTCAGGATATAACTTCAGTGATGGTCCTTCGAAGTCAAAATTTCAGCATATATGTGAATATTAAATTGACCTCGCATACCTATAGAAATTAGGAAAACTGTAAGGCTATAGTGCGGCTGGCGCGCCTACCGTGTCCTCACCGGTTGTAGAGTGACCCCTACATCCTTGGTGGCAGCCACGGCGCCCATGTCCACCTGCATCCAGGTTTGGGAAAGAACAATATAACAGAGAAATAATGTGGACCAAATGTTCATGGAATTTTGCAATGTGATATAGCTACAGATGGGTATGATTGGCAACAATCCTAAAATTAATATTGTACCATAATGTCTAGCTCAGGAATTTTACACTACACCAACATTTATCACGGCGGCAACAACCACATGACTCCTTCACTTTGGTGATTGATACGATCCTGTCTCTTCCTTCATGTGAAACCACAAATATTAAATTCTATTGTTAAAGATATATTCCTAACACGTGAAGAAGAGGGAAAAGCAATATGGCAATTTAATGTCTCATCGAGCCTGCAAGTTGGCAGCATCCCAAGTGATGATCGATTTTAGACATAATCTTTAACTACAATAATGTGTACAATACAATTCATCATTTCTTTATTCTAGGCATTGTTTTACTCCCTCTGTTCCTAAATATAAGACCTTTTAGAGATTCCATCATGGACTACATAGGATGTATATAGACATACTTTAGAGTGTAGATTTACTCATTTTGTTACGTATGTAGTCTATAGTGAAATCTCTAAAAGGTATTATATTCAGAAATGGAGGGAATACCCTGAATAAAGAGATAACACAAGGACAAACTTGTGAGAGACAGAGAGAACCCAGTTAGCATCTCAAACTGTGAATAAGAACTCCTATCGGAGACACTCAAAGTTTTATATTACCATCTAATTAAACAATAGTAATATAGTAATAAACACATGTAAACCTCGAGAGGCGGTTAGGGTTTGGACAGGTACTCTGGAGGGAGGAGGCGGAGAGTCTGGAGGTCATCAACATGCGGGTATTATGCGATCGTGGAATTGTTGGTGCCGCGACGACGAGCTACCTTTCCCCATCGTAGAGCCATCATCGCTACCGCTGGCCTCCTCCGACTGATTGCGCTACCAACGTCGCATCAGGTCGTGATACTGAGGAAAGTGGGAGATGGCGGTCGGGTGTGGGTGTGGGTCTAGGGATACAAAGGAGCCCTCCCAACTGTTTTTGTGCTTCACAAATCAATTCATAATGTCAATGTTATGACCATGCTGGAAAATCAACTTACTGGGAAATTTATTTGAATAACAACTAAAGTACAAAAGTACTTAAGATAACAAAGTTTTGATCAAATTCACTAAAAAATACCATGCACCAAATAACTATATATATTATACAAGGTCAAGGCTGATTCGAGTTAGGCTGTTACCTAGTAGTATGACAATTATCACCACTTGCAAACTCTACAAGCGAGTGATAGTGTTACTTGCAGGAGCCCAAGTGTGAGACTTTTCAGGTAACTCCATGTATCGTGTGCAGTAATTTGCACAAGAACATAACATCACTCTATATGCAATATGATTTCGGAGTGAAACATATGATTATTTGCTATTGGACCAAACAAATGTGGTTTTAACTCCACATGAGAAATACCATGTAGGAACGAAACATACATCCAAGCATACAAAACCAAGAAGTCAAGCAAGAATTTGATAGGGCATCTAAGCCACGATAACATTCAGTCACGTTTGTATGCAGTGTTGGTAGAGCGAAATGTGTCAATGCCACGATAACATCCACATGTCCACCGTCATGCCTCCGTGGCTCCTCTTGTCAACCACGCGCCTCTGCCAGCGGCTGCGCCAGCAATAATACCCTGTGGGGACATTAGAAATCTGTGGGGTCAATCTTCTCAAGTTACAAGGACTAATGCATAAAATTTAGAAAAACAAAGGGGTGCTCTAAAACAGCTATGGGTTACCTGACCCCACGGCTTACATGTAGGTTCTGCACTGGCCTCTGCCATGGCGTGTCCCCACCTTCCTCGTCACGCCTTCTCAAGTACTCCCAAGAAGATAACAACAATAACAGATTGTTTCAGTATTATAAACTTAATATTAATATTATTCGACAGACGTTCAAACTTGCACACAAATCATGTAAAATGCAAAACTACTAATGCCAGCTTAATAAAATGGCTCCGCTGCATCATACATGGCAAATTAAAGATCACGGGCTTTTGAAATATTTTGCTGGAGTAATATAAACATAATGCATGTTAAACTTCACATGCTAGAGAAAAGATAACACGAACACAATCGGGTAATAATTGAAGTACACTTTACATGCAATGTAAATTGATAACAGAAAGGCAATTTGAAGATGTATACATATGACTGATTATCCAACTAAAAATCTTTACAAATTAGGATCTACTTGATGTGCTTAAGAAATTCTCACAATATCAGAAATATTGTTTTTAGCTCCATTCGCATAATATTTGAGTAAGTATAATAAAAACTTCTTCCTCGACTCATACCCATTCCACACAAGCAATATATCTAGTTAGCACAAATACTTCACGTCAAATGTCTTAAAATATCTAATAGAGAGTACTCACAGTACAAACCAGACGAACAATTCTTTACCATCCCACCAGAGCATAAAATAAAAAGTAAAATAGCCGGACACATCCCTGCCATTTCCTAAATTAATTTTATCTTGAATATAGTGATAAAAATGCATGTATTTTGAATGTTATGATAATGAAATATATAAATTTACCTGTCTATACTCGTTAGAATACCAAGTGGAAATAACATTGTCATCTAGATACATTTGAATGCCGATGCGTTGCCATGGAACAACAAATTTAATACATTAATAAAAATCATTTTAATTCAAAACATGTAAACACAGCTTATGATTTCTTTGCAACAAATATCATTATGTATTATTGTTAGACAAAAATCATGACTACTCTTAAGACAAAATCCATGACTGCATTCAAATTTGAGGTGGTATACTTTTATGACACATAACACGTATATTATCAATTAAATTTGGTGGTCAAAGTTAAATCACACAGAGAGTATATACACGCTACTTTTCTTACAGAATTTGATGTATGAATACATCTTCTCTTCCCCCTTGCAATCCATCTCCTCAGCTTTGCCGCAAGCTTTTTTTGCAATAAAAGCCACACTTTAATATGAAAATGAGAAGTACATCATTTGGTAATAACCACACATTCAACAATGGACTTGAATGTAAGCTAACTCTGCTACTGCACTACAATGGGATATGCCTTTGCCCCTACACGACGCTTCCAGCAACATCACAACAAATGCTCTGTCAGCTAACAATCATAGAAACATCTGTCATAATGGCTAAATGGTGCTTTTGTTGACACTTGTATACATATCGTCGACATATTTCAATGGGCATACACTACTTGCCATGTGTTACATCAAAATATATGACCACAACATCTGCTCTCCTTCCCTCCTTTAAATGCGCCACGAGGGCAGGGGACCTAGACTTTGTGCTGCTCTTATTGATTTAAAGAAAAAAGTTATTTATCTCTGTTAGAACACAAATGCTTAGATAGCATCTGCATGTCAAGGAAGAATAATGTGGCTTGGATAGCGTCTGCAAGTTAGGGAAGAATTATGCGACCGTGTAATATTTGGACAGGAACAAAAGTCATGAAAACATAAAAGTAAAGTTCATGAAGACACAAGCGATACAGATCTTATCACTTCTCAGGTTTTAACTTTCTTATTAGTGTACCAAATTGGCTCAAATATCTACCTATAGTCTGAAAAATAAGAATGAATAAGATCATGCAATCAAGATGGAGGTTGTCATGCATTTTCTCTGTGCAGATCATCAACATGAATAAACAGGTACATAAACAGAAAAATGATGAAATGGAACTTATTCAGCCGATTGGTCTTAGAGCATTGTATAAAATTGATACTCCTCCGATCCATACTACTTGTCTCTAACAGATGTATCTAGCATTGATATCGTCTAGATACATCCATTTTGATGACAACTTATATGGATCAGTGGGAGTAATAGATCATGCAATCAAGCGAACAATGGACAAAGCACTAAACATTCCTTGGGTGCTCACACACTCGACAAGTGGACGGTACTCTTAAATAACTATGAAAAGGGATTTCATCCAAAAATACTATATTGCGAAGATGTTACGGAATATCAATCTAAAGGAGCTAAATTATCAAAGCTATAGAATGATTGGCTCGATATCTTGTCTACAATTTAAGATTAACAATTATTTGACAGTTTCTCATCAAGCAGGGCTTTAAATACTGATCGTTCCATTCTTGACGTGGAGTTCAAGCGGTAGCAGTGAGAATGTCTACTCAAAAATTAAGATGACGTATTGACATGCAAGTTCAATTTAAAGGTTAACTTTAATGCCAACCATAAATCGATTGGAAGTGCATCTACGCATGGATGTTATGGAGCTTTCAAGTAGTAACAATAAAGTGCAGAGATAATAGTGTACCTCTAAATGTAAGACCATCCAAGTAACAATATTTTGTTGTCGGTACAAATGCAGTTGATGTTGACAAAATAATTCATCTTCTTGGTCCATAAAGAGGAGAAACTTAACACCAAAACATCTTATCATAAGTGATCCAAGTTGTTTTCTACCGAAAAAGGCATTCGCCCCGCTTTATATATAAAGCATAGACTAACAGTGCCTGATACAACCACACTCACCCAATACAAACGCACGCACACACCCAAGGCTGGATACATAGGCGCTGAGCGCAGCAACATTCCCTAGCACTACAAGAGCCGCCAGGGCTTGATGAACACCACCACGAAGAAGTGAAGCCGCATATGATGAGCCGTGGGCTCCAAGGCGGCGCCTTCAAGAAGGATCACGACATCAAGCGCGCCACCGCCCGATCAAGGATCGAGTTTCCCTGGAGCAACACGAGGGGCAATGATAGCCGCGACGACGCCTTCAAGAAGGAGCGATCTACGCCGTCGCCAGTCCGTCCGAAGATAGAGTAGGTTTTCACCCTGGCCAACCCTCACCGCCACCGAACGCCACACCCCGGCTACCATGCCGCCCACACGGCCTTGGCAATCGGGCAGCACCGAGGCACGAGCTCTGCCCAGGAGCACTGTGCCACCACCACCAGGGCCGCCGCCCCGAAATCCAAGACCTTGACACCACGTCCCCCGAGCCCCACCGCTACCCCAACCGTAGAGACAGACGGAAAGGATCGGCCTTCCGCACCCCTGGCCGGTCCCAGCGTCGAGACCCAATAGACCGGCCACAACAAGCCTCCATCGAACCGTCACCTGCTACGGGCGCGAGGCAGCGCAATCTGCTGCCGAAACACGAGACAGGCAGGTCCTGCTGCCGCGAGCGGGTCGGGCCTGCTACGCGAGGAGCCCAGCTCGGTCCCTCTGGCACCGGGTGCGAGGCGGTCGATGGACCGCAGCCGGGAGAAGGCTAGCCCTTGGCGAGAAGCGAACGAACTCCGATGAGAGGGTCGGAGGTGCGACCACGAGCAACTTACAGATGAGCCGATGCCAGAACAATCTGGCCGCCGTTGCAATCAACCTGCCACCACCACATCACCTGCGCCTCCACGCCTTGGTCAGAACCACCCGAAGCCCCGCCACCCCGCACCGGAGCAGGAAGGACACCGGCCGCAACACCACCACCTCCACAGGGATGCCAGCCACCCCGCCACCGGAGACCAAAACAGCCACCGGATCTGGGCCAGGATGCCCAGATCCGCCGCCAAAGACGCCCAAAGTCCACAGACCCCACGAGCCGCAGGGGAGGGAGGAGGCACCGGCGAGCCACAAGTATGAGGCGGAGCGCCGGAGCAAGGAGCGGCCGGGAGGCGCGCGGGCAGGAGGGAGGCGGCTCAGCGACTCCATCCACCAGCAAGACAGGGAGAACCGCCCCGCCGCCGCCTCGGCCACGCGGCCTTTGGTCGCAGTGCCCCGGCAGCGAGGAGGAGGCGGAGGCGGAGGAGGAGGCGCTAGGTTGCCCTCGACAGGCGCCAGCAGGCGCCTCGGGAGGGAGAGGAGGAGGACCACGGTTACTTCCCACCTTGAATCCAAGTTGTTTTCTTACGAGTGGGAATTCTTGGAATATCCTTTAACCAAATAGTTGAAATGGACATCACTTTATTCGGAGGGTTCGTCCAATGGAATTTACCTTTTCACATAGCAGGAGCACAAATCTGTGAGGATGAATGTCTCCATGATTTGTGACAAGAGAACTATAGCCCGCCTGACTGAAGCCAACATACAGCCACGAGTAAGCAAAACCTACATAATACATTTTAGTAGTTTAACGATCAATGCTTCCACAAAAAAGTCTATGACAGCCCAACTTTTTTATTCTTATAAAAGAAAAGTACCAGGAACACCTGCGTTTTACAGAGCAAACTAATGGCAGAGGTAAAAACAAATCCCCATGGATCAACACAACAGCCTGCTTTGGGAACAAAAGAAACCTGAGCAGGCGCACATAAAAAAAATAAGAGTGCAGTCCATCATATATAGACTTGGTTTTTGTCTTGAACAACTCAAGCAGCTTCCAAGTGGACACATGTACACCTGTATTTGGAATTTATAATTCCTTGGGATGCCATCATGAGCAAGTATCAGTTTTGATCCATAAAACACGTGGTCTCTCTTTTTCTAATCATTATACATCCTATAACATCATTAAATGTTATCAATCTATATCTATAAAAGATGCAAAATTTCAATCAAATTACAATCTCAACTTTGGAATGAAAGTGAAATCGAGTCATGATATCTCGCTGAATTCGACATTGCATATGTTGTCCAACTTGAGTTCAAGTAGTCCCCGGCAAGACCCTGCTCACTAACCTCGTACATAACCTTTACCTCTAGATCTAAATTGGCGAACTTGCACGGAAATTGGAACTATTTTTTAGCATAGAGGGAAAGGGAGAGGAGCACTCACCTGCCACGTTGCATGACCTTCATCGACCCAGAGCATTCCAAGCCAAGATATGCCCTCGGTGTTCTAAAAATCTGCAGAACATCCTGTAAAACATTAACGTGAGGAGGCAGCGGTGCAGACCAGCGAATATAAGCGATGCATGTAACAGTTGACATATAGAAAAACAAAGAGAATCACTCAAACCGGGAGGGCCAGGGCGTTGTTACGTAGGCGATAACAGATTCGTGAAATAAAGCCGGAGGGGGGACCCTATTTCGTCATAATGGATCCGTGAAATCTGTGGACAAGAAAAGAGATTCACCATGGGTGACTTCATGTTAACTGAAACTACACAGCAACTGGCAAGCTTTACAAAAGATGCAAGCCTTAGTATTCGTTCAAGATCATAATAATAAATTGTAATTTAAGGTAAATACGCCTCAGCAAGTTCATGAGTTGGCCTCACCTCGGAGCATCCCAACAGAAGCCAACCCACAGCAAAGGCGCATCAGCACGATCAAATGCGTGTACAACGGTGGGCGCCTCATACACGGTTGTCGATAACCCGATGGACAACGGAGAAGGAGAGCCTCATCAGTAGCATCATGGTGGATTTCAACCCAGCGTTGTGCTCCGCCCAACGAACATGGATGCCGCCGGCGGTGGCCCGGTGGAGCTCGAACCCGAGAGACTCTGCTGCTTGCTAGGAGGTTATATAATTTAAGGTGTTTTCCAGTTTCTTGTTGGTCTTTTTGGTTTTTTATGGTTTTCATGACGTTTCCCTTTTCTTTCTTTATTTTCCTGTTCTTACTTCACTTTATATTTTATTTTTGTTCTTGTTTTCTATTTTTCTTAATAAGAAACAAAAAAGCTACACACAAGTATATTTTTTTTATAAATGGTCGTTTCTAAATATGTGGTGAACCTTTTATCTCATATACGTACATGATATTTTTAAGAAAATATTTCAACATTTTAAAATTATGTAAAAAAATTTAACATATTAAAATACATTTTCAGTACACATGAATGTTTTTCGAATACACGATGAACATTGTATTTCAGATATATGAACGGTTTTACAAAAATATGTAAAAAGTTTTAATACATGAATATAATTGTTTGTATTTTTTTTAGAAAAGGAGGATGAACCCCGGCCTCTGCATCTGGTCGATGCATACGGCCACTTTATTAATTATTCTCACAAGATCTTACAAAGCCATACAACAGCAAGACTAAAGCCGCCGTCTAAGCAACAGCTGTCGCTACACCTATCCAATTGATGAAGGAGCGCAGATAGTCTGACCTAATACCAAACAGACATCGCAGCCAAACCTAAACATCTAAGACCTAAGGTCCCAATCAGGACGCCTGCCGGGTATGGGGCACCTACCAGTCCGGCGCACTCCTCAACCAAGACGCATGCCGGGTATGAGGCTGCCGCAACCACCTGCCACCAATCCATCTTCAGAGCTGTACTGTTGCATGTACCGTGTCAGGTCTCTCTGCCATCGACGCCACCACGACGCCCGACAGTGTCGTCCTCCTGCGCGAGGCCATCCTCCCACAACGAACTCCGAATCTGCACCGCGCCACGCCGTCAAGATCCGTCGCCATCAGTGTGTAGGATGAAACACCGCTCCACCAAAGAATCCGTCCTCTGGTCCCTCGATCACGTGTGTACCTCCAAGAATGACGCCCCAAGGGAGGAACGGCGCGAAGCGCCGCCGTCATCCGATCATCCGATCTAGGGTTTCCCCAGAGGTAGCGAGAGCGGCCTTGAACTTCTCCACGGTGATGCCTTCAAGAAGGGAGCAGCGCGAATAGGCGCCATCGCCGGCCTTAGCAGACGCCGAAGGCAAGTTTTCACTCAGATCAGTTCGAAGGGATCCAACTCTCGTGCACGGGCCGCCGTCACCACCAGCACCACCAGGCAGAACCTTGGAGCACCAGCAGATCAGCGAGCCGCCGGCACCACCGCATCCAGATCGCGGGCCACCGCCATCCCCCGCGTCGTCCGGGTCAAAGACAGAGCCGACGACAGCGCACAGGGACCGCCGCCGCCTGCACACGCCGGAGCGCCGCCGAGATCCCAGCGCCCGCCACCGCTTGCCGAGGGCCGCTGGCCACGAAGCGGACTCCCACGCACACCAGGGGAAGCTATCGTCGCCCCCTAAGCCCGCGCCGGCGTATCCGCCTCAGCGCGCGCCAACTACCACAGCGTCCGCCCGCGCCAGATCCAGCGAGCCGTGGGAGAAGAGATCCCGCCGCCGACGCCGACGGGCTTTGCTTTCGGCCTTGGCCCGCGCCAAGCATGACAAGGAGGAGAGGTTGGGGGAGGGACGAGGATGCGGCGGCGCTAGGGTTCCCCCCGGTCGCCGCGCAGGGGCGACACGGGAGGAGTCGGGAGCCGGGCTGCAGATGCTCTAATACTCCAAGTATGCATAAACATTTCATTTCAAATGCACAAACATTTTTATTTTGCGTACGTGAACATGTTTTTCATTTTCATTGTCAAAGCTGATTGTTTTGACAACATTATTTAAACCACATTCCCAAAAAAAAATTAAATCAGGATAAACAATCCCATTTGTAGGTTCACGTGTAAATAACTATAGGCCAAAGGACAAATAAAACAGAGATACCAGGTTCAGACTTGCTGAATTCACGCTTGAAGAGATTGGTGCGGAAAAGTGGCGACCCAAGAGCTAGCCAACTGCGCCATCACTGCTTTTGTGATAATGCAGCGAAACAACGGCTGCTGTTAGCCTTTACAGGCTCCTCGCCGGCGGGCTCGTCTTCGAGAAGGTCGATCCGGTGGTGTGGCGGGTGGTCCGGCGCCAGGTCAGCTCATCATCTACAATTCAGCACCATGCATGAATGCATGATTTGATCCAAAGCTACTGTCTGAAACCGGTTCCTTGTCTGACAGCATCATGCTTGTTTCTCCGGACATAGAGAAGAATGCAGTGGACCTGTCGCAGTTCAAGATCGAGGGCATGAAGTCAGGATCACCGAGGAGTGGTTCTCCTTTTAAAACATTTTTGGTCTTTTCTGCTCATTCTGTTATAACCTGAATTTATTTTGGTCTTCCAGTCTCTTTCTGGTAACATTCTGAATTTCTGCCCATTCTTTTATAGTAATCTGTGGCTCATTCGTTCCCCCTGCTATAGTCTCATTTGACTTTGTCTGTCTCTCTGTAAGCATTCTGAATTCTTTTATAGTCTGTATCTCTTTCAGTTATAATCTGAATTTCTCTTGATCTTTTGGTCTGTCTGAACTCAAAAGTGTTTACGGGTCTTTAAAGCATATATAAACCTCTCTGCTCATTCTGCAATGTAAACATTCTGCAGCTCACTTACTTTTTATCTTTAGCACACTGGTTGTTAATTTTCAGTGATGTAAACGTCGCTGAACTTTTTGGTCATTTTGGTGGTCCTCAGGATTTCCAGGAGCAGGTGCGGAGCTTGCCGGACTGCCGGCAGATGTTCCACCTGCCGTGCATCGAAGCACAGATCGTGCCCCTTCTATATGAGGATATGCTCTAGATCACCATCACCTTCACCCGCGATGGCAACCGATGATGAACTTCTCTCTGCTATTAGAAAGGACACTCTGCTTGCTGTGTGTGCGTGCTATGCCTATGTTGCAATGAACATCGGAATCTGAAAATTTAAGTGGTTCGCGACTTCGCAATGTACACCAAACCCCCTAACCTCACCTGAGAAACAATATTCAGACAGCTCGTCTTGAGAAACAAAGTGGAGAGCATGAGGGGAAATCAACAGCAGCTTCATATAGTACATCTATGTACAGATCAAAATCAGCAGCATTGTTATACCTGGTAAATACGACACATCGACTGTAAATAGCAGTGCTGTTCTGTTATACAAGTCCATGTATAAAGCTGGGAAACCGTGACAGGATTTGATGAAAGTTGATGGGCAGAAGGTCGCCGTGCTTGTTCAAAAGACATACTAGTACCATGATTACTGTCGACGTAGGTAAAACGGAGGTGGACAGTACTAGTACTCTATTATTCAAACTGATAACCAATAGTGTTATAGTGATGCTATTACTTTCTGATCATTACTGAGAGCATCTCCAGCCGTTGGCCCCCCAGGAGGGGCTAAAAATCGCACCCTGGGGGCGCACCGGCGCTAACCCGCACGCTGGGGGCGTGATGCCCCTCAGTCGCGGCGCCCATGGTTTTTTGAAAAATTTAAACAGGGCACGAACACGGCGCAAATTCATTGCAAACTTCGGCGAATTCAAGACTATGTATTCAAGATTATATATATTATTCGATAATATACGAGACGATGTATTCTATATTATATTCGATGATGCATATTAATTATGTACTATGATTCAGTTTTATCTTCGAGATGCATATATACTATCTACTATTATTCGAGATGCATATCAATTATCTACTATTATTTGAGATGCGTACTAAATTGTTTTACATTTCTTCTTGATTATTTAAATAAAAGTTGTGGCGGACAATACCGGCAGAGACGAAGGAGAAGAGGCTATGTTCGAGCTCATACGCTCCCCGAGCCGACCACATGATCAGAATGACGAAGATGACGTCTAATGTCTACTACACAACCTTCTTCTTGTAGACATTTTTGGGCCTCCAAGTGCAGAGGTTTGTAGAACAGTAGCAAATTTCCCTCAAGTGGATGACCTAAGGTTTATCAACCCGTGGGAGGCGTAGGATGAAGATGGTCTCTCTCAAACAACCCTGCAACCAAATAACAAAGAGTCTCTTGTGTCCCCAGCACACCCAATACAATGGTAAATTGTATAGGTGCACTAGTTCGGCGAAGATATGGTGATACAAGTGCAATATGGATGGTAGATAAAGGTATTTGTAATCTGAAATTATAAAAACAGCAAGGTAGCAAGTGATAAAAGTGAGCGTAAACGGTATTCCAATGGTAGGAAACAAGGCCTAAGGTTCATACTTTCACTAGTGCAAGTTCTCTCAACAATAATAACATAATTGGATCACATAACAATCCCTCAACATGCAACAAAGAGTCACTCCAAAGCCACTAATAGCGGAGAACAAACGAAGAGATTACGGTAGAGATGCGAAACCACCTCAAAGTTATCCTTTCTGCTCGATCTATTCAAGAGTTAAGTAGTAAAAATAACATGAAGCTATTCTTTCCGTTCATTCTATCATAGAGTTCATACTAGAATAACACATTAAGACACAAATCAACCAAAACCCTAATGTCACCTAGATAGTCAATTGTCACCTCAAGTATCCATGGGCATGATTATATGATATGCATCACACAATCTCAGATTCATCTATTCAACCAACACAAAGTACTTCAAAGAGTGCCCCAAAGTTTCTACCGGAGAGTCAAGACGAAAACGCAGCCAACCCCTATGCATAGGTTCATGGGAGGAACCCGCAAGTTGATCACCAAAACATACACCAAGTTGATTACGTGAATATCCCATTGTCACCACAGATAGGCACGGCAAGACATACATCAAGTGTTCTCAAATCATTAATGACTCAATCCGATAAGACAACTTCAAAAGGAAAACTCAATTCATCACAAGAGAGTAGAGGAGGAGAAACATCATAAGATCCAACTATAATAGCAAAGCTCACGATACATCCAGATCGTGCCATAGAAAGAACACGAGAGAACACGAGAGAGAGAGATCAAACACATAGCTCTTGGTACATACCCTCAGCCTCGAGGAGAACTACTCCCTCCTCGTCATGGAGAGCGCCGGGATGATGAAGATGGCCACCGGTGAGGGATACCCCCTCCGGTAGGGTGCTGGAACAGGGTCCCGATTGACTTTTGGTGGCTACAGAGGCTTGTGGTGGCGGAACTCCCGATCTATCTTCGTTGTCGATGTTTTTAGGGTATATGGGATTATATAGGTGAAAGAAGTCGGTCGGGGGGTGCTCGAGGGCCCGGAGGCGGGCGCGCCCGATGGGGAGGAGGGGGCTCCTATCTCCTGGCCTCCTCGAGGCTCTTCTGACGTGAACTCCAAGTCTCCCGAATCATATTCTTTCCAAAAATCACGCTCCCGAAGGTTTCATTCCGTTTGGACTCCGTTTGATATTCCTTTTCTTCGAAACACTGAAATAGGCCAGAAAACAGCAATATGGGCTGGGCCTCCGGTTAGTAGTTTGTCCCAAAAGTAATATAAAAGTGTATAATAAAGCCCATAATCATCAAAACAGATAAAATAATAGCATGAATGCTTCATAAATTATAGATACGTTGGAGACGTATCAGCATCCCCAAGCTTAATTCCTACTCGTCCTCGAGTAGGTAAATGATAAAGAAAGAATTTATGAAGTGTCAATGCTAGAAGGTGCACAAGTTTGATCAATGATAATTTCAATCACCTTTTCTAGCATGATTATATGCCATAACAGTAGTTCATCTCATAAAAATTCTCACGATCAAGTAACAAGCTATTCACATGTTAAAGCCTAGACCATAAACTTTCTTGAAAACTAGCAAACTTGATTCTTAGTCATCTTACTTTCAGGAAGGGTTTATGTCAGAGCTTTGATTTAGCAAACTCCACATACTCAACTATCATATAGTCTTCTACAATTGCTAACACTCACGCAATACTTGTGGTTATGGAGTTTTAATCGGACACGAGAAAGATAGGGGCTTATAGTGTTGCCTCCCAATGTATTCACCTTTGGGTGATGTCAACAATAATAGTTCATGCTAACTTACATCCAATTGGATATATATATATATATATATATATATATATATATCAAGATCACCCCAACACAAAGTGCTTGCCAAACGATAAAATGAAAATGGGAAAGGTGAAGATCACCTTGACTCTTGCATAAAATAAAATACATAAAGTAAAATATAGGCCCTTCGCAGAGGGAAGCAGGGATTTGCAGAGGTGCCAGAGCTCGATTTTGAAATAGAGATAAATAATTTTGAGAGGTATGATCTCATTGTCAACATAACAACCAAGAGTTCCCAATATCTTCCATACTACATACATTATAGGCGGTTCCCAAACAGAATGGTAAATATTTTACTCCCCCTCCACCAACAATCACACTCCACGGCCATCCGAAACAACGGGGTACCGTCCATACCAACAACAGTCCTGGGGGAGTTTTGTTTGCAATTATTTTTTATTTGATTTTGAACTTTTTGATCATGGAACTGGGCATCCCGGTTACCAGCCATTTTTCTCGTGAATGATGAGCGGAGTCCACTCATCTTGAGAATAACCCACCTAGCATGGAAGATACCGACAGCCCCTAGTCGCTACATGAGCGATTCGGGCATACAAAACAGATTATTGTTTGAAGGTTTAGAGTTTGGCACATGCAAATTTACTTGGAACGACAGGTAAATACCGCATATAGGTAGGTATGATGGACACTCATGGAAAAGACTTGGTTCAAGGGATTTGGATGCACAAGCAGTATTCCTGCTTAGTACAAATATTTAGGCTAGCAAAGGGAGAAAGGCAAGCTCAACATGTTTGAATGATCCATGACAATATACTTTAACTGAGATGTGAGAAAATATAACCTATTACGTTGTCTTCCTTGTCCAATGTCAACTCTTTAGCATGTCATACTTAATGAGTGCTCACGATTATAAAAGATGTCTAAGATAGTATATTTATATGTGAAATCTCTCTTCCTTCAATATTCTTTCATGAATTGTTCAAATGACCAATACAATGCTTGCTAACCTTCAATAAATTTACAACCTCTACTTCTTAGATGTGAAGTCATTACTCCCCATGGGATAAGCAAATTAAACATATATAATTTCAGATTTATGACATTCAACTCATTCAACCATTTACTCATAGGATATAAGTGAAGCACACGACTAAATGACAAACTACTCCAAAAAGATATAAGTGAAGATCAATAAGTAGTTAAATAATTATGTAATTATGTGAAGACTCTCTCTCATTTAAGAATTTCAGATCTTGGTATTTTATTTAAGCAGCAAGCAAAGAAAAACAAAATGACATTGCAAGGATAGCACGACTTATGTGAAGAAGCAAAAACTTAGGTTCAACCGATACTAACCGATAATTGTTGAAGAAGAAAGGTGGGATGCCTACCGGGGTATCCCCAAGCTTGGATGCTTGAGACTTCTTGAAATATTATCTTGGGGTGCCTTGGGCATCCCCAAGCATGAGATTTTATGTCTCCTTAATTCCTTTTATATGTTTGTTTCCTAAATCTCGAAAGCTTCATCCACACCAAACTCAACAAGAACTCGTGAGATAAGTTAGTACAAACCAATGCAAAAACCTTATCATTTTCTACTGTAACAAATTACTAACATTATTATTCAACATTGCATACCAAATGTCTCTGCATATTTAATACTCCTATCCTCAAATAGAATCATTAAACAAGCAAACATATGCAAACAATGCAAACATAACAGCAATCTGCCAAACAGTATAGTCTGTAGAGAATGCAAGATTCATCATACTTCCCTAACTCCAAAAATTATAATAAAAATACTACGCTGTAAAATATTTATCAGAGCTCATTATGCAAAAAGATTCAACATTATATCACTCTCTGACTTTTCGAGGGAATTTTTGAAACAGCAGTAAACTTTCTGTTTTGAAAGAGCGACATGTATACTAGGAAAATATGCATGTTAAAGGCTATCCTTGACATTTTTATTGAAAATAAAGATGAAAAACATTAATATAAGTAACAGCAAGCAAATAATAAAAAAATAAAATGATGCTCCAAGAAAAACACATATCATGTGGTAAATAAAAATATAGCTCCAAGTAAAGTTACTGATGAACGAAGACGAAAGAGGGGATGCCATCCGGGGCATCCCCAAGCTTAGGCTCTTGGTTGTCCTTGAATATTACCTTGGGGTGCCTTGGGAATCCCCAAGCTTAGGCTCTTACCACTCCTTATTCCATAGTCAATCGAATCTTTACCCAAAACTTGAAAACTTCACAACACAAAACTCAAAACAAAACTCGTAAGCTCCGTTAGTACAAGAAAACAAACCACCACTTTAAGGTACTGTAATCAACCCATTCTTTGTTTATATTGGTGTTAAACCTACTATATTCCAACTTCTCTGTGGTTCATACTCTCCGATACTACTCATAGATTCATCAAAATAAGCAAGCAACACAATGAAAACAGAATCTGTCAAAAACAGAACAGTCTGTAGTAATATGTATCAAACGTATACTTCTGGAACTCCAAAAATTATGAACTAAATTGGTGGATCTGAGGAATTTGTCTATTAATCATGCAAAAAGAATCAACCTAAAAGCACTCTGCAGTAAAAAATGGCAGCTATTCTCGTGAGCGCTAAAGTTTCTGTTTTCTACAGCAAGATCATATAGACTTCACCCAAATCTTCCCAAAGGATCTACTTGGCACTTTATTGACAAAAGCTATAAAACATGATTACTACAGTAGAATAATCATGTGGACACACAAAAACAGTAATAGTAAATATTGGGTTGTCTCCCAACAAGCGCTTTTCTTTAATGCCTTTCTAGCTAGGCATGATGATGACAATGATGCTCACATAAAAAATAAGAATTGAAAAATAAAGAGAGCATCATGAAGAATATGCCTAGAACATTTAAGTCTAACCCACTTCCTATGCATAGGGATTTTTTGAGCAAACAACTTATGGGAACAATAATCAAGTAGCATAGGAAGGCAAAACAAGCATAGCTTCAAGATTTTCAGCACATAGAGAGGAAACTTGATATTATTGCAACTCCTACAAGCATATGTTCCTCCCTCACAGTAATTTTCAGTAGCATCATGAATGAATTCAACAATATAACCAACACATAAAGCATTCTTTTCATGATCTACAAGCATAGAATTTTTATTACTCTCCACATAAGCAAATTTCTTCTCATGAATAATAGTGGGAGCAAACTCAACAAAATAACTATCATGTGAGGCATAATCCAATTGAAAACTAAAATCATGATGAAAAGTTTCATGGTTATCATTATTGTTAATAGCATACAAGTCATCATAATAATCATCATAGATATCAACTTTGTTCTCATAATCAATTGGAACCTCTTCCGAAATAGTGGAATCATCACTAAATAAAGTTGACACTCTTCCAAATCCACTTTCATATTCATAACAATAAGATTCAATATCCTCCAAAATAGTGGGATCATTACTTTCCAAAGTTGACACTCTTCCAAACCCACTTTCATCAATATAATCATCATAAATTGGAGGCATGCTTTCATCATAATAAATATTCTCATCAAAACTTGGGGGACAAAAAATATCATATTCATCAAACATAGCATACCCAAGCTTGTGGCTTTGCATATCATTAGCATCATGGGTATTCAAAGAATTCATACTAACAACATTGCAATCATGGTCATCATTCACATATCTAGTGCCAAACATTTTATAGATTTCTTCTTCTAGGACTTGAGCACAATTTTCCTTACCATCATTCTCACGAAAGATATTAAAAATATTAAGCGTATGAGACAAACTCAATTCCATTTTTTTACAGTTTTCTTTTATAAATTAAACTAGTGATAGAAAAAGAAACTAAAAGACTCGATTGCAAGATCTAAAGATATACCTTCAAGCACTCACCTCCCCGGCAACGGCGCCAGGAAAGAGCTTGATGTCTACTACACAACCTTCTTCTTGTAGACGTTGTTGGGCCTCCAAGTGCAGAGGTTTGTAGAAAAGTAGCAAATTCCCTCAAGTGGATGACCTAAGGTTTATCAATCCGTGGGAGGCGTAGGATGAAGATGGTCTCTCTCAAGCAACCCTGCAACCAAATAACAAAGAGTCTCTTGTGTCCCCAAAGCACACCCAATACAATGGTAAATTGTATAGGTGCACTAGTTCGACGAAGAGATGGTGATACAAGTGCAATATGGATGGTAGATAAAGGTATTTGTAATCTGAAATTATAAAACAGCAAGGTAGCAAGTGATAAAAGTGAGCGTAAACGGTATTCCAATGGTAGGAAACAAGGCCTAAGGTTCATACTTTCACTAGTGCAAGTTCTCTCAACAATAATAACATAATTGGATCACATAACAATCCCTCAACATGCAACAAAGAGTCACTCCAAAGCCACTAATAGCGGAGAACAAACGAAGAGATTATGGTAGGGTACGAAACCACCTCAAAGTTATCCTTTCTGCTCGATCTATTCAAGAGTTCGTAGTAAAATAACATGAAGCTATTCTTTCCGTTCAATCTATCATAGAGTTCATACTAGAATAACACCTTAAGACACAAATCAACCAAAACCCTAATGTCACCTAGATACTCCATTGTCACCTCAAGTATCCGTGGGCATGATTAAACGATATGCATCACACAATCTCAGATTCATCTATTCAACTAACACAAAGTACTTCAAAGAGCTAGTGCCCCAAAGTTTCTACCGGAGAGTCAAGACGAAAACGTGTGCCAACCCCTATGCATAGGTTCATGGGTGGAACCCGCAAGTTGATCACCAAAACATACATCAAGTTGATCACGTGAATATCCCATTGTCACCACATATAAGCACGGCAAGACATACATCAAGTGTTCTCAAATCATTAAAGACTCAATCCGATAAGACAACTTCAAAGGGAAAACTCAATTCATCACAGGAGAGTAGAGGGGGAGAAACATCATAAGATCCAACTATAATAGCAAAGCTTGCGATACATCAAGATCGTGCCATAGAGAGAACACGAGAGAGAACACGAGAGAGAGAGAGAGAGAGAGAGAGAGAGAGAGAGATCAAACACATAGCTACTGGTACATACCCTCAGCCTCGAGGGTGAACTACTCCCTCCTCGTCATGGAGAGCGCCGGGATGATGAAGATGGCCACCGGTGAGGGATCCCCCCTCCAGCAGGGTGCTGGAATAGGGTCCCGATTGACTTTTGGTGGCTACAGAGGCTTTTGGCGGTGGAACTCCCGATATATCTTCGTTGTCGATGTTTTTAGGGTATATGGGATTATATAGGTGAAAGAAGTCGGCCGGGGGGTGCTCGAGGGGCCCAGGAGACAAAGGCCCAAAGAGGGGGGCTCCTATCTCCTGGCCTCCTCGAGGCTCTTCTGACGTGAACTCCAAGTCTCCCGAATCATATTCTTCCCAAAAATCACGCTCCTGAAGGTTTCATTCCGTTTGGACTCTGTTTGATATTCCTTTTCTTCGAAACACTGAAATAGGCCAGAAAACAGCAATATGGGATGGGCCTCCGGTTAGTAGTTTGTCCCAAAAGTAATATAAAAGTGTATAATAAAGCCCATAATCATCAAAACAGATAAAATAATAGCATGAATGCTTCATAAATTATAGATACGTTGGAGACGTATCAGCATCCCCAAGCTTAATTCCTACTCGTCCTCGAGTAGGTAAATGATAAAGAAAGAATTTATGAAGTGTCAATGCTAGAAGGTGCACAAGTTTGATCAATGATAATTTCAATCACCTTTTCTAGCATGATTATATGCCATAACAGTAGTTCATCTCATAAAATTCTCACGATCAAGTAACAAGCTATTCACATGTTAAAGCCTAGACCATAAACTTTCTTGAAAACTAGCAAACTTCATTCTTAGTCATCAAACAATTGCAATTCATCTTATTTTCAGGAAGGGTCTACGTCAGAGCTTTGATTTAGCAAACTCCACATACTCAACTATCATATAGTCTTCTGCAATTGCTAACACTCACGCAATACTTGTGGTTATGGAGTTTTAATCGGACACTGAGAAAGATAGGGGCTTATAGTGTTGCCTCCCAACGTATTCACCTTTGGGTGATGTCAACAATAATAGTTCATGCTAACTTACATCCAATTGGATATATATATCAGGATCACCCCAAGACAAAGTGCTTGCCAAAGGATAAAATGAAAAATGTAAAGGTGAAGATCACCTTGACTCTTGCATAATATAAAAGACATAAAGTAAAAGATAGGCCCTTCGCAGAGGGAAGCAGGGATTTGCAGAGGTGCCAGAGCTCGATTTTGAAATAGAGATAAATAATTTTGAGAGGTATGATCTCATTGTCAACATAACAACCAAGAGTTCCCAATATCTTCCTTACTACATACATTATAGGAGGTTCCCAAACAGAATGGTAAAGATTTTACTCCCTTCCACCAACAATCACACTCCACGGCCATCCAAAACAATGGGGTACCGTCCATACCAACAATAGTCCTGGGGGAGTTTTGTTTGCAATTATTTTTGATTTGATTTTGATCTTTTGATCATGGGACTGGGCATCCCGGTTACCAGCCATTTTTCTCGTGAATGATGAGCGGAGTCCACTCATCTTGAGAATAACCCACCTAGCATGGAAGATACTGACATCCCCTAGTCGCTACATGAGCGATTCGGGCATATAAAACAAATTATTTTTTGAAGGTTTAGAGTTTGGCACATGCAAATTTACTTGGAACGCAGGCAAATACCGCATATAGGTAGGTATGGTGGACACTAATGGAAGAAACTTGGTTCAAGGGATTTGGATGCACAAGCAGTATTCCCGCTTAGTACAAATATTTAGGCTAGCAAAGGGAGAAAGGCAAGCTCAACATGTTTGAATGATCCATGACAATATACTTTAACTGAGATGTGAGAAAACATAACCCATTATGTTGTCTTCCTTGTCCAACATCAACTCTTTAGCATGTCATACTTAATGAGTGCTCACAATTATAAAAGATGTCTAAGATAGTATATTTATATGTGAAATCTCTCTTCCTTCAATATTCTTTCATGAATTGTTCAAATGACCAATACAATGCTTGCTAACCTTCAATAAATTTACAACCTCTACTTCTTAGATGTGAAGTCATTACTCCCCATGGGATAAGCAAATGAAACATATATAATTTCAGATTTATGACATTCAACTCATTCAATCATTTGCTCATAGGATATAAGTGAAGCAATACGAGTAAATGACAAACTACTCCAAAAAGATATAAGTGAAGATCAATAAGTAGGTAAATAATTATGTAACTATGTGAAGACTCTCTCTCATTTAAGAATTTCAGATCTTGGTATTTTATTTAAGCAGCAAGCAAAGAAAAACAAAATGACATTGCAAGGATAGCATGACTCATGTGAAGAAGCGAAAAACTTAGGTTCAACCGATACTAACCGATAATTGTTGAAGAAGAAAGGTGGGATGCCTACCGGGGCATCCCCAAGCTTGGATGCTTGAGACTTCTTGAAATATTATCTTGGGGTGCCTTGGGCATCCCCAAGCTTGAGCTTTTATGTCTCCTTAATTCCTTTTATATGTTTGTTTCCTAAATCTCGAAAGCTTCATCCACACCAAACTCAACAAGAACTCGTGAGATAAGTTAGTATAAACAAATGCAAAAACTTTATCATTTTCTACTGTAACAAATTACTAACATTATTATTCAACATTGCATACCAAATGTCTCTGCATATTTAATACTCCTATCCTCAAATAGAATCATTAAACAAGCAAACATATGCAAACAATGCAAACATAACTGCAATCTGCCAAAACAGTATAGGCTGTAAAGAATGCAAGATTCATCATACTTCCCTAACTCCAAACATTATAAGAAAATACTACGCTGTAAAAAGATTTATCAGAGCTCATTGTGCAAAAAGATTCAACATTATATCACTCTCTAACTTTTCTAGGGAATTTTTGCAACAGCGGTAAACTTTCTGTTTTGAAACAGCGACATGTATACTAGGAAAATATGCATGGTAAAGGCTATCCTTGACATTTTTATTGAAAATAAAGATGAAAAACATTAATCTAACTAACATCAAGCAAATACTAACAAAATAAAATGATGCTCCAAGCAAAACACATATCATGTGGTAAATAAAAATATAGCTCCAAGTAAAGTTCCCGATGAACGGAGACGAAAGAGGGGATGCCATCCGGGGCATCCCCAAGCTTAGGCTCTTGGTTGTCCTTGAATATTACCTTGGGGTGCCTTGAACATCCCCAAGCTTAGGCTCTTACCACTCCTTATTCCATAGTCCATCGAATCTTTACCCATATTCCATAGGCACCTCAGGGTTCTTGATATATCGATCGAGACGACCGAATTGATGAAGTCCAGAACTACGATGATGATCTTGAAATAGAAAATATCGGCGAGGTGTGTTTATAGAAGCAGGCATCTGGTGATCATCATGTGTTTTTATATGATTTTCTATTTATATATATTATGCCTCGCAGCTCCGGAACTAATTCTTTTATAGAAGCAGGCATCATGTGATCATCATATTAAATCAATCTTTCTTCTTTCAGCCCTCCGGATCGAGCAAATAGTCTGCAAGCAGCAGGATAGTGCGAGGCCCGGCCAAAAAGTTGAAGGAAGGCATAAAGTACAACATCGATGCCATCAAAGATAATGGCGAACCGGTCGCGCCTAAGAAGAATGCGGGCAAGTTCATTCGTCAGTGCGGAGTTCTTGTGAAGGACCAACTCCCGATCTCCATTCTAGAATGGAAAAATCTAGCAAAGCCACGTCCAGATCTTACTTTTGTTGATGATAGAGCCAAAAAACTGCTTTGGGAAGCTCTCATGTCACATTTCATGCTACCAGATCATTTCACATCTGAAAATGCGGAGAAAGTCAATAACGCTGCTCTTAGGAAGATGGCGGTTGCATTCAACAACCACAAGAAAACTATACGGGCCACATACGTCGAAGGAGGAAAGAAGACTTCAGAATTCACGGGAGCAAAGAGATCACTGGCCAGCTTTTGTGAAATTCAAGGAATCAGAATTAGCTAAGGAACGGTCGAGAGTAAACACGATCAATGCCACGAAAAAGGAGCAGTTCCATAGGCTGGGTCCAGGTGGCTATGCGGTGGCCCGGCCTAAGTGGGATAAGGCTAAGGAAGAGATGCAGGCTGCAGGGGTTAGTCCAATTACATTGAGCTGGACCCCCAGGTGCAGGACTTGGTTCTATGCGCATGGGGGGCCTTGGACCCAAAGACATGCCAGGTTTTGAAGAAGGCAAGTCTTAACGGAGTCGAGGAACAATTACTTGTTGCAATAGAAGAGGCTCGAACGGGGGTATTCACGCCCAACAGAGAGAATGGCGAGCTTATGCGCGCCCTGGGAAATCATGAACACCCGGGAAGACCATGAGGCAAAGGCGTTGTTCCGTGGTATGAGGGGTTTGCAGACTGGAACGCCGACTACAGAAGTCGTGCCAGAAGGAAGATGGAGGAGGAGAAGAAGAGAAAGCAGGAGGAGGAGCAGAGGAAGCAGGAAGCATAACACCTTAAAGGCCTAGAACTTTTGCACGCGGAGTTGGCACTCCTATTCCAGTGGCAGCAGCAGAAGATTGACGAAATCGGCCAGGGAAGGGGGTCTCTGCAGCGGCAGGAGCTAGCGGATCCAGCATTGGATAGCACCCTCCCATCCATGCTGAGAAGCAACGTGGGTTCCGCACCGGGCCATGAGGCACTACTACTGGATACATACCCTATGGATGACATCATTGAGAACACTAATTGTGAGCTACACTTCAAAGTGAAGAACATATCCACCAAGGTGGCGGACGGCGTTGCTTATACAAATCCCCCTGAAGTAACCTTCCATTGCAATACGATTCTAGCTGAATATGCTCGTGTTGCGGTTGATGAAGTGGTGGCAGAATATAGGGGGCTACAACTTGACATTCCTGGAGGTGACGATGAGCGTCACCGCGTCAGCCAGCTCCTCCTCCTCCGGCACCCTATAGGAGAGGTATTACATCATATCATTCTATGGATAAAGGATTGCATCGTCTTTCCGAGGCCACCGACACCGTGTCAGCCGGCTACTCCTCCAAGTCCGCCACCGCGTCAGCAGTCGACTCCAGCTCCTCCAAATAAGCCACTGCCTCTGTAGACTCCTGCTCCTCCAAGTCCGCCAATGCATGAGGCCACTCCTCCTCCTCCAAGTCCGGCACTGCTTGAGCCCACTCCTCCTCCTCCAAGTCATCAGGCACCGCATCAGCCTAGGCCTCCTCCTCCAAGTCAGGCACCGCGTAAGTTGTCTTCGCCCGCTGGTGGGCTCCGCCGCCTAAGCAACAATGGAAGAGAGCCGCCGCAGCTATGGCGGCTAGCGGTACAAGTACATGAGGCAAGAGATACCAATTTTGTTCAATCCTTGCGCCTCTTCTGAAGAGGCCTTACGACATGAGCGAAGAGGAAAACGAAGCCGAATGCAGGAGACAATTGGACGCCCATTTTGGACCAAAACCGGCACTGCCGCTAAAGGAGAAAGTGCTTGAGCATGCCATTGAGCACTTTATTCACATGGCTCAACCACCAGCTCCCAAGCCCGTTGACTCAGACTATGAGCTCCAAATCAGGAAGGCATATGAAGCACAATAAAAGAAGGAGTCGAGCTCGAGCTCCAGCCAAGCAGCTGCCAAGAAAAGCAGGAAGATTGTTCCCCAGCTGAGAGAACAGGTGGTGCAATCGATCCCCTCGCTTATTGTACCAACACACATGAGTAGTACCGGCGCGGCTGAGAATGAGAATGCTCTGTATGTTGAGTTTACAGAACTATTTCAGTTATTCAATCAAGATACACTCGACAAATCTATCGTCAGTTGCTATTGTCTGTAAGTGATTTCTTTCTGTAATTTAAGTCTCAAGCTAGCTGTAGTGCTCGTTGATCATTACCTGTAATTATCCTCACTATATTCTTTTCCGTGGTATTATGCAGAATGAAGATCGATGAAATGAAAAAAGATGGACGCTATGGCATTGGGTTCATTGACCCAAATACCTTTAATCAAGAGACATGGTTAGAGCCATTCTATCGAGAAGATACAGAGATTAGCTTCCTAGAGTTCTTGAAGTGCCTAAATACCAATCGAGATATACTACTTCCTTACCACTTCGGGTGAGTCACACTGTCTTGTACTACAAATTCTCTTTGTGCTTACTAGCTAGATGTTAATTAATAAGTGTATAGGGTTAGGGTTTAGGGTTTATACATGCAAACATGTGCGCATGCAGTTTCCACTTGATCTTGTTAATCATTCAAGTTGAAGATGCTGAAGTTGAAGTTCTGGACTCGCTACTTAAACCAGCCGAGCAGTACGAAATCGTGAAGGGGGTAGTCGATAGGTAATTTCAATCATTATTGAACTATATGTCGGCCTCTTTAGTTCGTCATTTCCTGATATCAACTAATTAATAACTCCTTTATTCATTTTCTTTGCCAGCGGGCAGGGCTTGGCAAAAGTTTAGGAAAGAGCTTCTAGGTCCATGGAAAGAAAAGCTGTATTGGTATCGACCCAAGGTATAATTAATTAAGTAGTACTATCTAGCTACCATCTCTTTAATTTTCTAGTTTTAATACCATTAGTTATCATGCTTGATTAATTATTACCTGATTGAATTCTATTCTCGTAAACTGCATGAAGCAACTGTCGGGGAATGATTTATGTGCATACTACGTTTGGAAGAACATTCGCATGATGGCGTCCGAAAGGAGCAGAGATGAGAGACAACAATGGGTACGTTTGCCAGAGCACTATTCACAATTTCTACATCATTATCGATATCTAGTATATATATATATATACACACACAACTAATACAAGCATATTTGATCTCCTTCTTTAAAGTTCAAGGACATGGGGGAGAAGCTCCTACCAGAAGATCGCGTATGAGCAATTGAAGAAGAAATAGCGGGATTTTTGCTCGACCAGGTCATAGA
The DNA here is from genome assembly GCA_021605145.1 of Aegilops bicornis. NCBI lineage: Eukaryota > Viridiplantae > Streptophyta > Magnoliopsida > Poales > Poaceae > Aegilops > Aegilops bicornis. The sequence goes on along the minus strand of JAHIAL010000075.1, from coordinate 1,773,974 downwards.
TCCCAACCGAGAATTACATTACCCGCTACCCCCGCAGAAAGGCCTCCATGTAGTATAAATTTATACACCAATATATATATATATATATATATATATATATATATATATATATATATATATATATCGGTTCTCTGAAAAATTCTATTTATATATATGCATAACGTGTACAATATGTAGTATCTAGCAAATAGAAAAGAATTAAATGGAAAACACAAAATTAAAGGAAAAAAGAAATCATAAACCCAAAACCCCCCTAAACCTTTAGTACGGGTTGGTATTACCAACCGGTACTAAAGGTCTCCGAGCCCCTGGCGCGGGCTCGTGCCACGTGGTGACCCTTTAGTGGCGGTTCATGCTGAACCGGGAATAAAGGGGGGCGGGGACCTTTAGTCCCCACCCTTTAGTTCCGGTTACAGAACCGGCACTAAAGGTCCTTACGAACCGGTGCTATAGCCCGGTTCTCCCTAGTGATATTCACCCCACGCTGGTGAATTTGTCCCAACTACCCATTAGGCGCAATTGATGCGTAATTGACCGGTACTTTGCGAGAATAAAACTACGGATAAATTGCAAGGTAGTAAAAGTGGATAGCTTTTGTCAACAAGAAGGTCATTTGTCCCTAGGCAATCAATAACAAGTACCAGTAATCATTCTTGCAATTTTATGTGAGGGAGAGGCATGAGCTAACATACTTTCTCTACTAGCTCTCTGAAATAGTACCAGTAGTCATTTGTCCCTATTGATACGCACTTATGATTGGAACTCTAGCAAGCATCCGCAACTACTAAAGATCATTAAGGTCGTGAAACCCAACCATAGCATTAAGTATCAAGTCCTCTTTACTCACATACGCCTATGACCGACTTACTCGGGTTTAAGCTTCATCACTCTCGCAATCCACCATAAGTTTAACCTCTAACATCTTGCAACACCCTACAATAGAGGCCCCTCACGCTTATGCTGAGACGGAGGGCACCGTAGGACAGCACCAAAAATAAAATATACAACCATACCCACCCAGATCACGATTAACCCATAGGACAAAACGAATCTACTCAAACATCATAAGATAACCATCGATCATTGGGAAATAATATAGGGAGTTGAGCACCATGTTCAAGTAGATATTACAGCGGGAGAAGGGGTATTACACCGCTGCATAGAGGGGAGAGAGTTGGTGTTGATGGTAGCAAGATTGTTTCAGAGATCGCTGTCACACGATCCCTAGCCCCGGTGGCACTCTGCGCCCATCGGGAGAGAGGGAGAGAGCCCCTCCTTCTTCTTATACCTTGGCCTCCCCTAGATGGGAGGAGGGTTCCCCTCTGGTCCATGGCCTCCATGGCGGCGGAGGGGCAGGAACCCCTTCGATATTGGATCTCCCTCTCTGTTCTCTTCTATTTCGCGCTCTCAAGATCTGGCCGAAAACCGTTTCTTATATTCCCGGAGAACCTTAACTCCGATTGTGCTGATCTTTTTACACGAATTTTTTCCTGATATAAGATTCCTTGCACCTGAAGTAGAGGTCCAACCGACGTACGAGGTGAGCACAACACACCACCATGTGCCAGGGGCCTGGGGCGCACCCTGGTGTATCGTGGTCTGTGTGGGCCTCCGCTATGTGATTCCAAGTCCTAAAATTCACAATATTCCAAAATAATTCTCCGTTGAGTTTCATCACGTTTGGACTTCATTTGATATGGATTTTTTGCGATACAAAAACATGCAAAAAAACAGGAACTGGCACTGGGCACTGGATAAGTAAGTTAGTCCAAATAAATCATATAAAAAGATGCCAAAAGTATGTAAAAGTTGAATAATATTGGCATGAAACAATCAAAAATTATAGATACGATGGAGACGTATCAATAGGGTATACTTGTATTGATCTAGTAGCTCTCTGAAATAGTAGCAATTACAGATCAGATACGTGCTACCTCTTGAGCATGCGTTGGTTTTTCCCTTGAAGAGGAAAGGGTGATGCAGCAAAGTAGCTTAAGTATTTCCCTCAATTTTGAGAAACACAGATCAATCCAGTAGGATACTACACTCCAAGTCCCTCGTACTCTACACAAACAAACAAGAACCTCGCAACCAATGCGATAAAGGGGTTGTCAATCCCTTCACGGCCACTTCAAGTAAAGTGAGAACTGATAGAGATAATAAGATAAGATAAATGTTTTTGGTATTTTTATGATGTAGATTGAAAAGTAAAGATTGCAAAATAAAGTAGATCGAAAACTTATATGATAGAAAATAGACTCGGGGGCCATATGTTTCACTAGTGGCTTCACTCAAGATAGCATAAGTATTACGATGGGTGAACAAATTCTTGTCGAGCAATTGATAGAAAAGTGCATAGTTATGAGAATATCTAGGCATGAGCATGTATATAGGAATCACGTCCAAGATTAGTAGGCCGACTCCTGCCGCATCTACTACTATTACTCCACACATCGACCGCTATCCAAAGCATGCATCTAGAGTATTAAGTTCATAAGAACAGAGTAACGCATTAAGCAAGATGACATGATGTAGAAGGATAAACTCAAGCAATATGGATATAAACCCCATCTTTTTATCCTCGATGGCAACAATACAATACGTGCCTTGCTGCCCTCATTGGGCCACCGGGAAAGGACACCGCAAGATTGAACCCAAAGCTAAGCACTTCTCCCATTGCAAGAAAGATCAATCTAGTAGGCCAAATCAAACAGATAATCAAGAGACTTGCAAAGATAACCAATCATACATAAAAGAATTCAGAGGAGATTCAAATATTTCTCATAGATAAACTTGATCATAAACCCACAATTCATTGGATCTCGACAAACACACCGCAAAAAGAGTTACATCAAATAGATCTCCAAGAAGATTGAGGAGAACATTGCATTGAGATTCAAAGAGAGAGAAGAAGCCATCTAGCTAATAACTATGGACCCGAAGGTCTGTGGTAAACTACTCACAACTCATCGGAGATGCTATGGCATTGATGTAGAAGCCTGCCGTGATCGATTCCCCCTCCGGCAGAGCACCGGAAAAGGCTCCAAGATGGGATCTCACGCGTACAGAAGGTTGCGGTGATGGAAATAGTTTTTTGTGGTGCTCCAGGATGTTTTCGGGGTACGTAGATATATATAGGCGAATGAAGTCGGTCAGGGGAGCCACCAGGGGCCCACGAGGGTGGGGAGCGCGCCCTCCTACCTCGTGGCTTCCTCGTCTGCTGCTTGACGTCCACTCCAAGTCTGTTGGATTGCGTTTGTTCCAAAAAGATCTCTCCCGAAGGTTTCATTCCGTTTGGACTCCGTTTGATATTCCTTTTCTGTGAAACACTCATACAGGCAAAAAACAGCAATTTGGGCTGGGCCTCCGGTTAATAGATTAGTCACAAAAATGATATAAAAGTGTTTAGTAAAGCCCATAAATATCCAAAACAGGTAATATAATAGCATGGAACAATAAAAAATTATATATACGTTGGAGACGTATCAAGCATCCCCAAGCTTAATTCATGCTCGTCCTCGAGTAGGTAAATGATAAAAACAGAATTTTTGATGTGGAATGCTACGTAGCATATTTCTCAATTTAATTTTCTTTATTGTGGCATTATTGTTCAAATCCAAATGATTCAAGATAAAATTTTAATATTGACATAAAAATAAAAATGCTTCAAGCATACTAACAAAGTAATTATGTCTTATCAAAATAACATAGCCAAAGAAAGCTTATCCCTACAAAATCATATAGTTTGGCCATGCTTCATTTTCATAACACAAAATACTCCCCTTATGCATAACCCCGATGACAAGCCGAGCAATTGGTTCATACTTTTTAACGCGCTTCAGCCTTTTCAACTCTTACGCAATACATGAGCGCAAGCCATGGATATAGCACTATGGGTGGAATAGAATATAATGATAGGGGTTATGAGAGAAGACAAAAAGGAAGAAAGGCTCACATTGACGAGGCTAATCAACGGGCTATGGAGATGCCCATCAATTGATGTCAATGCAAGGAGTAGGGATTGCCATGCAACGGATGCACTAGAGCTATAAATATATGAAAGCTCAACAAAAGAAACTAAGTGGGTGTGCATCCAACTTGCTTGCACTACTAGGGAAAAGCCTATACATAATCTTACCAGCAGCGCTCCTCAAAATACGACGCTACTCCTATTTAGCAGCAGCGCGTGCGAGCAAAACACGTTGCTGGAAGGAAAATAGTTGTAGCCTTTTGCGCACTAAACCGTGCTACTGCTCTAATTGCCATGACCTCGCCGTTCAGCTAGTTATAGCAAGAGTGCCCTATATTGAACCTATAGATGTTAGCAGAGCGCACTTCGCAAAAAAATCGCCATCGCTAAGTTCAACCCACAAGTTTAGTCCCACCTCGCTCCATGAACAGGCGTTACCACCTTAAATATGTTACTTGAAACTATCACAACCAGCTTGGTCTTCACTAAACTCTATGTAGAATTTGTGGCAGCAATATGAGTCCTCTCCGGTTCCTACCTGAGAGGACTCATGTTGACAATTCAGATTGTACACAAAAAGATCATTGATGGCCAATGTATTTTTGCATTGACGTATTTTTGCATACTTACACTTAGCAAGAGCGCTTTTTAGTTGCAAAGCGCCATCGCTAGTCCAACTTAGCAAGAGCGCTGGCAACCCCTGCATTACTCGCTTATTCTGATTAGTCAGAGCGCTGCTTTGGCACACGCTCTACTACTAACCCTACCTTATCCCCACATGCGCGGCCTACCCTCTCTCTCACTCACTCTCCCCCTCTCAGTCACTCTCGCTCGCGCCGATAACCGTCGTCGTGCGTCGCTGCCGCCGCCTTCATCCGTCCGCCACCGAGGTACTCCTCCTTCCGTCCCTCCTCCTCTCACCGCGCCTCCTCCTCCTCCTTGCACCGCGCCCTCCTCCTCCGCCTCATGTCGCCTCCTCTCTCCTCCATTGGCAGCCTCCTCCCACCGCCTCGACCTCACCGCGCCACCCCACCGCCCCAAGACCGCCTCCCGATCCCGATACCGCCCTCGACGCCCCTACCTCTCTGTCGCCCCCACCCCCTTTCTCTCTCCTTAGTTAGTACTAGATGTTGTTTAGTAGTAGTAGATGTTAATTTCGGGTTCATAGATAATGATTTTTAGTAGTAGTAGATGTTAATTAGTAGTAGTGATGGTACTAGTTAATAGGGTAGTATGGTTAATAGTAGATGTTTTTTACTATTGTATAATGTAGTTTGTTTTTATTATATTTATTAAGTGTTTAAAATAATTAGTAAGTAAATTAATAAACTAGTTGAACTAGTTGAATTAATATAACTAATGTATTTTTAGTAAGATAATTAATATAACTAGTTGAACTACTTTATTTTTAGAAAGAACTAGTTTTTTTTCTATTTATAGTAAGTTTATATTTAGTAAGAACTAGTTGAATTAATAAAACTAGTTAACATGTCATATTTGTTGTTATTTTTTTAGTTTAAGCAATTATTCGGGATGTATTAGTGATAACTTATAGGGTTTGTGCTTTTGCAGAAATCAAGGAGCCCCTCCGTCATCCCCGCCGTCGTCCCCGTCACCGACCCCCTCCGACCTCGAGGTGAGAACAACCAAATCTCCATGTATATCTTGTGTTGCTCAAATAGGATATGTGGTTGCCCAAGTTGTCGTTCATGTTCAGGTTACACCTCCGAGTGGCCTATGTTTTGCCGGAGTGTTGATTAATTTCCGTTCCGGCAAATTTCAGGCTCTCGATACGTCCTTTTTTAGCAAATGTCATGCCGGATTTTTCCGTGAATTCTGCCATGACTTGTGCTAGAATATGTAGGAAATATCGAGTGGCCTGGATTTTCTCGAAAAATAATGATCTAATTTAGGTTTTTTAGAACATTTATTTAATTGTACAAGTTTAATCTTTGAATTATGAACGTAGGAAATGTCGCATCGGATTTACATTTACGGGGCCTCCTGGGAGTGCACTGGTGCCACGATTTATCAAGGTCGTGTGACAGGTTCCTTGAGCTGACGTAAGATCGACGCTTCAGCATTAAGCTCGAGGAGACCTTCGATGTTGAAACGGTACGCAACAACGACAAGTGTTTTTTTCGTAATTAAGCATGACTTCAACTATTTCAACGTCTAATTTTCATCTTTTACAATTCGACTAGCTTATCCCTTGCCATGCAAGACGCTATGTCTTGGAGAGGATGGGTTTTGAAGACCATGAAAATTTTGAAACCAAGAAAATACACATAAGGACCCATCATGATATGGATTTTGAAGTAAATATGTACAATTCTCAGAGTGTAACCCATCTGGTCACCAAAATTGGGAAGCACTTTGCAAAATATATGGTTTTTATGAGGGTATGATTGTCACCATGGATCTTGGTGATCCTGACATCGAGCAAGACAATATGGACATTTGGGTCCTTGTTGATACACTTCCGATTGTACCGCAATGTGAGTTTCTCAAACATAGTTATTAACTAATTTATATTGTTTATTTCAAAATAGTTGACAGCTTTCCATTGGCAGCTTATTTTGATTCTTCAAAGAATGTGCAAAAGATGGTAGATTTAAACCCACTACAATCGATGGTCTCAATTAACTTATAAGGAGAAAAGTCATCCGATCGCATTTTGTACTTATCTTGAGAATTACAATACCTATTATCGAACTCCTCCAAATTATGGTGAATATGTGCCACTAGTGCACGTGTTGAACCACGGTAACTTCTATGGAGATACCCTGGTAAAAAAAATTACTATTACGACATCCGTGCATCTTTTGCATACTTCTAAAACTAGTACATCATTGCTAACTACGAAGTTATAACTATGTTCTTCAATAGAAACTCCCGATAGATTGTGTGCCTCATCTGATGTATCAGAATGGTCGCCTTGCAGTTCTGAACATACTGCCAGGTAAATCTAGGGAGCTCACCTGTGCATATCTGATTTCTAAAACCGGTGAGCACATGCTCATCAAAGAATGGAAAAAATGTTTGGACATTCGCAAGGAGGTTCTTGGAAGTAACATTGCTTAAAGGCAAGAATTGGAGACAGGATAATCTCGATTCTCCATAATGGAGAGTCAGGGGCTATCTTGTTTTTTGCTATTTTATTAGAGAATGTAGTAGGTCCTAAGAGAATGTAGTAGGTCCTATGAGGTACAATATGTTTATTATGTGGTACAATGTGTTAGAGTTGATGATGAGGAGTACTTGTGATTACGACTAGTGACCAATTTGCTATGTGATGTCATTGATGAAAATGATGATCTTGAGGAGGTGTTATATGACAATGATGTATTATGATGATAAGTTGTTAATGATATGATGATGATGATGATATTTATTATATTATTAGTGAAAGAATCATGATTAGTTTCAAGTGGATGGACATCCACTTGAAACTAGTCCACGGTTCTTTCACCCCGTGATGTAATAACTCATTATGATGTAAAAACAATCTCTCAATTCCTGTTGTATGAAAACTTGTGTAATGGTGTATGAATACAACATGAAATAAAAAGAAATAAAATACGAAATAATGGTAGTAGCGCGGGCAGGGAGAAGCGCTACTACTAATTACCAAGAAGCGCTTCGAAAGCGCTTACTACTAAGTCGATTTAGCAGCAGCGTGGGTTGAGGCACGCCATCGCTAACCTTAGTTGTAGCGCTGCATCAAAGAGCGGACCATCCCATGCCATCTTGATAGGCCTAAAACCCGCTGCTGTTGCTAGGCTTTTCCCTAGTAGTGTTGCTCACAAAGACCTAGGGCATTTTGAGGAAGCCCATCATTGGAATATACAAGACAAGTTCTATAATGAAAAATTCCCACTAGTATATGAAAGTGACAACATAGGAGACTCTCTATCATGAAGATCATGGTGCTACTTTGAAGCACAAGTGTGGTAAAAAGATAGTAACATTGTCCCTTCTCTCATTTTCTCTCATTTTTTTATTTTTTTATTTTGGTGGGCTTCTTTGGCCTCTTTTTTTCTTTGGGCTTCTTTAGCCTCTTTTATTTTTGATAAAGTTTGAAGTCTCATCCCGACTTGTGGGGAATCATAGTCTCCATCATCCTTTCCTCACTTGGGACAATGCTCTAATAATGAAGATCATCACACTTTTATTTATTTACAACTCAAGAATTACAACTCAACACTTAGAACAAAATATGACTCTATGTGAATGCCTCCGGCGGTGTACCGGGATATGCGATGAATCAAGAGTGACATGTATGAAAGAATTATAAAGGTGGCCTTGCAACAAATACGATGTCAACTACATGATCATGCAAAAAGCAATATGACAATGATGGAGCGTGTCATAATAAACGAAACGGTGGAAACTTGCATGGCAATATATCTCGGAATGGCTATGGAAATGCCATAATAGGTAGGTATGGTGACTGTTTTGAGGAAGATATAAGGAGGTTTATGTGTGATAGAGTGTATCATATCACGGGGTTTCGATGCACTGCTAAGTTTGCACCAACTCTCAAGGTGAGAAAGGGCAATGCATGGTACCATAGAGGCTAGCAAAATGCAGAAAGGTAAGAGTGCGATAATCCATGGACTCACATTAGTCATAAATAACTCATATACTTATTGAAAAAAATTAGCCCTCAAGCAAAGTACTACTACACATGCCCCTAGAGGGATAGATTGGTATGAAAAGACCATCGCCGTCCCCGACCGCCACTCATAAGGAAAGCACTCAAAGTGCACCCCATGCTACAAATTTGTCACATAACTTTACCATACGTGCATGCTACGGGACTTGCCCACTTTAACACAAGTATTTTTCAATTTCACAATTACCCAACTAGCATGACTCTAACATTACCACCTTTATGTCTCAAAACAATTATCAAGTATCAAATTATCATAGTGTTCAATGCACTCTATACGATAGTTTTTATTATACCCAACTTGGATGCCCATCATATTAGGACTAATTTCATAACCAAAGATAATACCATGCTGTTCTAAAAGACTCTCAAAATGATATAAGTGAAGCATGAGAGATCAATAATTTCTACAAAATAAAACCACCGCCGTGCTCTAAAAAGATATAAGTGAAGTACTAGAGCAAAATTTTCTAGCTCAAAAGATATAAGTGAAGCACATAGAGTATTCTAATAAATTCCGAATCATGTGTGTCTCTCCCAAAAGGTGTGTACAGCAAGGAAGATTGTGGTAAAATGAAAATCAAAGACTCATATCATACAAGACGCTCCAAGGAAAACACATATCATGTGGTGAATAAAAATATAGTCCCAGGTAAAGTTACAGATGGACGAAGACGAAAGAGGGGATGCCTTCCGGGGTATCCCCAAGCTTAGGCTTTTGGTTGTCCTTGAATTTATCTTCGGGTGCCATGGGCATCCCCAACCTTAAGCTCTTGCCACTCCTTGTTCCATAATCCATCAAATCTTTATCCAAAACTTGAAAACTTCACAACACAAAACTCAACAGAAAATCTCATAAGCTCCATTAGTGTAAGAAAGAAAACCACTACTTAAGGTAATGTAATGAACTCATTATTTATTTATATTGGTGTTAAAACTACTGTATTCCAACTTCTCTACGGTTCATACCCCCGGATACTAGCCATAGATTCATCAAAATAAGCAGACAACACACGAAAAACAGAATCTGTCAAAAGCAGAACAGTCTGTAGAAATCTGTAAATTTAGAATACTTCTGTAACTCCAAAAATTCTGAAATAAATTGGTGGACGTGAGGAATTTATCTATTAATCATCTGCAAAATGAATGAACCTAAAATCAATCTCCAGTAAAAACTTACAGCAATTCTCGTGAGCACTAAAGTTTCTGTTTTTTACAGCGAGATCATATAGACTTCACCCAAGTCTTCCCAAAGGTTCCACTTGGCACAAACACTAATTAAAAACATAAAACCACATATAAAAAGAGGCTAGATGAATTATTTATTACTAAACAGGAACAAAAAGCAAGGAACAAAAATAAAATTGGGTTGCCTCCCAACAAGCGCTTATCGCTTAACGCCCCTAGCTAGGCATAAAAGCGAGAATAGATCTAAGTATTGCCATCTTTAGTATTCAATTCATAAGTGGCTCTCATAATAGATTCATAAGGTAATTTGATTTTTCTTTCTTGGAAAGTGTTCCATGCCTTTCCTTAATGGAAATTGGAGTCTAGTATTTCCTTCCTTCATATCAATAATTGCACCAATCGCTTTTGAGGAAAGGTCTACCAAGAATAATAGGACATGAAAGATTGCAATCTATATCAAGAACAATAAAATCTATGGGCACACAATTCCTATTTGCGACTATAAAAACATCATTAATCCTTCCCATATGTTTCTTAATAGTGGAATCCGCAAGGTGCAAGTTTAAAGAGCAATCATCAAATTCACGGAAACCTAACACATCACACAAAGTTTTTGGAATCGTGGAAACACTAGCACCCAAATCACACAAAGCATAGCATTCATGATCATTAATTTTAATATTAATAGTAGGTTTCCACTCATCATAAAGTTTTCTAGGGATAGAAACTTCTAATTCAAGTTTTTCTTCATAAAATTGCATTAAATCATCAACGATATGTTTAGTAAAAGCTTTATTTTTACTACAAGCATGGGGAGAATTCAACACGGATTGCAACAAGGAAATACAAACTATTAAAGAGCAATTATCATAATTAAATTCCTTGAGATCCAAGTTAGTGGATTCATTGGTATGTAAAGTTTTGACCTCTTCAATCCCCACTTTTACCAAATTTAGCATCAAGATCTAAAAACTCCGAATCATTGGGACGCCTCTTAACTAAAGTTGACTCATCTCCAATCCCATTATTATCAAGATTCATATTACAAAACAAAGATTTAATTGGGGACACATCAATCACTTTTAGATCTTCATCATTATTTCCTTCTAACCCTTCTGGTTTGGCAGCCATCTTATTAACTAAGGTGGCCTGCTTATCAGAAATTTGGGCAATAGATTTTTCAAGATGAGCAAACTGAGAGTTCAAGCCATAAAAGTCCTTAGACATATCATCAAGCTCTTTATCATGTATTCCATAAAGCTCTTTTATTCTTTAAGCTCGTTTCTAAAGAAATTATTATGCTCAAAGTGTAAATTCATAAATCTTCTAACGTTGATTTTGATCTCTTCCAACCTTTTAAAGTAGGGTTAATTGGATTCATGCCATTGCAGCTTTCACGACTTGGAAATATGCCATTACAAAAACTGGAGTTGAAAATATGCCACTAAAACTTTCCCAAACCTCCACATATGCCATTTTCTTTACTTTAGAGAATATCTGCTCAACAAATGTTTGTATTTCAATGTATTGAAGTACTGGTTGGGGAATCAGAAGCCGCGCAAGGAAGCAACCGGCGGGAATCACGGAAACCTCTCCATGGCTGCACAAGCACCTTACGTGCAAGCGGACAGGAGTTGGCCTTGTCGTGGACGGAGTTTCCCGCACGCCGGCGCCGTCGTTGCGGCATGACGTTGATGAGTCCACTTCTCACGCGACGAAGCATGCGTTCGCCTCCGGCCGTTACCGCGCCTCCCCTCCAGACGCCGCCCCGCATGCGCCTCCAGCCGTCGCCGCACCAGCCTCCAACGGCCGCTCCACGCACGCGCCTCCAGCCGTCGCCGTCGCCGCTCCCCCTCAGCCGCTACAAGGCCCAGCCGGCCGCTCCCTTCCAGACGCCGCCAGGCGTGTGCGTGTGCGTTCGGTTCATATCAATTTGGTCCAGCCTATAAAGGTATTTGAATGTATACGGTACATATAAAAGGCAGTATACGGACAGGTATTGAAGACAATGGCATATGTAGAGGTATGAAAAAGTTGCAGTGGCATATTTCCAACTTCGACTCATGAAAGTTACAGCGGCATAAATCCAATTAACCCTTTAAAGTAAGGATCAATGTTTTTAGGTAAAGCCATCAGGGCAAACAGGCACACAAGAGGAAAGCGAGAAAGAGGCGAACGGAAAAGAGAGGGCGAATAAAGCGGCAAGGGTGTAGTGGGGAAGAGGAAAACGAGAGGCAAATGGAAAATAATTTAATGCGAGGGAGAAGAGTTTGTGATGGGTACTTGGTATGTCTTGACTTGTGCATAGATCTCCCCGGCAACTGCACCAGAAATCCTTCTTGCTACCTCTTGATCATGCGTTGGTTTTTCCCTTGAAGAGGAAAGGGTGATGCAGCAAAGTAGCGTAAGTATTTCCCTCAGTTTTGAGAACCAAGGTATCAATCCAGTAGGAGACTACACTCTAAGTCCCTCGTACCTACACAAACAAACAAGAACCTCGCACCCAACGCGATAAAGGGGTTGTCAATCCCTTCACGGCCACTTGCGAAAGTGAGATCTGATAGTGATAATAAGATAAGATAAATATTTTTGGTATTTTTATGATGTAGATTGAAAAGTAAAGATTGCAAAATAAAGTAGATCGAAAACTTATATGATAGAAAATTGACCCGGGGGCCATAGGTTTCACCAGTGGCTTCTCTCAAGATAGCATAAGTATTACGGTGGGTGAACAAATTACTGTCGAGCAATTGATAGAAAAGTGCATAGTTCTCGAGAATATCTAGGCATGAGCATGTATATAGGCATCACGCCCAAGATTAGTAGACCGACTCCTGCCGCATCTACTACTATTACTCCACACATCGACCGCTATCCAAAGCATGCATCTAGAGTATTAAGTTCATAAGAATAGAGTAACACATTAGGCAAGATGACATGATGTAGAGGGATAAACTCAAGCAATATGATATAAACCCCATCTTTTTATCCTCGATGGCAACAATACAATACGTGCCTTGCTGCCTCTGCTGTCACTGGGAAAGGACACCGCAAGATTGAACCCAAAGCTAAGCACTTCTCCCATTGCAAGAAAGATCAATCTAGTAGGCCAAACCGAACTGATAATTCGAAGAGACTTGCAAAGATAAACAATCATACATAAAAGAATTCAGAGGAGATTAAAATATTTCTCATAGATAAACTTGATCATAAACCCACAATTCATCGGATCTCGACAAACACACCGCAAAAAGAGTTACATCGAATAGATCTCCAAGAAGATTGAGGAGAACATTGTATTGAGATTCAAAGAGAGAGAAGAAGCCATCTAGCTAATAACTATGGACCCGTAGGTCTGTGGTAAACTACTCACAGCTCATCGGAGAGGCTATGGCGTTGATGTAGAAGCCCTCCGTGATCGATTCCCCCTCCAGAAGAGCACCGGAAAAGGCTCCAAGATGGGATCTCACGCGTACAGAAGGTTGCGGCGGTGGAAATAGTTTTCGTGGTGCTCCTGGATGTTTCCAGGGTACGTAGATATATATAGGCGAAGGAAGTCGGTCAGGGGAGCCACGAGGGCCCCACGAGGGTGGGGAGCGTGCCCACCCCCCTCGGGCGCGTCCTCCTGCCTCGTGGCTTCCTCGTCTGCTGCTTGACGTCCACTCCATGTCTCCTGGATTGCGTTTGTTCCAAAAAGATCGCTCCCGAAGGTTTCATTCCGCTTGGACTCCGTTTGATATTCCTTTTCTACGAAACACTGAAACAGGCAAAAAAACAACAATTTGGGCTGGGCCTCCGATTAATAGGTTAGTCACAAAAATGATATATAAGTGTTTAGTAAAGCCCATAAACATCCAAAACAGTTAATATAATAGCATGGAACAATAAAAAATTATAGATACGTTGGAGATGTATCAATACGCGAATTTAGGGATGAATCACTCTTCTACAAATGAACAGGGTAGGGGGAAGGGAAGTAGGTAGGCGCCGCCATATCGTGCCTGATCCTCTGGATGGTTTCTCCTCCTGCAGCTCTTCCTTAAGTAACGACAAGTGGCCTTCAGTTAGTCCATTCCGTCCCGTGGACTCGTGGGTTGGGTCACCTCGTCCTGACGGGTCGCTGGGAAGTGCTGGCGCTGGTGTGGTCGCTGCCCTGTGGGCCCGGTGTGTCAGGCATGCTAACAATGTAGATGGTTTGGTTTCAGCTGAAATGATCTTCTCTATGAAAACAGTTGTAACGCTTGCAAAGAGCTTTATTTTGATGAATGTTGCAGCGAACTTTCCATATACCCATCACATACACTACTGGAATTTTCCTCTTTGCCGAGTGTTAGGCTCTTTGCCGAGTGCATTATGTCGGGCAGCCGACAATAATATCTTTGCCGAGTCCCTAACTCGGCAAAAACGTGAAAGTCTGCAAACATGCACTTTGCCGAGTGTCGTGGATAAAACGCTCGGTAAAGCAACAAAACACGGCAAACAGGGCTTTGTCGAGTGCTACACTCGGCAAAATGGGGCCTTTAGTGAGAGCGCCACTCGGCAAAAGGGGGTCTTCATAAACTGCATGGTTTTGGCTGTAGAAGTTGCATACGACCTCAAATGAAGATGGTCCAAAAATCAAAGTTGTTCATTTTGACGAGACGGACAATTTTGATGTTGAGAACTTTTTCATTGTAGGCCATATTAATTACACTTTTTGGCATGCAAAATGTAGTCTCAAATGACGAAGGTGATGGACATATTGCATAGTTTATTATATGGTTCCCAAATTAGACACATATGTGCATCTTTATATTACAAACAATGTTGCCAAATAGAATTCCATACTTTTTTGTCCAAAAAATCAATTTTCATTTTCTAAGTGTAAAAATTGTGTTTTTTGTGAAGCAAGTACAGTAAGTAGACCATATTTTACGCACAATTCCCCAGTTTATGGATTTTCTAGTTTTCTAGATACTTACGCCATTTAAATGACTTTAGGTCAATTTCCCGAAAGTAATTCAAATATGAACTGCAAGTGTGTGATAGCTCAATCATAAAAATTACCAAAAAATATTTTCAGGTACACAAGTAGTCATTATATCGGAGAACAACTTAGAGTTTTGAGAGATTCAACTCCTTGTGATGGATAGTCATGTCAACCATTTTGACCCCTGCTTTTAGAAAAAATGAAAGAAAAGAATACAAGTTTAAAAATGCAATCCTTTCGCATGGAGTCCTTTGATGTGTACTAGTTACAGGAAAAACAACAAAGTGTAAATATAACAAATGTGAAAAAAAATCGTTCACAAATTGGACTATCGTGTATGAACATTCAAGGCTTTCGAGTCAAAGGACCAAGGTGATAGGCATATTCATTGCATAGTTCATTTTAATTTTCCCAAATTTCACACATAGGTGCATCTTGACATTACAACCAATGTTTCCAAATAGACTTTCTAACTATTAAAAAAATATTTTCATTATATAATTGTCAAAAATGGGTGTTTTTTGTGAAGCAAGTACAAAAAACAGGGCGCAAAATGGCACCACTCCAATTATCACAGTAAGTAGACCATATTTTATGCACAATTCCCCATTTCATGGACTTTCTACTTTTCTAGCAAATTTCGCACATTTAATTGACTTTATGCTGATTTTCTGAAAGTAATTCAAATTTGAACTACAAGTATGTGATAGCTCTATCGTGAAATTAGCAAAAAAAGGTAGACAAGTAGTCATTATATGGGATAACCACTTAGAGTTTTGATAGATTAAACCCCTTGCCATGTTGGCCATTTTGACCCTGTTTTAGAAAAAATGAAAGAAAAAGAATACAAGTTCAAAAATGTAATCCTTTTGCATGGAGTCGTTTTACATGTTGTAGTTGCAAGGAAAAATACCAAACTTTCAATATGACAAATTTGAAGAAAAAATCTTCACAAAACGACTTATCGTGTATGAACGTTCATGGCTTTCAACTGAAATGACCAAGGTGATGGCCATATTCAGTACATAGTTTATTATAATATGCCCAAGTTAGACACATAGGTGTATATTGACATTATAAACAACTAGTAGATTGCCCAGAAGCGTTGCCACGGGCTTTTTAAATTTTATATAGCTTGCATCTTAGAGAAATAATGACATAGAGATGTTAAGTTCATCATAGTATTCATTTGGTTATACTGGAAAGATAAGATAACATCCCCTCAGACAAATTTATTTTTATTGATAAATGAATTCCCTCCTGCCTATGTTATCTGGAAGAGGCAAAGGAGAATTTCATAACATGTATCTGGTACCTTGCTAGAACAAAAAAAAATAATTGATATATTTTCCTCAAAATCAGAATGGATGATAGAAATTCTACAGAAAATATAGCGTGTGATTACGAGGATTGTAATAGCACACTAAATCGTATCTCCGAATGCATAGGACTGCAGAAGTGTTATTTCTTTGGAAAAAATGGACATAGCAAATGAGGACGGTCCAATGCAGGTTCTGCCGCTTATTGTACACGTGTTTTTATACATAATCTGTTGGAAACAACAAAGAACAAAATATGTTTGAGTAGGCAACAGTATGTTTTAGAAGATGATGACTTCCTAATATTGAAGCATATAACTGAACTCTACTGAACAGTGGCAGATGATTCATAGGTACAGGAAAAGAGTGAACAAATAGGTATTATTTATGTTCCTCACAGCCTACATGTACAACATTGAGAAGCTCCTCTTGGATCAAGCTTACAACAGTGAGCATTAAACAATCGTTCTCTCTTGTTGCTAGCCGGTGTTGAGAATACCTGTGCAACAATTAGTATTGCACTGTTCTCCTTGATAGGTTCATGAAGATTGCCAGCAATGAGAATCACATCCAGTATTTACGCCTGAAAATCTCACCATTGGTACTCATGGGAATTAATCAGTAGTACTAAAAAGAATGATATAGCTAGAAACTTCATATAACTTTAGTGGTGGTTTTTCAAAGTCAAAATTTCAGGATATAACTTCAGTGATGGTCCTTCGAAGTCAAAATTTCAGCATATATGTGAATATTAAATTGACCTCGCATACCTATAGAAATTAGGAAAACTGTAAGGCTATAGTGCGGCTGGCGCGCCTACCGTGTCCTCACCGGTTGTAGAGTGACCCCTACATCCTTGGTGGCAGCCACGGCGCCCATGTCCACCTGCATCCAGGTTTGGGAAAGAACAATATAACAGAGAAATAATGTGGACCAAATGTTCATGGAATTTTGCAATGTGATATAGCTACAGATGGGTATGATTGGCAACAATCCTAAAATTAATATTGTACCATAATGTCTAGCTCAGGAATTTTACACTACACCAACATTTATCACGGCGGCAACAACCACATGACTCCTTCACTGGTGATTGATACGATCCTGTCTCTTCCTTCATGTGAAACCACAAATATTAAATTCTATTGTTAAAGATATATTCCTAACACGTGAAGAAGAGGGAAAAGCAATATGGCAATTTAATGTCTCATCGAGCCTGCAAGTTGGCAGCATCCCAAGTGATGATCGATTTTAGACATAATCTTTAACTACAATAATGTGTACAATACAATTCATCATTTCTTTATTCTAGGCATTGTTTTACTCTCTTCGTTCCTAAATATAAGACCTTTTAGAGATTCCATCATGGACTACATAGGATGTATATAGACATACTTTAGAGTGTAGATTTACTCATTTTGTTACGTATGTAGTCTATAGTGAAATCTCTAAAAGGTATTATATTCAGAAATGGAGGGAATACCCTGAATAAAGAGATAACACAAGGACAAACTTGTGAGAGACAGAGAGAACCCAGTTAGCATCTCAAACTGTGAATAAGAACTCCTATCAGACACTCAAAGTTTTATATTACCATCTAATTAAACAATAGTAATATAGTAATAAACTGTAAACCTCAGAGACGGTTAGGGTTTGGACAGGTACCTGGAGGGAGGAGGCCGGAGAGTCCTGGAGGTCATCAACATGCGGGTATTATGCGATCGTGGAATTGTTGGTGCCGCGACGACGAGCTACCTTTCCCCATCGTAGAGCCATCATCGCTACCGCTGGCCTCCTCCGACTGATTGCGCTACCAACGTCAAAGATCAGTGTCGGATAATCGAGGAAAGTGGGAGATGGCGGTCGGGTGTGTGGGTGTGGGTCTAGGGATACAAAGGAGCCCTCCCAACTGTTTTTGTGCTTCACAAATCAATTCATAATGTCAATGTTATGACCATGCTGGAAAATCAACTTACTGGGAAATTTATTTGAATAACAACTAAAGTACAAAAGTACTTAAGATAACAAAGTTTTGATCAAATTCACTAAAAAATACCATGCACCAAATAACTATATATATTATACAAGGTCAAGGCTGATTCGAGTTAGGCTGTTACCTAGTAGTATGACAATTATCACCACTTGCAAACTCTACAAGCGAGTGATAGTGTTACTTGCAGGAGCCCAAGTGTGAGACTTTTTCAGGTAACTCCATGTATACGTGTGCAGTAATTTGCACAAGAACATAACATCACTCTATATGCAATATGATTTCGGAGTGAAACATATGATTATTTGCTATTGGACCAAACAAATGTGGTTTTAACTCCACATGAGAAATACCATGTAGGAACCGAAACATACATCCAAGCATACAAAACCAAGAAGTCAAGCAAGAATTTGATAGGGCATCTAAGCCACGATAACATTCAGTCACGTTTGTATGCAGTGTTGGTAGAGCGAAATGTGTCAATGCCACGATAACATCCACATGTCCACCGTCCATGCCTCCGTGGCTCCTCTTGTCAACCACGCCGCCAGCTTGCGGCTAGCCATAATAATACCCTGTGGGGACATTAGAAATCTGTGGGGTCAATCTTCTCAAGTTACAAGGACTAATGCATAAAATTTAGAAAAACAAAGGGGTGCTCTAAAACAGCTATGGGTTACCTGACCCCACGGCTTACATGTAGGTTCTGCACTGGCCTCTGCCATGGCGTGTCCCCACCTTCCTCGTCGCGCCTTCTCAAGTACTCCCAAGAAGATAACAACAATAACAGATTGTTTCAGTATTATAAACTTAATATTAATATTATTCGACAGACGTTCAAACTTGCACACAAATCATGTAAAATGCAAAACTACTAATGCCAGCTTAATAAAATGGCTCCGCTGCATCATACATGGCAAATTAAAGATCACGGGCTTTTGAAATATTTTGCTGGAGTAATATAAACATAATGCATGTTAAACTTCACATGCTAGAGAAAAGATAACACGAACACAATCGGGTAATAATTGAAGTACACTTTACATGCAATGTAAATTGATAACAGAAAGGCAATTTGAAGATGTATACATATGACTGATTATCCAACTAAAAATCTTTACAAATTAAGATCTACTTGATGTGCTTAAGAAATTCTCACAATATCAGAAATATTGTTTTTAGCTCCATTCGCATAATATTTGAGTAAGTATAATAAAAACTTCTTCCTCGACTCATACCCATTCCACACAAGCAATATATCTAGTTAGCACAAATACTTCACGTCAAATGTCTTAAAATATCTAATAGAGAGTACTCACAGTACAAACCAGATTTAACAATTCTTTACCATCCCACCAGAGCATAAAATAAAAAGTAAAATAGCCGGACACATCCCTGCCATTTCCTAAATTAATTTTATCTTGAATATAGTGATAAAAATGCATGTATTTTGAATGTTATGATAATGAAATATATAAATTTACCTGTCTATACTCGTTAGAATACCAAGTGGAAATAACATTGTCATCTAGATACATTTGAATGCCCGTGCGTTGCCATGGAACAACAAATTTAATACATTAATAAAAAATCATTTTAATTCAAAACATGTCGCTTGCAGCTTATGATTTCTTTGCAACAAATATCATTATGTATTATTGTTAGACAAAATCATGACTACTCTTAAGACAAAATCCATGACTGCATTCAAATTTGAGGTGGTATAATTTTATGACACATAACACGTATATTATCAATTAAATTTGGTGGTCAAAGTTAAATCACACAGAGAGTATATACACGCTTACTTTTCTTACAGAATTTGATGTATGAATACATCTTCTCTTCCCCTTGCAATCCATCTCCTCAGCTTTGCCGCAAGCTTTTTTTGCAATAAAAGCCACACTTTAATATGAAAATGAGAAGTACATCATTTGGTAATAACCACACATTCAACAATGGACTTGAATGTCGCTAACTCTGCTCTGCACTACAATGGGATATGCCTTTGCCCCTACACGACGCTTCCAGCAACATCACAACAAATGCTCTGTCAGCTAACAATCATAGAAACATCTGTCATAATGGCTAAATGGTGCTTTTGTTGACACTTGTATACATATCGTCGACATATTTCAATGGGCATACACTACTTGCCATGTGTTACATCAAAATATATGACCACAACATCTGCTCTCCTTCCCCTCCTTTCGTCTGCCACCGAGACAGGGACCTAGACTTTGTGCTGCTCTTATTGATTTAAAGAAAAAAGTTATTTATCTCTGTTAGAACACAAATGCTTAGATAGCATCTGCATGTCAAGGAAGAATAATGTGGCTTGGATAGCGTCTGCAAGTTAGGGAAGAATTATGCGACCGTGTAATATTTGGACAGGAACAAAAGTCATGAAAACATAAAAGTAAAGTTCATGAAGACACAAACGATACAGTCTTATCACTTCTCAGGTTTTAACTTTCTTATTAGTGTACCAAATTGGCTCAAATATCTACCTATAGTCTGAAAAATAAGAATGAATAAGATCATGCAATCAAGATGGAGGTTGTCATGCATTTTTCTCTGTGCAGATCATCAACATGAATAAACAGGTACATAAACAGAAAAATGATGAAATGGAACTTATTCAGCCGATTGGTCTTAGAGCATTGTATAAAATTGATACTCCCTCCGATCCATACTACTTGTCTCTAACAGATGTATCTAGCATTGATATACGTCTAGATACATCCATTTCAGTGACAACTTATATGGATCAGTGGGAGTAATAGATCATGCAATCAAGCGAACAATGGACAAAGCACTAAACATTCCTTGGGTGCTCACACACTCGACAAGTGGACGGTACTCTTAAATAACTATGAAAAGGGATTTCATCCAAAAATACTATGTTGCAGAAGATGTTCTGGAATATCAATCTAAAGGAGCTAAATTATCAAAGCTATAGAATGATTGGCTCGATATCTTGTCTACAATTTAAGATTAACAATTATTTGACAGTTTCTCATCAAGCAGGGCTTTAAATACTGATCGTTCCATTCTTGACGTGGAGTTCAAACGGCGCAGTGAGAATGTCTACTCAAAAATTAAGATGACGTATTGACATGCAAGTTCAATTTAAAGGTTAACTTTAATGCCAACCATAAATCGACTCGAAGTGCATCTACGCATGGATGTTATGGAGCTTTCAAGTAGTAACAATAAAGTGCAGAGATAATAGTGTACCTCTAAATGTAAGACCATCCAAGTAACAATATTTTTGTTGTCAGTACAAATGCAGTTGATGTTGACAAAATAATTCATCTTCTTGGTCCATAAAAGAGGAGAAACTTAACACCAAAACATCTTATCATAAGTGATCCAAGTTGTTTTCTACCGAAAAAGGCATTCGCCCCGCTTTATATATAAAGCATAGACTAACAGTGCCTGATACAACCACACTCACCCAATACAAACGCACGCACACACCCAAGGCTGGATACATAGGCGCTGAGCGCAGCAACATTCCCTAGCACTACAAGAGCCGCCAGGGGCTTCAGAAGTGAACACCACCACGAAGAAGTGAAGCCGCATATGATGAACCGTGGGCTCCAAGGCGGCGCCTTCAAGAAGGATACGACACCGAAGCGCCGCCACCGCCCGATCCAAGGATCAGAGTTTCCCCTGGAGCAACACGAGGGGCAATGATAGCCGCGACGACGCCTTCAAGAAGGAGCGATCTACGCCGTCGCCAGTCCGTCCGAAGATAGAGTAGGTTTTCACCCTGGCCAACCTCACCGCCACCGAACGCCACACCTCGCTACCATACGCCCACACGGCCTTTGGCAATCGGGCAGACCGAGGCACGAGCTACGCCAGAGCACTCAGGTTACCACCACTGTGGCCGCCGCCAAATCCAAGACCTTGACACCACGTCCCCCGAGCCCCACCGCTACCCCAACCGTAGAGACAGACGGAAAGGATCGGCCTTCCGCACCCCTGGCCGGTCCCAGCGTCGAGACCCAATAGACCGGCCACAACAAGCCTCCATCGAACCGTCCTGCTACACCGGGCGCGAGACGAGCGCAATCCTGCTGCCGAGCACGAGACAGGCCGGTCCTGCTGCCGGGCGCGAGACGGGTCGGGCCTGCTACCGGGCGCGAGGCCAGCTCGGTCCTACGGCACCGGGTGCGAGACGGTCGATGGACCGCAGCCGGGAGAAGGCTAGCCCTTCGGCGAGAGAAGCGAACGAACTCCGATGAGAGGGGTCGGAGGTCGACACAGGCAACTTACAGATGAGCCGATGCCAGAACAATCTGGCCGCCGTTGCAATCAACCTGCCACCACCACATCACCTGCGCCTCCACGCCTTGGTCAGAACCACCCGAAGCCCCGCCACCTCAAGACCGGAGCAGGGAAGGACACCGGCCGCAACCCCACCCCCTCCACCGGGATGCCAGCCACCCCGCCACCGGAGACCAAACCCGCCACGGGATCTGGGCCAGGATGCCCAGATCCGCCGCCAGCACGCCCGAGTCCACCAGACCCCACGAGCCGCAGGGGGGGAGGGGAGGAGGAGCCACCGGCGGGCCACAAGGGCGCGAGGCGGAGCGCCGGAGCAGGAGCCGGCCGGGACCCGACGCCGCGGGCAGGAGGGAGGCGGCCCGCGACTCCATCCACCCGCGCACAGGGGAGAACCGCCCGCCGCCTCGCCACGCTGGCCTTGGTCGCCGGTGCCCCGGGCGGCAGCGAGGAGGGAGGCGGGCGGAGGGCGGAGGAGGAGGCGCTTAGGGTTGCCTCGGACGGGCGCCAAGGGAGCGCCTCGGGAGGGAGAGGAGGGAGGACCACCAGTTACTTCCCACCTTGAATCCAAGTTGTTTTCTTACGAGAGTGGGAATTCTTGGAATATCCTTTAACCAAATAGTTCGAAATGGACATCACTTTATTCGGAGGGTTCGTCCAATGGAATTTACCTTTTCACATAGCAGGAGCACAAATCTGTGAGGATGAATGTCTCCATGATTTGTGACAAGAGAACTATAGCCCGCCAGCACGAAGCCAACATACAGCCACGAGTAAGCAAAACCTACATAATACATTTTAGTAGTTTAACGATCAATGCTTCCACAAAAAAGTCTATGACAGCCCAACTTTTTTATTCTTATAAAAGAAAAGTACCAGGAACACCTGCGTTTTACAGAGCAAACTAATGGCAGAGGTAAAAACAAATCCCCATGGATCAACACAACAGCCTGCTGGGAACAAAAGAGCACAGAGCAGGCGCACACATAAAAAAATAAGAGTGCAGTCCATCATATATAGACTTGGTTTTTGTCTTGAACAACTCAAGCAGCTTCCAAGTGGACACATGTACACCTGTATTTGGAATTTATAATTCCTTGGGATGCCATCATGAGCAAGTATCAGTTTTGATCCATAAAACACGTGGTCTCTCTTTTCTAATCATTATACATCCTATAACATCATTAAATGTTATCAATCTATATCTATAAAAGATGCAAAATATCAATCAAATTACAATCTCAACTTTGGAATGAAAGTGAAATCGAGTCATGATATCTCGCTGAATTCGACATTGCATATGTTGTCCAACTTGAGTTCAAGTAGTCCCCGGCAAGACCCTGCTCACTAACCTCGTACATAACCTTTACCTCTAGATCTAAATTGGCGAACTTGCACGGAAATTGGAACTATTTTTTAGCATAGAGGGAAAGGGGAGAGGAGCACTCACCTGCCACGTTGCATGACCTTCATCGACCCAGGAGCATTCCAAGCCAAGATATGCCCTCAGTGTTCTAAAAATCTGCAGAACATCCTGTAAAACATTAACGTGAGGAGACGCGGGGTGCAGACCAGCGAATATAAACGATGCATGTAACAGTTGACATATAGAAAAACAAAGAGAATCACTCAAACCGGGAGGGCCAGGACGTTGTTCTGTAGGCGATAACAGATTCGTGAAATAAAGCCGGGAGGGGGGGGGACCCTATTTCGTCATAATGGATCCGTGAAATCTGTGGACAAGAAAAGAGATTCACCATGGGTGACTTCATGTTAACTGAAACTACACAGCAACTGGCAAGCTTTACAAAAGATGCAAGCCTTAGTATTCGTTCAAGATCATAATAATAAATTGTAATTTAAGGTAAAGACGCCTCAGCAAGTTCATGAGTTGGCCTCACCTCGGAGCATCCCAACAGAAGCCAACCCACAGCAAGGCGCATCAGCACGATCAAATGCGTGTACAACGGTGGACGCCTCATACACGGTTGTCTGATAACCGATGGACAAAGGAGAAGGAGAGCCTCATCAGTAGCATCATGGTGGATTTCAACCCAGCGTTGTGCTCCGCCCAACGAACATGGATGCCGCCGGCGGTGGCCCGGTGGAGCTCGAACCCGAGAGACTCTGCTGCTTGCTAGGAGGTTATATAATTTAAGGTGTTCTCTTCACGTCCATATTTTCATGAATGCATAAAGGTTATATAATTAATGTTCTGGCTGAAATTGAACTTCTCCTATTGGGTTCACCTACATATATTTTTTTGAGAAAGTTCTTTCCATTTTTCCCTCCTCTCTAATTTTTTTTTGATATATCATGCTGCAAATTTCTTGATTATTCTTTGCTGCAATATGTCAGGCTCACTTAGTTGTAACAGGATTTGGTAAAAACTGCTTATAGTGGTATTTAATCAATCTGCTTTGTTTCTTCTATGGATTTATAGCATGAAGAATCAATATGAGAAAATAGATATAACTAAATCCCATGATCTCTTCGGCAAATGAATGTTTACAAACTGCAATTCACATGTATAGGACATCATCAGACAATGTTATACTTACAGTTCTAATACCTAGTACATAGATCACGCCGAGGATCTAACAAATATTACTGGAGAAGGGCAGAAGGTGGTCATGAAAATCCAGCGTGATTGCTCAAGCAGTTTGTATCTATACACAATTTAATTTATATATGTGCTAGGAGGATCGATGCACCAGCGTGATTGCTGAAGCAACAACAATGCAGTCGGCTAGGTAAGAAATGGTGTGATGTGCTTCCTGAATTTTCCTTACCGATTGGAGAGGCTCTGCTCTGTGCTGCTACAACTATGATTACACAGTACTGTAATTTGAATTCCCCTACATTAATATGACCAAAACCAAATATTGTACAATAGCCAACTAAATACAGTTGTTTTCATTCAAATGCAGGTCCATTGATTGACGACAGGAAAGTTGTGCGAGCCTGAAGAAAATGCGTCTGCCCGTGGTTGGATTGCCAGGAAGTTGTGGAGTTTGGTGCGTCCGTCCGGAGCAGGGGACGTGCTGGCCGGGACGTGGAGCAAGGCACGGGCATGCCAGCGTGTCAGCGTCCCGGCGTGGAGGGCGGTCTCGTTTGGCCGGCATGGAACATGCATGGAGTTCGACCCAGCTGGCCGCTCGCAGCTGGCAGTGGGCTAGGCAGACTGGCGGTGAGCGAAGGTTGGTGACGTCGGCAGCCTACGGTACTCACCGGCTGTGTGAGTGGCCATGGCGAGGACCTCAATCAGTCGTCTGGCAAGCCCGTCGAGCTTGGGGATGTGGGGATTCCTCTGGCCAGGGAGGGGAGAGGAGCGGCTCTAAAAATTGTATGAAAAATATACCATTAATGCAAACTTCTTAGCACAAAAGTACGTGAATAAGGTTGGCATACTACCTCAAAAGATAATCTTCCCATAATCATTCTACCTGTTCATAAAGAAATTACTTGTGAATATAATTAGATCATCATACGTTGTATGATGCTTTAGTTCCAAAAACTCACATGAATCTACTTGATGCCTTTCTTTGAAATAAGAAGAATGTCGCTCCTTATTTTTGCCATCGATTCCTCTGCTGTTCTTGCTATTCTCATTGATGTACAACAAGAACATACATAATGCAAACCCCTTTTGCAGGGATATGAAAAGGCTGATAGTAGTTCTATAGTGGCATATATCAAATATCTTTACTGACACAACTATACATGCCCTAAATACAACAGAATTCTTTCAGTCTTGAGCACATGACGAAAAAACAAACTTGCGATGGGGCTTGTGGAGTTGTGGTGGAGGTTGTTACCTGATGCAGTGGCCACACGCGCGCTAGTTGAGGGCTCACGGTGCACGCCGCACAGCGACCTGGACCTCGGAGGCCCTCGGCGTCGTTGGGCAGGGCGAGGAGATCGGAGAGAAGAAGAGAACGGCAGCGCGGGGATGCGAGGAGTGCATGCGTCGGGAGGATCGTGTCCAGGGCTTGCGTGAACGGCTTGGTCTTCGGCGGCCACCTCGAGCCCCTTCCGTCACGGCCGCATGATCTCAGATCCGGGAGCCGCTTCCTTGATGAGCATGTCCGCTTCGCGGACGTGGAGCTTCGCTGCCTAACCTTGACGAGCAAGCGGATCCGACAATGAGGAGAAGGGTGGGAGCGGTGGAGGTGGCTGAGCGGGAGGGAAGCAGGGGCGGCGGCGGAGCGAGAGATGGGGGCAGCGCTAGGGGTGGATCGAGAGGAGGGGTTTTTTTCGTGCGAGGGAGGCTAGGGCGTCGTCCGATTTTTTGTTCGCTAGTCATAGTTGTCCCTGGTTAAGTTTCGTAGGTTATATTTTGTAGATTATTTTAGGATGAAAAAAACCCAGTAAAGGTGGGACGAAAATTGACCGGCGGAGACTACCAACTGCTTCATTAGGAGTAGAGATCAACTAACTTCTGATGCGCTCCTCTACAATCTCCGCCCATATGCAAGGGCAAAGCCACTGCTCACAATCTTGGCCCATGAGGGGCAAAGCCCATGACGGATAGAAAAATGCAATTTGTCGAATCTATACCGATGACAATATTAGTACCACCTC
Organism: Aegilops bicornis; assembly: GCA_021605145.1. Classification (NCBI taxonomy): domain Eukaryota; kingdom Viridiplantae; phylum Streptophyta; class Magnoliopsida; order Poales; family Poaceae; genus Aegilops; species Aegilops bicornis. The sequence continues at coordinate 1,746,983 of JAHIAL010000075.1, read as the reverse complement.
AGATAAATACTAGTGGTTGGGGCGGTGCCAGGTGAGAGGCGCCCCTTTCTCGTTCTTGTTTGCAAAAGCAATGCACAACATTTTTTTTGAAATATCCTCTCAACATTTATTATAACAAGCTTAATAGCATCAGAGTCAAAAGAGTTAATTTGGTACAAGAAAAAGAGCCGGCAGATAAATCCTCACCAAAGCCACAAAGAGAAATAAAATACAGTGCTAGCTACTGGCAAAAAATAGAGGTAAACTGATATAGCTACAACAAGCAAAGATCCTCTAGAATGGCCTTTCATAAGACTACTTGACTACTTGCAGATTTTCAATCAAGAATACTTGGCTACCCGTAGACTTGTTTTTTCCTGTCAAATAGTCCTCTTGTAAAGGGTTACCTCCTTTAGTAGTTCTACAATAGTTCCATCAACTGGATCATTTTTGTGTTTTTGTCAATCCCAGCAATCTTCATAGCTAGTCAATTTATTACTCCCATGTGACCATCCATCCATGAGAGACAGACCTGTAATTGAAAAGCTTTCTGAAAGAGGTCAAACTCATGAAATTGAAAACACACTGCATTATCAGAAGATATATCTAACCAAGCAGCAGTGGGGGGAAAACACCACCCCAAAAATCATTTTTCAACGTCCTCCTCGTACCCACTGCCTATGATGCTTACCTATTTAGAGAAGAAGTGTCAAGAGATGCTTATCTGTTGTGGTACTAAACAAAAATATGATAAAAAATAGGAAGAGATTCTAGGTTGCTACCTGGCTACCTGCTTCCCATTAACCTCCTCCTATCCTCATCAGGTCACCATCCATGCTTCCTCACGCCGCCGAGACTACACACTCCCTGGTTGGTTCCTTCAATGCGTGGCAACAAGAGATGGTTATACTATTAAGATTCCTATAAACTGAAATATATGAGAAATTGTGGGCATGATTAATAACATATCACAATTCAAAATTACCTTCTAGCTTGCACACATCAACCCTGCACACAACTGCTACCTCCACCCAGGCTTAATCCATCTTAGTGAACGAAATTAAGTTAAGTTAAGCAAGCATCACTCATGCATGAAATCTTCTGCTCCTTCTGTACTTGCACCATCTGGGGAAGAAACTTAACATGTTAGCATTTCGCAAGAGCTGAGACATTTTGGTTAAGAAACCATCACTCAAAAAAATAAACAAGTAACATGGGTTTGCATTAATAATCATATAATTTGTACCAAATAATAAAGAATGGTTAAGAGGGCTCCCTGGTACTCATATCTAACATGATTACAATATGTGCAATAAATTAACATGTCGTTGTCAACCTCAAGCTACTAATTATTCTACTAACCAACTAAAATTGCAAAGTAGACATCACCATCCCTGAGCCTATAAATTATACAATGTCTAGAGCAGAAAAAGAATAAACATACGTTTTTCTCGACCTTGATGGGAATATAGGCACCAGCAAAAATATTAAGGCTTAGCGGAAATGTTTAAATACTGTACCTTTCAACAAATGCTAATATTTGGCGCCCCATGTCTTCAATTGCTGATGCCTGTGAGTTTAATTATTAGCTGACCATCAGGCATAATTACAGAAATATCACATGAGTACACATACCTTTGATTCTAGGTTCGCCTAGATTGCTGATTTCGCTGATGCTTTAGCACGGTCTGGTTGGGTTTGGTCAACTGCAATAAAAAACGAAGTTTCAGCCAATAAATGAACCATAAAAAACTCAATGTCTGATGAATATATATGCCCTGAATATCCAATGTGAAGATTAACTTCCTTTTCTTGGCTTCTTGTCGCCCTGCATACTCTTGAAATTGCATCTAAACCTTTTTCTTGGCTTCTTGATGTCTCACTGTTAGCAGTCATAGAGATCCAACATGGCAAGTCAATTAACTGAATAAATGAATAACACTGAGAGAAGGGCAGAGTAGGAACAGCTGCACATCGGCTCCAAACGACAGCACGACAGGTCAAAGAAGCAGCTTGCCAGTGTTCTAGTGATCATCAGAAGTCCACAAAGGAAAAATCACAACAAAACAAGAATAAAAAAGATCTTATTTTTCTGGCATCTCTCACAAGCCACATAAGACACACAATCGCAAATACGTCAGTCAGAGCACATAACAAAGTGCCAGAGTCCTACATATATGAAACAGACATGCATGTTCATGGAAGTTAATCACTAGATGAATGATAGCTTGAGAGCTTGATGCGTTTACACAACCGCCTTGCTCGTCAGTACATCGATGCCACCATTTTGTCTTCCTGCCGTCAAAGCAACCTTCTCCTCCTCCTGCACATAGTCCGTGCTGCTTAGGGCCTATGCAACGCCGTTGCCCGCCAGCTCGCTTAGGTGAGCACCCTATTAAGCCTTCTTGTACCCGATCTACTTATTCAACGACAGTTTCATCATTTAAGATTGGGTGTAATACACACAAGAGCAGGCCAGTTGGACCAAAGCTGTGGGAGTACAAGGTTTTCCCTGCTGTTATTTATCCAAGTGAAATACTCCTATGTCGTGAAGATTATCCTTATGTCTAGCTATCTGCTCATTCTCGTCATTATTAAATTAGAAAGAAGTAAACTGTGAGACCCTGCCCTGTTTTGCTTAACTACAGGGAAAAGGTACAGATATGTCTACCTATTTATGTGCAGATAAGTTATAAATCAGCATGTTCATCTGAGGACTAATGAAACTGAAACACTGAAATTAGCAGCATAGTACAACTACTGAACCGGTAAAGAAAAACAGTCTTACAGTATAGGTTAAGAAAAACCTAAATCTATAACATGTGCATCCTGCAGAAATAGGTTTGAACCAATACATCGTGTAGGTACTGTACAGGGCCATATCCAGTGCGTCTTATTTTGTAGTTAACCATAAGCATTCGAAAAGAAAAAGGGGGCACCATTGATATCAACATCAAAATTGAATATTTATGCCTACTAACAGAGACATCATGAGGTAGAAGGTGCAACAGGTTTAACGTGACACTAAATTAGACAAAGGTAACAACCTCACTTCCAAACCAATTTAGCATCTCCGATCTACACATAGAATCTATACCATTTGCTCATCAAACAAATTAGGATAGAGTAGCCCTATACCAACAGAATAGAAGAAACTGTTTAAGATCAAGCCATCTAAAGGGGGGCTCATGTTGTAGATGCAACCGATAGATAGAGCAGCACATGCAGCAAGATAGAGAAGTTACATCAAACAGAGGCCAATGACACGGCCTGGATGGAACACAAAGCAACCAGCAAGGCAAATTAAAAGGGGCGGGATGTTATATAGTACAGATATATAAAATATGCATTTATATTTAACTATACATGTATTCATTCCATCTATCTATTATCCTGATTATTTAGGACATTGTTTTTCAAACTGTCAACAAAGAATTTTCTAAAATGTTATGGACCACAAGATGCTATATAAATGAATATACGTATCGCCATAATTAGGAAGCACCATGGAAACAAAACTGGAAGATGCCGGACATCAAATGTGAAGTAGAGGCACTGTGGATAACAAATCAATGATTTGTATATGCAGCAGCAGCAACCTAAGGTCCTTACATGGAGGAAAAGCATGCAAAGTGAAGATGGTTCCTGGCCTAGAAAAGGGGAGAAGTCGAGGTGAAGAAATCGACAGATAAAAGATTGACCTGGACTTGGGAAGACAACAGCCATGGAGAAAGGACCTAGTGGATGCAGCGAGACTTGACACTTGCTCTTCCTCGTCTAAAACAGTAAGAAAATGCAAACACAGAAGCACAGCAGATATATAGAAATATAAAACACGAGACCTGAAAATTTTAATATAGAAGGGTGTGATATGTGAAGCACCAATTTACCAATAGTAGTGAAGGAGTCCAGCAAAGGTCGGCCTTAAGAAGACACATAGCAGTTTTCTGGCCAGTTACATCAACCTGTACTTAAATTAGCATTGATGTTAATTCAATTAGCATCCCGAGGCTTGCAAAGTAGGTGAAAATACATATGACAGCAACCACCTAGAGATAGATAAATGGAAAACCGCTACCATGCAAATCGAGACAATCGTCAGGCAGACATCACCATCCACTCCCAAACAAATATAGCAAACATAGAACCAATAAACTTGGAGACTTGCATGTTAGATTGCAAGAACTCTCCTGCACACCAAAGTAACATGGCCTCCTGCAGAACAAACGGATCTAAGAATGGCCCATAGACCAACTGATGTAGCAGAGAAAACGCAACAAATCTGAATCACAGCACGACATCCGCTAGAAACCATTGATAGTACTCAACTCGGAACTTGGAAAGAGAGTGTGACGCCCCCGATTCAATCGTACACTAATCATACACGCAAATGTGTACGATCAAGATCAGGGACTCACTGGAAGATATCACAACACAACTCTAGACACAAATTAAAAATAATACAAGCTTTATATTACAAGCCAGGGGCCTCGAGGGCTCGAATACATAAGCTCGAATACACAAGAGTCAGCGGAAGCAACAATATCTGAGTACAGACATAAGTTAGACAAGTTTGCCTTAAGAAGGCTAGCACAAACTGGGATACAGATCGAAAGAGGAGCAGGCCTCCTGCCTGGGATCCTCCTAGCTACTCCTGGTCGTCGTCAGCGGGCTGCACGTAGTAGTAGGCACCTCCAGAGTAGTAGTCGTCATCGACGGTGGCGTCTGGCTCCTGGGCTCCATAGTCTGGTTGCAGCAATCGAGTAGAGGTAGGGGGAAAAGGGGGGAACAAGGCAACCGTGAGTACTCATCCAAAGTACTCGCAAGCAAGGAGCTACACTACATATGCATGGATATATGTGTAAAGGGCCATATCGATTGGGTGAGCTGCAGAATGCGGAATAAGAGGGGATAGCTAGTCTTAACGAAGACTACGCTTCGGTCACCTGTCTTGCAACAGGTAGAAGAGGGCAATCTGAAGTCCTCCAAGTAACATCACATAGCAATAATCCTACCCGCAATCCCTCCTCATATCCACGAGAGAGAGAAGCGACCACGGTTGTATCGGCACTTGGAAGGGTGTGTTTTATCAAGTATCCGGTTCTAGTTGTCATAAGCTCAAGGTACAACTCCAAGTCGTCTGTTATCAAGATCACGGCTATTGAATAGATTAACTTCCTGCAGGGGTGCACCATCTTACCAAAGACGCTTGATCCCATTTGGCGGACACACTTTCTGGGTCATGCCCAGTAGCGGAAGATCAACACGCCGCAGCCCCACCTAGGCACCACAGAGAGGCCAAAGACGCCGGTTCAAAACCTAAGTTGCCGCAGGGTCCGGGGCCCATCGCCTGAGCACACCGCCAAGACGTTAGGGCGGCCGGAAGCGCACTTCAGCCTAGCGTGCTGCACCAATCCGCTACGGCCCGCCTCCGGTCCGCCGACGTCTGAAGTGCTTCTACCGATACCACGACGCCGGGATACCCATAACTACTCCAGCGTAGATGGTTAGTGCGTATAAGCTCGTAGCCAGCTCAGATCAAATACCAAGACCTCGTTAAGCGTGTTAAGTAACATGAGCGCCCGAGCAGGCCAGGCCCACCTCTCTCCTAGGCGGTCTCAACCTGCCCGCCGCTTCCGCCACAAAGATCCATCCAGAGGGCCGTCGGGACAAGGTCCTTTCAGCCCCAATCCGTGAATCACTCATGGGTGCTCCACCGACCGACCCGACTTTAGTCTCCACATGTATCATGTATAAGTATATAGAATATACCCGTGATCACCTCCGGTGATCACGGCCCGATAGTATAGCACGCAGCGGACAAGAATGTAGGGCCGGATGAAAGTACTAGCATCCTATACTAAGCATATAGGATTGCGGTAAGGTAACAATGAGTAGTAATCAAGGGCGAGCTATGCAGCGGTATAGGAGTATCTGAAAGCGGTAACATGCTACACTACTCTAATGCAAGCAGTATAGAGAAGAGTAGGCGATATCGGTGATCAAGGGGGGGGCTTGCTCGGTTGCTCCAGCAAGAGAGAGGGTCGCCAACACCGTAGTCGAATCGGGCAAGCAGCAGCTGGCTTCGGTCTCGTAGTTCACCGGAGAAAGAGGGGAAGAAACAATGAATACCAAGTAAGCAGATGCATATCGATGCATGACATGTCAAGTAGTGACGCTAGCGTGCCCTAACGTGGTATGAGGTGGTGCTGGTTGAAACATCCGGGAAAGTATTCCGGTGTTACGATGTTTTCGACGAAGGAGCGGAGGGAAAAGTTGCAGGTTCGATAGGTTAGGGGTGTGTGGCGGACGAACGGACTGCTTATCCGGATTCGTCACGTCGTTCTGAGCAACTTTCATGTTGAAAATATTTTAATCCGAGTTACGGATTAAAAGATATGATTTTCTAAAGATTTTATTAATTTCATGAAATTACTGCTAATTCAAATTAAATAGGGAAATTGCTATGTGTACCCACTGTGTACACACCCAAAGAAGCTGACATGTGGGACTAGGGGACTGGGTTGACCCAGTCAAAGGTTGACCAGTCAACAGGGCGTATGGTCCACATGCCATAGGCTACACCTAGCCAAATTAATAAAAATTAACCTAATCAAATGGAGCCCACATGTCTTACGCACATTAGGCTAATTGATCTACTAATTTAAATCCTAATCTGTACTAGTCAAACAAGGGCGACCACACACACCTCTGTGCACACACTCACGCACACACATTACACGCCGCACACGGCCATGTATGAGCCTTGGCGCCCATAGCCAAGATCGCTAGCAGCAAAAGCAAGCGAGCAAAGCGATGGCGGCAAGCAGCGAGGAGCAAATAGCAGCAGTAGCAAAGCAGCGGCAGCGGCGGCAGGCGGGCGGCCGCGAGCAGCGGCCGGCAACGGCAGCACACGCGGCTTCTGGCGACAAGGAGCAATGACAACATGGCGGCGAATGGCGGGGACAACGGCGGCGTCTGCGTTGTGCGCGGCGGAGCTCTCTGCACGCTGCAGGCAGGGCGACCAGGGTAGCGGAGCACGCGGGGCGAAGTCGAGGCGCAAGCAGGCGAACACGCGGAGGCACGCGGGCCTGAGGCGAGGCCCGACTAGGTGGACGGGCCAGACCCAACTCCGGCCATGGTGGCTGTTCCTCGTGAACGAGCCTTGTCTGGCGACAAATCGAAGGGGAAAAGCAGGGGAATCGGGAGAGGAGCTCACTGCGAGCTCGGGCGTGATCGAGGAGGCGGGGTGGGCTGGGCGGTCGGAATCGGCGATGACGGCCGGAGATGTCTGTGACAGGGGACAGCGGCGATGGCGGGCGTCTGAGGCCTCGGTCCAACCCAATAGCGTAAACGAAGGAGGCGATGGTGGTGAAGCCCGGGGCGTCCTAGCTCAGCGTGGGGACGACAGCGACCACGAGGGGCAGCAAAGTCGTGGCAGGCTGTGGCTAGCTGCGATCATTGCGGAGAAGAGGACGAGTGAGGGAGAGGGAAACAGATCTGGGGCAGCTAGGGAGGGATTAGGGTTTGGGGGAGGCGCCAGGTCATGTAGACTATGGGGAAGGTCGTGGATGGCGGCACTGGCCGAGTGCCATGGATGGCCTCCACGATCCCCTCTGCTTCCTGTAGCAGGAGGAAGGGGAAAACAGGGGGTGGGCTGGGCCATTTATGGATAGGTGGGCCAAGTGGCCTAGTAAGTTAGGTCCTCCGGGGGTTGCTCTCTCGCTCCCTCTCTTTTCTTTCACATTTTTTTAACTTTTATGTTTTCTTTTAATTGCAGAAAGCAGAATAATTCTATAAAACTAATCTCGCACAGAAAATACCACTTTAACTTAGTCCACTGCTATAATTAACTTGGCACCAAAAATAAAGTAGTTTGGTATTTTTATAAATGAAAAAGCACTTAAATAAATGATTTAGCCACTGTTTTAACTAGTTTAGGGCACATAGACATTTTGGAAAAATGTTAGTTCACTACCATTATTATCAAGAGAATATTTGCCACATGATGAACATTTTAGATTTCATGTCTAACAAATATGAATTTTTGACTTTAGATTGGATTTGAATTTGAATGGTGATTTGGATCAAGTGAAGATTAGCATAGCATAACATGATGACATGGCACCATTAATAGGGGATTCTTGTAGCATGACACTTTGGGGTGTTACAAATCTCCTCCACTACAAGAAATCTCGTCCCGAGATTTAAGTGGGGATGTAAAGAGTAACTTTAGGGAGACCTGACCCTTATAGGGTTAATTATCTGGTGAACAAATCAGGGAATGGGGCAGAAGTATCTCTCGAGTTGAAACTTAATAAAACATCGAGAGCAAAGTAAGAAGGTACAATAGGAAGTTTCAACTGAATGAACAACGATTGATACTTGATCAGAGTGTGAGAAAGGGGGAGGGGTTCAGAGCATCGAGAATAGATCATCTCTCGGAAGGTGTCTCATGACATGATACGAAGCCAAGTGTAAAGCATATCTCGGCATTAAGGTTGTATATGAGAGTCAGGTTTCGATCCTGTGGAACTGTGGGTTATGGGCCCACCATGTGGGTTAAAGGAAGGAAAGGCGCTATTCATTTTGCATGGTCATGATAGCAAGACATGTCAGAGGGTAGCCTGCCAGTTATGTCGGCAACAATAAATCGGTACCAAGGGCGAGGGACGAAGAGAACCATTCTCCTTTCGTTGAGCAGGCGGACCAATAGGCAAAGTTCTCGTCCATCGGTGGTTACCGGTATATAAATCCACAATAGTAACATGTGGTCTTCTTGAGATTTTGTACACGGGGTAGCAGAAATTTTTGCATATTTCATATAGATCACAAGAAGGTTAAACAAACAATGGAAAAGAAAAGGTGATCATTAGATTAATCAGAACATTGGAAAGGAAAATGTGTTTAAACACATATTTCAGGGGTATATCCTTCCCAAGGACAAGCGGGGCATGACATCCATGACATGATATAAAGTAGAAAACCGTTTAGGTAAGGGGGGAGGAATCTCATGATATTACCCATACTAGCGGTGTTATGATAATTGATAAATAAAATCTAGCATCGTGCTTCAAATGTTCTGTTGCAAATCGGAGTACCATTGACATGCTTGAGATAGCATTGACATGGTCTTGGTGAAGATCAGACTTTGGAAACCACGAAGGATCCATCAGGAATAACTTGTAGAATAAGTCTTACAATTCCCTCATGGATGAATGGATAACCTTGTTGAAAAGGAATCTATAATGATAGGTCCTCCAGCTGGGGGGGGGGGGTGCTAGGCATGACATCATGTTACCGGGTCATCAAAGGATCATCATCATAACTCTTGGAAAGTTGTCCCAACCATCATATCCGACCGAGATTCAGATCCGATTGGTGTCAGGATACCTCGGACTTAGGATACCTGAGAAGAAAAGGTGCAACGCAAATTGACGAGATGACATTGTAAGATTCTCGGGAAATGAACTATGAAGTGATTTCCGTTAACAAGAGTCCATCATTAACCCAAGGAGAGGACAAGGAGGTGTCACGGTGAACTCAACGGCAATTCACCGAGATTCCCAAAAGATGGACTTCCACCATTAAGTGAACAAGGAGATAACATTTGTCAGATCAAATGATATAAGGAAGTATGCTCGAGGAAAACATACACAAGTAAACATTGGTTGAAAAGTCGCCCGATGGGTTGGGTTTACTGACCGATGTCGAGAATGGTGATTCAGTAATCAATAGCCTAAGAATGAACTTTCGACCATTAACTTCAAAGAGGTAGGGTTGCTAGAAGGAAAGAACCCCAAACAACACCGTTCACTTGTTGGAATTAACACGGGGACCAAGAAGGAATGGTGATGGTGAGAAGTATTTCTATGTCAAGAATTCTCAAGAGGTGGAACAAATCTGAGAACATTCTTGACATAAAGGATGGTAATACTCAAGGTAAAGAAGAAACAATTCTTTGGGTAGCAAGGAACTCAAGGTATAACACCAAACATGAACAAGCTTGTGTTGGTGGGAAGGCAATAAAGTGGTCGATGATAATACAAGTCATCGAGGGCAAGGATGGTTTTTCTCATCATGAATTCAATTGATATCCTGGATGAGCTCAGAATGTTGGCGATCACGACACCTTTGTCGCGAGAGTTCATGAAGATGTAATCGATCGGCGACGACATCAAGTCAAAGTAATGATGAAGTGAAAGGATATTGGAACCAAGGGTACGACACAAACTCGAAACCAAGCTTGTTGTTCAAAGGCGAAATGATATGACGATGAGGATCGACGTAAGGTTAGTTCATCGTCGAAAATTGTGCTCCGAGAAGAAGGACCGGTTAGCACAGTTAAAATCATCACGACCATGACATAGCCAAACAGGCTAGGAATGGCGTGATCGGGTACAAACTCGTACTTATAGAAGCTTACTGAAGAGTTGTTGGACCGTAGTGCGGACTCGGTTCAGTTATCGGTGCCTTTGAGTGTATAATAACTCGGAGCCCGTGAAAAATTGGAATCAGTGGGAAGGTAGCACTTGATGAAGAACTCATAAGAAGTTATGCAGTTCCATGATAATCTCGAGATACCAGGGGGTAACACGCAACGACAGATCAAAGTAGAGGTTGGACTGGGGTAATGCTCTGAGAGAGAGCGACCACCGGTTGTATCTGGCACTTGGAAGGGTGTGTTTTATCAAGTATCCGGTTCTAGTTGTCATAAGCTCAAGGTACAACTCCAAGTCGCCCTGTTACAGAAGATCACGGCTATTCGAATAGATTAACTTCCTGCGGTGCACCATCTTACCAAGCACGCTTGATCCCATTTGGCCGGACACACTTTCTGGGTCATGCCCGGTAGCGGAAGATCAACACGTCGCAGCCCCACCTAGGCACCACAGAGGCCAACACGCCGCGGTCTAAACCCTAAAGCGCAGCAGTGCAGGCCCATCGCCTGAGCACACACTGACGTTCAGGGCGGCCGAAGCAGACCTAGCCTAGCGAGGCGTTCCAGTCCAATCCGGGCGCTTGGCCGCTCGTCGCCGACGTCTCAAGTGCTTGGTGATACCACGGCGGGATACCCATAACTACTCCAGCGTAGATGGTTAGTGCGTATAAGCTCAGAGCCAGCTCAGATCAAATACCAAGACCTCGTTAAGCGTGTTAAGTAACATGAGCGCCCGAACGAACCAGGCCCACCTCTCTCCTAGGCGGTCTCAACCTGCCCCGCCGCTCCGCCACAAAGATCCATCCAGGAGGGCCGTCGGGACAAGGTCCTTTTCAGCCCCAATCAAGTGAATCACTCGCGGGTGCTCCACCAGCCGACCCGACTTTAGTCTCCACATGTATCATGTATAAGTATATAGAATATACCCGTGATCACCTCCCGAAGTGATCACGGCCCGATAAATATAGCACGCGGCGGACAAGAATGTAGGGCGGATGAAAGTACTAGCATCCTATACTAAGCATATAGGATTGCGGGTAAGGTAACTGCTTGAGTAATCAAGGGCGAGGCCTATCTGTTGATATAGGAGTATCCCGAAAGCAGTAACATGCTACACTACTCTAATGCAAGCAGTATAGAGAAGAGTAAGCGATATCTCGGTGATCAAGGGGGGCTTGCACGGTTGCTCGGGCAAGAGAGAATTAAATCAACACCGTGGTCGAAGCGGCAGCAGCGTCGGTCGTAGTCTCTGGGAGAAAGAGGGGAAGAAACAATGAATACCAAGTAAACAGATGCATATCGATGCATGACATGTCAAGTAGCGAGGCTAGGCGTGCCCTAATGTGGTATGAGGTGGTGCTTGGTTAAGAAACATCCGGAAAGTATTCCGGTGTTACGTGTTTTGAGGCGGAAGGAGCGGAGAAAAGTTGCAGGTTCGATAGGTTAGGGGTGTGTGGCGGACGAACGGACTGCTTATCCGGATTCGTCACGTCGTTCTGAGCAACTTTCATGTTGAAAATATTTTAATCCGAGTTACGGATTAAAAGATATGATTTTCTAAAGATTTTATTAATTTCCTGAAATTACTGCTAATTCAAATTAAATAGGGAAATTGCTATGTGTACCCACTGTGTACACACCCAAAAAGAAGTCGACATGTGGGACTAGGGGACTGGGTTGACCGGTCAAAGGTTGACCAGTCGGCAGAGGCATTATGGTCCACATGCCATAGGCTACACCTAGCCAAATTAATAAAATTAACCTAATCAAATGGAGCCCACATGTCTTACGCACATTAGGCTAATTGATCTACTAATTTAAATCCTAATCTGTACTAGTCAAACAAGGGCCGTACACACACACCTCTGTGCACACACTCACGCACACACATTACACGCCAATACACGGCCATGTACAGTGGCCTTGGCGCCCATGGCCAAGATCGCTAGCTGACAAAAAAGCAAGCGAGCAAAGCGATGGCGGCAAGCGGCAGGAGCAAATAGCAGCGATAGCAAAGCAGCGGCGGCGGCAACGGGCGGCTTCAAAGACAGCAGCGGCAACAGCAGCCTGCGGCAAGGAACAGCAACAACGTGGCGGCAGCGAAGCGGGGACAACAGGCGTCGCGCGTTATGTGCGGCGAACTCTCACACGCCTGGCGAGGCGACGGTAGCGCGGGAGCACGCCGCGAAGGCGGAATCGGCATAAGCAGGCGAACACGGAGAGCACGAACGCAGCGAGGGCCCGACTAGGCACGCAGACGGGCCAACTCCGGCCATGGTGGCATTCCTCGTGGGGCAACGCTCTGGCGACAAATCGAAGGGAAGCAGGGGAATCGGAGAGGAGCTCACTGCGCTGCTCGAAGCTGGTGATCGAGGAGGCCGGTGGGTGGAGCGGTGGAATCGGCGATAGCGGCCGGAGATGTCGTGACAGGGGACGACGGCGCGATGGCGAGGCGTCTGAGGCCTCCCGGTCCAACCCAATAAGCGTGAAGCAGAAGGAGGCGATGGTGGTGAAGCCCGAGACGTCCTAGCTCAGCGTGGGGACGGCAGCGACCACGAGGACGGCAAAGTCGTGTGGCAACTGTGGCTGCGATCGCTGCGGAGAAGAGGACGAAAGAGTGAGGAGGGGAAACAGATGCAGGGCAGCTAGGGAGGATTAGGGTTTGGGGAGGCGCCCGAGGTCATGTAGACTATAGGGAAGGTCGGAAGTGGATGGCGGCACTGGCGGGAGTGCCATGGATGGCCTCCACGATCCCTCTCGCTTCTATGAAAGGTGAGAGGAAGGGGAAAAGCAGGGGGTGGGCTGGGCCATTTATGGATAGGTGGGCCAAGTGGCCTAGTAAGTTAGGTCCTCAGGGGTTGCTCTCGCTCCCTCTCTTTTCTTTCACATTTTTTAACTTTTATGTTTTCTTTTAATTGCAGAAAGCAGAATAGTTCTATAAAACTAATCTCGCACAGAAAATACCACTTTAACTTAGGCCACTGCTATAATTAACTTGGCACCAAAAATAAAGTAGTTTGGTATTTTTATAAATTAAAAAGCACTTAAATAAATGATTTACCACTTTGTTTTAACTAGTTTAGGGCACATAGACATTTTGGAAAAATGTTAGTTCACTACCATTATTATCAAAAGAATATTTGCCACATGATGAACATTTTAGATTTCATGTCTAACAAATATGAATTTTTGACTTTAGATTGGATTTGAATTTGAATGGTGATTTGGATCAAGTGAAGATTAGCAACTTGATAACATGATGACATGGCACCATTAATAGGGGATTCTTGTAGCATGACACTTTGGGTGTTACAAATCTCCTCCACTACAAGAAATCTCGTCCGAGATTTAAGTGGGGATGTAAAGAGTAACTTTAGGAGACACGACCCTTATAGGGTTAATTATCTGAGTGAACAAATCGAGAATGGGTGAGAAGTATCTCTCGAGTTGAAACTTAATAAAACATCGAGAGCAAAGTAAGAAGGTACAATAGGAAGTTTCAATTTGAATGAACAACGATTGATACTTGATCGAGTGTGAGAAAGGGGGAGGGTTCGGAGCATCGAGAATAGATCATCTCGGGAAGGTGTCTCATGACATGATACGAAGCCAAGTGTAAAGCATATCTCGGCATTAAGGTTGTATATGAGAGTCAGGTTTCGATCCTGTGGAACTGTGGGTTATGGGCCCACCATGTGGGTTAAAGGAAGGAAAGGCGCTATTCATTTTGCACGGTCATGATAGCAAGACATGTCAGAGGGTAGCCTGCCAGTTATGTCGGCAACAATCGTCGGTACCAAGGGCGAGGGACGAAGAGAACCATTCTCACCTTTCGTTGAGCGAAGCGGACCAATAGGCAAAGTTCTCGTCCATCGGTGGTTACGGTATGTAAATCCTACAATAGTAACAGGGTCTTACTGAGATTTTGTACACCGGGGTAGCAGGGAAACTTTTCCTGCATATTTCATATAGATCACAAGAAGGTTAAACAAACAATGGAAAAGAAAAGGTGATCATTAGATTAATCAGAACATTGGAAAGGAAAATGTGTTTAAACACATATTTCAGGGGTATATCCTTCCCAAGGACAAAGCGGGGCATGACATCCATGACATGATATAAAGTAGAAAACCGTTTAGGTAAGGGGGGAGGAATCTCATGATATTACCCATACAACGGTGTTATGATAATTGATAAATAAAATCTAGCATCGAGCTACAAATGTTCCAGTTGAAAAACGGAGTACCATTGACATGCTTAGAGATAGCATTGACATGGTCTTCGTGTGAAGATCAGGACTTTGGAAACACGAAGGATCCATCGGGAATAACTTGTAGAATAAGTCTTACAATTCCCTCATGGATGAATGGATAACCTTGTTGAAAAGGAATCTATAATGATAGGTCCTCCAGGTACAGGGGGGTGCTAGGCATGACATCATGTTACCGGGTCATCAAAGGATCATCATCATAACTCTTGGAAAGTTGTCCCAACCATCATATCCGACCGAGATTCAGATCCGATTGGTGTCGGGATACCTCGGACTTAGGATACTGAGAAGAAAAGGTGCAAGCAAAATTGTGAGATGACATTGTAAGATTCTCGGGAAATGAACTATGAAGTGATTTCCGTTAACAAGAGTCCATCATTAACCCAAGGAGAGGACAAGGAGGTGTCTGGTGAACTCAACGGCAATTCACCGAGATTCCCAAAAGATGGACTTCCACCATTAAGTGAACAAGGAGATAACATTTGTCAGATCAAATGATATAAGGAAGTATGCTCGAGGAAAACATACACAAGTAAACATTGGTTGAAAAGTGCGCCCGATGGGTTGGGTTGCACGACCGATGTCAGAATGGTGATTCAATAATCGATAGCCTAAGAATGAACCTTCGACCATTAACTTCAAAAAAAATAGGGTTGCTAGAAGGAAAGAACCCCAAACAACACCGTTCACTTGTTGGAATTAACACGGGGACCAAGAAGGAATGGTGATGGTGAGAAGTATTTCTATGTCAAGAATTCTCAAGAGGTGGAACAAATCTCAGAACATTCTTGACATAAAGGATGGTAATACTCCAAGGTAAAGAAGAAACAATTGCTGGGTAGCAAGGAACTCAAGGTATAACACCAAACATGAACAAGCTTGTGTTGGTGGGAAGGCAATAAAGTGGTCGATGATAATACAATTCATCGAGGGCAAGGATGGTATTTCTCATCATGAATTCAATTGATATCTGGATGAGCTCAGAATGTTGACGATCACGACACCTTTGTCGCGAGAGTTCATGAAGATGTAATCGATCGGCTGACGACATCCGATCAAAGTAATGATGAAGTGAAAGGATATTGGAACCAAAGTGCGACACAAACTCGAAACCAAGCTTGTTGTTCAAAGGCGAAATGATATGACGATGAGGATCGGCGTAAGGTTAGTTCATCGTCGAAAATTGTGCTTTCGAGAAGAAGGACCGGTTAGCATTAAAATCATCACGACCATGACATAGCCAAAGCAGGCTAGGAATGGGCGTGATCGAGTACAAACTCGTACTTATAGAAGCTTACTGAAGAGTTGTTGGACCGTAGTGCGGACTCGGTTCAGTTATCGGTGCCTTTGAGTGTATAATAACTCGGAGCCCGTGAAAAATTGGAATCAGTGGGAAGGTAGCACTTGATGAAGAACTCATAAGAAGTTATGCAGTTCCATGATAATCTCGAGATACCAGGGGGTAACGCATAGCAACAGATCAAAGTAGAGGTTGGATTTGGGGTAATGCTCGCGAGAAGACAAGTACTCTAACTTGTCCGAGAAATAGAATCAAGGGAGAACAACATGGTCGGAACCAGGGGGTTGCGTAGGATCAATTCACAGGATACCGGATGATATTTCCCAAGAAAATAGTTATTATTACAAGAAGTTTCCATGATAGGATCTACATCGTGTCCATGGGCATGGACACAAAGTTCAAGGTCGACTCCCACTTCTTCAATGTATAACCTACCATTCACTTCTCGCTTTGATAAAGGCATTAGTGTTGAAAGTTTTACCTGGTGAAATACCAGATGAGTATGACTCGTGAAAACTTAGAGTTCACACATATAAAGGAAGGCATAGGTTCAACCCGTCGAGGTATCATGGAAACATATACCACAAGCTTGTAGTAAATGCCACTAGCTCGAAAGCGAGCATGGTTGACAAAAGGAAAGGATACAATTTACCAAAGGCATTATGTATCGGAGAAGGAACTCACAAAGTGATTAATTATGAAGGACAACTGTCGGATAATAACCCAACAGTGGATATGGCGATCCACGATGGGGTACGATATGAGTATCGATACCCAATCGGAGGAAGAAAGATTGCAAATGCATCGGTTTATAGAACAACTGAATAGTTCAACGCTTAATTAGTAAGTAATTATGATTTTTCAAATCAAGGGATCGAGGAGCAAATGCTACGATCAAGAATGGATAAGCTGAATAGAATTAGGGATACAATCAACGACAATTGAATTTGTGAGAACCAATTCCGAGTTAAAAGAATGGCAGCTCGGCCGGAAAGGTAATTTATAAGGATCAATGATGATTGCGGCGTATTCATGAAACATATTGAGTCAATAGACCCAAAATTATAATGACAAGGAATGTCAATAAGAATACGAGACTTATGGGATTAACCATAAAGCGAGCAAGCAAGAATTTCAAGAGCCAAAAGGCTCCGGAGGATTTTCGGAAGATCGAATAGTATTTTGAAGACTTTTGTGAAACACATGAACAAGCTGGGGTTGAGCGGATACTCGACAAGTCACGAGGATTTATTTGAAGGGTTTTCATGTGGCAAAGAACTGCTAGGCGAGATGCACAAAGTATTCTCGGAACAATAGAGAAAACTTTGGGGTATCTTGTAATAACAAGATCAATGGGGGATGATCGTATGAATGGCAAGAAGTGTAAGTAGTTATCCATACGGATTTATCGGTGGTCAGGGGAATAGCAAAAGTGATGGGCACAAAGTCTCGAGAGAACATCGGAGAGTATCTTGAGAATCTTGATTAGCAGACGATCATCTGAAGTGAGGGCTCTCCGGGAAAGTACTTGCGAGAACCTAAAGTTAGTTTTGTTTTTAGCAAATTCATTTAACCCGAATAGAAGAGAGTTGAGTCCCGAGAGTAAAGGTCGAGGAGTAAAAGATCCTAGTACCACCCGATGGCGGCGTGGGCCCGTAAGGCACACGACCAAGTTAGTAAAACTTTTGCAATGTCTAGACTCGACTTGGCCAAGGAGTGTGGAAGGGGGATTCCTACAGGCGATCGGCTCGATACCAACTTATAGCGCCCCGATTCAATCGTACACTAATCATACTGCGCAAATGTATGCGATCAAGATCGTGGACTCACTTTGGAAGATATCACAACACAACTCTAGACACAAATTAAAATAATACAAGCTTTATATTACAAGCCGAGGGCCTCGAGGGCTCGAATACATAAGCTCGAATACACAAGAGTCGTAGGAAGCAACAATATCTGAGTACAGGACATAAGTTAGACAAGTTTGCCTTAAGAAGGCTAGCACAAAGCGGGATACAGATCGAAGAGGAAGCAGGCCTCTGCACAGGATCCTCCTAGCTACTCACAGTGCGTCGTCGGCCTGGCTGCGTAGTAGTAGGCACCTCGAGTAGTAGTCGTCATCGACGGTGGCGTCGCTCCCGGCTCCATAGTGCAGTTGCGACAATCGAGTAGAGGTAGGGGAAAAGGGGGAACAAGACAACCGTGAGTACTCATCCAAAGTACTACTTAAACAAGGAGCTACACTACATATGCATGGATATATGTGTAAAGGGCCATATCGGTGGACTGAACTGCGAGAATGCCGGAATAAGAGGGGATAGCTAGTCTTAACGAAGACTAAACCCACAGTCACTGTCTTGCAGCAGGTGAAGAGGGCAATCTGAGAAGTCCTCCAAGTAACATCACATAGCAATAATCCTACCCGCAATCCCTCCTCATATCCACGAGAGAGAGCGACCACCGGTTGTATCACGCACTTGGAAGGGTGTGTTTTATCAAGTATCCGGTTCTAGTTGTCATAAGCTCAAGGTACAACTCCAAGTCGATCACATTACCGAAGATCACGGCTATTCGAATAGATTAACTTCCCTGTGAGGGGTGCACCATCTTACCCATGACGCTTGATCCCATTTGGCGGACACACTTTCTGGGTCATGCCCAACCGGAAGATCAACACGCATCGCCCACCTAGGCACCACAGAGAGGCCAAGACGCGGTCTAAACCTAAAGCGCGCAGTGCAGGCCCATCGCCTGACACACACACGTGCAGGGCGGAAAAGCAGACCTAGCCTAGCAGTGCGTTCCAGTCCAATCCGGCGCGCTCAGCCTGGACACGTGCAAGTGCCGGTGATACCACGACGGGGATACCCATAACTACTCCCGGCGTAGATGGTTAGTGCGTATAAGCTCGTAGCCAACTCGGATCAAATACCAAGACCTCGTTAAGCGTGTTAAGTAACCGCGAACGCCCGAGCGAGGCAGGCCCACCTCTCTCCTAGGCGGTCTCAACCTGCCTGCCGCTCCGCCACAAAGATCCATCAGGAGGGCCGTCGGGACAAGGTCCTTTCAGCCCCAATCAAGTGAATCACTCGCGGGTGCTCCACCGGCCGACCCGACTTTAGTCTCCACATGTATCATGTATAAGTATATAGAATATACCCGTGATCACCTCCCAGTGATCACGGCCCGATCAATACTCTTACGGCCAGACGGACAAGAATGTAGGGCCACGAGATGAAAGTACTAGCATCCTATACTAAGCATATAGGATTGCGAGGTAAAGGTAACAACGGTAGTAATCAAGGGCGGAGCTATACGGCGGTATATAGGAGTATCTGAAAGCGATAACATGCTACACTACTCTAATGCAAGCGATATAGAGAAGAAGTAGGCGATATCTGGTGATCAAGGGGGACTTGCACGGTTGCTCTGGCAAGAGAGAGAATTAAATCAACACCGTAGTCGAACCCGGGCAAAGACAGCGTCGGTCTAAGTAGTCTACCGGAGAAAGAGGGGAAGAAACAATGAATACCAAGTAAGCAGTGATGCATATCGATGCATGACATGTCAAGTAAGAGGCTAGGCGTGCCCCTAATGTGGTATGAGGTGGTGCTTGGTTAAGAAACATCAAGGAAAGTATTCCGGTGTTAAATGTTTTCGAGCGAGGAGCCGGAGGAGGAAAAGTTGCAGGTTCGATAGGTTAGGGGTGTGTGGCAGACGAGCGGACTGCTTATGGGATTAAATCACGTCGTTACGAGCAACTTTCATGTTGAAAATATTTTAATCAAAGTTTCTGGAGTTAAAGATATGATTTTCTAAAGATTTTATTAATTTCATGAAATTACTGCTAATTCAAATTAAATAGGGAAATTGCTATGTGTACCTTGTGTACACAACCAAAGAAAATGACATGTGGGACTAGGGAATGGGTTGACCCGATCAAAGGTTGACCAGTCAGCAGGCGTATGGTCCCACATGCCATAGGCTACACCTAGCCAAATTAATAAAAATTAACCTAATCAAATGGAGCTCACATGTCTTACGCACATTAGGCTAATTGATCTACTAATTTAAATCCTAATCTGTACTAGTCAAACAAGGGGCCACACACACACCTCTGTGCACACCTCACGCACACATTACACGCCGACACGGCCATGTCTGAGGCCTTGGCGCCCATGGCCAAGATCGCTAGCAGACAAAAGCAAGCGAGCAAAGCGATGGCGGCAAGCGGCGAGGAGCAAATAGCAGCAGTAGCAAAGCAGCGGCGGCAGGCGGCACAAGACTGAAGCAACCGGCGGCAGGCAACACGCAGCTGCGGCGACAGGAACAGCGACAACGTGGCGGCAGCGTGGCCAGCGGGACAACAGCCGCGTGCGCGTTGTGCGTGAGCGAACTCTCCTACACGCCGCGAGGCGACGGTGTATGTGAGAACACGCCGAAGATCGAGGCATAAGCGGTGACGCGAGCCTTGAGCAGCGCTGTGAGGCCGACTAAGAACGCAGACGGGCCAACTCGGCCATGGTGGCTGTTCCTCGTGGAAGCCTTGCATCTGGCGTCGTCGAAGGGGAAGCGGGGAATCAGGAGAGGAGCTCACTTTGAGCTCGGGGCGCGGTCGAGGAGGCCGGGAGGTGGGCTGGAGCGGTCGGAATCGACGATGGCGGCGGAGATGTCTGTGACAGGGACGACGGCGATGGCGGGCGTCTGAGGCCTCCGGTCCAACCCAATAAGCGTAGACGGCGAAGAGAGGCGATGGTGGGTGAAGCCCCGGGACGTCCTAGCTCAGCGTGGGGAATGACAGCGACCACGAGGGCGGCAACAAAGTCGTGGCAGCAATGTGCGATCAGCTGCGGAGAAGAGACGAGTGAGGAGAGGAAGCAGATCACAGGGCAGCTAGGGGAGGATTAGGGTTTGGGGGAGGCGCCCGAGGGGTCATGTAGACTATGGGGAAGGTCGTGGATGGCGGCACTTTGGCGAGGAGTGCCATGGATGGCCTCCACGATCCCCTCTGCCATGCTTGAGCGGGAGGAAGGGGAAAGCAGGGGTGGGCTGGGCCATTTATGGATAGGTGGGCCAAGTGGCCTAGTAAGTTAGGTCCTCCGGGGGTTGCTCTCTCGCTCCCTCTCTTTTCTTTCACATTTTTTTTAACTTTTATGTTTTCTTTTAATTGCAGAAAGCAGAATAGTTCTATAAAACTAATCTCGCACAGAAAATACCACTTTAACTTAGTCCACTGCTATAATTAACTTGGCACCAAAAATAAAGTAGTTTGGTATTTTTATAAATGAAAAAGCACTTAAATAAATGATTTATACTTTGTTTAACTAGTTTAGGGCACATAGACATTTTGGAAAAATGTTAGTTCACTACCATTATTATCAAGAGAATATTTGCCACATGATGAACATTTTAGATTTCATGTCTAACAAATATGAATTTTTGACTTTAGATTGGATTTGAATTTGAATGGTGATTTGGATCAAGTGAAGATTAGCAGCAGAACATGATGACATGGCACCATTAATAGAGGATTCTTGTAGCATGACCTTTGAGGGTGTTACAAATCTCCTCCACTACAAGAAATCTCGTCCCGAGATTTAAGTGGGGATGTAAAGAGTAACTTTAGGAGACCTGACCCTTATAGGGTTAATTATCTGGTGAACAAATCAGGGAATGGGGCAGAAGTATCTCTCGAGTTGAAACTTAATAAAACATCGAGAGCAAAGTAAGAAGGTACAATAGGAAGTTTCAATTTGAATGAACAACGATTGATACTTGATCGAGTGTGAGAGAAGGGGGAGGGAGTTCGAGAGCATGAGAATAGATCATCTCTCGGAAGGTGTCTCATGACATGAATCTGAAGCCAAGTGTAAAGCATATCTCGGCATTAAGGTTGTATATGAGAGTCGAGGTTCGATCTGTGGGCTATGGGTTATGGGCCCACCATGTGGAGTTAAAGGAAGGAAAGGCGCTATTCATTTTGCACGGTCATGATAGCAAGACATGTCGAGGGTAGCCTCGCCGAGTTATATCGGCAACAATCGGCGTCGGTACCAAGAGGCGAGGGAGACGAAGAGAACCATTCTCACCTTTCGTTGAGCGAAGCGGACCAATAGCAAAGTTCTCGTCCATGGGGTGGTTACCGGTATGTAAATCCACAATAATGTGAGGTCTTCACGAGATTTTGTACACGGGGTAGCGAGGAAACTTTTTCTGCATATTTCATATAGATCACAAGAAGGTTAAACAAACAATGGAAAGAAAAGGTGATCATTAGATTAATCGAGAACATTGGAAAGGAAAATGTGTTTAAACACATATTTCAGGGGTATATCCTTCCCAAGGACAAGCGGGGCATGACATCCATGACATGATATAAAGTAGAAAACCGTTTAGGTAAGGGGGGAGGAATCTCATGATATTACCCATACAACGGTGTTATGATAATTGATAAATAAAATCTAGCATCGTGCTTCAAATGTTCCTGTTACCGTCAGTACCATTGACATGCTTGAGATAGCATTGACATGGTCTTGGTGAAAGAATCAGACTTTGAAACCACGAAGCGATCCATCGAGAATAACTTGTAGAATAAGTCTTACAATTCCCTCATGGATGAATGGATAACCTTGTTGAAAAGGAATCTATAATGATAGGTCCTCCGGCTGGGGGGGTGCTAGGCATGACATCATGTTAAGGGTCATCAAAGGATCATCATCATAACTCTTGGAAAGTTGTCCCAACCATCATATCCGGCCGAGATTCAGATCCGATTGGTGTCGAGGGATACCTCGGACTTAGGATACACGAGAAGAAAAGGTTACGCAAATTGACGAGATGACATTGTAAGATTCTCGGAAATGAACTATGAAGTGATTTCCGTTAACAAGAGTCCATCATTAACCCAAGGAGAGGACAAGGAGGTGTCTGGTGAACTCAGCGGCAATTCACCGAGATTCCCAAAAGATGGACTTCCACCATTAAGTGAACAAGGAGATAACATTTGCCGAGATCAAATGATATAAGGAAGTATGCTCGAGGAAAACATACACAAGTAAACATTGGTTGAAAAGTGCGCCCGATGGGTTGGGTTTAGGTAGATGTCAGAATGGTGATTCAATAATCGATAGCCTAAGAATGAACCTTCGACCATTAACTTCAAAAAAAATAGGGTTGCTAGAAGGAAAGAACCCCAAACAACACCGTTCACTTGTTGGAATTAACACGGGGACCAAGAAGGAATGGTGATGGTGAGAAGTATTTCTATGTCAAGAATTCTCAAGAGGTGGAACAAATCTCAGAACATTCTTGACATAAAGGATAAATAATACTCAAGGTAAAGAAGAAACAATTGCTGGGTAGCAAGGAACTCAGGTATAACACCAAACATGAACAAGCTTGTGTTGGTGGGAAGGCAATAAAGTGGTCGATGATAATACAATTCATCGAGGGCAAGGATGGTATTTCTCATCATGAATTCAATTGATATCCTGGATGAGCTCGAATGTTGTGATCACGACACCTTTGTCGCGAGAGTTCATGAAGATATGTAATCGATCGTGACGACATCGGTCAAAGTAATGATGAAGTGAAAGGATATTGGAACCAAAGTGCGACACAAACCGAAACCAAGCTTGTTGTTCAAAGGCGAAATGATATGAGCGATGAGGATCGGCGTAAGGTTAGTTCATCGTCGAAAATTGTGCTCGAGAAGAAGGACCGGTTAGCACAGTTAAAATCATCACGACCATGACATAGCCAAGCAGGCTAGGAATGGGCGTGATCGGGCCTAAACTTCGTACTTATAGAAGCTTCTTGAAGAGTTGTTGGACCGTGAATGCGGACTCGGTTCGATTATCGGTGCCTTTGAGTGTATAATAACTCCTGACCCGTGAAAAATTGGAATCGATTAGGAAGGTAGCACTTGATGAAGAACTCATAAGAAGTTATGCAGTTCCATGATAATCTCGAGATACCCGAGGGTAACCATAGCTGACAGATCAAAGTAGAGGTTGGTGGGGTAATGCTGCTGCGAAGACAAGATACTCTAACTTGTCCGAGAAATAGAATCAAGGGAGAACAACATGGTCGGGAACCAGGGGTTGCGTGAGGATCAATTCACGGATACGGATGATATTTCCCAAGAAAATAGTTATTATTACAAGAAGTTTCCATGATAGGATCTACATCGTGTCCATGGGCATGGACACAAAGTTCAAGTCGACTCACTTCTTCAATGTATAACCTTACCATTCACTTCTCGCTTTGATAAAGGCATTAGTGTTGAAAGTTTTACTGGTGAAATACAGAGATGAGTATGACTCGTGAAAACTTCCAGTTCACACATATAAAGGAAGGCATAGGTTCAACCCGTCGGGGGTATCATGGAAACATATACCACAAGCTTCGGTAGTAAATGCCACTAGCTCGAAAGCGAGCATGGTTGACAAAAGGAAAGGATACAATTTACCAAAGGCATTATGTATCGGAGAAGGAACTCACAAAGTGATTAATTATGAAGGACAACATTGTCGGATAATAACCAATGATGGATATGGCGATCCACGATGGGGCTGATATGAGTATCGATACCCAATCGGAGGAAGAAAGATTGCAAATGCATCGGTTTATAGAACAAGCTGAATAGTTCAACGCTTAATTAGTAAGTAATTATGATTTTCAAATCAAGGGATCGAGGAGCAAATGCTGCGATCAAGAATGGATAAGCTGAATAGAATTAGGGATACAATCAACGACAATTGGGTAAGGTCGAGAACCAATTCAGTTAAAAGAATGGCAGCTCGGCCGGAAAGGTAATTTATAAGGATCAATGATGATTGCAGCGTATTCGCAAAACATATTGAGTCAATAGACCCAAAATGATAATGACAAGGAATGTCAATAAGAATCTGAGACTTATGGGATTAACCATAAGCGAGCAAGCAAGAATTTCAAGAGCCAAAAGGCTCCAGAGGATTTTCGGAAGATCGAATAGTATTTTGAAGACTTTTGTGAAACACATGAACAAGCTGGGGTTGGCGGATACTCGACAAGTCGCGAGGATTTATTTGAAGGGGTTTTCATGTGGCAAAGAAGCGCTAGGCGATTATGCACAAAAGTATTCTCGGAACAATAGAGAAACTTTGGGGTATCTTGTAATAACAAGATCAATGGGGGATGATCGTTATGAATGGCAAGTGTAAGTAGTTATCCATACGGATTTATCGGGTGGTCGGAATAGCAAAAGTGATGGGCACAAAGTCTCGAGAGAACATCGGAGAGTATCTTGAGAATCTTGATTAGCGCACGATCATCATCGAAGTGAGGGGCTCTCCGGGAAAGTACTTGCTGCGAGAACCTAAAGTTAGTTTGTTTTTAGCAAATTCATTTAACTTGAATAGAAGAGAGTTGAGAGTCCCGAGTAAAGGTCGAGGAGTAAAAGATCCTAGTACCACCCGATGGCGGCGTGGGCCGTAAGGCACGACCAAGTTAGTAAAACTTTGCAATGTCTAGACTCGACTTCGCCAAGGAGTGTGGAAGGGGGATTCCTACAGGCGATCCGGCTCTGATACCAACTTATGGCGCCCCGATTCAATCGTACACTAATCATACTGCATAATGTATGCGATCAAGATCGAGGACTCCTTTGGAAGATATCACAACACAACTCTAGACACAAATTAAAATAATACAAGCTTTATATTACAAGCCGGGGCCTCGAGGGCTCGAATACATAAGCTCGAATACACAAGAGTCGTGAGAAGCTTAACAATATACGATCTGGGAGACATAAGTTAGACAAGTTTGCCTTAAGAAGGCTAGCACAACCGGGATCTGAGATCGAAGAGAGAGCGGGCCTCCTGCACGGGATCCTCCTAGCTACTCACAATTAGGTCGTCAGCGGGCTGCGTAGTAGTAGGCACCTCCGGAGTAGTAGTCGTCATCATCGGCGGTGGCGTCGCTCTGGGCTCCATAGTGCAGTTTGCGACAATCGAGTAGAGGTAGGGGAAAAGGGGAACAAGACAACCGTGAGTACTCATCCAAAGTACTGCAAAGCAAGGAGCTACACTACATATGCATGGATATATGTAAAGGGCCATGTCGGGTAATGAAGCTGAGAATGCAGAAATAAGAGGGGGATAGCTAGTCTTAGCGAAGACTAAACACGCTTTTGTCTTCTGCAGCAGGGTAGAAGAGAATAATCTGAAGTCCTCCAAGTAACATCACATAGCAATAATCCTACCCGCAATCCCCTCCTCATATCCACGAGAGAGGCGACCACCGGTTATGTCACGGCACTTGGAAGGGTGTGTTTTATCAAGTATCCGGTTCTAGTTGTCATAAGCTCAAGGTACAACTCCAAGTCGTCCTATTCAGAAGATCACTGCTATTCGAATAGATTAACTTCCTGCAGGGTGCACCATCTTACCCAAAGACGCTTGATCCCATTTGGCGGACACACTTTCACGGGTCATGCCCAACGCGGAAGATCAACACGCCGCAGCCCACCTAGGCACCACAGAGGAGAGCCAAGACGCCGGGTCTAAACCTAAGCCAGCAGTGCAGGCCCATCGCCTCGAAAGCACACACTTGCGTTGCGAGGCGGCCAGCAGACCCTAGCCTAGCAGGCGTTCCGAGTCCAATCCGGCCTAGCGCTCGTGTGACGTCTGAAGTGCCGGTGATACTGCAGCGCGGGATACCCATAACTACTCTGCGTAGATGGTTAGTGCGTATAAGCTCGTAGCCAACTCGGATCAAATACCAAGACCTCGTTAAAGCGTGTTAAGTAACCATGACGCCGAGCGAGGCCAGGCTCACCTCTCTCCTAGGCGGTCTCAACCCGCCTGTGGCTCGCCACAAAGATCCATCTGAGAGGGCCGTCGGGACAAGGTCCTTTCAGCTAATCAAGTGAATCACTGCATGGTGCTCCACCACCAACCGACTTTAGTCTCCACATGTATCATGTATAAGTATATAGAATATACCCGTGATCACCTCCGAGTGATCACGGCCCGATAATATAGCACAGACGGACAAGAATGTAGGGCCACGAGATGAAAGTACTAGCATCCTATACTAAGCATATAGGATTGCGGTAAAGGTAACTGTATGATAGTAATCAAGGACAGGCTATCGGCAGTATAGGAGTATCGAAAGCGGTAACATGCTACACTACTCTAATGCAAGGCAGTATAGAGAAAATGGCGATATCACGGTGATCAAGGGGGGACTTGCTGGTTGCTCACAGCAAGAGAGAGTGCGAAATCAACACCGAAATGATCGTAGCCCAAGCAGGCGTGACGTCGGTCTCGTAGTCTACGGAGAAAAAAGAGGGGAAGAAACAATGAATACCAAGTAGCCAGAGATGCATATCGATGCATGACATGTCAAGTAAGCGAGGCTAGGCGTGCCCTAATGTGGTATGAAATTAGTGCTTTGGTTAAGAAACATCAGGGAAAGTATTCCGGTGTTACGTGTTTCGAGGCGGAAGGAGCGGAGGAAAAGTTGCAGGTTCGATAGGTTAGGGGGTGTGTGGCGAGACGAGCGGTTGCTTATCCGGATTAAATCACGTCGTTAGAGCAACTTTCATGTTGAAAATATTTTAATCCGAGTTTCTGGTTAAAAAGATATGATTTTCTAAAGATTTTATTAATTTCATGAAATTACTGCTAATTCAAATTAAATAGGAAATTGCTATGTGTACCCAATGTACACAACCAAAGAAAGCTGACATGTGGGACTAGGGGTGGGTTGACCCAGTCCAAAGGTTGACAGTCAGCAGGGCGTATGGTCCACATGCCATAGGCTACACCTAGCCAAATTAATAAAAATTAACCTAATCAAATGGAGCTCACATGTCTTCTGCACATTAGGCTAATTGATCTACTAATTTAAATCCTAATCTGTACTAGTCAAACAAGGGCCGGCCACACACACCTCTGTGCACACACTCACGCACACACATTACACGCCGCACACGGCCATGTACAGGGCCTTGGCGCCCATGGCCAAGATCGCTAGCGACAAAAGCCAAGCAGAGCAAAGCGATGGCGGCAAGCAACAGCGAGCAAATAGCAGCGTGATAGAAAAGCAGTAGCAGCGGCCAGCCGAGAGGCGGAAAGCCGGCGAAGCAAGCGGCAGCAAGGCGACCTGCAGCTTATTGCGGCGACAAACAGCAAGACAGCGTGGCGGCGTGAAGCGGGGACAACAGCCCAGCGTGCGGCGTTGTCGCTTGACGCGGCAGCTCTCTCACACGCGCGCGGCAGGCGACCAGGTGGCGAGCACGACGGGCCGCGAAGCGAATCGGCGCAAGCGGGGCGAGCAACGGAGGCACGCGAACGCAGCGAGGCCCGACTAAGAACGCAGACGGGCCCAACTCCGCCATGGTGGCTGTTCCTCGTGAAGGCAGCGATCTGGCGACAAATCGTCGGGGGAAAAGCAGGAATCGGGGAGAGGAGCTCACTGCAGAGCTCGGTGGCGTGATCCGAGGAGGCGGGGGTGGGCGGAAGCGGTCGGAATCGGCGATCGGCCGGAGATGTCTGTGACCAGGGACGACGGCAGCGATGGCGAAGCGTCTGAGGCCTCCCGGTCAAAAGCAATAGCGTAGAGCGAAGGAGGCGATGGTGGTGAAGCCCGGGCGTCCTAGCTCAACGTGGGGACGTGACGACCACGAGGGCGGCAAAGTGCATTAACGCTTGTGTGGCTGCGATCGGCTGCGGAGAAGAGACGGCGAGTGAGGAGAGGGGAAGCAGATGCAGGGGCAGCTAGGGAGGGATTAGGGTTTGGGGGAGGCGCCAGGTCATGTAGACTATGGGGAAGGTGGTGGATGGCCGGCACCGGCAGGGTGCCATGGATGGCCTCCACGATCCCCTCCGCTCTCGTTCACAGCAGGAGGAAGGGGAAAAGGCAGGTGGGTGGGCCATTTATGGATAGGTTGGCCAAGTGGCCTAGTAATTTAGGTCCTCCGGGGTTTGCTCTCTCGCTACCTCTCTTTTATTTCAAATTTTTTTAACTTTTATGTTTTCTTTTAATTGCGAAAGCAGAATAGTTCTATAAAACTAATCTCATACGAGAAAATACCACTTTAACTTAGTCCACCGCTATAATTAACTTGGCACCAAAAATAAAGTAGTTTGGTATTTTATAAATGAAAAAGCACTTAAATAAATGATTTAGCCACTTGTTTTAACTAGTTTAGGGCACATAGACATTTTGGAAAAATGTTAGTTCACTACCATTATTATCAAGAGAATATTTGCCACATGATGAACATTTTAGATTTCATGTCTAACAAATATGAATTTTTGACTTTAGATTGGATTTGAATTTGAATGGTGATTTGGATCAAGTGAAGATTATACTTGATAACATGATGACATGGCACCATTAATAGGGGATTCTTGTAGCATGACCTTTGAGGTGTTACAAATCTCCTCCACTACAAGAAATCTCGTCCGAGATTTAAGTGGGGATGTAAAGAGTAACTTTAGGAGACACGACCCTTATAGGGTTAATTATCACAGTGAACAAATCGAGAATGGGGCAAGTATCTCTCGAGTTGAAACTTAATAAAACATCGAGAGCAAAGTAAGAAGAGTACAATAGGAAGTTTCAATGAATGAACAACGATTGATACTTGATCGAGAGTGTGAGAAAGGGGAGGGAGTTGAGCATCGAGAATAGATCATCTCGGAAGGTGTCTCATGACATGATCTGAAGCCAAGTGTAAAAGCATATCTAAGGCATTAAGGTTGTATATGAAAGTCAGGTTTGATCTGTGGAAGCTGTGGGTTATGGGCCCACCATGTGGGTTAAAGGAAGGAAAGGCGCTATTCATTTTGCACGGTCATGATAGCAAGACATGTCGAGGGTAGCCTGCCGGTTATGTAAGCAACAATAAATCGGTACCAAGGCGAGGGGCGAAGAACCATTCTCCCTTTCGTTGAGCGAGGCGGACCAATAGGCAAAGTTCTCGTCCATCGGTGGTTACCGGTATGTAAATCCACAATAATAACGAGGTCTTCTTGAGAATTTTTGTACACCGGGTAGCGAGAAACTTTTCACATATTTCATATAGATCACAAGAAGGTTAAACAAACAATGGAAAAGAAAAGGTGATCATTAGATTAATCGAGAACATTGGAAAGGAAAATGTGTTTAAACACATATTTCGAGGTATATCCTTCCCAAGGACAAGCGGGGCATGACATCCATGACATGATATAAAGTAGAAAACCGTTTAGGTAAGGGGGGAGGAATCTCATGATATTACCCATACAACGGTGTTATGATAATTGATAAATAAAATCTAGCATCGTGCTTCAAATGTTCCTGTTGCAAATCGGAGTACCATTGACATGCTTCGAGATAGCATTGACATGGTCTTCAGGTGAAGATCAGACTTTGGAAACACGAAGGATCCATCAGGAATAACTTGTAGAATAAGTCTTACAATTCCCTCATGGATGAATGGATAACCTTGTTGAAAAGGAATCTATAATGATAGGTCCTCCAGCTGGGGGGGGGGGGTGCTAGGCATGACATCATGTTCTTAGGGTCATCAAAGGATCATCATCATAACTCTTGGAAAGTTGTCCCAACCATCATATCCGACCGAGATTCGAGATCCGATTGGTGTCGAGGATACCTCGGACTTAGGATACACGAGAAGAAAAGGTGCAAGCATAAATTGTGAGATGACATTGTAAGATTCTAGGGAAATGAACTATGAAGTGATTTCCGTTAACAAGAGTCCATCATTAACCCAAGGAGAGGACAAGGAGGTGTCTGAGTGAACTCAAGCGGCAATTCACGAGATTCCCAAAAGATGGACTTCCACCATTAAGTGAACAAGGAGATAACATTTGTCGAGATCAAATGATATAAGGAAGTATGCTCGAGGAAAACATACACAAGTAAACATTGGTTGAAAAGTGCTTAGATGGGTTGGGTTGCACGACCGATGTCAGAATGGTGATTCAATAATCGATAGCCTAAGAATGAACCTTCGACCATTAACTTCAAAAAAAATAGGGTTGCTAGAAGGAAAGAACCCCAAACAACACCGTTCACTTGTTGGAATTAACACGGGGGACCAGAAGGAATGGTGATGGTGAGAAGTATTTCTATGTCAAGAATTCTCAAGAGGTGGAACAAATCTCTGAACATTCTTGACATAAAGGATGGTAATACTCAAGGTAAAGAAGAAACAATTCTTTGGGTAGCAAGGAACTCAAGGTATAACACCAAACATGAACAAGCTTGTGTTGGTGGGAAGGCAATAAAGTGGTCGATGATAATACAATTCATCGAGGGCAAGGATGGTATTTCTCATCATGAATTCAATTGATATCCTGGATGAGCTCGAGAATGTTGGCGATCCACGACACCTTTATGCGAGAGTTCATGAAGATGTGTCGATCGGCGGCGACATCCAGTCAAAGTAATGATGAAGTGAAAGGATATTGGAACCAAAGTGCGACACAAACTTTCGAAACCAAGCTTGTTGTTCAAAGCGAAATGATATGGCGATGAGGATCGGCGTAAGGGTTAGTTCATCCGTCGAAAATTGTGCTCCGAGAAGAAGGACCGGTTATGCAGTTAAAATCATCACGACCATGACATAGCCAAACAGGCTAGGAATGGGCGTGATCGAATCCTAAACTTCGTACTTATAGAAGCTTCTTGAAGAGTTGTTGGACCGTAGATGCGGACTCGGATTCAGTTATCGGTGCCTTTGAGTGTATAATAACTCGAGCCCGTGAAAAATTGGAATCGGTGGGAAGGTAGCACTTGATGAAGAACTCATAAGAAGTTATGCAGTTCCATGATAATCTCGAGATACCGGGGTAACAGCATGACAGCGGATCAAAAGTAGAGGTTGGGTGAGGGTAATGCTGCAGAAGACAAGTACTCTAACTTGTGCGAGAAATAGAATCAAGGAGAACAACATGGTCGGAACCCGGGGTTGCGTAGGATCAATTCACAGATGCGAGATGATATTTCCCAAGAAAATAGTTATTATTACAAAGAAGTTTCCATGATAGGATCTACATCGTGTCCATGGGCATGGACACAAAGTTCAAAGTCGACTCCACTTCTTCAATGTATAACCTACCATTCACTTCTCGCTTTGATAAAGGCATTAGTGTTGAAAGTTTTACTGGTGAAATACCGGATGAGTATGACTCGTGAAAACTTAGAAATTCACACACATATAAAGGAAGGCATAGGTTCAACCCGTCGAGTATCATGGAAACATATACCACAAGCTTCGATAGTAAATGCCACTAGCTCGAAAGCGAGCATGGTTGACAAAAGGAAAGGATACAATTTACCAAAGGCATTATGTATCGGAGAAGGAACTCACAAAGTGATTAATTATGAAGGACAACATCGGATAATAACCCAGCAGTGGATATGGCGATCCACGATGGGGCTGATATGAGTATCGATACCCAATGGGAGAGGAAGAAAGATTGCAAATGCATCGGTTTATAGAACAATGAATAGTTCAACGCTTAATTAGTAAGTAATTATGATTTTCAAATCAAGGGATCGAGGAGCAAATGCTACGATCAAGAATGGATAAAATTTGAATAGAATTAGGGATACAATCAGCGACAATTGGACTGGTGAGAACCAATTCCGAGTTAAAGAATGGCAGCTTCGGTAGGAAGGTAATTTATAAGGATCAATGATGATTGCGGCGATTACAAACATATTGAGTCAATAGACCCAAAATGATAATGACAAGGAATGTCAATAAAGAATCTGAGACTTATGGGATTAACCATAAAGCGAGCAAGCAAGAAAATTTCAAGAGCCAAAAGGCTCCGGAGGATTTTCGGAAGATCGAATAGTATTTTGAAGACTTTTGTGAAACACATGAACAAGCGGGGTTGAGCGGATACCGACAAGTCGAGGATTTATTTGAAGGGGTTTTCATGTGGCAAAAGAAGCGCTAGGGCGGTATGCACAAAGTATTCTCCGGAACAATAGAAAAACTTTGGGGTATCTTGTAATAACAAGATCAATGGGGATGATCGTATGAATGGCAAGTGTAAGTAGTTATCCATACGGAGTTTATCGGTGGTCGGGGAATAGCAAAAGTGATGGGCACAAAGTCTAGAGAGAACATCGAGAGTATCTTGAGAATCTTGATTAGCGAGGCGATCATCTGAAGTGAGGGGCTCTCAGGGGAAAGTACTTGCGAGAACCTAAAGTTAGTTTTGTTTTAGCAAATCCATTTAACCCGAATAGAAGAGAGTTCGAGTCGAGTAAAGGTCGAGGAGTAAAAGATCCTAGTACCACCCGATGGCGGCGATGGGCACGTGAGCACCTGACAACCAAGTTAGTAAAACTTTTGCAATGTCTAGACACAAACTTGACCAAGGAGTGTGGAAGGGGATTCCCTACAGGCGATTAGCTCACGATACCAACTTATGGCGCCCCGATTCAATCGTGTACACTAATCATACTGCATAAATGTTATGCGATCAAGATCGAGGACTCCTTTGGAAGATATCACAACACAACTCTAGACACAAATTAAAATAATACAAGCTTTATATTACAAGCCGAGGGGCCTCGAGGGCCTCGAATACATAAGCTCGAATACACAAGAGTCGGTGGAAGCAACAATATCTGAAATCTGAGACATAAGTTAGACAAGTTTGCCTTAAGAAGGCTAGCACAAAGTTGGGATCTGAGATCGAAGAGGGCAGGGCCTCACTTGCTGGGGATCCTCCTAGCTACTCTGGTCAGTGGGTCGATCTCGGCCAGGTTGCCCGCGTAGTAGTAGGCACCTCCGGAGTAGTGGTCGTCATCGACGGTGGCGTCGGCTCTGGGCTCCATAGTGCAGTTTGCGACAATCGAGGTAGAGGTAGGGAAAAGGGGAACAAAGACAACCGTGAGTACTCATCCAAAGTACTAGCAAACAAGGAGCTACACTACATATGCATGGATATATGTGTAAGGGGCCATATCGGTGAGGTGAGCTGAGAATGCCGGAATAAGAGGGGATAGCTAATGTAGTCTGAAGACTACGGCCACGGTCACCCCTGTCTTACGGGTAATTGAAAGAGAAAGGCAATCTGAAGTCCTCCAAAGTAACATCACATAGCAATAATCCTACAAGCAATCCCTCCTCATTATCCACAAGGAGAAGCGACCACGGTTATGTCGGCACTTGGAAGGGTGTGTTTTATCAAGTATCAGGTTCTAGTTGTCATAAGCTCAAGGTACAACTCCAAGTCGATCACATTCGCAGAAGACGGCTATTCGAATAGATTAACTTCCTGCCCGGGGTGCACCATCTTACCCAGCCACGCAGTGATCCCATTTGGCGGGACACACTTTCACAGGTCATGCCCGTAGCCAGCGGAAAGATCAACCACGTCGCAGCCCCACCTAAACACCACAGAGAGAGGCCGGCCATGCAAATCTAAACCCTAAGCGAGGTGCAGGCCCATCGCCTGAGCACACACCTGCGTTCACGGCTGACGAAGCGGAACCCTAGCCACCTGAGCGTTCCAGTCCAATCCGGTAGCGCTGGCCCCCAGCGTTGACGATAAAATGCTTGGTTTGATACCACGGCAGGGGATACCCATAACTACTCCAGCGTAGATGGTTAGATGCGTATAAGCTCGTAATAACTTCGGATCAAATACCAAGACCTCGTTAAGCGTGTTAAGTAACCCATGAGCGCGAAACAGGGCGAGCCCACCTCTCCTAAGGCGGTCTCAACACCTTTGCCGCTCTTGAGAAAGATCCATCCAGGAGGGCCGTGGGACAAGGTCCTTCAGCCCCCAATCCGTGAATCACTCGCGGGTGCTCCACCGACCGACCCGACTTTAGTCTCCACATGTATCATGTATAAGTATATAGAATATACGCAGTGATCACCTCCCAGGGTGATCCACGGCCCGAATCAATAGTAACGCGAGGCGGACAAGAATGTGAGGGCCACGAGATGAAAAGTACTAGCATCCTATACTAAGCATATAGGATTGCGAGGTAAGGTAACAACATGATGATAATCAAGGACGGAGCTATCAGCGTGATGTAATAGGAGTATCTGACGGTAACATGCTACACTACTCTAATGCAAGCATTATAGAGAAGAGTAAGCGATATCTGGTGATCAAGGGGAGCTTGCTGGTTGCTCTGGCAAGAGAGAATCGTCGACACCCGTGAGTGTTGAAGCGTAATGACGGCGTCGGTCTAAATGATCTCAGGAGAAAGAGGGGAAGAAACAATGAATACCAAGTAAGCAGATACATATCGATGCATGACATGTCAAGTGGCGAGGCTAAGCGATGCCCTAATGTGGTATGAGGTGGTGCTGGTTAAGGAGAAACATCAGGAAAGTATTCCGGTGTTACGTGTTACGAGCGGAAGAGCGGAGGGAAAAAGTTGCAGGTTCGATAGGTTAGGGGTGTGTGGCGGACGGAACCAGGCGCTTATCCGGATTAAATCTCACGTCGTTACGAGCAACTTTCATGTTGAAAATATTTTAATCAAGTTACGGATTAAAAGATATGATTTTCTAAAAGATTTTTATTAATTTCATGAAATTACTGCTAATTCAAATTAAATAGGAAATTGCTATATTATTACTTACTTGTACACACACCCAAAGAAAATGACATGTGGGACTAGGGGAATTTGGGTTGACCCAGTCAAAGGTTGACAGATCGGCGAAGTATGGTCCACATGCACCATAAATAGGCTACACCTAGCCAAATTAATAAAAATTAACCTAATCAAATGGAGCTCACATGTCTTACGCACATTAGGCTAATTGATCTACTAATTTAAATCCTAATACATGCTAGTCAAACAAGGGCCCGGCCACACACCTCTGTGCACACACTCACGCACACACATTACCGCTGACCATGTACGAGACCTTGGCGCCCATGGCCAAGATAAGCTAGCGACAAAAAGCAATGAAAGCAAAGCAGCGACAAGCGGCAAGCAGCGAGAACAAATAGCGGCGGTAGCAAAGCAGCGGCCGTGGCCAGTGACAGGCTTGACCCGACCGCAGGCGGCTGACCCGGCGGCAAGCGGCTTCTGCAGCATGCGGCTGACAAGACAACACCGGCAGCGTGGCGGCGGCGTGGCGGGGACAACGGACCCAGCGTGCTGGCGTTGTGCCTTGGCGGAGCTCTCCTGCGCGCAGGCGGGCGACCGGTAGGGGAGCACGCTGCGAAGTCGGGTCGGCGCATAAGCAGGCGAACGCGGAGAGCGGCTGAACCTTGAGGCAGCCCCGACTAAAAGGGAACGCAGACGAGGCCCAACTCCGGCCATAGTGCATTTGTTCCTCGTGAAGCGGCCAGCCTTCGGCGGCGACTCATCGAAGGGGAAGCGGGGGAATCGGAGAGGGAGCTGCTGCGAGCTTCGGAAGCGTGATCGAGGAGGCCGGGGTGGGCTGGGGCGGTGAATCGACGATGGCAATGGGCGGAGATGTCTGTGACAGGGGCAGACGGCGATGGCGAGCGTCACGAGGCCTCCCGGTCAACCCAATAAGCGTGAAGCGAAGGAGGCGATGGTGGTGAAGCCCGGGGCGTCCTAGCTCAGCGTGGGAACGGCGACGAGCGTGACCACGAGGGCAACAAAGTCGTGGCAACCTTGTGGCTGATCGCGATAAGCGGAGAAGAGGGCGAGTGAGGAGAGGAAGCAGATGCAGGGCAGCTAGGGAGGGATTAGGGTTTGGGGAGGCGCGAGGGTCATGTAGACTATGGGGAAAGATCGTGGATGGCCCGGCACTGGCCGAGTGCCATGGATGGCCTCCACGATCCCTACGCTACATGGCTTGGGAGGAAGGGGAAAGCAGGGGGTAAGTGGGCCATTTATGGATAGGTGGGCCAAGTGGCCTAGTAAGTTAGGGAGTCCTCCGGGGTTGCTCTCTCGCTCCCTCTCTTTCTTTCACATTTTTTAACTTTTATGTTTTCTTTTAATTGCGAAAGCAGAATAATTCTATAAAACTAATCTACATACGGAAAATACCACTTTAACTTAGTCACTTGCTATAATTAACTTGGCACCAAAAATAAAGTAGTTTGGTATTTTTATAAATGAAAAAAGCCGTTAAATAAATGATTTAGCCACTGTTTTAACTAGTTTAGGGCACATAGACATTTTGGAAAATGTTAGTTCACTACCATTATTATCAAGAGAATATTTGCCACATGATGAACATTTTAGATTTCATGTCTAACAAATATGAATTTTTGACTTTAGATTGGATTTGAATTTGAATGGTGATTTGGATCAAGTGAAGATTAGCAGTGATAACATGATGACATGGCACCATTAATGGGGATTCTTGTAGCATGACCTTTGGGTGTTCTGGAGAGTTACTAATTTCATCATGAAGAACGATGGTTAAGTGGCCCGGCTGCTTATGCGGATGAATAATAAAAAGACAAGCGAAAAGAATCGACATGGGGAAAATTTGGTGCGATCTTCTCTACAAACTTGAGAAAGCTGTCTAACCTATCTCTTGAACCACTAATGTGCTACCACCACGCAGAGGAGAGGGTCGGGGAAGAAAGATAAAGGGAAGGAGAGGGGACACGCGTGAGGAAGAAGGCAGCCTCAAGGCATCCACCCGTGGTGGAGAGGAAGAACTTTAGGAGGAGCACGTGGACTGACCGCAGTACACTCGGCGGAAGAGCGGCGG
Source organism: Aegilops bicornis (assembly GCA_021605145.1). Lineage (NCBI taxonomy): Eukaryota > Viridiplantae > Streptophyta > Magnoliopsida > Poales > Poaceae > Aegilops > Aegilops bicornis. The sequence goes on along the minus strand of JAHIAL010000075.1, from coordinate 1,709,302 downwards.
ACAGGGGATCGGCTGACCTATCAGCTGCAGTTATCAACACCAACCTGTTGCCCTCGTCGAGGCGGCCCGTCGCGTTCACGGCGCCCGGGCGGCAGCGGCGTGCAAGTGGGCGACGACCTCACCTCTCCCTCGCCGCTCCCTCGTGTGGGGACATCACGATGGCGAATCCTCGTTTTAGGAGCCGTGCCCTAAGTCAACCCATCTTTGTGCTTCTTCTTGCTCAACACCAAGGCGGAGAACAACTACTCATGAGGCGAGAGCGACGGTGGCGGAGAGCATAAGGGAGAGTGGAACCTGAGTGGCCGTGGCGTGTTCTTGCAATGTCATGGAGAGGCGAGAAGCATTGGCGGTGCGGCGAGGCGATGAAGAGGCGAGACGAGAAGAGAGGAGGTTGCGTGTGGGGCTGGGCCTCAATGCCTTGACCTTTTGCTGCATCGCGTACTAAAATCCTCGAACGACATTCAGAGCGCGGGTCCAACACCGACGTGGCTAGCACGGGCATTCGCCCTTGATGCACACCTGAATGTGTTTAATGGGAGACGTACGAAACCAATAAAATCACGGAACGAAACCAAGAATATCACCTTGCTTTATTAGTAGGTATATAGATGTTGCCAAATAGAGTTTTCAACTTTTATGTATAAAAATATCATTTTCTATTTTCTAAGTGTAAAAAAAGGTGTCTTTTGTAATTTTCCATACATTAAATATACACATCCGTTGGGCTTGAATTTTTTTTACACTCAATATACTTCATTACATGATCCGTGGCAAAATTTGATATTTTTCAGTGGCTGTTCGCTATATTTAAAATATATTCAAAACATAGCAAAGAAGCACATAATTGACCAATGAGCACACATCACACGGATCAGTGACGTGGCGTCATGGGATAGGCCAATCTCCTCTCTCTCTTCCCCGCACGCACTCACCTTATCTCCTCTCAATTTCAGCCGCACAAACCTCATCGCATCTCTGTCCCCTCTGTCTTCATGCATGCACCTCACGCCTCGGCTAGCAGCCTAGCACCGCTGTCTGCCGTCTTGCAGGCCACCGGCCGACGACCTCCCTCGCGCGCGCCATGGAGGACGGGGACCTCCCCGTGACTGGTGACCCAGCCTCCTTCCTTGCTCTCTTGGCGGACGCTATGGAGGAAAGCGGTAAACTCACCTTCCCAAGCGAGGTTGGCCTCTTTTTCTCCCCGAGCGGTGGTGGCGTCCTCTTCTACCCGAGCGCGGCGGCCTCCTCTTCTTCTTCCCAAGCACGGCGGTGGCCTCCTCTTCTTCCCGAGCACGGCGGCGGCCTCCTCTTCTCCCCAAGCGTGGCGGCAGCGTCCTCGCACCGGCGAGGCGCGATGCCGTGGCTGGGACAGGGCCACCGGCTTGAATCACTATTGCCACTGATGACGACGCCTATTTTGTGCCCAATGACGCCGGCGACGTGCTCATGCAGTCCGGCGAGGCATATTTTTTTGTTCACGCTCACAAGCTTTACCGAGTGCAAACGCCAGAGAACTCGGTAAACACAGCGCCCGTTCGTTCCGTTCTGTCCCGTCGCTTTTTTTGCCGTGAACCAGGTTTGATACTCGGTAAAGACATTGCCGAGTGCCCGACGAAAGGAACTCGGCAAACATCTGTTTTCCGAAAGGGTGTAAGCCGGGTACGCTTTGCCGAGTACAACACTCGGCAAAACCATTACCGAGTGTTTTTGGGCCTTTGCCGAGTTTTTTCAGCACTCGGCAAACAAGTGAATTTCAGTAGTGATAAAACATTTTGGATAGCTGGAGAGCTTTTCTCTAGAGAACTATTCAATTTTCTTCCTGGTTCCTTGCATGACAAAAAAATAAAATGACGGGCAGTGTTTGGAAGCCACTCACTCTAACTTGGCCTCAGTTGAAACGAACAGATTCAATCTTACTTGGTTCCTCAATTCCCAAGGCACATTCCTTTTCCATTACAGACAGTGCAACATCATGCATAAGATCGTGAATCTTACATGTAGTTCTGGAATAACACGACCCAGTGTCTTCAATTTCCTTGACCGTGGCTTGGACTTGTTCCACATCCTAAAAGAATGACCTTGTAGCCAGCTCATCGAAAATTTGTGTGCCAGTGGTTTCAAGATGAGCTTGCTTTTCCTGGATGAAGCCGTGTGCAATCCATAGTTGGATCAGCTTGCCCACATCAATCTCATAATCTTTGGGAAATATAGCACAAAAAGCAAAGCATTGCTTCATACGTGACGACAAGTAGTTGTAACTGAGCTTGAGTATTCGTAAGATTCCGTTCTCCTCGGTACAAAGGCTGCTTCTGCCTAATACAGCCTCCCATTCTTCCATACTGGTCTTGTTACATAGTATGGAGCCCAGTGCTGTTGCAGCTAAAGGAGAACCAACAAATCTCAACACCTTCTTATCAACCATATTCACCAACTCCGAAGACCTTTCCTCTTCCTTCTTGAAGTGGTTGAATGTTGTTGTCTCAATAATTTCCTTTATGTATTGAACTTTCAAAGCTGTGAGATTACATGCTTGAATAGTACGCATCATTTCATTAACTCCACCATCACGAGTAGTTGTCAAAACCGCACTACCCATGTCACCATGTTGAAGTCGGGCCTTAACCTGTCGCCATTTATGAACCTCTCTATTCCAGACATCATCCAGTACAAGGAGGTACCTTTGTCCGCTCACCAAATCATGAAGTCTATCCAGTGATGTTTTCTTAATTTTGGAAGGGGTTTCTTTTGTGCCATCATCCTTCTTCTTCGGAGCTGCTTCAACTATTATTGTAGCCGTAGAATCCACATCAGAGTTGTCAGAGACACAAAACCATAGCAGCAAATCAAAATGCTTCTGAATTTCAGGTGGTGATCAATCGATGCCTCTCTAGGAAGAAGAGTCACGCATATATCTTCCATTACTGGGCCGGTCATCTTGTGTGCTCTGTGGGTTGGGCCTCGTCTCCCGCTTGGGCCGAGTGGGTCGTCCTTGGGCTTCACCTGAAGTGCTTGGTGTAGTTGTTCCCGTGACATTCCTCCCTCCTTGAAACTCGGCTTGATCCCAAGACGGCGCCGAAGAATTTGCCAGTGTCCAAACGCACTGCTACAATGGTGGCGGTAGCCTTCAAAGAAGCAGCCCTGGTCAAGGTAGACTTGAACGAGGTCGAAGACTCTGACGTTGTCGAAGTAGTAGTCATTGTTGATTGTTGGCGTCTTGGTTAAAGTGGAAGCAATACTTGTGGCTGGTGCATACTTGATTGAGGAAGATGGCCATAAGCATGACACCCCTCCCTCATTGAAATTTTGCTTGCCGACCAAGGAGGTACACCGGAGAACACTTTGTTGACCCATCACACGCCATCCATTCAATCAATCACGTGAAGAATGCGCATTGGGAGCTGTATGCAGCAATAGTACGTGTTGAACATGTGTACATGTACGTGGAGTGCAGGTTCTGTATGTCGGTACACTGCAGTATCTGTCTCCTCCTGTATGTACGTGTATCTTAGGAGACAAGATACCGGTCGCATCCCTTGTACTCTATATATATGTGCCTAGTGCACGATCAATCAATTATCCGATGCACCAAATCATTCTCTACATGGTATCTATCAGTAAGTCGATCTCCCTGCTTAGCTAACCACAGCCGCCGCCTCGGACGCTGCGCCTTGTGATCTTCGCCGCCGCAAGCCGCCGCCACAACCCTCCTCACATGCGCCACCTCCTCCCCATGGCCTTACACGCCATTTCGCGCCGCTGGCCACTGCTGGCCAAGGCCGCTTTCCTTAGTCAAGGCCACGCCTCCTCCCCACGATCTCATCGTCATGTCTTCCAACGCCCACCTACTCCAAGCACTTCGCCGTCGACCTGCCGAGATCCGCGACATCAACGTCCATGCATGCGTCCCGTGACCTCGACGCCTCAACTCCACGTGCCATTTCGTGGAAGACGTACTTCACGCTGCTTTTTCGCGAGAACAATCTCATGGATCACGTGGATGGCACGGTGGATTCTCGCCCATGGTGGGCGATGCCGAGTGAACCGCGATCAATGCCACGATCATCCGGTGGTTTCTTCACCACCATCTCAAAGGACTTGTTCCACACGATTGCCGTACGGCCCGGCGACGACGCCCAGCGCCATGTGGGTCAAGCTGAATGGCCTCTTCACCGACAACAAGCTTGACGCCCGCGTTTTTGGCAAAGCGGGATTTTTTGATCGTCACCGAGATGACCAGTCCATTGATGACTGCCGCCGCTTTGAAGACGTTGGCGACGCAGGCTCCGTGACATTGGAGCCAAGGTGGGCGGCGACCTCCTCCTCAAGACGCCACCGCCCGGCCTCAGCGGAGGACTTGACAACGCGCCCAACCCTCGCCTTGATGCCGGAGCCCTCAGCTTCCCAAGTTTGTGGCGTACTTGAGGTTGGAGGAGCCCGGATGAAGGGGTCAAGAAGCGTGCAGCACCACGCCGCCGCCCGGCGCCTCTCATGGCGCCCTCCATCGACCCGCTGCATGGCCCGCGCGTGTGACCGCCGCCACCGGCGCCTCCCGGGTGCCCCCCGCCGCCCCTCCCGCCCTCGCTGCCCCCGGCCCGGTGGCGGCCGCCATGCGGCAACCACCGTAGGGGCGGCCGCATAGCCGGCTAAGCGTCCGGGGGTGGGGGGGCCCCTCGTCGGCAAAGAGGTGACTTCCCCATGGACATCTGGCACTAACTCCGTGGACGGCGTCGTCCATGCGTACTCCATGCTGGTCCCTCGGGCTCCCGCCTCGGGCATCCTTGGGCCACGCCCGGCGGAGACCGAATACCTCTTCGCCTTGTGAAACGCCGCTCCATACAAGCGGCTATGGTGCCGTACCCTACCAGCCACGCCGCCGCCCCGCCTCTGGTCCAGCCAGCTGTAAGTGTTGCCTTGGCTTTAGCCGGCCTATGGGGCCCTTGACACGCCTCTGAGATTCGCCATGGCACTTTCGACCTTGAGGCTGCTCTGCCGTGACCTCACGGAGGTTCTACCCTCCTCGAGTGCCGCCAGCCGTGGGACCCGGCCTTGCTCGGCTGCTGCTGCACTCCGCCCGTCATGAGAAACTCCTATGGTGGCGGTGGTGGCTGGTACATGGACTCGAGCGTACTGCTACTCATGACTCATCCGTAACCTCACATACGCCCACTCCCGTTCATACTCCCACCCGTATCACCGGTTAGTAGCGGTTCCTCCCTCCCCATTACTCCCGTGGTCATATGTCTTTCCCTTCTACTTTAGCTCTGTGCATATGTCTAATGTTCTTGTGTCTCTGACTTAGTCACTAATCTTGTTTCCGTTTGTCGCCTTGCTCGTGAGAATCCTATAATCGCTCAATTTGGCGATATCGGTTTTACTGTGAAGGACGCCCAGACACGGATGGTGCTCCACCGATGTGATAGCCGGACGAGCTCTATCCAGTCCATCCTCCGGCGCCACCACCACCCGTCGCCCGCCGCTCACGCCAAGATGTCGATCTTTGGCATGCCGTCTCGGTCATCCCAACTCCACCGTTATCGCCGATTCTTCAAAGTTTTTCTTTCTCATGTAATAAGGTCGACGATCACACTTGTGAGGCTTGCCGTCTTGGCAAGCATGTTCGTCTTCCCTTTAGCGAGTCTACATACATTTCCACCTTTCCGTTTCAGTTATTGCATAGTGATGTTTGGACGTCCCGGTTGCTAGCAACCACGGGCTATTTATACTATCTGGTGATATTGGATGATTTTACTCATTATGTGTGGACATTCCTGTCCGTCGCAAGTCCCGTCAAGCTTCTTGCCACACTTCACCGCCTTTTATTCATATGTCACCACACAGTTCGGTCGTCCCATTCTGCGCCTTGCAAACCGACAACGGCAAGGAAGTTTGACAACGTCGCCGTTAATTTACTTGCGTCCCACGGCACCATCTTTCGCCTCACCTGCCCCTACATCGTCTCGGCGAGAATGGTGCGCCGTAGCCGCAGCCCTTCACACGCTTAATGACTGTGTCCGCGTTGCTCTTCCACTCCCTACGTGGTCACTACCGGTTCACGGCGAACCTTTTCGCGACCGCCAGCCTCCTCATTAACATTCGCCTGTCGTTCCCTTTGGAACTACACCCCTCACCAGCTCTCCTCTTAGTAGCGATTCCATTTTATGATGGTCCTCGCATTTTGGGTGTCTCTGTTATCCTAGCACCGCTGGCCCATCCGCACTCCTCACAAACTCGCGCCCGGTCCCTTCCTTGCATCTTCCTTGGCTATCCTCCCAACACCAAAGGTTACGGTGCTATGATCCAGCCTCCCACCGCGTTTTCACTTCACGGCATGTGTACTTTGATGAGCTCGTGTTCTGTTTCAGCGAGGTGCCGTCACCTTCCAGTCTCCTCGGGCGCTGATTCGTCCCTGCCTCCACCTGGCGGACCGCCCATCCAGCGCCCGGGTCCGGCTCTGCCGGGCCTTCCACTGCTTGACCCGGCTGCCTGGCCCAGCATGACATGACCCCGGCCCAAGTGGCCTCCTCGGTCCCGGGCGCTGCGGCCCGACGCCCGTCCTCCTCGGCCGCCCCGTGCGGCCCCGTCACCGTGGCCCCTTGGCGGCCCGCCGCGGCCCCATGCCCGGCCCCCGTTACCGTGGCCCCCTTGGCGACGGAATGGATTCAAACCACCCTATGGAATAGGAACCAATCGTTCACATTTTTCAGAAAAAAATTCTAGTGATAAAATGACATCTCACTTCCTATAATTTTCCTACTCTTATGATATTCCTATCCTATAATCATTGGATTCCTGGACAAGTCAATGTACTTGCATGAACTGAGTGGTGAGCCTTTTTCTTTTTCTTTTTTGTCCTTTCATTTTTCTGTTTCTTTTGCACTGTTATCTTTTTATGACGGACAAGGGATGGGCGATGGAAGATGCATGCACCTCTAGGTGCGTGAGGAAAAAAAGGTAGGAAGCCACAAAAATAATAAAAAGTACGCAAACCGCAACACATCACCAAGAAAGGGGGGAATGAGAAACACAAGAAGGAAAAATCTGCATGAATGTCGGCATAAAATTGTATAGTGTTAATCAAGATCTTATATCTTGTATATATATATTTACTAATTGGAGGCACCATAAGAGCCTTCACGTTAATCCACATCAACAGAATAAATCTAGCCATTAGATTATAAATTTAATGGTCAAGATTTAATAAAAGACGTTACCTCATTTAAAAAAAAGAAATACCACATACAGAGATAGGACTAAGCTGACACGTACAAAAGAAATGTAGCCCCAACATACACGTCCAATTTCGGAAAAAAGATAAGCAGCGTGTGCCTTCTTACTTTAAAGGACGTTGCCTCATTTAAAAAAGGAACCCCACGTACATAGATAGGATTAAGATGATACATGCAAAAAAGTCTCCATAACACCCACGTGCACTTTTTGAAAAAATAAATAGAAACAACAGTTTTCCTTCTTCCTTTTAAAGGGCAAACAAAGAAAAAAATATGTACGAATAAAAAGTCCTCAATGCTCACGTCTCATATGCCACTCCGAAAAGAAAAAGAAAACAAATCCACGTAGGTACAAGAGAAAGACTTAGCCTCACGTCCTGGAAAAGGGAGAGTCTTCCTTATTTTGAAAATGAAATTTTAGTCGTGGGGCAGAGGAAGGCTGGATGTGTTGCCGGTGCTGTAGAAGTTCTCTCTATATAATTGGAGTTGTGCCAAGGATCATACGATAGGACAGTCTTGGTGTTGTAGGCTAGCTTGGCAATGGAGTTTAAATCGCATGAAAGCAACATGGGTGTCTTGAGTGGTGTGCGCTTGATTCTAAATGGTCAGGGTCGAGCTCGCTGGTGATTGCCATGGCCAAGCTCGGGGATGCTGAGTAACTCTTTTGAGTCATGACATCGAACAAGGTGATCCGAATGATTTCTTTTCTTAAGGAATTTAAGTGTTTTTCAAGTTGTTTATTTTTGTAGTTATTGGAATAGGGCACTAAAATGTGCGCCACACAAATCCATCTACGATTGTAATTGTCACTAATCATGGAAAAAATTATTTTAGAAACATAATACATAGTAAAAAATGAGTTAATCCTACAACATCATATATAGGTTTGTGTCGAAGGGCCACAGGCCGATCTTTTATTAGATAGAAAAGGGAGAATACAGCAAGGCTAAACAGTCTAGGCGATCTAGAACTGTCAGCCGTCAGGGTTTAACTCTGAATACACACTGAATAAACAGAGACAAAGCCCAGCCACAAGAGGCAAGCAGAGAACACCAAAGAAGAAGAAAAACAAGTCAGCAGAGATCACCAACACAGCCGGCAGCCCTCCAAGCCCTCCAAGTTGCAATATCTTCTCTGATTAGTTCCAGCACCCTGTCCATGCTGCTAGCCACTTGCTCAAAGATCTGAGCATTCCGTTCGTTCCAAATCCTCCAGTGTAGCAGGATTGCGATGGTGTCAAAATTACGTCATTCCGTCTTGGGGACTTCCTTCCTCGTATTCAGCCACCAGTCCTCCGTAGTACCAAAGCTATCATCTGGAGTCTGAAAGGCTGCCCTCGTCCAATCCCTGAATTTTATCCAAACCTGCTGAGAGAAACAGCAGTGCACAAACAGATGTGTGCAATCTTCGTGTGCCGAGAGGCATAGCGGGCAAGATCCATTAGAAGGCCAACCCCTGCGTTCCAGATTATCCGCTGTTAAACACCTATGGTGGACAACAAGCCACATAAAAAATTTGCATCTTGGTGGCGCTTTGGATTTCCAAATCGGCCCATGGCATGCAAAGCGCACATTCGCTGCAAAGAACAAACCATACGCACTACTAACAGAGAACTTGTGGTCTCCAGTCCACTTCCAAACCAGTCTATCTGTAGCTTCCACCGACAATGAAGTACTTCGCGCAATGTCCCAAATTTAAGATATTGAGCCATAGCCTGTACCGAAATGCCTCCAGAGATATCCCTAATCCAATTGCTGTTGCACAGAGCGTCCTTGACAGATTTTTCGGAGTCCTTCACAAAAGAGAATAAGGCAGGAGCCACATCCTGTATGCAGTTCCCTCCTGGAGCCACATCCTATATATAGGTTTGTGGGACACGAATATCACCAATATTGTCAAATTTCTTGAAATTATGTTTATTCTATTTTGTTAATTATTTTAGTAAATATTAAAAATATTCACTAAATGAAGGTCGAGATAATGTGGACCCATATTAACATTTGTCGCTCTCCTTCTGAAAATCAATTTCATTTATACATACTCTAAAGCAGTGCGAATATTAAAATATACACAATAATGCTGAAATAAGTAGTTCCTACCTGCACGGGTCAAGGACTAGTTTAAATAATTCTGGATCTTCTGAGATTTAACAAATATTTCTGAAAATAATTTCGGTAGTGTGGCAGTGTCAATTAATATAGACTAATTTATTTTTCGGATTTGGTGGATTGCCGACGAACAAAGCGTACGTACTATGGATACCATGATACTGTTAGCGCTCCTGATGCTACTACCCCTTCGTCCGGAAATACTTGTTCTAGAAATGGATAAAATGGATGTATCTATAACTAAATTAAGTCTAGATACAACCATTTCTGAGACAAGTATTTTCGGACGGAGGGAGTACTTTTTTTTCTTTGAGGGGTTCCTGATGCTACTACTACACTTGTTTTTTTGAGCTTGGAACATCTTGCATTCCATGAAATTACGATGGGCCAGCCAGATCAGCAGCCACGGCACGGGTAACAACACTGGGGAAACCTGACAGCCAGACATATTAGCCGTCTAGGAAGTTCCGATAGTCGTAGGCGGCCAGCACATGCGCTGGAACATTACACGATCTAGGACAGAAGAGAACACTTTGCTCTATAATATCTAGCTGCAGCTTATACTTTGCTTCTCTGAACAGCACCCCAAGAGCGCCTCGGTCTGCCGTTGTGGAGGCAATCGCCTGTTGGAGGGGAAGACAGTCAGTTTCAAACATGACACGGTCCATGCCATGTTGGTTCGCGAGCTCTACGGCTTTCAACAGTGCAAGGGCTTTGGCATGTATCGCTTCCTGCAGGCTCGTGAGTGAGCCTGCCGCAGCCATGAGAATTCCACCGTCACTTCCCCGAGCTATGACGCCCCAGCCGCCCGCTCCCATAGTAGCATGGAAAAACGCGTCCAAGTTAAGTTTCATCACATCCGTCGGTGCACTACAAGAAGTATGTCAACTTGTGATCACCACTATTGGTCACTGAATGGTCACTGTTTTCAATTTGTGATCTTTTTGTGACCAAAAACATAAGGTCAAAAGCTGCGGTCGTAAACTGACTATAGCGACCTTTCTTCTGGAATTGTCGTAGACGTTTATGACCAAAATACGTCTACTGTGGCGTTTTGGTCACTAGCAGCCTCCCCAGGCCACGTAGGCATCCAGCGTGGCAATCTGATGTGGCACAAGACTCAGCCCGGTCCAATTCGGTGTTTATATGGGCCGAGCCCATTAATTCAGCCCATTTACATTTTTTTCCTATTAATTTTTTGTCAGCTTCATGGACCAAGCCCAACATTGCAACCTTTTTATATATATTTTTCCTGATATTTTTTACTAGCTACATGGGCCTAGCCCAGCAATTCAACGTTTTTTATTCTTGGCCATTGCCTTTTATAGTCCATTTTTTTCCGCCCTCAACCCTTTTATAGTCCATTACTGTTTTGGGCCTCAGCCTTTTTACATTCCATATACTTTTTGGGCCTTGGCCTTTTCGTTTGTCCCTCAGGTCATCTTTCCATTTCTCACACTTTGACAATAAACAAATGAAAAATATTTCAAATGGCAAGAGAACATATGAAACTGTAAAATGATAGCCAATATTAGCACCAAATATGTTGACTACTGTACAAATATGAAATTACAGTATTTACAATAGTGTTCATACAACCAGATATGCTGGCTACTGTACAACATAACTAGCACTATATTATTACTCGCTACTCTTTACTTTGTCCGGCTTCAAGCTTCTTCAAATTCCTTCAGCCCAGAGCTCCTGTAAAGAGAGGTAACACCACACTTTTAGAGCTAGATCAAGGCACAAAATATTTATTTGGTTGGGTCATGCTGCAACTATCACATAGAAGCATAATTATAAGCACAAATACACCAATCATCTCAGTTCAAGCAAATCATTTATAGTAGCAAAGCATGAAAAAGGAAGCGACACATGGCAGGAATGTTTACAACAGCTCAGTTGATGACTTCAAATAGGAATAATGTATACAAGTATAATACAAAATATGAGAAACTATACTGATCTGAGAAATGGTATCACGGATATATATAGCTGATATATCACAGTACTTCAATGATAGATTGAAATGTTTTACTCAATGTATGGAACTCAAAGAACTTTTCTGGTTAGTGACCAGCATCGTGCATTTTAACTTCAATAACTGCAGAAATTAGATAGTACATGAAGGCAATATTCTAAAGATATATCTCTCTCAAACATAGAGTACAACTGAAGCAAATGCAGCTGCTCTTGTTGATATATCTCACTAGACATGGTCCTGCTAACTTACTATGTTGACACAGACTAATCCGAGTTAACCAGCTAATTCTAGTTCGTCCACGGACCACACAACGAATGAATGCATCAAGGTTTGAAGACAGTACCACATACATCCTACAACACCAAATCAGCACAACAAAACCGAAAACCATGCAACCAATGAGCTGCAGCTGCAGCACTGAATTAGGAGCAGAAGAAACCGAGCTTTGCGCCAGATGCAGCTAGCACGCATAAAGAAAGGGGCGGACATGGAAAGCAAGATACCTTGATGCGAGTACTGACTTGAGCCATGCCGACCAGCATCCGTTACTTTGTCGGGTGCCTAGCATCCTCAGTGATGGGGATGACATTGGTCCTCTTCTTGGCCATGTTGACAAGATCCCTACCACTCCGGTGAGAGAATTCAACGGCATACACCAACCCAGTCTGCAAAGTGATAAGACTTCGTTAAGACAACTCACATTAAGCAACATTCACTTGAAATACACAAAGGAAATAGCGACGAGATCTCACCGTTCCAAAAGTGTTAGACACATGAGGCACGGTTGTTCCAAAGGCAGCTCCGAGGTACAGCACACGTGTTCCAGGAGCCTGAACCAAGAACCACAAAGTCAACTATTACAACAATGGTTCCAGTCTGAATTACATCCTTGACAAAACAAGGTATTCAAACAATCCAGAATGCAAGCAACGGCACAAAAAGGACTTACAATCCAGATGTTGTCCACACCACCGAGCACAGCAACAGCCAACTTGGATCTGAAGGGGTTCCACACCCTATACTCAACCTTGGATGCGTCCTCGTTCTGTACAATTAACAAAACAACAATAAACATCAGTCTCTGCATACGTAGAAACGATCACGCACATCAATTCAAATCAGCACCAATAAGTGCATCTCTCAGCCAGGACGGGTGCATCATAAGTTTACAAGGAAAGAACTTATAATGAAAACATCTTTGCTTAATCCCCCTGGGTGGATAGGAATAATGCAACCAAGGCCTAAGTACCTAACTGCAAGTATCTACTAACGATAGATACATATAGCAATATATATGCATACCGCATACCAGATACAGCATATAATGATCAGTGTGTAGTGTATATATTCTGGTGAGTGTGTAGTGTGTAGTGTATATATTCTGGTGAGCCAGTATTGATCCAGTATGAAAGATCTAACATAGAACCATCATTTTTTTCCTCTATGGAAATACAATGCTAGCATCCAGAGGCAAATACAATACTTAGTTCGTTCTACAGGCTGGTCTAACCTAGAGGCATTAGAGTGTGATGCAGTCGATGTAAGTTTTGATCAAACACCACCATTTAAACAAAAGAATTCTTGATAGCCTCACTGAAGATAGTGAATCCCTTAGGCTAATATGTGAGATAAAGAAAATCCCATAAATCATGATCCAAGCATATGTGTGCTGCGTGCAGAAAAAAGACTCAGATGGTCTAAGCATGTCCTATAGAAAGAGGCTGAGTATCAAGTGAAGTATTCCTATAATCAGCCCAGTTTGCAGAAGAACTTCATAGTTATATCAAAAGATGTTTATATGTAGTGGATGGAAATGAGCAAGGCTACGAGGATATCTCAACAACTCTCGGTTGATAATGTCATTGATTTATTTGACAATGATATATATGTCGATGTTTATATATAGCATTTAGTGTTGTCCAGTGTATACACAATCCACAAACTTAAGCACTGCTTTTTACATAGTACAGTTAAGATGAACCCTAAATAAACCACACAAAAAAAAGATGAACCCTAAATCAGACATATGGTTCTCACCAATGATGAGATGATTTGCTAAGATATGAGCGAGTTTCCGAGCAATCGATCACCATGTGTCAGTCAAGAAGAAGATTGATCTACCTCATTGCAAACATAGATTGCAACAGAAGGATTGATCAACACTATCGCGCATAACTGCAATCATCTAATCTCGCCCCGGCGAATGAAAACATCGCAGTATGTACAAAACGAAAACAGAGCGTCATCCAAGCAGTGAATGCACCAGACACCATACGAGCAAGCAGCATCAACGAATGTCATCCAAGCAGTGAATGCACCAGGAGGGGAGGGGGCACAAACGAGGGTCCTTCACCTGATTGGGTCGTCGGCCGGAGTGGGGCGCCGTTCGCCGGAGTGGTGCCCTGGACCGACCGGGAGCTACTACTGAGGAGGAGCAGCGCGCCGTAGGAGTCGCGTCAGAGGATGGAGAAGCGGCGGAAGATGGGCTCCTACCCGCCGTCCAATGTGGCCGGAGCTAGCCGCGACAAGGAGCCAGAGACCGGCGGCGGCCTCTCCTTCAACTACGCCTTGACCTAGTACACCTTAGCCAGCCTCTCCTTCAACTGCGCCTGCGCACAAGCACACGAGTGCTTCAGAATCACCGACGAAATGCAATAGAGCTAAGGAATGAGAGGAAGGGGGCGAGATCTCGAACCTTGGAGACCTTGGCGGACTCAGACGCCCGCTGGTTACCTCCCGACGCGGCCGCCATATCCCCGCCGTGCCTCCTCCTCCTCCTCCTAAGAAGCAGTAGCGCCCGCATTGGATCCAGCCCAGCGCGGCCGTGGTGCGCGCCAGCGATCTGGCATGCGGTGGAAAACCTGAACTGCTCTTGAGCGTGACGAGCGGTTGGTCATGAACTTGCAGTCTTTGAAGGGAGGCGGGGAGGCGGGAAGCGATCGCGGAAGGGAGCGGCGGCGATGGGGAAAAGGGAGCGGGAGCGGCTGGGGGCGACGCCTCTCTCTCTCTCTCCGGTGAGGGGGGGGGGGGGGCGGACGATGGTCGATTTGAATCGGGTTAGGGTGCAGATGGCTGCAGAATAGCAGCGAGGGGAGAGGTGGGTGGCGGGGCGAGGGGAGAGGTGGGCGGAAGGAAGGGGAGGATGGGGCGGCGGCGGAAGGAAGGGGAAGACGGGCGGCGGCGGAGGGATCTGGATCGGGGAGAGGAGTGGAGGCGGAGAGGGATCTGGATCGATGGAGCTGGATGTGATCGGTAGAGCTAGCGAGGGAAAGAAAAGAAAGAAGGCGGGGGGGTGGATGGAAATTGACCCGGAGGACATAGCTAGGGTTTCGGGGTTGGTGTGGATGGGTCGAGGACAGCCGTTGGATCCCTGTTGGATGCACGATCCGCGTGATATGTCCACGGACCAATCAGAATGCAGTACGATTTTATGACCATCTAAATTGGTCGTAGTTGACTTAAAATAATGTGTTAAAATCATTTAAGCTACTTTATGATCTGAGAAATTCTAAAAAAATGGAAAACCTTCTCATTGTGTCACCAAAATTTGAACAAGTTTTCAAAAAAAAATAACAACATGGAATAAGGTAAATATCTTTAAAAATGTGTCGTTGGAAATGAGTTTTTTGCAAAAAAAAACATTTTCCCTTTTTCGGGTGCCCAAAATGAGTTTTTTTGTGAAGGACCTACAATATATTTATTGCAAAATTGTACGAAATCAATTTTATAAACTATTAGGCCATATTTAATGCACAAATGACCAAATAGTTGGGTGTCAAAAGATTTTATCCACATCCGGTAAAAAGACATATTTCCGCTGATCCAGTTGGAAGCGGGTGAAATTTGAACTGTAGGTGCCTCATAGTTTGCTATTTATTTTTTCCAAAAATCATTTCTAGTTACATAAGTACCTATTTAATCAGAGAAACATCAAAAGTTTTCCAAGATTCAACCACTAGCTAGGAATCAGTCAAGCCTACCGCTTTGACCGCATTTTGAAACGGGCATAAAAAATTAAAAAAAATTAAAAAATAGGAAAACCTTCGCATTGTGTCATTATATGTGACCAAGTCTCCAGGAAAAATAATAAACTTGTAATACGGTAATTATTTTAAAAAAGTGTTCTCGGAAATGAGCTATGAAGTGTGAAGATTCATGGCTTTCAAGAAAAATGATCAATCTTACGGCCACATTCATGGCATAGTTTGTTCAAATCATCTCATATTGTGCACAAGGGTGCATATGGCAAACAAGGGTGCTTAAGGAATTTTTCATTTTCTATGGATGAAAAATTCATTTTCCATTTTTTCGAGTGCCCAAAATGATTTTTTTTTGTGATGGACCTACCATATATTTGTTGCAAAATTGGACCTGATCAATTTTCTAAAATACTAGGCCATATTTAATGCACAAATGACCAAATTGTTGGGTGTAAAAAGTTTGATCCACCTCTCGTGAAAAAGACAAATTCCCGTCGATTTAGTTGGAAGCGGGTGAAATTTGAACTGCAGCTGCCTCGTAGTTTGCTCTTTATTTTTTCCAAAAATCATTTCTAGGTACATAAGTATCTATTTAATCAAAGAAATATCAAAAAAATTCCAAGATTCAAGCACTAGCTTGGAACGGTCAAGCCCATCGTTTTGACCGCGTTTTGAAAGCAGACATAAAAATTCAAAAAAAAAAACAAAAATTGGAAAACCTTCGCATCGTGTCATTATATGTGATCAAGTTTCCAGGAGAAATAATAAAATTATGTACGGTAATTATTTTAAAAAAGTGTTCTCGGAAACGAGCTATCAAGTGTGAAGATTCATGGCTTTCAAGCCAAATGATCAATCTTATGGCCACATTCATGGCATAGTTTGTTCAAATGATCTCATATTGTGCACAAGGGTGCATATTGGAATGGCAAACAATGTTGCCTAAGGAAGTTTTCATTTTCTTTGGACGAAAAATTCATTTTCCATTTTTTCGAGTGCCCAAAATGAGTTTTTTTGTGAAGGACCTACCATATATTTGTTGCAAAATTGTACCTAATCAATTTTATAAAATACCAGGCCATATTTAATGCACAAATGACCAAATGGTTGGGTGTAAAAAGTTTTGATCCACCTCTCGTGAAAAAGACAAATTCCCGTCGATTTAGTTGGAAGCGGGTGAAATTTGAACTGCAGTTGCCTCGTAGTTTTCTCTTTATTTTTTCCAAAAATCATTTCTAGGTACATAAATATCTATTTAATCAGATAAACACCAAAAAAATTCCAAGATTCAACCACTAGCTAGGAACGGTCAAGCCCGCCGTTTTGACTGCATTTTGAAACGGGCATAAAAAATTCAAAAAAAATCAAAAAATTGGAAAACCTTCGCATTGTGTCATTATATGTGACCAAGTTTCCAGGAAAAATAATAAACTTGTAATACGGTAATTATTTAAAAAAAGTGTTCTCAGAAATGAACTATTGAGTGTGAAGATTCATGGCTTTCAAGCTAAATGATCAATCTTATGGCCACATTCATGGCATAGTTTGTTCAAATGATCTAATATTATGCACAAGGGTGCATATTGGAATTCCAAACAATGTTGCCTAAGGGAATTTTCATTTTCTTTGCACGGAAAATTCATTTTCCATTTTTCGAGTGCCCGAAATGAGTTTTTTTTGTGAAGGACCTACCATATATTTGTTGCAAAATTGGACCTAATAAATTTTATAAAATACTAGGCCATATTTAATGCACAATTGACAAAATGGTTGGGTGTCAAAATTTTTGATCCACCTCTGGTGAAAAAGACAAATTCCCGTCGATTCAGTTGGAAGCGGGTCAAATTTGAACTGCAGCTGCCTCATAGTTTGCTCTTTATTTTTTCCAAAAATCATTTCTAGGTAAATAAGTATCTATTTAATCAGAAATACATGGTTTGATGGCGAGACATCGAGGTTTGGACGGTGGCAGGGGCCCCAACTCTAGAGCTGCCAGAAGCTGCATGTTCGCCCTTGGCGTGGTCACTGCGTGACTGGCGTTATGCCATGTGTTCAGGGCGGCCTAGGCATGTCTAGTGGGTTGGGCACTCCCAGGTGGGTGCTAGGAAGAAAATCACAACATAAGATTCTCACGAGGAGACCGATCGATGCTCAAACATGAATAAGCAACCAAGTGTTTGATTTATGATGCACGGAAATGCACATGGCTAATGGGCATGAGTTTTGGCTGAGGATGATGAGTTACTAAGAAGACCGTCTTCACAAAATTTCACCTCAAAAGGAGGAGCCTAGGTGGTACTTGCTTTGCAAAGTACCACATTGGACATAAATACGAATGTTGAAGCTGTGCTCAAAATGATGAATGGATTGAGCTGGCATTTGGTGGAGGATGGTTATTTGGGCATAGGAAAGCACATGTAGAAAATGGATACCATTTGGACATGCCAAAGTGGTACTTCCTTCACAAAGTCTGCTTTGAACAGGATAGGAAAATGAATATTGTTGAGTTATTTTTGAACTAGGCAAGGAAGGTTTTTGACATATTTGATGAAGATATGATCCAAACAATTTATTAGAATTTTTGGGAATTTTGGAATAACAGAAATATAGGTTGCTTCACAACCTAGGGCAAAAACGACACATGGACATGACAGATAGGCAAAGCCCGATGAGATGGCGCCTAGTCATCACAACCCACCACAATCTACAAGGCTATGACCATCTATATTGGTCGTTAACAACTAGAAATAAGGCAATGGACCTGCCTGTTTGCTTTGTGACCATTTCGTGTAAGGAAATTACGATCTTTCCGACCAAAATGGTCGCAATGGTTTAGGGTTTGGAGCCCCAGACAGCTTTTGACCAATTGGTCTGAAATGGTCATAGATCTATGACCAATTCTTCCAGGGTCACTAACAGAAGGTCACTAGTTGACATATTTCTTGTAGTGGTGGTGGCGTCCAACGACATTCGTTTGCAAGTTTCTCTTTTGCCTTGGGCCCTACGAATTCCCTCCATTCAGTCACATCATGCCTCACCTTCGTAGCAAAACCCTCCTCGGACAGCCTCTGCTGCTTGTGGTTTGTTTTGTTTCTCTCTATCCACCATGACCAAAGAAGAGAGACCACCAGTAGGAGGGATTCCTCCGGCAATTTGAGCATCATTTGTAGCATAGCTTTTGGTGTTTGTGCTCCCAGGAAGTCTAGCCGTAGCCGTTCCAAGCCACATCCCCTCCACATCTTCTTTACCTACTTGCAGCGCACGAATAGATGGCCACCATCCTCCGGGACCCTTTGACACAGCAAACACCTCGTGTCCAATTCCACCCCAATGCGCTCTACGTTCCGGAGTAATGGGTGACTGTTGTGAGCCAGGCGCCATAGGAAGTGGTGGACTCTACCTGGGCATCTGATCTTCCACAAGATTTTCCAGAAACTCTCAATATGTTGATGGCCTGCTATGCTCTCACCCACTTGGCGTGTGTTCTGTTGCGCTTGTTGTTGGGGAACGTAGTAATTTCAAAATTTTCCTACGCACACGCAAGATCATGGTGATGCATAGCAACGAGAGGGGAGAGTGTTGTCTACATACCCTTGTAGACCGTAAGCGGAAGCGTTAGCACAACGCGGTTGATGTAGTCGTCACGTCTTCACGGCCCGACCGATCAAGCACGAAACTACGGCACCTCGAAGTTCTAGCACACGTTCAGCTCGATGAAGTCCCTTGAACTCCGATCCACCAGAGTGTCGAAGGAGAGTTAAAGACGGCCTGACGGCGTGGTAACGATCTTGATGTTCTACCGTCGCGAGGGCTTCGCCTAAGCACCGCTACGATATTATCGAGGTGGACTATGGTGGAGGGCACGCTACACGGCTAAGAGATCCAAGGGATCAATTGTTGTGTCTTTGGTGCTAGCCCTGCCCTCTATTTATATGTTGAGCGGGGTTGAAACTTGGAGCAAAAGCCTCCTCAAAGTCGGTTTTGCCTGAAGGCAAGAGTCCCACTCGGACTCCAGGACCAAACGCCACAGTCCTTGGCGTCGGCCAGACGCCATGGGCCTCGGCGTACTGCCCGAGGCCGACGCCCGTGGTCTCGACGTTTGGCCCTCGCCTCCATGAGAACTCCTTTTGCACCGACCTAAAGCCTCATGGGCTTGACCCCTTGGCCTAACCATATCATCCAATATATGAATCTTTACGTCTCGACCATTTCGAGACTCCTCGTCATGTCCCCGATCTCATCCGGGACTCCGAACTCCTTCGGTACATCAAAACTCATAAACTCATAATATAACTATCATTGAAACCTTAAGCGTGCGGACCCTACGGGTTCGAGAACAATGTATACATGACCGAAACACGTTTCCGGTCAATAACCAATAAGCGAACACTGGATGCTCATATTGGCTCCCACATATTCTCTGAAGATCTTTATCGGTCAAACCGCATAACAACATCGTTGTTCCCTTTGTCATCGGTATGTTACTTGCCCGAGATTCGATCGTCGGTATCTCAATACCTAGTTCAATCTTCGTACGAGCAAGTCTCTTTACTCGTTCCGTAATACATCATCCATAACTAACTCATTAGTTACATTGCTTGCAAGGCTTATAGTGATGTGCATTACCGAGAGGGCCCAGAGATACCTCTCCCGACAATCGGAGTGACAAAACCTAATCTCGAAATACGCCAACCCAACATGTACCTTTGGAGACACCAGTACTCCTTTATAATCACCCGATTATGTTGTGACGTTTGGTAGCACCCAAAGTGTTCCTCCGGTAAATGGGAGTTGCATAATCTCATAGTTACAGGAACATGTATAAGTCATAAAGAAAGCAATAGCAACATACTAAACGATAAAGTGCTAAGCTAACGGAATGGGTCAAGTCAATCACATCATTCTCCTAATGATGTGATCCCGTTAATCAAATGACAACTCTTTTGTCCATGGTTAGGAAACATAACCATCTTTGATAAACGAGCTAGTCAAGTAGAGGCATACTAGTGACACTATGTTTGTCTATGTATTCACACATGTATTATGTTTCCGGTTAATACAATTCTAGCATGAATAATAAACATTTATCATGATATAAGGAAATAAATAATAACTTTATTATTGCCTCTAGGGCATATTTCCTTCAGTCTCCCACTTGCACTAGAGTCAATAATCTAGTTCACATCATCATGTGATTCAACACCAGTATTCACATCTGTATGTGATTAACACCTACAGTTCACATCGTTATGTGACCAACACCCAAAGGGTTTACTAGAGTCAATAATCTAGTTCACATCGCTATGTGATTAACACCCAAAGAGTACTAAGGTATGATCATGTTTTGCTCATGAGAGAAGTTTAGTCAACGGGTCTGTCACATTCGTAGTCATTATGTATTTTGCAAAATATTCTATGTCCACAATGCTCGCATTTGAGCTACTCTAGTGATTGCTCACTTTCAAGATGTATCCAGATTGAGACTTAGAGTCATCCTGGATTGGTCTAAAAGCTTATGCGTTGTAACTTCTTCTGACGGGCTCTTTTATCACCTCCATAATCGAGAAACATCTCCTTATTTCTCTAAGGATAATTTTGACCAATGTCCGATGATCTACTTCTAGATCACTATTGTACTCGCTTGCCAAATTGAGCAAAGGTATACAATAGGTCCGGTACATAGTATACTTTATAGAACCTATGGTAGAGGCATAGGAATGAATTTCATTCTCTTTTCTATTTTACGCCGTGGGTCGGGATTTGAGTCTTACTCAATTTCACACCTTTGCAACATAGGCAAGAACTCTTTCTTTGACTGTTCCATTTTGAACTATTTCAAAATCTTGACAAGGTATGTACTTATTGAAAAACTTATCAAGCGTCTTGATCTATCTCAATAGATCTTGATGCTCAATACGTAAATAGCTTTAAGGTCTTTATTTTAAATAACTCCTTTCAAATACTCCTTTATGCTTTCCAGAAAAATTCTACATCATTTCTGATCAACAATATGTTACTTACATATATTTATCAGAAAGGCGGTAGTGCTCCCACTCACTTTATTGTAAATACTGAGGCTTCACCGTAAGTCCCAGATAGAACTATATGCTTTGATCAACTTATCAAAGCGTATATTCCAACTACGAGATGCTTGCACCAGTCCATAGATGGATCGCTGGAGCTTGCACATTTTGTTAGCACCGTTAGGATTGACAAAACCTTACGTTGCATCATATACAACTCTTCTTTAAGAAAACCATTAAGGAATGCAGTTTTGACATCCATTTGCCAGATTTCATAAAATGTGGCAATTGCTAACATGATTCGGATAGACTTAAGCATCGCTACAGTTGAGAAAACCTCATTGTAATCAACACCTTGAACTTGTCGAAAAACCTTTCATAACAAGTCGAGCTTTGTAGATAGTAACACTACTATCAGTGTCCGTCTTCCTCTTGAAGATCCATTTATTTAACTTGACTTGCTGATCATCGAGCAAGTCAACCAAAGTCCACACTTTGTTCTCATATATGGTGTAGCGACCCGACCTGAAACGGTCAAGTCTCTGTGCAGCTGTACCATCCCAAGATCATGCTGGCACACATAGTACATTGATGAAAAGATTCAAAGTTCAATCACACCTGAATTTATTAAACGATTCTCATATCGAGTCTTTAATAAAATAGAATAAATTCGTACGAAGGCCAACTCATGAGAAATAAACTAAATAAAGCTGCGGAAGCGAGAGCGAATAGCGAGTCCATCCGACTCCATAGGGCAATCGCCAAGCATGGATCGTAGCCTCACTCACGATCGGAAAACTCCTCTCGCAACATAAGACGTTGCAGCCGTGGTAGGTCAAAGATTTTGAATATGCCACAAGTCATGAAGAGAACAACAATAAAATTACTAACACTATATGCAATTTGGGCTGTGGGACTCTAAGTTTCATTGTTTTCTTGAAAAGCCAGTTTTTCCTACAACAAGGACTTGTTTGCAAATACTACGAAATGTTGGTAGTTTTTGAGATGGTTCCGCTAACCAATGTCTAATTCCCAATTATTAAATAACCCCCTCAATTAATTTATTAAGTTCGGTGTTGAGATATCCGAAATACTCCAAGTTCCAGAGGCTCAATTGGTCCGTGAATCGGGGACACGGCTAACCGATTAGATCTTCACTCTGCAGAGGTTTTATGCACTTTACCCGCAAGAATCGTTCCCTCCTTTAAGTCTTCGCACTTCACGGTGTTTGAAGGCGGACGAGCAAACAGGGTCTTAGAAGAGTTCCTCACAGGCCCTTGCGGTGCCCATCCAATCCTACCGTTCTTCTACATCTCGTATGCACCGTCCGGCGAGTCACACCTAGGGTCGACCAAGCCAGAGCCCATAATGGCTTGCGGCTGCACATGTAAGCTTCCGGTCAATGGGGTATTCATCCGTCTCTTCGTGGCTGGGTGAAGCTTTCCGCAAGATGTCATGGCGCTTCTCCATGCATCCCGGCCAGCTGCTGGTTTCTCCAGGGTGCCCGTCAACCGTCCTCCACCCAGTAGTGAATTTTGAAGTCCATCTTGAGCTTGAAGTCATGGGGTAGTCATCATCTTGACTCTCACATCTCCCTTATGAACCATTCAACCAACCCGTCTCTGAGCATAGCAAAATAAACTACATCGTCCGGGCAATGGTAACAAGGGGAAATTGGATTCATCCTACCTCATGATACTACTCAAGAACATAAGTTAAAATTCTCCTACTGCATGCATGGTGGGGAGGTATAATTCTAATGCAATAAAATCATAGGCATTGTAAAAGAAAACATGATCAAATGACTTGCCTGGCTGACGGTCTTCGAAAGTTAGGGACTCGTGATAGCAGGCTTCGCACTCCGGAAATTCTACCGAAGCAAACAACAATCATATAAGCATAAAAACATACAATCACTTAACATAACAGCATGCTAACATAAAACACACAAAACAATCGAACCAAAAACCAAAGAGAA
This sequence comes from Aegilops bicornis, assembly GCA_021605145.1. Classification (NCBI taxonomy): domain Eukaryota; kingdom Viridiplantae; phylum Streptophyta; class Magnoliopsida; order Poales; family Poaceae; genus Aegilops; species Aegilops bicornis. Next base: position 1,686,000 of record JAHIAL010000075.1, on the reverse strand, counting down.
CTTGAAGAAATCCAAGCCAACAACTAACAAGAAAATAAAATAAACTTTTATTTTCTGTAAATAAAAGTTCAAGTTCTAAAACTACAGAAACTAATCTAAAATAAACTATAACATAGGTAAAATAAAATTATTTACTAAATAAAACAATAGGAAAACAGTAGCTAGTTAAATAAACAAGAAACACATGATTTAGACTAAAACTATTTTTTTCAAAAATACCCAAATAAATTCCTACTGCTAGGCAAAGTCAAAACAAAGCAGTGACAAAAAGAATCACTAAAATAAAATAATCCTAACTCATTTTATAGCAGAAATACTAATCTGTCTAAAACTAAAATAAAACAATTTCTAATAATTTAAACATGGCTAAACATATTTTCTACAGAAACTACAACAAATTTGCAAACTAACAAAAAAATAATCAACTAAAAATATTAAGTAACCTAAAAGATATGGATTTTACAAAACTGGAACTATTCTGTTAAAAACAGAAACGAAAAAATATAACTAAAAAGAAAAACTAACGCTAGCGGCCTATCTAGCATTTCGAGGCGACATATAACTAATGCGTGCCCGAGAGAATAAACCGATCGGGCCGGTCTAACTAAACCGCTAACTAAACCAAAAAAAACCGTAACTAAACCGGCCTTTTTAAAATAAAACGTACCCCTTCACTAGTCTAATCTAAGCCGTTCATGCGCGATCCAACAGTGGTGGGGGTTCAGCGGCTTACATGGTGGCGGCACGGCTGACGGACGACGGCGGCTCGAGGCGACGGCAATGGGTGGCTCCAGTGGTCGGGGAAGACGTGAGGCCAAAGTGCGCGGACTCGAGGGAGGTCGGGGTGGAGTCGTTGTACTCGGGAAGTCGAGGCAAGCGGGCAAGAGCAATGGCGGCGGTGGCGTCGGGTTCAGCGAGGAATAGCGGGCAAGGTAGAGGGTTTAGGCGAGGAAAGGTGGGAGCAGGTCGAGGAGGCGGGTACTTATAGGGGCGCGGTCGACTTGGAGGAGGGGCGAATCGGGAGAGAATCCGAGATCTCCGGATTCAAAGGCGGTGGCGAGCGCTCTAGCTTGGGCATGGGGAAGAAGACGGAGTGGGGCAGTAGCGTCAGCGAGAGAGAGCAAGGAGGGGTTCGGTCCAGGCGACCGAGGGAGGGATTCGGGCTCGGCTCGGGCAGGCCGGCTCTCGTGATGGAGCTACTGCTCATTGGCCGGCTGCGCTGCCCGGCTGGAGTTCGGCTGGCTGGTAGCTTGGCTGGCGCCTGGGTTTTTTTTCTTTTTTCCTTTTTTTTGAATTAGGGAGAGGAGGGAATATACAATATATATATATTTTTATATAGGACATATATATATCAAAATTATCAGGGGAATTTACCCTACAATTTGGACATATTTCCAGGGGCAAAACTCAAACTTAAAAACATTTTTTAGAAATCCCAAATAAAATCAAATTTGAATTCAATCTTTTGGCAAAACTTTTCTTGACATTTTGGAGTGTCATGTTTACTCCTCTCATACTTTTTCTCAAGTATTTGTCAGGCAGTGTTTTGAAGTAAATTCAACTACCAATTTGAATTCAAATTCCAACAAACTCAAAAGCCTCTGAAATAATTCAAATGTCACTCAATTCAAACAGTAATGCATAGATGCTTAGCTATAATTGTAAAACATTCCAAATGGGAAATTTGGGATGTTACAAACCTACCCACCTTAAGATGAATCTCGTCCTCGAGATTCAGGTTAACTAACAAATAGGTGCGGTGGTCTCGGCGGAGATCTTCTTCTCGCTCCCGGTGGCTTCGTCCTCGGAATGATGACTCCACGGCACCTTGCAAAACTTGATGATCTTGCTGCGGGTGACTCTGTTCGCAGTCTCGAGAATTCGGACGGGTTTCTCCTCATAAGTCGATCCTTTGTCGAGCTGTATGGCCTCTAGGGCCTTTGTGTCTCTCAACGGAATATCGGCCATCTCGGCATGGCATTTCTTCAGCTGAGAAACATGGAAGACATCATGAACTCCGGACAATCCTTCCGGCAATTCCAACTTGTAAGCAACTTCTCCACGACGTTCGAGGATTTTGTAGGGGCCAATGAACCGGGGTGCTAACTTTCCTTTAACACCGAACCTCTTGATTCCACGAAGTGGGGACACACAAAGATATGCCCGGTCTCCCGCTTCGTAAGTTACTTCCTTGCGTTCTTGTCGGCATAACTCTTACGCCTCGACTGAGCTACCTTGAGCCTATCTCGAATCAGCTTGACTTTTTCTTCGGAATCTCTGATAAGATCGGGACCGAAAAGTTTCGATCTCCAACACCATCCCACAGCAATGGTGTTCTGCACCTCCTTCCGTATAGAGCTTCGAAAGGGGCCATCTTCAGACTGGTCTGATAACTGTTATTGTACGAGAACTCCAGCGTATGGCAAATTATCATCCCAGCTAGACCCATAGTCTAGCGCACAAGCTCTCAACATGTCCTCCAGGATCTGGTTGACTCTCTCGATCTGTCCATCATGCGCGGATGAAAAGTTGTCTTGAACTCCAGACCTCGTGCCCAAAGTTTCATGCAAGCGATTCCAAAACTTTGAGGTAAATTGTGTTCCTCTATCGACACGATACTCCTCGGAACTCCATGCGAACATACGATCCTGGTCATGTATATCTTGGCTAACTTAAGCGCTGGTATAGGTAGTCTTCACGGGAATGAAATGAGCTACCTTGGTCAATCGATCAACCACTACCCGGATGGAATCATAACCTGAGCGGGTCTGGGTAATCCTGTGATAAAATCCATTCCAAGTTTTTCCCATTTCCACTCGGGAATCGGCAAAGGTTGAAGTAACCCTGCTGGCTTCGATGTTCCGCCTTTACTGTTGGCAAACATCGCATATTGCTACGATACTCGGCAATATCCTTCTTCATACCTGTCCACGAAACTTTCCTTCAAATCCAGATACATCTTGGTGTTACCGGGTGAATCGAGTACGGTGAATCATGAGCCTCTGAAGAATTAGCTTCACGAGTTCGGGATCATTGGGTACATAAATACGATCCTCGAACCATATAGCTCCGTATTCATCCTTACGAAACCCTTTAGCTTTTCCTTCATTCATCCTTTTCTTTATCTCATCAATTTCCTTGTCCGACTTACGGGCTTCACGAATTCTTTCGGCCAAAGTGGACTGAACTTCGAGCTGCAACATATCCTCTCGGAACTATCTCCGCCGGAGATCTACGAGGTCATCGACTAACTCTGGGGTAATCCTCCCGCTATGAGAGTATTCACATAACTCTTACGGCTCAAAGCATCTGCTACAACATTAGCCTTTCACGGTGGTAATGCAATCTCATGTCATAGTCCTTGATTAACTCTAGCCATCTCCTCTGCCTGAGGTTCAACTCTTTCTGCGTGAAAATATACTTCAAGCTCTTATGATCTGTGTAAACATCACAACTATTTCCGATAAGGAAATGTCTCCAGGTCTTGAGTGCATGCACTACGGCTGCTAACTCCAAATCATGTGTGGCATAATTCATCTCGTGTGGTCGTAGCTGTCTGGAGGTATAAGCTACAACTTTTCCTTCCTGCATGAGTACTCCTCCGAGTCCCTGGCGAGAAGCGTCACAATATACACAGTAATCCTTGTGTATGTCCGCAAAATCAATCGGGGCTGTAACCAAACGTTTCTTCAATTCACAGGCGGCTTCACAATCCTCGGTCCAAATGTACTTGGCGTCCTTCTTCAACAGCTCAGTCATGGGCTTGGCAATCTTCGAGAAATTCTCAATAAACCTCCGATAATATCCTGTGAGTCAGAAAGCTGCGGATCTCCTTGGTGAGGTGGGTGGCGCCAATCGGTGGTGATACAACCTTGGTGGGGTCAATCGCTATTCCTTCTCCTGAAATAACATGTCCGAGGAATCCGACTTCCTTGACCAAAATTCACATTTGCTGAACTTGGCGACAATCGATGTTCTCGGAGTTTCTCGTAACTAGACGCAAAATGTTCCTTATGCTCTTCCTCGCTCTTGGAGAAAATCGGTATATCATCGATGAACACCACGACAAACTTGTCCAGATATTCCATAAATACCTTGTTCATCAAATTCATGAAGTATGCGGGGGCATTAGTCAATCCGAATGACATGACGGTATACTCATATAAACCATACACAGTAGTGAATGTTGTTTTAGGTATATCCTTTTCACGGATCTTCAATCGATGATACCTCGATCAAGATCGATCTTGGAGAATACCTTGGCTCCAACTAGCTGATCAAATAGGTCATTAATCATCGGCAGAGGGTACTTGTTCTTGATGGTCACATCGTTCAGCGAACGATAATCCACAACCATTCTCGAGGTTCCATCCTTCTTCTCTACCAAAAGAACCGGGCTCCCCAAGGTGACGAGCTTGGCCGAATATATCCCTTCTCCAATAGCTCATTAATTTGCTTCTTGATCTCTTCCAAATCGTTCGGGGGCATCCGATAGGGTCTCTTGGATATTGGGGCTGTGCCGGGCAATAACTCAATCAGAAATTCAATGTCTCTGTCCGGTGGCATTCCTGGTAATTCCTCCGGAAACACATCGGGAAAATCTTGCATTCTTGGCACTTCCTCTGAACAACTCCGTGAGGGAATTCACTGATTCTTCATCGGAATAAATGCGGATACATACTTGATCCTCTTCTGCTCCGGAGTGGTGAGCAGAATCGTCTTGCGGGCACAGTCTATGTTTCCTTCAAACTTCGTCAACCAATCCATGCCTAGGATTACATCCAAGGTCTGGGTTTCCAATACTATGAGGTCTGCGGGAAATTTATGGTTTCCGATCTTTGAGGGTTGCATGACGTACCTAAGCTCGCCATCATTTCTCCTCCTGCGGGCCCGGCGTGAAGAGGGCTTCTAAGGGTTCTAGTGGGCAACCCGTACTTTTCCACAACTACCCTTGATATAAATGAATGCGTTGCACCAGAATCAAAGAGTACCAATCTTGGGCGTGAATTTAATAAAACTTACCAACCACGATTATACGGCTGATCATAGACGTCCTCCACGTCAATGTGGTTCACCCGAGCACGAGGAAAAGGGTTGGGCTTCTTTGCCGAGCTTCCATTGCTGTTTCCATTCCTCCGCTTGGCCTCACGGGCAGTCGGTGGCATAGTGCCCTGTTTTACGGCACTTGAACAGTGATGTGACTCAGATCCTTCTGAGCCGGGGCAGGACGATGCTGGTTGCCATTGCCGTTTCCATTGCATGTCTTGTTGTCGGGGTTGCGGTTGTTCCCATTTTCTCCATGGTTATGTCCTCCATGATTATGTCCTCCATGGGTATGATGGGTATGCCCTCCCGAGTATGGGGCATAACAGGGCTTCTGCTGAGCTCCAGAGTTGTACTTCCCCTCGCCATACTTCCGCTTGCGGCTATCAATCTCTTGCTGCTTGCCTTCGAGTATGGTGGCCTTGTCTACCAGCTCACGGTAGTTGCTGAAAGTAGCCACCATTAGCTGCATTCCCAGCTCGTCATTGAGTCCTCGAGAAACTTTTCCTGCTGCGGCATCTGTGGCCACATCATCCGGGGCATAGCGAGCTAACTTCTTTGAACTCATCCACGCATTGCCCCACGATACGGTTCCCTGGCGTAAGTTGCGGAACTCACGCTTCTTGGACTCATGGCTCCGGTGATACATGAGCGGTGCGGAAAGCTTCTTTGAACTGATCCCACGTAATGGTGGCGATGGGATAAGTGGCGGTGTAGTTCTCCCACCAAGAGGCTGCAGGTCCATCAAGCTGATGTGCGGCAAAGCGCACCTTCTCTGCATCTGTGCATCCAATAGTGGCTAACTCCCTTCCGACTTTGCAGAGCCAATCATCGGCCACAATCGGCTCAGTGCTGCTAGAGAACACTGGCGGATTCAGCCTTAGGAAGCGGGTCAAGTTGTCAACGGGGGTGGTGGCGGTGGATTGTTGTTGTTGTTGTTGTTGCAGTTCGGATGAGCATCCGCATAAGGGCATTCTGCTGCTTTGGATCAGCTGGGTGAGCTCCGCGGAAAGTTGAAACCGGGTCACGTCTCGGAGGCATCTGGTGTTTTGGAGTGGATGAGAAAATTAGAATAGAACAAGGGTCTAATGAGAAAATATCACTACCCATATGAATGCACAATCATAATCACACCAATCATTTATTCAATCATCTCAAACATGGTTCAATCTCGGATTACAAATTCTCACGATTAATCGAAAATAACGGCCTAACTGATCGACGGGAAAATAAAATAACATGGCGGTCGACTAAATGTCTTCATCAATTATCCTTGCGTCCTCACAGTGCGGCGTCCTCCGGTGTGGCGTCCTGCAGTGCGGCGCCTCCTCTTCTTGCTTTCTTCGGTGGAGCTCTCTTCATAATCCTGGTCATTGCTCACGAGGGTCCGTCATCTCCACTCGGAAAAAGGTCTTCTCCAGTGTCCATCTTCTCCTCTAATGAGGCAACATCCATCTTCAGCTTGTCGACTCTCTCCATGAAATCCTTGATTTCTTCTTCATGGTCAAGGAAGTCCGCGTGTGCTTTCTCCTCCAGTTCCAGTTCACGGAACAATAGCCTCTGTGGTACCTTCGAAGTTACTGGTAGTCTGGATTTCCGTTTCTGAGGAGACTCTCCAAGTCTTGGACATATGAGAGAATGGAGTCGTCCTCTACGATACGGATGATATCTCCATTCCTAGCTCTGCGAGAAATCATGGTGAGGTCTGATGGGTCGAGCTCGGCCCTGTACTCTTCTCGGAGATGTCCAAGTGCACGATAAATCGCCATGTCTCTTCCGAGGATCCAATTGAAATCGGTAAACTCAAAGTCAATGGGCTCTGAATGTCCTCCGAAGGTCCTCCCTGGAATGTGCACCTTAATCTCAGAAGCGGGTATCCGTCGGAAGTGCATTGGTAGGCTACCCGGTGATTGAGGGCAGAGCAATCTTCAGCTTCTTCACGATCTGAACCAGCTTCTTGCCGAGAGGCATAATATCATCTGGCTTGCAAAACTCAGGTAGCAGAACTGGGGTGAAATCTTAGGACATCTAGAATGTTGAAAATCGGAGATAAGTCAGAAATGAACAGGGAGAATTACGGAATAATAAGGACATAAAATAAAATAGTCTCTTCCTATGGCTTTCCGATCCTAGGGGTTACGCCCCTACGGTCGGTGCGTGCTCGACATTTATCTCTCAGAGCGACCCGACCAAACGGTCAAGTCTCTCGCGTGCAGCTGTACCATCCCAAGATCATCTTTGGCACACACGGTACATTGATGAAAAGATTCAAAGTTCAATCACACCTGAATTTATTACACGATTCTCATATCGAGTCTTTATTACAATAGAATAAATTCGGCCGAAGGCCAACTCATGAGTAATAAACTAAATAAAGCTGCGAAAGCGTAGACGAATAGCGAGTCCATCCGACTCCATAGGGCAATCGCCAAGCGTGGATCGTAGCCTCACTCTGATCGGAAAACTCCTCGCAACATAAGACGTTGCAGCCCGTGTAGGTCGACATTTTGAATATGCTTGGCAAGTCATGAAGAGAACAACAATAAAATTACTAACACTATATGCAATTTGGCTGTGGGACTCTAAGTTTCATTGTTTTGCGAAAAAGCCAGTTTTTTCCTACAACAAGGACTTGTTTGCAAATACTACGAAATGTTGGTAGTTATTGAGATGGTTCCGCTAACCAATGTCTCATTCCCAATTATTAAATAACCCCCTCAATTAATTTATTAAGTTCGGTGTTGAGATATCCGAAATACTCCAAGTTCCAGAGGCTCAATTGGTCCGTAACCGGGGACACGGCTAACCGATTAGATCTTCACTCTGCAGAGGTTTGCGCACTTTACCCGCAAGAATCGTTCCCTCCTTTAAGTCTTTGCACTTCCTGGTGTTTGAAGACGGAGACGAACGTAAACAGGGTCTTAGAAGAGTTCCTCCGGGCCATCACGGTGCCCATCCAATCCTACCGTTCTTCTACATCTCGTAGCACCGTCCGGCCAGAGTCACACCTAGGGTCGACCAAGCGAGCCCATAATGGCTTGCGGCTGCACAGGTAAGCTTCCGGTCAATGGGGTATCCATCCGTCTCTTCGTGGCTGGGTGAAGCTTTCCGCAAGATGTCATGGCGCTTCTCCATGCATCCCGGCCAGCCGCTGGTTTCTCCAGGGTGCCCGTCAACCGTCCTCCACCCAGTAGTGAATTTTGAAGTCCATCTTGAGCTTGAAGTCATGGGGTTGTCATCATCTTGACTCTCGCATCTCCCTTATGAATCACTCAACCAACCCCGTCACTGAGCATAGCAAAATAAACTACATCGTCCCGGGCAATGGTAACAAGGGGAAATTGGATTCATCCTACCTCATGATACTACTCAAGAACATAACTTAAAATTCTCCTACTGCATGCATGGTGGGGAGGTATAATTCTAATGCAATAAAATCATAGGCATTGTAAAAGAAAACATGATCAAATGACTTGCACTGGTGACGGTCTTGAAAGTTAGGGACTCGTGATAACAGGCTTCGCACTCCGGAAATTCTACCGAAGCAAACAACAATCATATAAGCATAAAAACATACAATCACTTAACATAACAGCATGCTAACATAAAACACACAAAACAATCGAACCAAAAACCAAAGAGAACTTCAAGAGAAATCCAAGCCAACAACTAACAAGAAAATAAAATAAACTTTTTATTTTCTGTAAATAAAAGTTCAAGTTCTAAAACTACAGAAACTAATCTAAAATAAACTATAACATAGGTAAAATAAAATTATTTACTAAATAAAACAATAGGAAAACAGTAGCTAGTTAAATAAACAAGAAACACATGATTTCGACTAAAACTATTTTTTTTTCAAAAATACCCAAATAAATTCCTACTGCTAGGCAAAGTCAAAACAAAGCCGTGACAAAAAGAATCACTAAAATAAAATAATCCTAACTCATTTTATAGCAGAAATACTAATCTGTCTAAAACTAAAATAAAACAATTTCTAATAATTTAAACATGGCTAAACATATTTTCTACAGAAACTACAACAAATTTTCAAACTAACAAAAAAATAATCAACTAAAAATATTAAGTAACCTAAAAGATATGGATTTTACAAAACTAGAACTATTCTGTTAAAAACAGAAACGAAAAAATATAACTAAAAAGAAAAACTAACGCTAGCGGGCCTATCTAACGCTCAGGCGACATATAACTAAAGCGTGCCCGAGAGCATAAACCGATCGGGCCGGTCTAACTAAACCGCTAACTAAACCAAAAAAAACCGTAACTAAACCGGCCTTTTTAAAATAAAACGTACCCCTTCGCTAGTCTAATCTAAGCCGTTCATGCGCGATCCAACGGTGGTGGGGGGTTCCGGCGGCTTACCGCGGTGGCGACGACGGCGACGGACGACGGCGGCTCGGGCGGCGACTGTGGCTCGGTGGTCGGGAAGAAGAGGCGTCGAGGCTGAGTGCGTGGCTCGAGGGAGGTCGGGGTGGAGTCGTTGGAGCTTCGGGGGGTCGGAGGCAGCGGGTCAAGAGCAATGGCCTTGGCGGTGGCGTCGGGTTCAAGTGAGGAATAGCAGGCGAGTAGAGGGTTTAGGCGAGGGAACGGTGGGGACCGGGTCGAGGAGGCGGGGTACTTATAGGGGCGTGGTCGACTTGGAGGAGGGGGCGAATCGGGGAGAGAATCCCGAGATCTCCGGGATTCCGGCGGCGGTGGCGAGCGCTCTAGCTTGGGCAAGGGAAGAAGAAGGAGTGGGTCGGCGTCGTGAGAGAGAGGAGGGGTTCGGCTCACCGAGGGGAGTGGATTCGGCTCAAGGCTCGGGCAGGCTGCTCGGCCTAAGTGGCGCCGGCCCGGCTGGCCGGGTTGGCGCGCTGGCGCTGGCCGGGTTAGCTGGCTGGGCGCCTCGGGTTTTTTTTTTTTTCTTTTTTCCTTTTTTTTGAATTAGGGAGAGGAGTGAATATACAATATATATATATTTTTATATAGGACATATATATATCAAAATTATCAGGGGAATTTACCCTACAATTTGGACATATTTCCAGGGGCAAAACTCAAACTTAAAAAAACATTTTTTTAGAAATCCCAAATAAAATCAAATTTGAATTCAATCTTTCCGCAAAACTTTTCTTCTGACATTTTGGAGTGTCATGTTCACTCCTCTCATACTTTTTCTCAAGTATTTGTCGTGGCATTGTTTTGAAGTAAATTCAACTGCCAATTTGAATTCAAATTCCAACAAACTCAAAAGCCTCTGAAATAATTCAATTGTCACTCAATTCAAACAGTAATGCATAGATGCTTAGCTATAATTGTAAAACATTCCAAATGGGAAATTTGGGATGTTACATATGGATCCTATCTCAGATTTTATGGCCTCAAGCCATTTCACGGAATCTAGGCTCATCATCGCTTCCTCATAGTTCGTAGGTTCATCATGGTCTAGTAACATGACTTCCAGAACTGGATTACCGTACCACTCTGGTGCGGATCTTACTCTGGCAGACCTACGAGGTTTGGTAGCAACTTGATCTGAAGTTTCATGATCATCATCATTAACTTCCTCACTAATTGGTGTAGGAATCACTAGAACTGATTTCTGTGATGAACTACTTTCCAATAAGGGAGAAGGCACAATTACCTCATCAAGTTCTACTTTCCTACCACTCACTTCTTTCGAGAGAAACTTCTTCTCTAGAAAGGATCCATCTTAGCAACGAATAACTTGCCTTCGGATCTGTGATAGAAGGTGTACCCAATAGTTACCTTTGGGTATTCTATGAAGACGCACTTCTCCGATTTGGATTCGAGCTTATTAGGTTGAAACTTTTCCACATAAGCATCGCAGCCCCAAACTTTTAAGAAACGACAACTTTGGTTTCTTGCCAAACCACAGTTCATAAGGCGTCGTCTCAACAGATTTTTGATGGTGCCCTATTTAAAGTGAATGCAACTGTCTCTAATGCATAACCCCAAAACGATAGTGGTAAACCGATAAGAGACATCATAGATTGCACTATATCCAATAAAGTACGGTTATGACGTTCGGACACACCATAACGTTGTGGTGTTCCATGTGGCGTGAGCTGTGAAACTATTCCACATTGTTTTATATGAAGGCCAAACTCGTAACTCAAATATTCTTCTTCACGATCAGATCGTAGAAACTTTATTTTCTTGTTAAGATGATTCTCCACTTCACTCTGAAATTCTTTGAACTTTTCAAATGTTTCAGACTTGTGTTTCATTAAGTAGATATTCTCATATCTGCTCAAATCATCTTGTGAAGGTCAGAAAATAACGATACTCGCCACGATCATCAATACTCATTGGATTGCATACATCGATATGTATTATTTCCAATAAATCAGTAGCTCATTCCATTGTTCCGGAGAACGGAGTTTTAGTCATCTTGCCCAAAAGGCACGGTTCGCAAGCATCAAATGATTCATAACCAAGTGATTCCGAAAATCCATCTTTATGGAGTTTCTTCATGCGCTTTACACCGATATGACCCAAACGACGGTGCCACTAATAAGTTGCACTATCATTATTAACTTTGCATCTTTTGGCATCAATATTCTGAATATGTGTATCACTACGATCGAGATCCAACAAACTATTTCCATTGGGTGTATGACCATCAAAGGTTTTATTCATTTAAACAGAATAACAATTATTCTCTGATTTTAAATGAATAACCGTATTGCAATAAACATGATCAAATCATATTCATGCTCAACGCAAATGCCAAATAACATTTATTTAGGTTCAACACTAATCCCGAAAGTATAGGGAGTGTACGATGATGATCATATCAATCTTGGAACCACTTCCAACACACATCATCACATCACCCTCAACTAGTTTCTGTTTATTCTGTAACTCTTGTTTCGAGTTACTAATCTTAGCAACCGAACAAGTATGAAATACTCAGGGGTTACTATAAGCACTAGTAAGGTACACATCAATAACCTGTATATCAAATATACCCTTGTTCACTTTGCCATCCTTCTTATCCACCAAATATTCAGGGCATTTCCGCTTCTAGTGACCATTTCCTTTGCAGTATAATCACTCAGTTTCAGGCTTTGGTCCAGCTTTGGGCTTCTTCGCGGGAGTGACAACTTGCTTGTCATTCTAGTTGAAGTTCCCTTTCTTTCCCTTTTCTTAAAACTATTGATCTTGTCAACCATCAACACTTGATGCTCTTTCTTGATTTCTACCTTTGTCGATTTCAACATCACGAAGAGTTTGGGAATCGTTTTTGTCATCCCTTGCATACTGTAGTTCATCACAAAGTTCTACTAACTTGGTGATGGTGACTAGAGAATTCTGTCAATCACTATCTTATCTGGAAGATTAACTCCCACTTGATTCAAGCGATTGTAGTACCCAGACAATCTGAGCACATGCTCACTAGTTGAGCGATTCTCCTCCTTCTTTTAGCCATAGAACTTGTTAGATACTTCATATCTCTCAACTCGGGTATTTGCTTGAAATATTAAGTTCAACTCCTGGAACATCTCATATGGTCCATGACGTTCAAAACGTCTTTGAAGTCCCGATTCTAAGTCGTTAAGCATGGTGCATTAAACTATCAAGTAGTCATCATATTGAGCTAGCCAAACGTTCATAACGTGCATCCGCTCCTGCAATAGGTACATCACCTAGCGGTGCATTAAAGACATAATTCTTACGTGCGACAATGAGGATAAACCTCGGATCACGGATCCAATCCGCATCATTGCTACTAACATCTTTCAACACAATTTTCTCTAGGAACATATCAAAATAAACATATGAAAGCAACAACGCAAGCTATTGATCTACAACATAATTTGCAAAATACTACGGGACTAAGTTCATGATAAATTAAAGTTCAATTAATCATATTACTTAAGAACTCCCACTTAGATAGACATCCCTCTAATCTTCTAAGTGATTACGTGATCCATATCAACTACACCATGTCCGATCATCACGTGAGATGGAGTAGTTTCAACGGTGAACATCAATATGTTGATCATATCTACTATATGATTCACGCTCGACCTTTCGGTCTCCGTGTTCGAGGCCATATCTGTATATGCTAGGCTCGTCAAGTTTAACCTCGAGTATTCAGCGTGTGCAACTGTTTTGCACCGTTGCTGTATTTGAACGTAGAGCCTATCACACCCGATCATCACGTGGTGTCTCAGCACGAAGAACTTTTGCAACGGTGCATACTCAGGGAGAACACTTCTTGATAATTTAGTGAGAGATCATCTTAAAATGCTACCGTCAATCAAAGCAAGATAAGATGCATAAAGGATAAACATCACATGCAATCAATATAAGTGATATGATATGGCCATCATCATCTTGTGCTTGTGATCTCCATCTTCAAAGCACCGTCGTGATCACCATCGCCACCGCGCGACACCTTGATCTCCATCGTAGCATCGTTGTCGTTACGCCCATCTATTGCTTCTCGACTATTGCTACAGCTTAGTGATAAAGTAAAGCAATTACAGGCGTTGCATTTCATACAATAAAGCGACAACCATATGGCTCATGCGATTGCCGATAACCCGGTTACAAAACATGATCATCTCATACAATAAAATATAGCATCACGTCTTGACCATATCACATCACAACATGCCCTGCAAAAACAAGTTAGACGTCCTCTAGTTTGTTGTTGCAAATTTTACGTGGCTGCTACGGGCTTAGCAAGAACCGTTCTTACCCTACGCGCAAAAACCCGAGCGATAGTTCGTCAAGTTAATGTTGTTTTAACCTTCGCAAGGACGAGGCGTATACACTCGATTCAGCTAAAGTGAGATGAAGCAGACACCCGCCAGTCACCTTTAAGCACGAGTGCTCGTAATGGTGAAACCAGTCTCGCGTAAGCGTACGCGTAATGTCGGTCCGGGCCGCTTCATCTCACAATACCGCTGAGCCAAAGTATGACATGCTAGTAAGCAGTATGACTTGTATCACCCACAACTTACTTGTGTTCTACTCGTGCATATGACATCTACGCATAAAACCAGGCTCGGATGCCCTTTGTTGGGAACGTAGTAATTTCAAAATTTTCCCACGCACACGCAAGATCATGGTGATGCATAACAACGAGAGGGAGAGTGTTGTCTACATACCCTTGTAGACCGAAGCGGAAGCGTTAGCACAACGAGGTTGATGTAGTCGTCGTCTTCACGGCCCGACCGATCAAGCACCGAAACTACGGCACCTCCGGAAGTTCTAGCACACGTTCAGCTCGATGGCGTCCCTCGAACTCCGATCCAGCCGAGTGTCGAAGGAGCGCCCGGCCAAGACGGCGGCGTGGTAGGACGATCTTGATGTTCTACCGTCGCAGGGCTTCGCCTAAGCACCGCTACGATATTATCGAGGTGGACTATGGTGGAGGGGCACCGACACGGCTAAGAGATCCAAGGGATCAATTGTTGTGTCTTTGGTGCTAGCCCTGCCTCTATTTATATGTTGAGCCCGGGTCGAAACTTGGAGCAAAAGCCTCCTCAAAAGTCGGTTTTGCTTTCGAAAGGCAAGAGTCCCACTCGGACTCTAGGACCAAACGCCACAATCCTTGGCGTCGGCCCCGACGCCATTATGGGCCTCGGCGTCTGGCCCAGGGCGAACGCCAGGGTCTCCGGCGTTTGGCCCCCTGGCCTCCGCGGAACTCCTTTTGCACCGACCTAAAGCCTCGTGGGCTTGACCCCTTGGCCTAACCATATCATCCAATATATGAATCTTTACGTCTCGACCATTTCGAGACTCCTCGTCATGTCCCCGATCTCATCCGGGACTAACTCCTTCGGTACATCAAAACTCATAAACTCATAATATAACTATCATCCGAAACCTTAAGCGTGCGGACCCTACGGGTTCGAGAACAATGTATACATGACCGAAACACGTTTCCGGTCAATAACCAATAAGCGGAACCTGGATGCTCATATTGGCTCCCACATATTCTACGTAAGATCTTTATCGGTCAAACCGCATAAAAACATACGTTGTTACCTTTGTCATCTGTATGTTACTTGCATGAGATTCGATCGTCGGTATCTCAATACCTAGTTCAATCTCGTTACAGGCAAGTCTCTTTACTCGTTCCGTAATACATCATCCCGCAACTAACTCATTAGTTACATTGCTTGCAAGGCTTATAGTGATGTGCATTACCGAGAGGGCCCAGAGATACCTCTCCGACAATCGGAGTGACAAAACCTAATCTCGAAATACGCCAACCCAACATGTACCTTTGGAGACACCTGTAGTACTCCTTTATAATCACCCGATTCACGTTGTGACGTTTGGTAGCACCCAAAGTGTTCCTCCGGTAAACGGAGTTGCATAATCTCA
The DNA here is from genome assembly GCA_021605145.1 of Aegilops bicornis. Taxonomy (NCBI): domain Eukaryota; kingdom Viridiplantae; phylum Streptophyta; class Magnoliopsida; order Poales; family Poaceae; genus Aegilops; species Aegilops bicornis. The sequence continues at coordinate 1,670,586 of JAHIAL010000075.1, read as the reverse complement.
TAGTTACAGGAACATGTATAAGTCATGAAGAAAGCAATAGCTACATACTAAACGATCAAGTGCTAAGCTAACGGAATGGGTCAAGTCAATCACATCATTCTCCTAATGATGTGATCCCGTTAATCAAATGACAACTCTTTTGTCCATGGTTAGGAAACATAACCATCTTTGATAAACGAGCTAGTCAAGTAGAGGCATACTAGTGACACTATGTTTGTCTATGTATTCACACATGTATTATGTTTCCGGTTAATACAATTCTAGCATGAATAATAAACATTTATCATGATATAAGGAAATAAATAATAACTTTATTATTGCCTCTAGGGCATATTTCCTTCAGTCTCCCACTTGCACTAGAGTCAATAATCTAGTTCACATCATCCTGTGATTCAACACCCATATTCACATCGTATGTGATTAACACCTCTGATTCACATTGTCATGTGCCCAACACCCGAAGGGTTTACTAGAGTCAGTAATCTAGTTCACATCGCTATGTGATTAACACCCAAAGAGTACTAAGGTATGATCATGTTTTGCTCATGAGAGAAGTTTAGTCAGCGGGTCTGTCACATACAGAGCCGTATGTATTTTGCAAATATTCTATGTCCACAATGCTCTGCACGGAGCTACTCTAGCTGATTGCTCCCACTTTCAGTATGTATCCAGATTGAGACTTAGAGTCATCTGGATTGGTCTAAAAGCTTGCGGCGTTGTAACTTCTTACGACGGGCTCTTTTATCACCTCCATAATCGAGAAACATCTCCTTATTTCTCTAAGGATAATTTTGACCAATGTCCAGTGATCTACTTCTAGATCACTATTGTACTCGCTTGCCAAATTCAGAGCAAGGTATACAATAGGTCTGGTACATAGTATACTTTATAGAACCTATGACTGAGGCATAGGGAATGAATTTCATTCTCTTTTCTATTTTCTGCCGTGGTCGGGATTTGAGTCTTACTCAATTTCACACCTTTGCAACACAGGCAAGAACTCTTTCTTTGACTGTTCCATTTTGAATATTTCAAAATCTTAACAAGGTATGTACTTATTGAAAAACTTATCAAACGTCTTGATCTATCTCAATAGATCTTGATGCTCAATACGTAAATAGCTTTACTGAGGTCTTTATTTTAAAGAACTCCTTTCAAATACTCCTTTATGCTTTCCAGAAAAATTCTACATCATTTCTGATCAACAATATGTTACTTACATATATTTATCAGAAAGGCGGTAGTGCTCCCACTCACTTTATTGTAAATACAGGCTTCACCGTAAGTCTGTATAGAACATCCACTGGGGTAAATGTCTGTGACACTAGTTGGGCATCCCATTGGTTTGTTGCTGGGTCAATTAGCTCCGAAACACGGGTCAATAGGTGTCCGCCTGGAGCGTACTTGGCCTTCTAGTATCATTGGACGGCAGCCACATGTCCTGCCAAATGTGAATGTTCTCCCCTGATCCAACTCTCCAAATCATGCCCGCTCGGACGACCTCAACGCCCTTGAGGATGCTGCGCCAGACATAGCTTATTCCCGGCTGGGCCTGTGCACTGAAGATATCACCGGACGGGTAGTACTTCGCTTGCAGGACTCGAGCACACAGCGATTCGGGAGCTTGCAGCAGACGCCACACCTGCCTTGCTAGCATTGCCACATTGAACAAGTGTAGGTCCCTGAAACGAGGGCCTCCCTGCTCCTTTGGTAAGCACATCTTATCCCAGCTGACCCACTTGTGTTTTCGTTCCTCCTCCTGGTTGGCCCACCAGAAATCACACACCATTTTGCTGATACTCTCGTAGAGCTCTTTCTTAGATCAAAACATGCCATAGCATATGTGGGCACCGCTTGGATAACTGCCTTAATCAAGATCTCTTTGGCCGCTTTAGACAGAAGCTTAATCTTCCAACCTTTGAGAATCTCCCAAATCCTCTCTCTCAAATACTCAAAGCATTTCTGTCTAGATTGGCCAACATAGCTTGGCAAGCCCAGGTATTTTCCGTTCAAGCTTTCTGACTGGAGACCCAGCAGGCCGAAAAGGATTTGCTTCTTTGTATGTGAAGTGTTTTTACTGAACTTGACGGCTGACTTGTCCCTATTAATCACCTGGCCCGACCCGTTTTCATACACCTGCAGGATCTCGTTGGCCGCATTGACACTCTCCGGGGTAGCCTCTATCAGCAGAAGGGAATCATCCGCAAAAAGGAGGTGGCTGATGGAGGGTGCCGTCGGAGCCAGTTGGATACCCTTGATGTGTCCCTCTTGCTCAGCATGCTGCAGAAGAGCAGATAAATCCTCCGCATAGATCAGGAATAGGTATGGCGAGATCGGATCCCCTTGACGAAGACCCCTCCCCGGAACCACCTCATCCGTACAAGATCCATTCACCTGGAACCAAAATTTGACTGTCCGGACACACTTACTAATCCTGATCAGTGCGGTGCGGGACGCACATTTTTGTTTGAGACATGCGGTACACACGTTCAAACCAGCAGGCTGAAGCGAGCCAAGAAGCCCAACCACAAATTGTTTGGGCCTCAATAGGTGTCATACATGCTCCAGCCCATTGAGGAGGAGGGCCCAGCAACAACGACCTTTTTTTTGAACCAGAGAAGGCGCCAGAGGCGCCATATATATTCCTTTCAAGCACAGATTACATTGATGATAACAAAGCCCTCTGGGATAAAATCTGCAATACAATGTAACATAGGGCATTGCATTCTAATATGGGCAGGACTATTGCAACTAAAAACTGTGCTACCTACATTGTCATGAATAATCGCTTTGTTGAGCAAAGGTGTGAGCACTATGATTAAAGTTCCTGGATATATGATAGACCTGAGTTGATAAAGTACTTGTAAATGCACAGAAATCTACAAGAGATGATCTGATTTCTCAATGTCCAGGATGATTCATTGGATGTCTTGCTGCGGCTGCCTTTGCTAGCATCAGATTGTCTGTTAGAAACGTCGCCTCCTGCATATGCATTTGCTTCGCTAGCATGGCAGCTAGCTTTAGAGCCCGTGCTTCAGCCTGAATTGGTGAGCTTATGTTGTGGCACTGTGCAGAAATGTGAAGCTCCATCTTGGTATCCCCCTGCGTCATTTGAATAATTATTCCTAAACCTGCAATGAGTTGTGTGTTGCTGCCTTGGGAGGATTGACCTTTCCAGGCTGCATCAACAAAAAAATTGTTCCCTGCATACAATTTATTTATATCAATTGTACTCCCCTGCTTAGGCTGAAGTGATAGTTGTGTGTTGTTTCCTGCTTGTGTGTTATCCTTGCACCTGCCTTCAGATAGTTCCTCAAGGGACAAGCAATGAGAGATTGCTTGTGCTGCATAGGAAACCTGCATGGGAGATTGCTCCTTAGAGTTTATCATTCCTAGATTTCCAAAGACACCACAAGAAACTGAAAATATTACTCAAAGAGGCATGTGGATGTCCAGAGTTTGCAAGACTGAGAATGATTTCAGAAACTGAATTGTAATTTTGAAGTAAATTTTCAGATCTTAAGTACCAAGGGTGGGAAAACCAAGCTGCTTTAGCATAGTGACATAAGAAAAGAATGTGCAATTCATCTTCTTCTGTTTCACACCTTGGGCAGAGTTTACTAATGTGAATGGTGTACTTCCCTGCTCTTTTACCTGTAGGTAGTCCTTTCCTGATTAGCCTCCAAGCAAAGGTCTGTACCCTGGGAACAAGATCATTTGTCTTCCAGACCTGTTTACGAAGGTTTTTAGAGCTAGCGGAAATTTGTCTTGGCTGTTATTCTCCTTTCTGTTGTAGTGCCTGTAAGCACAATTTATATGCACTTTTGGGGTTAAATTTATATGCACAACGACCTTTTTTAGACCATTGCTACAAAGAGAATGTTCAGTTTCTCAAGAACAAAAAAAAAGAAGGGAATGTTCAGTAAAATTGGAACCACAGTTTACAATTCAGAAGGAGCATCGGCACATCGGTTTTCTATGTTCATAGACTCCAACCTCCCACACACAATCGTTGCAAAGAAAACTATAAATTGTATTGCTGCTGCTACTACTTCTTATATCTTCTTCTGTTTTTTTTTCGAGAGCACGGAGATTGCGTGCCTTAGCTTTATAGAAGGCAGAGGGTAAATTATAAGAAATTCAGACAAGCTCTCACAACAGTCTGGTGAGTAGCAAACACCACTCCAACACAAACGCACACAATACAGCTCCAACACAAAAGAGCCTGTCCTAAATTGACTCACAAAGCCGCGTCTCAACCAACGCACGGTCACCTCCAAAGAGTAACAACTCCAAACGACTATCTCTGTCGACGCATCAGGCACCCTTGATTGCCTAAAAGAGTTGACAGGTGGATGAAGGGACTCGGACAACCCCAAGAAAGTCGTCATCTTGGATTCACCTGCGACGACGTACATAGCGCCCCTGACAAACAACTTCGAACAGCGGCGAGCATCAAAAGAACACAACATAGAATCTCCAAGCCCGTGTCTCAAAGCAATGCTCCCAACAGAGAAACGACATCAAAGACGCTGTCATTGCCGATCCGAATCCAAACCTGGGCTTTCGCCCGAAGACAACCAACCAAGTGAAAAAGATCGAGGTGCCGACATACCACAGCGATGCCTCCAAGAAGGGGAACGACATACCACGCCCGAAGACAACCGAACCAACACCAAGCCGGAACGGCAGCACCACACCACGAACCGGAGCTCACACTACCACCGCCTACAAACAGAGTCAGGGAGCCAGCCGCCACCACGGGAGCCAGATCCGGCCACCAACCCGATCTGGCGGCCACACATGAGCCAGCCGCCGCCGCCGTAGGAGCCAGATCCAACATCCAGGCTGATCTGGCGTCCCCAACCACGGCAGAGGCTGTCCATCCCATCTGCGCCAGGCAACCGGCGTCCCTGCATCCGACCAACACACGAGGACCATCACCCGCCGCATCAGCCGCTGCCGGAACTCCAGCCGCCGCTCCCGAAGCTCCGGACGCCGAGCTGCTCAAGACATCAAAATAGACACTGGTCATCACAGAACTCAGACACAAATAAACAAGTGATCTATTCTACTCAAGCTTCTCTGCATATTTACCCTCTACTTGGCTACTGCTGAAGCTTCAGCTATTGCTGCATCATTGGCTGCAAATGTAATCAATCCATACCAGGGACGGAGCCAGGATTCTAACATAGGGGGGCGAGCTTTTGCCTCTAATGTGGGGACTGGTAAAAAGAATCATGCAGCGAAACGAGCCTAGGCTGATGAACTAAATTCTACTGGGCCAAAAAATTGGTGTCAGCTATGTGGTATTCACTTTTAATCAAAAGTTTCCGCAAAATCAAATGAGATTGCAATTCACATGTATGAACTAAATACTTCTGGTACAGAAGATAGACAATGTAAAAAGGCCCTTGATGCTAAAGACACAAATTAATGTAGTTTTCCAACATAAACCATGGACAGATGGAGCAAGTAAAATATGAGAGAAGTGACTAACCTAACGATTTCTCTTGCCTCGTCGCCCCTGACGTTGGCCATACGGCCGGCCGGTCGGCCGTGCGGCCGCAAGCTGGATCTCCCTCGCTGCAAATTTGGAGTTAGATTGGAAACTGTACATCGATGGATCAGGCGGCAGGCGACCAGGCGCAACCGCGTGGGGCATCGATGATCGATCTAGCAGCCAGGAAACGATGTGCGTGCGTGAGTGAGTCCCTGACCTAGCCCCCTTTGTATTCCACGTTGGGCTTTTCTTATTCTTTTGGGCTCGGCCTAAAAAATCTACTGCAGTAACTGCACTGCATATGGGCTAGGCTGGCCCGAGGAGCTGTTTCACGCTACGTACACAGATGGACAGGCCGACAGGGGGGGCGAAACACCTCAAGCATACGGGTGATTAGCGAAAAACCTCATTCTGTTTCCTTCTATCAATGAATGATACGCAAGCTTTGCATTTTGGGGAACAAAAACTAAAAACTCACTGGTATTTTGCGAAAACAACATCCCCCCCTCGTCCCCCCCCCCCCCCCCTGCATCCGTCCCTGACCATACACGCCTCATTCTGTGTCCCATACGTGGCGACGCAAAGGGGCGCTCTTCTGCTGGACCAGCCCATGCAGCAGATTAACACTGCAGCGGCCTTATTTGACTGTAGCGATGGGCTAGCCCATGTTGTAGAGAAACATTTCAGGGACACAATCCGCACTGTAGATATGACTGTAGCGCCGATTTTTGGTCTTGGTTTTTATTTAGAACAAATTTTAGAAAAAATGATTTTTTGAAAATTATGAACAATTTTTGAAAACTATAGCATTTGATGAATTCTTGAACAACTTCCAAAAACGATTTCTTTTTTGAAATGCCATTTTTTGGAAAATATGAGAATTTTTAAAATTCCGGGACTTTTTTTATAAAAATAACTAATTTTGAAGGAACTTTCTAAAATTCTGAATAATTTTTTACAACGGGAATAAATTTCTATTAACAAAAATAAACTTTAGTTGAAAAATCTCGAACAAATTTGGAAAACATGAACATTATTAGCATTTAAAAAAAATGATAAAGGGAACATTTTGTGAAATTCTAAACAATTTGTGAAAACGTATTTTTTTAACAATCTGCAAATATTTGTTGGAAAGCACAAATTTTTTGAGTTTATGAACAAAATTTGTAAAACAAGGACGTTTATTAAGAAATTCTGCTCATTTTGTTGTAGTTATGAGTAGCTGACTGGGTGTTTCCCGTGATAGGATATCTTTCTGAACATTCTGGTGATTGCTGATTGTTTTTCATGATTCTTAGGGAGAAAGCTCGATTACTGGCACGTATTTCATGATGGCCAGCTGATGAAGCATGGATCATGCTTACTATATGTGCAGGAAGGTCTAGATCCTCCTCCTCCTTGGCGAACGGTCGATGAGGAATTTGAAGTGGTTAGCAACAACACAATGCAACACAATGTATTACCAAAGTTCCTAAAATTACTTGAGAATAGTATAGTATTCCTTGCGCAGACTGATACCGAGGATAGAATTAATGATAGACAACAGTGTCGGAGGCGCTTCATGATTACTGAGTACCGACTGATCTCATAACTCAACATGGTAACAAGCCAACAACTTCCTGTAGTTGTCTGATCCTGCGAAGAAAATAGTGACCGGGCTTGCAATTGCAAGAAATAGTTGTATTACGAGCAATGTGCGGGAAGAATTGTGCAAAGAAGCCAAGAAGAAAGCCAAACATAGGTGAAGTTTTATCTCATACACATGTTTTTTTTAATAAATCTATGAACTTCTAAAAATTATGTAACCATTTTTTTAAGATGCTAAAAATATTATTTTTAGCACATGAATATTTTTCCAACGCACGATGAGCATTGTATTCTGGTTATTTGAATAATTTATTTTTAATATATTTCTAAAAATATTGAATTTTTTTTAAACGTTAATTTATTTCTTGTATATACGACCAATTTTAATACGTGGTAAACATTTATTTAATGTACACACACGTTTCTTTACTATATGAACACTTTTTAATCCATGGGATTTTGACAAAAAAATTAAAAAGGTTTCTTACATAGATGTAAATTCATTGCATACATGAACATTATGTTTCATATGTTTGAAATTTTTTTTTGCGCATGTGAACACTTTTTCCATTTTTTGATTGTCGAAGCTGATTCTTTTAGCAACATTAGTTAAACCTCACCCGCAAAAAAACATTATTTAAACCAAAAAACAGAGGGGCCAGGTTCAGAGTTGCTCAATTCAACGCCTGAAGACTCATCAGGTGGAAATTGTGACGATCCAAGAAGTTGCCACAGAGCGTTTCATCACCACAGTGCTTCCTTTATGGTTGGGGTGAGAGAGTCTCCAACTGTAGACCTCGTCAGGATCACAACTGATCAACTGCGCCACCACCACTTTTGTGATAGATATGCAGCTCTGTACAAAGTTGTAGAGGCTCCTCGCCGGGAGCACGCGCTGGTGGTCATGTGTAATGTGTTCAGTACTTTATAATCTGTAGCTCATTCTGTTATATTCAAAATAATCAATAATCAACATGGATGCAGTACAGTCAAAATAGCACCATTATGCAGTGGTGCTACAATTCAATCTTATGCAGTCGTGCACCATTATGCAGTACGGTCAAAACCTACCTAGTCTTTGTCAGTCAATCTCGAAACAAACCAAATAACGTTAGAACTTAAGAAGCGCTTTCTGATTACTGGACTCGGCAATTCAACAAGGAAACAACTTCCTGTGGCCATCCCCTTAGGTCGGATCGCGGAGACTCTCCATGTGAACATCATATGGTGAGCAATTGACATCTTAGCCTGTACTGACATTATGTGCCCAAGTTCTTAACCTCACTGCAGAACCAACAGTATTCCTAGTGCTATATAAAGGGCAATTCAGATGTACGTATATGATGATCACTAAATAACAGTTCATGTATTTACAAGTCAAAATATATAGCAAACGTTGAATTACCAAGTTATACCTAACTCATACCAGAGACTGACGGACATACATACCAAAAAACTGAGACAACAAGTAACCTCTCCTGGGCAATGCACCCAAAAGAAATACTGGCGTAATTTTAACAAAAAAGGAACTGAAAGTGCCAGGACAAAGAGAGTCGCCTTGCCAGTTCAAAAAAAAGAAAGAGTACAATCATATAACAGTGCATAGGTAAACAAGTGGAAAATATACAAGTACTAATTGTTCAAACAAGATCTCTTTCAGGGGATAAAACAGTAGTGTTTGAAGCACTTTCTGATTACTAATCTTGCAACTCAGCATGGCAACAACATTCATGTTGGCATATGATCCTGGTGGGTCTTGCGAGATAATAGTTCTACTCCAAGTGATCTCTCTTCTCCGTCCGTCTGTATGTGCTGGAAGAAATCCGCAAAGAAACCATACACGATCAACACCAGAAGAAAGTCAAACATGGCATGCAGTTTTTTCCTCAAAATACAGTCAGTACCACCAACCTTTGCAGACAACATCTCTTCCAAGTCTTTCAGAAGAGTAGTTCAACCTTTGCAGACATACTTCCATGTCTTCGGTTTCAGCAGCATAGGCTTTGGCTTATCTAGACAGATTAATCATGTAAAAGTTTACACTTAACAAGAATATCATTAAAGAAAGAAATAACAGATTTAGGTTAAAGGAATATTTCTCTTGCTCTAGTCTTCTGCCATTCTACTAGTGATGCTATCATCGTTTTCTAACTAGCACATTTAACACTCACTAGTAAGTAGTAATAGTGAAGGTAATTGCTGCATGCTTACTTTCATAAAGACGGGCATCTACGTGTTCCTCCTGGATGCTGCCAAGGCATTGCTGCAGGCTTGCAGGGAGCGTCTACAGACCAGGGCAGCATTTAATGCGAAGATATTTGAGAAATGAGTATGCTTGCAGCACATCCGGTAGGGATGACAGGGAATTGCAGTAAATAAGCTGGAGGTACTCCAAGGATTGGAGATCTGGAGAGTGGTATTCCAGAGATGTCAACCCACTACAGTTATAAATGTCTAGTCTCTTGATGGACGGAGGAATATAGAGGACCCCTGTTAAGCCATCGCAGTGGTGTAATGATAATTTTTCTATACTGGATGACCCTTGATGAATCGATGATACTGACTGTCCCTGCTGCTGCTTCCTGCCGGATGTGGACTCAAGCTTACTGCAATTTTTAATGTCGATTGTCCTGAGAGATGCGGGGACATTGAACAGCTCAACCAAGTTTTCACAATTCCATATCGTCAGAGACTCTAGACGTGGCAGTAGCTGACTGGTTTCTGATGATGTTGATGGCTCAGCAGAAGTTTGTGCATATCCAATCAGATTATTGCAGTCCTGAATCCAAAGCCTCCTCAACGATACCAATCCTTCGAACAATGTTTCTGCCCAATGGACGAGCGCATGGCACCTCACAATTGACAAATCTTGAAGGTGTACAAAGCATGCACACAGCTCTGTTACACTTATACCAGACTTAAAGTTTCTTAACACCAAAACTTCTAGAGGAAAGTCTTCATCATTCCCAATCTCCTTGATGTTCACCACTTCCCTCAAACTATTCTCGGCCCCCATCGAGGTTGTATGTCTACTATGTTCAATGCTAGTCAGTTCCAGATTGGTCAATGAAGTCATATGTCTCGCTACCCACAAGAACAACTCTACCTTGCGTCCTTCCATGTTCAATACACTGAGCTTTGGTGATTTAGCAGTCGTTGTCAACTCTGGACATCTCTTAATACAAGCATTCTGGAGGTTAGGGAAGGTCGGATGTCCTGGCAATGCTGTCAACTTGTCACAGCGGCTAATGCACAGGTTCTCAAGCCGAGGAAACACCATCTCTTCTCCTTGCATCCCATTATCTATTTCCCACCATCTCTCCAAACAGACAAGCTCTTGTAGCGTAAGGTCCTTCAGATTTGGAAATGCAAAGGATGTATTACTCTCACCACCAAACAACCACTGCAGTTTTACACAACGGAGAAGATGGATCTCAACAATGTTTTGCAACATAGCAATCCATGTTGGGAAGGTGGTGGCTCCATAGGAGTGTATACTAATAGCAGGCAGCTGATCATGAGGTTTGAGTTTCTCAAGCACTCTTGCATCATCCTCATCATCCCGGTGAGTAATTTTCTCAAAGGGTTCATCCCGTCCAGCGGTCCATCTTAACATCAGTTCTCTTAGTCCCTTCTTGTTCACGAGGTTCGCCGCTTTTGCATCTTCTTCTGTTACATTTGCTAGATTATGTAGCTTTAGTTGACCACCAAGGTTCAAATTCCCGAGCTCTCCAACATTGCTGCAATTAGAGCCACTACCTGCTACAAAACATTTAAGTGTCTGTAGAGATGTAAGTCTTCCGAGGTCTGTAGGCATGCTCTTCAGCTCTGGGCAATCATGAGTGTAAAGGTGACGTAGGGCAGTCATATACTTCAGTTGTCCGGGAAGTCGACAAAGATACATGCAGCCAGAGAGGTTCAGCGTTTGCAGGTTATACAGAATGCTGAAATCATCAGGAAGTGCTTTGAAATAACTTCTTGAGAGATCTAGGTACCTCAGTTGATGTAGATGCTTTGGTTTCAGTGGAAACGATCTAATCGAATGGACCTGTAATGCTTGTAAAGAGCTGTATTTTGACCGATGCTGCACTGGATTTTTCATATAACCATCAGACAGAAGTGTTTGGATAGCTGGAGAGCTATTCTTCAGAGAAATATTCAGTTGTCTTCCTGGATCATTGCATGACAAAAATAAATGTCGAGCGGTATTTGGAAGCCACTCACTCTGACTTGGTTCCTCAATTGCAACAACACATTCCCTCTGCATTACAGACAATGCAACATCATGCATAAGATCATGGATTTTACATGTAGTTCTAGAATAACACGACCAGGTGTCTTCAGTTTCCTCGACTGTGGCTTGGACTTGTTTCACATCCTGAAAGAATGACCTTGACGCCAGCTCCTTGAAAATACGTTTCCCAATGGTTTCAAGACGAACTTGGTTTTCTTCGATAATAAAGCCATGTGCAATCCATAGTTGGATCAACTTGTTCACATTAATCTTGTAATCTTTGGGAAATATAGCACAAAAGGCAAAGCATTGCTTCATATCCGGCGGCAAGTCATTGTAACTAAGCTTGAGTATTGGTAAGATTCCAGTCTCCTCAGTGCAAATGTTGCTTATGCTTGATATAGCCTTCCATTCTTCCTCACTGGTTTTGGTACGCAATACGGAGCCTAGTGCTGTTGCAGCTAAAGGTGAGCCAACACATCTCTTCACAATCTCATCAACCATATTCACCAACAAGGCGGGCCTTTCCTCTTTCCTCTGAAAACGACCGAATGCTCTTGTCTCAATGATTTCTTTTATGTATTTATCTTCCAAAGCTTTGAGATTATAAGGTTCAACGGTGCCCATTATTTCAGCCACTCCTTCGTCACGAGTTGTTGTCAAGACCACACTACCCATGCCACCATGTTCAAGACGGGCCTTGAGCCTTTCCCATTTATGAACCTCTCGTGTCCATACATCATCCAATACAAGGAGGTACCTTTGACCGCTCAATACATTCTGAAGGATGTCTAGTGGTGTCTTCTTCTTCTTGGAAGCTGCTGGTTCTTTACCATGATCCTTTTTCTCGGGAGCTGCTTCAACTATGCTTTTAGCCAGAGAATCAACATCAAAGCTGTTTGAGACACACACCCATAGCAACATATCAAAGTGCTCCTGAATTTTACTGTCATTGAAAACAAGCTGTGCTAACGTGGTCTTGCCCAGACCCCCCATTCCCACGATGGGAACAACTGTGATATCTGAATTGTTAGCTTGGCCAACTAGTATGTCAATAATATTGCTATTATCCTTCCCTCTCGATCTGCTGGTAATTTTCTTTAGATCGAAGATATCAACATTTATCTCCCGCCACTGGTTGGATACGGCCGGTTGTTGTTGCTGAATCTGAAAGCCAAGTGTCGGCTGTTGTTGCTGAATTTGAAAGCCAAATTTATTCTTTTCAGCCACAAGCTCATCGATGGCCTTCACAACCTTGTTGAGCTTTTTCCCCATCCTGTAACGAAATACAAAACGGTTGCGGGTGGGGAAGAGTTTTACCACACTGAAGCCAAGCTCCTTGTAGTGGCCCTCCTTCTTGGCCTTACGACGAAGCGCCTCGTACTTGAACTCATCAAAGACTTCATTCGCCTTGTAAGCCACCTTCTTGGTGGCCTCAAGCCAGGCCATCACCCCTTCTCTGTGTGCTGCCGCGTGCTCGGCATCGGTGATGACGTCCAAGATGGCTTTCAGCATGCGCTTCAGGATCTCACGTTGTTTCTTCATGCCTTTCATCACCTTGTACTGGTCCAGGAGCTGACTAGACACCTTCTCCATCACGATTTTGACCACAGGACCGACCACCATGGTGGCGACCATGGCCGCTGCCATGGGAACAGCAAGGACTTGCAGGAGCACAGACAAGCACGATGAAGTACACTGTGAGGGGGAGAAGAGAATGGTGTGAGCAAGATGTGTTTACTTGCTTCTTGCTTGCTTGTGAGGAAAGTGGAAGCAAATGGCATTACTGACTAAGGAAAAGAGGTACATGTGCATCCACTACCACAATACAGAAACGATGGGCTGCATGTGCACTCGTACGCCTGTGGTTGATGATAAAACAACACCACTTTCACACAGCTTTATCAGCATTTTAAATTGTTCATCACGCGCTGTCCTATGTTTTATGCCGTGTCGATCTGCATCATTCCGCCCGTTGGTATGGCTTTCCAGTAAGGATAACATGTCTGCACGTTCCTGGAAAGAGGTATACAGCACGCACCAACCACTCCTGCTCCTGAATGCACTGCTTTTCTTACATTTTCCCTTGGCTCATGTGCTACTATATTCCTTCATGTGACCATGTCAGAAGAAAAACACTTGGTTCTTTCACATGACCTATTTCTAGTAACAATATCAGACATCACTTACGAGTTGCCTACAAAAATGCAGTATACAACCTGTAGAAAATGCAGTACAGGAAAAATATGTATTAGAGCTAAAATACACAATAGAAATCGCCAAAAAATGCAGTGGACAGCCATTAAAATGTACTCCCTCCGTTCCTAAATACAAATCTTTTTAGAGATTTCACTATGGACTACATAGGGAGCAAAATGAGTGAATCTACACTCTAAAATATCCCTATATACATCCGTATGCAGTTTGTAGTGGAATGTCTAAAAAGCACTGAAAAAAATAGCGCGCTATAGCGTATTGAGAATTGCCTCGCTAAATATATCGGTGCACAATGTCTCGCTAATAGCACGCTATAGCGCGATATAGCATGCTAATAGCATATTTTGAGGTTGGCGCTATTTTGCTGTAGCGCGCTATTTTTTTCATTGCTAAAAAGACTTATATTTAAGAACGGAGGGAGTACCACAATAGAGCAAAATAGAGTCGATTCTGTAACTGTTTGTGATGTAAGAGTGTTGTGTCTTGAACGTGGTATTATTATACGATCAATGACAATGTGCAAGGTGTTATATGATCAAAGGCCAGCGTAGAACATATGCTGAATTTTTCATCAAATTCCCCACTCACTTCAACCCGAATCTGAACCCCGAGTTTAGGTCCCAAACTAAACCTACATGCTTAAGCCCTGAGTAACCAAAAATGTTCATCAATGTTACAGTAATAGGTTCAGTGTTCTTACCTGAATCTGAATCTGAGTCCCCGGCAGCTCATCCCGCTCCCCGTTCCGTCCATGGGTGCTCCACCACTCGCAGTCTCCGGCGTGCCCCCTCTCCCGACGGGTGCTGGAGAAGCGGAGAGTAACGACGGCGGTGGCGCCGGAAGACGACGGCAGCGGGGCGGCGCCATGGCCTCCATCTTCCTCCTCCGACGTGGACTGGCCCGCCCCTTGAGGATGCTCGCCCGCCGCATCGTCTCCTTACCGCTCCGCCGCCAACCTCGAAGGGTCCCACGGTCATTAGAAATCCGGCGCCAGAGCGGGATGGAGACGAATGAAACCGCTTCAAGGAAAAACGGCGGAGGCGGAGGCGGAGGGGAATGATTCAATGCGAGGAAGTACAGAGGCGGCGGCGACGGAAGAGGATTGCGACCGGCGTTGTGTCGGATTTGGGGATTCCGGCGGTGGATTTTTTTTTTTAATCTTCCTTCAGAAGAGAACGGCGAGGCAGTGTAGCTCATGGAGTGCACAAGCCCACAATCCGGGTTAGCGGGCTGATATGTACTTCTATATAGCTATATTTTTTTCTGGTGGGACGGCCCATCACTAGATCGCTTGCATTGCACCCTTAGTTTTCTCGATCGCTGGCATTCCTGTAGCGCTCATTCACTCGCTTTTTTTTGGGTTTTTCGACGGTTTTATAGTAAAACGTATGCTCTAAAAAGTTCTTAAAAAAATGTCCACGGCTTCAACAAAATTGGTGCAAATAACAAAATCATGAAAAAAAAATGAATTTGAAAAAATTTCACGGTTTCAAAAAAGGTTCATGGAAATAAAAATATTCACGAATTAAAAAAAGCCGTGAATTTGAAAATGGTTCATGAATAAAAATCGTGCAAATGAAAAAGAGCTTATTAATTCAAAAAATAGTTCATGAGTTCAAAAAAAGTTTGCGTAAACCAAAAAATTTGATGAATCCAATTTTTTTTTTGAATTCGAAGTTTGTTTGCAATTTAAAAAAATAGTCTTGCATTGAATTTTTAGAAAATACTCATCTAAAATTAAAAGAAAAACAGTTGTAAGTCTGTCTGAGCTCTGTTTATATCACAGAAACTCAAGTTAATGGCCAGTGAGTGAAAGCTGCAGTGAAACAATGTGTCTTGTTAGCCTTGTATACTCTAGCTTCATTTGTTTTCCTCAATTTACCGGAGTAGCAGGTTGTACATGCTCCTCACCGCCAGGCTCGTCCACGAGAAACATGAATAACATTATATCTGACACTATAATCGTTCGTCTGAATCTGTGTATGTCGAAGGCACTATTTGCTCGGTATCTGTTGTTCTTCTTGGGTTTGAGCTACATAAATGCAAAAAAATTGGCGGCAACCCGCATGTTGGGTATAGCGTTGTTCATTAGCGGCGCCAGGAATTGGTCACGTCCCAGGCAGCTTTCATCTACTGTAGCATACTGTAGCACTGTAGCCACAGTAAATGATGCAATCAGCAAAGCAGCCAGCCCTCACGCCCCAGGCAGCCGCCCGGGCTGCCTGGGGCCTGTCTCCGCCGCTGGCGCTGTTTGATCCCACATGTCTGGACATACATAATCCAGATTGAGTGAACACCATCTTCTTGCCCCGCTGGTGTTGAATCCAAACATATATGACTGTATTTTTCTGGAGTTGAAAAAAAAATCATCTAAGAAAACCTAATCCAGTTCCTTCCATGACTCTGATAGTTCTGAACGCATCTCCACACAAGTTAGACACACATTGCTTTGGTTTGGCACAAGGATGTGTGAATTCATTTAGGAACAGGAATGTTTGCCACAAAGAATGGTTCAGTGTAATGTGCTTGGACGATTCTACGGAAGAGCATCGAGAAGAGGGTTCAGAGTTGCTCGGTTTCACACCAGGGTGGAAAAAGAAAAAGAAAAAGAGACCAGGTTCAGAGTTGCTCGGGTCACACCTGAAGATTCAGATGGAGACGTGACGGCCCAAGTTGTCACGGAGCGTTTCATCATTTCTAGGTCAGGTTGGGGTGAGGGAGGCCCCAACTCTACAAAGAAACATCCGATTTTATAATCCCACCAACCTGTCAAATTGAAGTTCTGCCCTTTCATGAGCGGCGATCATTGATCTGTCTGACAGCAGCACAACAAGAACAGAGAGCTTCTGTCTGTGCCTCTTCATATCTTCTTCACATAATTGAGGGGATGATCTTGTTTGGGGCTACATCTGAGATCCGTAAGGCACGCGGGCGCCTAAAGCAGAGCGCGGTGGAGCTGAACAAATCCTTACGTTACTTTTTCTATCTTGCTCGCCATGAATCAAATCCCCGTGCAGTCTGTCCACACATTCTGCAATTTTGTTCTTCTGTTCAGGCTTTAGGCTGGAGATCGAGGGCACCCATTGACAACCTGCCCGAGGTCAGGATCACTGAGGAGTACAAGTACAACTGGAGGCGATCTCTCGACCGGGATGCTCGGTCCGCCTCCAGGTCTGATTTAAACCGCACACTATCTCTGCAACCCACTGTCCTCTGAAGTATAAATCTCTCTGCTTAACTGGACTACAGCTAACAGATCATCAAACCATCTCATTCTATAATGTAAAACATATTGTTTCTTCGTCCAAAAAAGGTACATTCCTAGTACAGAGTATGAGCGGAGATCGACAGCTTGAAATAGTCAATAAATAACAGGGCATGAATGTATACAAATCAAAACAGTGGTACTGATATATGTGGTAAAAACAATATTGACTGTATAAAATAGTACCACTGTTATGAGTCTAGTATACAAGTCCATAAAATTGGGAAACTATGACAAAAGAAAACTGTCGGTGCGGAGCATAAGAGGCAATCAACAGCTCCTGACATACAGTCATACAGACTGACGGACAGACATAAAAAATTGAGCTAATAAGTTACCTCTTCTGAGCGTAACAACCAAAAAGAAATACAGACAGAAGTTTGACAAAAGAATCTGACAGTGCCAAGGCAGAATGCCGCCATGCCAGTTGGAAAAGGAATACAATGATAAAACAGCCCAGACACAAACATAAGTGGCAAATCCAAGTACAAAATTATTCAAACCAGATCTCTTTACAAGGATAAAATGATGGGAAACGTTTATAATCGGCACGCCGGCGGAACGCTCGGCCGGGCGTTCGCGTGATGCGCTCTATCACGGGCCCATCCAGCGCACATGGAACCCTGGCGCCACTTTTAAGAGCGTTTTTACCTTATCTAGTCCGCTCACGTCCAGCCTTATCTTCACCTCTTTTTTTCTGCTCTCACGGTCACACCACGGACGCTACTACTATCTCTCAGCGTACCAGTCAATCCGCCATGACCAATGGTTTTGAGCTGAAGCTAATACACTATGGAAGAATCGAGGAATGCAGGGGGACGCTGCCGGCCGGTGGCCGTTATCCTCTCTTGCCATAGTGCCAAGAACGCGGCAACCAGACGGATTGACCATCGAGGAAGGCAGGGGGACGCTCACAGTCGGCGTCCCAGAAGGCGGCGACCAGTGCTAGATTGGGAAACAGCTTGGCCGCGAGCTGCTACTAGCTTGGCTAGAGCTTGTTAGATGTGTATAGTCCCTTTTCGGTAATATCCCCGTTGTATAAGGGGTTTTCTGCACTTTGACACACATGTATATGTATTGGCCTTTGGCCCTCAGTAAAGTCAGTTGCTCATTATCCAACATGGTATCAGATGTTAGGTTCTCCTCTCTCCCGCACGCTGCAACTCCGTGCTAACTTCTCCTCCGATCCACCCACTGCCAGGTCCGGTTCTCCTCGCCGCGGATCCGGCCGCCCATCTCCGCCCGGATCCGTTGCCGCGCCTCTTCTCGCCATGGCAGTTGGCTGCCCCACTCTCTTCGCCCGGATCCGGCTGCCCGCCTCTTCTACATGCATGGATTCGGCCGCCCAGCTCTCTTCGCCCGGATCCGGTTGCCCGCCTCTTCTCGCCCATGGATTCGGTAGTCCGGCCCCCTCGTTACCCGTTCGGCCGCCCGAAATCTGCTTTCAGTTAATTTCTTTGAGGTGGTTGCGCCTTTCGGCCCAGCGTGAGCTGCTGCCATACCAGGTCCTCTGAGCCGCTTTGCTCGTTGACCCCGTGCCTGCTGCGGCCGTCGCGGAGTCCTTGCCGCTTACTGCTTCATGGCCATTCGCCTCGGGTGTCACGAGCCTGCGGGTGTAATGGCGCTCAATCGATCGATCGGATCGGGTCCTCCCATCGTTGACCAAAAAAAAAGGAGGATATCTCAGTATGTCATCTTCAGGATATGTGGTTGTTCCTCGCTGCTCGGAGATTTTTTACGGCACCAACTATGCTGAGTTTGTGGGATTCATACGCATCCACATGCGTGGTCTTCTTCTACAGGGTGTTCTCTCTGGCGAGGTTCCACCGCCATGCCTATTCTGCGCTGGCTCCAATCCCACCGGTGCCGGTACTTGCTCTGAGGCTTCCAGGGCCGGCGGGACGCCGCTAAGGCTCTTGATGATGCGGCGATTGATGCCTATGATCGGCCAGTGTATCGCTTACTCCGATGCTCTTCGACGTCACCGGGATGATCTGTCGGCTTACACTTTCGGTGGTGCAGCGATGATGCTTTCGTCTTTGCTGGCTGTTCTTCTTGCCGATGTCCTTCCTCGGTTTGCCGAATTCATGGGACTTGGCACGATTGCGGCGATGTGGTCTTACCTTTGTCGGTACGCTATCGGCCCTCTGGTGATGCTCTCTAGCTGTCTGTAGTGCGTCTGGAGCACTCCCGCCAGCAAGGTGAGTCCTCTGTTGGTGAGTTCTATTCACAGTGCTCTGCCAGCAGGCGTCAGCGTGTCTCTCTTGAGACGATGGTTTGTGGCTTTGTCGTTCTTTGTCAGAACTACTCGATTCTCGATCTGGAGTTTCAGCCGGGTCCATGAGTTCTTATCTCGTCTCCGCTCTGAGTTTGAGCCCAGACGTGCACATTTGCTTGCTTTCGTGGTCGTGTTCCCATCTCGGAGGTACTTGCTGAGCTTCGTCTTTGAGAGACCGCCTTCGCTCTGCTTGGTTTCTTTGGTGGTCCCGTCATGTTGGCTTCTCGGACTCCTGTGTAAATGCCTTTCGGCTCACCGCTCCACCACTCCTCCCCACACCTTGAGGGGGTGAGTCATCTGCTTACCTTGAGAGGGGCGGTCAGCTGTGGTACCTATACGTAGCTCTTGCTCTCGGCCAGTCACCCAGTCTGATTGCCGTGAGAAGAAGCGAGACCAGTGGCGCTCCTCTTCCAGTGGGACTCTTGGATCTTCCTCGACTCCATCACTCCTTGACCCGAGGGACATTGTGAGGCTCAAACACCTCTGGCTTCCTCGGGCTCTCGTTGGTAGTTTCTGCTTTGCTGCTGCTGACCACCTCTCTCCACCATGAGGCATCTACACGATCAGTACATCTTCATGGGTTTTGGATTCTGGAGCCTCCTTCCACATGTCTTCTGATTCGTCTGTGTTGTCTTCTCTCCGACCTCTTGATTCGCCTGTTAATGTTCTTACTGCCGATGGCACACCTCTTCCTGTTGCTAGTCGTGGCGTTCTTTCCACTCCCTCCTTTTCTGTTTCTGGTGTCTCGCATGTTCCTCGTCTTACCATGAATCTGTTTTCCGCTGCACAACTTCTCGATTACGGTTGTCGTCATCATCCTTGATACCGACTCTTGCTCCATTCGGGATCGGCGCACCAAGGCTTTGGTTGGTCTTTGGCCCCGGCGCCGTGAGTCGAGAAGAGCCTTTGGGAGGTTGGCGGCCGTGTTCCTTCCGCGCCACCACTCTTGCCGGCTCCCATGCTCTTGCGCCTCTTAAATGCTGCGTCCTTCCAGTGATGGCATCATCGCCTTTGGTCACATCTGTGGCTCTCGCTTATCTTCTTTAGTTCGTCGGGGCCTCTTAGGTGCATGTCTGGAGATGTCTCCTTACATTGTAATGGTTGCAGACTTGGCAAGCAGACTGATTACCTTACCCTACTAGTGAGTCGTATCTCGGCGTCCGTTTGACTTAGTTCATTACGATGTATGCAGGGGTCCTGCTCCCTTTGATTCGAAAGGTGGTCATCGCTATTATATCTTGTTTATTGATGATTTCTCTCACTACACTTGGCTCTATTTCATGAAATCTCGTAGCGAGGTTCTCTCTATATACAAATATTTTGCTGCCATGGTTCACACCCAGTTTTCCACGCCCATTCGCACTTTTAAAGTGCTGACTCATTGGTGAGTTTATCTCCCGGCTATTGCGTCAGTTTTCTTGCGGAACAGGTACTCTTGCCCGGTTCTCGTGTCACAGTGCTCATGCTTTCAGAATGGCGTTCTTTGAACATAAGCATCGTCATCTACTTGAGGCGGCTCGTGCTCACGATGATTGCCGCTTCTCTTCCACCCCACTTTTGGGCTGAGGCTTTGTTTACGCATCCACCTACCTCATCAACATACAACCATCGGCGCTTTCTGCGGTGGTATTCCTATGGAGTGTCTCCTTTGGTCGCTCTCCGACTACTCCGCTATTCGTATGTTTGGATGTGTGTGCTATGTCCTTCTTGCCCTTGAGACCGCGCAAAGCCTGACCGCTTTCGATCGGTTGAGTGTGTGTTTCTTGGCTCTGATGATGAGCATAAGGGCTATCCTTCTTTGGGATCCTGTTGGTCGTCGTTTGCGCATCTCGCGTGATGTGACCTTTGTGAGTCTCGCTCTTACTACCCATGTCCTTCTACCTCGAGCTTCTCTGTGGATGATCTTTCCTTACTTCTTCTCCACGATACACCCCGCTATGTGCCTCCTCATGTCTTTCCTCCTCCGCCTGCACCTCTCCTTCCTTCTCCTTCACCACCGACCCCGTCTTCTCCCTCCTCCTCCTTCACCTCTCCCCCATCCTCTCCAGTCTGTCGCCCTCTCTCACCTTTTCCTCTCCACTATACTCGACGTCCTCCTACTGAGGATATTGCCTCTGACGAGCCTTCCACCTCCTCTGGTGCAACTCCTCTTACATCCCCTCTGGTTCATAACCTTCGTGCTCGGCCTCGCCTCACCGATCGCTACTCCCCTGATCAGTGCACGGTCTCTCTGTTTTAGTGAGCCCACTTCCCTATCGCCTTGCCATGACTCAGCCTGAATGGCAGCTTGCGATGGCCGAGGAGCTTGCTGCCCTTGAGCGCTCTGGCACATGGGATCTCGTTCCCCTCCCTTCCGGTGTCCGTCCCATCACCTGTAAGTGGGTCTACTGTTGGAAATATGCCCTAGAGGTAATAATAAAAGGATTATTATTATATTTCCTTGTTCATGATAATTGTCTTTTATTCATGCTATAATTGTATTATCCGGAAATCGTAATACACGTGTGGATACATAGACCACAACATGTCCCTAGTAAGCCTCTAGTTGACTAGCTCGTTGGTCAACAGATAGTCACGGTTTCGACTATGGACATTGGATGTCATTGACAACGGGATCACATCATTAGGAGAATGATGTGATGGACAAGACAATCCTAAGCATAGCACAAGATCGTGTAGTTCATTTTGTTAGAGCTTTTCCAATGTCAAGTATCTATTCCTTAGACCATGAGATCGTGTAACTCCGGATACCGTCACGAGTGCTTTGGGTGTACCAAACGTCCTGGCAATGGCTGGGTGACTATAAAGGTGCACTACAGGTATCTCGAAAGTGTACATTGGGTTGACACGGATCGAGGCGGGATTTGTCACTCCGTGTTACGGAGAGGTATCACCGGGCCCACTTTCGGTAGTGCATCATCATAATGAGCTCAAAGTGACCAAGTGTCTAGTCACGGGATCATGCATTACAGATGCGAGTAAAGTGACTTGCCGATGCTTGAGATTGAGCGAGGTAATGGGATACCGACGAACGAATATCGGGCAAGTAACATACCGATTGACAAAGGGAATTGTATACGGTATTTTTTGAAACCTCGACATCGTGTTTCATCCGATGAGATCATCGAGGAGCATGTGGGAGCCAACAATGGTATCCAGATCCGGCTGTTGGTTATTGCCGAGAGCCGTCTCGGTCATGTTCACGTGTCTCCCGAACCCGTAGGGTCTACACATAAAGGTTCGGTGGCGCTAGGGTTGTATGTATATGAGTATGCAGTATACGAATGTTGTTGAGTCCGGATGAGATCCCGTACGTCATGAGGAGTTTCGAATGGTCCGGAGGTAAAGAATTATATATAGGAAGTGGTATTTGACCATCGGGAAAGTTTGAGGGTCACCGGTATTGTCTGGGACCACGGAAGGGTCCCGGGGTCCACCGGTGGGGCCACCCATCCCGGAGGGCCCCATGGGCTGAAGTGGGGAGGAACCAGCCCATAGTGGGCTGGTGCGCCCCTGGCCCACCCTGCGCCTAGGGTTGAAACCCTAGGGTGGGGGCACCCACTTGCCTTGGGGGCCTCCTCCCTTGGCCGCCGCCCCTTGGGAGATGGGATCCCAGGGTGGCGCCCTGAGGGCCTATATAAAGGGAGGGGGAGGCAGCCGCACCCCAAGTTCTGGCGCCTCCTCCCCCTGCTACACCTCGTCCTCCTCACATGACTTGGCGAAGCCTGCCGGAGTTCTGCTGCATCCACCACCACGCCGTCGTCTTCTTTGGATCATCATCAACCTCTCCTTCCCCCTTGCTGGATCAAGAAGGAGGAGACGTCTCCGTCCCGTCGTGTGTTGAGCAGCGGAGGTGCCGTCCGTTCGGCGCTAGGATCTCCGGTGATAGGATCACGGCAGAGCGACTACTTCATCCCGTTCTAGTGAGCGCTCGGCTCGCGATCTACAAAGTGGTATGTAGATGCAAACTCACTCCCTTGACTCGTTGCTAGATGAACTCATAGATAGATCTTGGTGAAACCGTAGGAAAATTTTAATTTTCGCATAGCGTTCCCCAACAGTGGCATCATGAGCTAGGTCTATACGTAGTTCTCTTTTGCACGAGTAGAACACAATTTTGTTGTGGGCGTAGATCTTGTCAACTTGCTTGCCGCTACTAGTCTTATCTTGCTTCAGCGGTATTGTGGGATGAAGTGGCCCGGACCAACCTTACACGTGACGCTTCGTGAGACCGGTTCCACCGGCCCGACATGCACTAGTTGCATAAGGTGGCTGGCGGGTGTCTGTCTCTCCCACTTTAGTTGGAGCGGATTCGATGAAAGGGTCCTTATGAAGGGTAAATAGAAGTTGACAAAAATCACGTTGTGGTTATTCGTAGGTAAGAAAACGTTCTTGCTAGAACCCAATTGCAGCCACGTAAAAGATGCAACAACAATTAGAGGACGTCTAACTTGTTTTGCAGCAATTGTCATGTGATGTGATATGGCCAAGTTGTGATGAATGATGAATGACATATTGTGATGTATGAGATCATGTTCTTGTAATAGGAATCACGACTTGCATGTCGATGAGTATGACAACCGGCAGGAGCCATAGGAGTTGTCTTTATTTTTGTATGACCTGCGTGTCATTGAAGAACGCCATGTAAATCACTTTACGTTATTGCTAAACGCGTTAGCCATAGAAGTAGAAGTAGTCGTTGGCGTGACAACTTCATGAAGACATGATGATGGAGATCATGATGATGGAGATCATGGTGTCATGCCGGTGACAAGATGATCATGGAGCCCTCAAGATGGAGATCAATGGAGCTATATGATATTGGCCATATCATGTCACTACTATATAATTGCATGTGATGTTTATTATGTTTATGCATTTTGTTTACTTAGAAACGGCGGTAGTAAATAAGATGATCCCTTACAACAATATCAAGAAGTGTTCTCCCCTAGCGTGCACCGTTGCTAAAGTTAAATCGTTTGAAGCACCACGTGATGATCGGTGTGATAGATCCCACGTTCACATACAACGGGTGTAAGACAGTTTTACACATGCAAAACACTTAGGGTTAACTTGGCGAGCCTAGCATGTACGGACATGGCCTCGGAACACGGAGACCGGAAAGGTCGAACACGAGTCGTATGGAAGATATGATCAACATGAAGATGTTCACCGACGATGACTAGTCCGTCTCACGTGATGATCGGACACGGCCTAGTCGACTCGGATCGTGTAACACTTAGATGACTAGAGGGATGTCTGATCTGAGTGGGAGTTCATTAAATAATTTGATTAGATGAACTTAATTATCATGAACTTAGTCTAAAACTTTTGCAAAATATGTCTTGTAGATCAAATGGCCACCGCTCATGTCAACATGAACTTCAACGCATTCCTAGAGAAAACTAAGCTGAAAGATGATGGCAGCAACTATTCGGACTGGGTCCGGAACCTGAGGATCATCCTCATAGCAGCCAAGAAACAATATGTCCTAGAAGCACCGCTAGGTGATACCCATCGAGAGAACCAAGACATTATGAATGCTTGGCAGTCTCGCGCTGATGATTACTCCCTCGATCAGTGCGGCATGCTTTACAGCTTAGAATCGGGGCTCCAAAAGCGTTTTGAGAATCACGGAGCATATGAGATGTTCGAGGAGCTGAGAATGGTTTTCCAAGCTCATGCCCGGTCGAGAGATATGAAGTCTCCGACAAGTTCTATAGTTGTAAGATGGAGGAAAACAGTTACGTCGGTGAGCACATACTCAAAATATGCAGGTTGCACAACCGCTTTGTCAGTGGACATAAACCTCCTGACGAGGCGGTCATTGTGAGAATCCTTGATCGCTCCCACCAAGCTACAAGAACTTTGTGATGAACTACAATATGCAGGGGATGGTGAAGACCATTCCCGAAGTATTCTCAATCTTTGAAGTCGTGAGAGGTTGAAATCAAGAAAGAACATCAAGTGTTGATGGTCAATAAAACCACTAAGTTCAAGAAGGGCAAGGGCAAGAAGAACTTCAAGAAGGACGGCAAGGAGGTTGCGCGCCAGTAAGAAAGTTGCGGGAAGAAGTCAAAGAATGGACCCAAGCACGAGGCAGAGTGCTTTTATTGCAAAGGGAAGGGTCATTGGGCGGAACTGCCCCAAATACTTAGCGGACAAGAAGGCCGGCAACACTAAAGGTATATTTGATATACATGTAATTGATGTGTACCTTACCGATTACTCGTAGTAACTCACAGGTATTTGATACGGTGCCGTTGCTCATATTTGTAACTCACGGCGGGAGCTGCGGAATAAGCGGAGACTAGCGAAGGGCGAGGTGACGATCTTGGCGTCGGGAATGGTTCCAAGGTCGATGTGATCGCCGTCGACACGCTACCTCTACATTTACCTACGGGATTAGTTTTAAACCTCAATAATTGTTATTTAGTGCCAAGTTTGAGCATGAATATTGTATCGGGATCTCGTTTAATGCTGAGATGGCTACTCATTTAAATCCGAGAATAATGGTTGTTCTATTTATATGAGAGATATGTTTTATGGTCATGCTCCGATGGTCAATGGTTTATTCTTAATGAATCTCGAGCGTAATATTACACATATTCATAGTGTGAATACCAAAAGATGTAAAGTTGATAACGATAGTCCCACATACTTGTGGCATTGCCGCCTTGGTCACATTGGTGTCAAGCGCATGAAGAAGCTCCATTACGATGGACTTTTAGAGTCTATCGATTATGAATCATTTGACACATACGAACCATGCCTCATGGGCAAAATGACCAAGACTCCATTCTCCGGGACAATGGGCGAGCAACCAACTTATTGGAAATCATACATACCGATGTGTGCGGTCCAATGGCGTTGAGGCTCATGGAGGATATCGTTATGTTCTCACTCTCACTGATGACTTGAGTAGATATGGGTATGTCTACTTGATGAAACACAAGTCTGAGACCTTTGAAAAGTTCAAGGAATTTCAGAATAAGGTAGAGAATCAACGTGACCGAAAAATAAAGTTCTTACGATCAGATCGTGGAGGAGAATATTTAAGTCACGAATTTGGTACACACTTAAGAAAATGTGGAATCGTTTCACAACTCACGCGCTGGAACACCTCGCGTAATGGTGTGTCCGAACGTCATAATCACACTCTATTGGATATGGTGCGATCTATGATGTCTCTTACAGATTTACCGCTATCATTTTGGGGATACGCTCTAGAGACAGCTACATTCACTTTAAATAGGGCACCGTCTAAATCCGTTGAGGCGACACCATTATGAATTATGGTTTGGGAAGAAACCTAAGCATGCCGTTTCTAAAAGTTTGGGGATGCGATGGTTATGTCAAGAAACTTCAACCTGAAAAGCTCGAACCCAAGTTGGAAAAATGCGTCTTCATAGGATACCCTAAGGAAACCATTCGGTATACCTTCTACTTAAGATCCGAGGGCAAGATCTTTGTTGCCAAGAACGGATCCTTTCTGGAAAAGAGTTTCTCTCGAAAGAAGTAAGTGGGAGGAAAGTAGAACTTCGATGAAGTACTACCTCTTGAGCAGGATAGTAGTGCAGCTTCGGAAAATGTTCTGTGATGCCTACACCAACCGAAGAGGAAATTAATGATGATGATCAAGGTACTTCGGATCAAGTTGCTCTTGAACCCGTGGGTCCACTAGGACACATTCCGCACTGCAGTGGTGCAGCAACCCTGTCCTCGGAAATCATGTTGTTAGACAACGGTGAACCTTCTCGAACTATGAAGAAGCGATGGCGGGCCGATTCCAACAAATGGCTTGAAGCCATGCAATCCGAGATAGGACCCATGTATGAAAACAAAGTATGGACTTTGACAGACTTGCCCGATGATCGGCGGCGATAGAAAACAAATGGATCTTTAAGAAGAAGGCAGACGCGGATGGTAATGTTACCATCTATAAAGCTCGACTTGTCGCTAAGGGTTATCGACAAGTTCAAGGGATTGACTATGATGAGACTTTCTCTCCCGTATGGCGAAGCTTAAGTCCGTCCGAATCATGTTAGCAATTGCCGCATACTATGATTATGAGATATGGCAGATGGACGTCAAAACAGCGTTCCTTAACGGATATCTTAAGGAAGAGCTGTATATGATACAGCCGGAAGGTTTTGTCGACCCTAAGAATGCTAACAAAGTAGCAAGCTCCAGCGATCCATTTATGGGCTGGTGGCGATCCATTTATGGGCTGGTGCAAGCATCTCGGAGTTGGAACATTCGCTTTGATGAGATGATCAAAGCGTTTGGGTTTATCTTGAGACTTATGGAGAAGCCTGCGTTTACAAGAAAGTGAGTGGGAGCTCTGTAGCATTTCTCATATTATATGTAGATGACATACTTTTGATGGGAAATGATATAGAACTCTTGGACAACATTAAGGCCTACTTGAATAAAAGTTTTTCAATGAAGGACCTTGGAGAAGCTGCTTATATATTAGGCATCAAGATCTATAAAGATAGATCGAGATGCCTCATAGGTCTTTCACAAAGCACATACCTTGATAAGATTTTGAAGAAATTCAAAATGGATCAGTCCAAGAAAGGGTTCTTGCTGTCTTTGCAAGGTGTGAGATTGAGCTCAGCTCAATGCCCGACCACGGCAAAAGATAAAGAAGAGATGGCGTCATCCCTATGCCTCAGCCATAGGATCTATTATGTATGCCATCTTTGTGTACCCGGACCTGATGTAAACCTTGCCGTAAGTTTGGTAGGAAGGTACCAAAGTAATCCCGCAAGGAACACTGGACAGCGGTCAAGAATATCCCGAAGTACCTGAAAAGGACAAAGGACATGTTTCTCGTTTATGGAGGTGACGAAGAGCTCGTCGTAAAGGGTTACGTCGACGCTAGCTTCGACACAGATCTGGATGACTCTAAGTCACAAACCGGATACGTGTATATGTTGAATGGTGGAGCAGTAAGCTAGTGCAGCTGCAAAGCGTGAAGCGTCGTGGCGGGATCTACATGTGAAGAGGAGTACTTGGCAGCCTCGGAGGCAGCGCATGAAGCAATTTGGGTTAAGGAGTTCATCACCGACCTAGGAGTCATACCCAATGCGTCGGGGCCGTTCAAACTCTTCTGCGTGACAACACTGGAGCTATTGCACTTGCCAAGGAGCCCAGGTTTCACAAGAAGACCAGGCACATCAAGCGTCGCTTCAATTCCATCCGTGAAAATGTTCAAGATGGAGACATAGAAATTTGCAAAGTGCATACGGATCTGAATGTCGCAGATCCGTTAACTAAACCTCTTCCGCGGGCAAAACATGATCAACACCAGAACTCTATGGGTGTTCGATTCATCACAATGTAACTAGATTATTGACTCTAGTGCAAGTGGGAGACTGTTGGAAATATGCCCTAGAGGCAATAATAAAAGGATTATTATTATATTTCCTTGTTCATGATAATTGTCTTTTATTCATGCTATAATTGTATTATCCGGAAATCGTAATACACGTGTGAATACATAGACCACAACATGTCCCTAGTAAGCCTCTAGTTGACTAGCTCGTTGGTCAACAGATAGTCACGGTTTCGACTATGGACATTGGATGTCATTGACAACGGGATCACATCATTAGGAGAATGATGTGATGGACAAGACCCAATCCTAAGCATAGCACAAGATCGTAGTTCGTTTTTGCTAGAGCTTTTCCAATGTCAAGTATCTATTCCTTAGACCATGAGATCGTGTAACTCCGGATACCGTCACGAGTGCTTTGGGTGTACCAAAGCGTCCACAACGTAATCTGGGTGACTATAAAGGTGCACTACAGGTATCTCCGAAAGTGTCATTGGGTTGACACGGATCAAAGGCTGGATTTGTCACTCCGTGTTACGGAGAGGTATCACTTCAGGCCCCACTTTCGGTAGTGCATCATCATAATGAGCTCAAAGTGACCAGAATTAATAAGTCACGGGATCATGCATTACGGTACGAGTAAAGAGACTTGCGGTAACGAGATTGAGCGAGGTATTGGGATACCGACGATCGAATCTCGGGCAAGTAACATACCGATTGACAAAGGGAATTGTATACGGGATTGTTTGAATCCTCGACATCGTGGGTTCATCCGATGAGATCATCGAGGAGCATGTGGGAGCCAACATGGGTATCCAGATCCCGCTGTTGGTTATTGCCCGAGAGCCGTCTCGGTCATGTTCACGTGTCTCCGAACTCAGAGGGTCTACACATAAAGGTTCGGTGACGCTTAGGGTTGTATGAATATGAGTATGCAGTATGCGAATGTTGTTGAGTCCCGGATGAGATCCCGGATGTCACGAGGAGTTTCGGAATGGTCCGGAGGTAAAGAATTATATATAGGAAGTGGTATTTCGCCATCGGGAAAGTTTGGGGTCA
The DNA here is from genome assembly GCA_021605145.1 of Aegilops bicornis. Classification (NCBI taxonomy): domain Eukaryota; kingdom Viridiplantae; phylum Streptophyta; class Magnoliopsida; order Poales; family Poaceae; genus Aegilops; species Aegilops bicornis. The sequence goes on along the minus strand of JAHIAL010000075.1, from coordinate 1,641,100 downwards.
CCGGTGTTGCACCGGGACCCAGGAAGGGTCCCGGGGTCCACCGGGTGGGGCCACCCATCCGGAGGGCCCCTTGGGCTGAAGTGGGAAGGGAACCAGCCCATAGTGGGCTGGTGCGCCCTTGGCCCACCCCTGCGCCTAGGGGTTGAAACCCTAGGGTGGGGGCGCCCACTGCCTTGGGCACTCCTCCCTTGGCCGGGCGCCCCCTTGGGAGATGGGATCCCCAAGGGCGGGCGCCTTCGGGGCCTATATAAAGGAGGGAGGAGGGCAACCGCACCCTGAAGTTCTGGCGCCTCCCTCCCCCTGCTACACCTCGTCCTCCTCCCGCAGCAGCTTGGCGAAGCCCTGCTGGAGTTCTGCTGCATCCACCACCACGCCGTCGTGCTGCTGGATCATCATCAACCTCTCCTTCCCCCTTGCTGGATCAAGAAGGAGGAGACGTCTCCCGTCCCGTACGTGTGTTGAACGCGGAGGTGCCGTCCGTTCGGCGCTAGGATCTCCGATGATAGGATCACGGAGAGAACGACTAGTTCATCCCCGTTCTAGTGAACGCTTCCGCTCGCGATCTACAAAGTGGTATGTAGATGCAAACTCACTCCCTTGACTCGTTGCTAGATGAACTCATAGATAGATTTTGGTGAAACCGTAGGAAATTTTTTAATTTTCTGCAACGTTCCCCAACATCTACAAGCTTAAGACTCGCTCTGATGGTTCTCTTGAGCGCTACAAAGCTCGTCTTGTGGCCCGTGGATTTCAGCAGGAGCAGGGGCGCGATTATGATGAGACTTTCGCTCCTGTGGCCCACATGACCCTTTGTCCGCACTCTTCTTGCTGTGGCTTCGTTCGTCGGTGGTCTATCTCCCAACTTGATGTTCGTAACGCTTTTCTCAATGGTGAGTTGCGTGAGGAGGTTTATATGCAGCCACCACCGGGTACTATGCTCCCCGATGGTATGGTCATGAGGGCTTCACGCTCTCTATATGGTTTCAAAGCAGGCCCCTTGCGCTTTGGTTTGAGCGCTTTCGCATCTGTGGTGGCTGCGGCTGGTTTCTTGCCCAGTGACCATGATCCCGCTGTTTGTTCACACGTCTCCTCGTGGTGGGACTCTTCTCCTTCTCTATGTTGATGACATGATCATCACTTTGGTGACGACACTTGATTACATCGCCTTTTGTTAAGGCCCGCCTTCACGAAAGCAGTTCCTCATGACCGATCTTGGTCCTCTTTGCTATTTTCTTGGGATTGAGATCTCCTCCACCTCGATGGCTTCTACATCTCTCAAGAGAAATACATTCAGGATCTTCTTGCTCGAGCTGCTCTCATTGATGACCGCCTTTGTTGTGACTCCTATGGAACTCAACGTTCAGCCGTGCCTCGATGGTGACCCTCTTCCTAATCCCACTCGCTATCGTCACCTCGCTTGGTAGCCTTGTCTATCTTCATTTACGCGTCCCGACATCTCCTATCCCGTTCACATCCTCGAGTCGGTTTGTTTCATTTCACCTCTGTCCACTATAGTCACATCCTCCGTGTTCTCTGATATCTTCGTGGCACGATCTCTCAGCCTTTTTTCTTTCCTCGCTCCAGTTCTCTTCAGCTCGGGCTTACTACGATGCTACAGGCTAGTGATCCCTCCGATCGGCCTTCATTTGCCCCTCTGTGTCTTTCTTGGTGGCTCTCTCGATTGCACAGAAGACAAAGAAACAGACTGCAGTTTCTCGCTTCGAGTACGGAGGTGAGTTGCGAGCCATGGCTATGTTGACGGCTGAGGTGATCTCGTTGCGATGGTTACTTGAGGATTTTGGTGTGTTGGCTACTACCTCGACTCCCTTCTTGTACCGAGCGATCTTGGTGCTATCGGTATTATACGCGTGAACGGTGAAGCATGATCTCACCAAGCACATCGGTGTGGATGCCCACTTTGTGCGTCTTTCTTGTGCAGAGATCGGAGACTCTCGCTCTTCACTATGTGCCCTCGAGATTCTGAGTTGGCTGACTTCTTCACGAAGCTACAGACTCGGCGCATCATTCCTTTTTCCTCTCAAACTCGGTGTTGTTGATCCACCATGAGTTTGAGGGGGTGTTAGATGTGTATAGTCCTTTTCGGTATATCCCGTTGTATAAGGGGTTTTCTGCACTGACACACATGTATATATGTACTCGGCCTTTGGCCCTCAGTAAAATCGATTGCTCATTATCCAATGTAGCTAAGGGCGAAGATGGAACGGCGGGACGCCGTGCTACAATGGCGGTCGTGTGAGATCTTTGGAACCGGCTTGGCACACGAAATGCAACCGCGATGTCTGGATCTTTGGAACCGGCGGTCATTGCGGCCGGGCGGGCTGCAACACTAGTTTTCTTTTCTTTGAAGCGACCGCCAGCGATGCTACAACCTCATCGACGAATGCTACCACCATCAACGGCAAGAGCTGCAATCAGCGATGGCTTGCTACAACCTGCTTCCGTGAGCAGCGGTGAACCGGCGGCGATGCTACAACCTCATCAAAAAATGCTACCACCGTCAACGGCAAGAGCTGCAAGCAGCGACGGCCAGCTACAACCTGCTTCATTGAGCGGCGGTGAACCAGAGGCGGCGTCTTGCAACCTCATCGACAAATGCTACCACCGTCAATCGGCAAGAGCTGCAAGCGGCGGTGACGGTGAGCTACAAACTGCTTGAATGAGCGGAAGTGAACCAGCGAGATGCTACATCCGGCGGTAGGAATGCTTCAATGGCGAGCAGGAAAAGCTTCAAAAGGTGATGATGTTTTTCTGCGACCGGTCTGCGGCGGCTGTTGGTGCTTCAACGGCGATCGCTGGAACTGCAACGACGGGGTGGCGGAGCTGAGACGGCGTGCCCCGTTGAGCAATCACGGTGCGGTCGGGGAGCTGCAATGGCGCCGCTTCGCGTCTGACAAAGAACGACGAGCTTCTTTGCCGGGAGGTCGCGCACTCGAAGCCAGCGAAGGCGACAGGGGGGAGTTCTTTGCTGCATCGCAGGGGGACGAGGGCGGGATCAAGGGAAGAGAGATGCGAGTGGAGGAATGGAGAATTTTTCCTTCAGGGGGAGTCGTGACTCGTGAGGCAGGGGAGGAAGAAGATCGTGTGGGAGGGAGAGAAAAGAGGATCCGACAGTTACGCGTTTGTCAAATCGAGGGTTGTCTTTGGACCGGCCGAAAGTTTCAGCCGGCAGACCGGCGCCTATCACCCGCCTAAAATGATACTCCATCCGTCCCAAAATATAAGAACGTTTTCAAGACTATGCTAGTGTTAAAAACGTTCAAAAACTCTTGGACGAGAGGGAGTAGTAGATAATAGTATTACGGAGCGCTACGATTGCGATCTTGCAATTCAGCATGGTAACGACCTCCCATGGGCTTCGATCCCAGCAACAAAGATCGCGAAACAACATGGCAACAACAATTACTGATCTTGGTGGGTCTTGCAAGACAATAGTTCTACTCAAGTGATCTCTTTTTACGCCCGTCTGGATGTCTTTGCCGAAGAATCCTACAAAAAAGCCATACACAGTCAACATGAGAAGAAAGCCAAACAGATAGGTATAGTGATGAGGCATGATTGCGGTCCTTTCATCCCTCCCCCATCCCTCGCGTCGCCCCTAGGGCGACTTCGGGCGTTTAGGTTAGCCCCGCCCCACCCCACCCCCACCTCGCCGCCACCGAGACGACTGGCCCGAAAGCTCGCTGGGCGCCGGGAAGGTGGCGGGGTCTTCAGCCTCCTTCTTCTCGGAGACCTTGGATCGAGGGCGGCCTCGCTGGCATGGCGGGCGCCTGTGCAGGATCATGTGGCGTGCAGGTGAATGGTTGGCATTCGAGGGCTCGGCCGTGAGGACGGCGAGCCGCAGGTAGTGGTCGAGCGCGCTGGAGCTTCCGTGCCAGATCTGAAGGTATTGCCCCTCCTTCCATGCTTCCTTCTTAGTCCCGTTCGGCTTTGGATCTTGCCGGATCCGCCTCCGTGTGTTCGGTGGAGCAGATCGGTGTCCGAGGGAAACCTTGGCCGCTTTGGTCGGCCGGGCAATGGGGCGACGCCACCTTCTCGGAGCCGCTTTCCTCCTTGGGGGCGCTCTTGAGGACACCATCTCTCCACTCCGACTCCATGTCCGGGTGAAAGCCCAAGATACGATACGGATCGGCGTCGGCGGCGCCTTTGCACCGTAACCTTCTGTAGGGCGGCACCGGGGACATTGGGTTAGGATGCGAGGGTCTGCAGATGAGGGGTGGGGTGTGCTGCCTCCTTTTGGTGGAGCGGTGTTTCGTTCTACATATTCTTGGCGGCGGCTCTTGGCCGCATGGAGCGATGGAAGCTTACGCGTCGAGATGTGTGGTGAAGGACACGCACAGGAGGTCAACGCTGTCTGGCGTCGTGGTGGCGTCGGCGACAGCTAGACCGGGCAAGGTCGATGTAGCAGTACAACTATGAAGATGGATTGGTGGCAGGTGGCTGTGGCGGCCTCATACCCGGCAGACGTCCTGGTTGAGGAGCATGCCGGACTGGTGGGTGCCCATACCCGGCAGGCGTCTTGGTTGGGACCTCAAATCTTAGATGTTAGGTTTGGCTGCGAGGTCTGTTTGGTATTAGGCCCAGACTATCAGCGCTCCTTCATCAACTAGATAGGAGTAGCGACAGATATTGCTTAGATGGTGGCTTTGGTCTTACTGTTGTACGACTTTGTAAGGCCTTGTGTTAATAATTAATAAAATGGCTGTATGCATCGTCCAGATGCAGAGGCCGGGGTATTCCTCCTTTTCTAAAAAAATAGTGATGGGGCATGGTTTTTTTTTTTTTCCAAAAAAAAATCAGAGGGGTACAATATCAGCAACCTTTGCAGAGAACATATCTTCCAAGTCTTTGGGAATAGTAATTCAGCCTTTGCACACACTGGCGGAGAGCTTGGGACACATCTTAGGAGGGCAAATGGGCTGGGGGCAACCAACATCAGGTTTAGGCTAGATTTCTATGAATCTATGGGCAGTTTACTCATGATAATATGAACAAATCTCTGGGCAGGGGCGATGGCCAGGGCGGACCCAGAAAAAATATTGAGAGGGGGCAAATATATTTGGCCATATTTATGAACCAACAAAGCAAGTCGCTATATAAAATTTAAACATAGACATGTTCATTTATTCTTCATGTAGTAACCTAATTCAATGAAAAGTGATAGAAAACTAACCATTTGCAATAAATTGACTTGCATCAATATGATAATAACTTATTCTGAAGTTGCAAAGGAGCATTGACACATTGTACATATAACATACAACCTGCAAGAAAAAAAGCAATGTCAAATAAAGAGAGATAACTTGATGGGATTACATGATTTCTGTTTGGCCATTGAGCGTTTGTAGAAAGTAAGATACTAAAATTTATGTTCACAGATAAAACTGTTTGAACTGACATAATCACCCAAGTAAGTAAATATACATAACTTGATGAGATTACATGATTTCTGAGTTAGAAATTGCAAAAAAAAGAAATTTGGAAAAGAAAAGAACACTGGATAAAGATACGGCTTACCTTGGTATCAATTGGAATTAGGGAATTGCATAATTAAGGTCCCCGTTTGGTGATGTGATTGTGCAGCCGCAGCGGCGGCGGCGTTGCAAGGCCGCGAGGCGGCGCGAGCCGCGGTGGACGGGCGCAACAAATGGACGACTGGAGGACCCCATGAGCGGCGAAGTAGGGGAGTCCGTGATTCCGTTCCGTGCCTGGCTACATGCCCGTGTAAACCTGAAATCTGGCCACGATTGAGTTTTTTCTTTTCTTTTGAGAGGTAGGCAATGAGGACGTGCGTAGGCTGCAGGCTGAAGCAATTCCTATTTGTTTAATGGGCTTCTTGTTTTGAGTTTAGATTACGTGGGCTTCCAAAATTACCCAAAGAACAGAGCTGAGTGGGGGCAAGGTGTTGGGCTGAGTGGGGGCACGTATCTATACATACGAACAAGTATATACGTGGATGAAAAAATCGAGTGGGGGCAGCTGCCCCCACAGTCTCCAACGTAGGTCCGCCCCTGGCGATGGCCAGGTTGATCTCCACTAAGCTCCGCCACTGTTTGCAGACATATTTCCATGTCTTTGGCTTCAGCAGCATGGGCTCTGCATAGATTAATTATGTAAAAACATAACACTTTAGAAGAACGCCATTGAGGAAATGATGAATTTATTTTAAAAGAACATTTAATTTGCTTTAATTTTCTGTCATACTACTAGTGATGTTATTATAATTAACTAACTAGCACATTTCATAGTCTTTAATAAGTAACAGAGATAGTAATGAGCATTGATGTTTTTTCCCTGCTAATATGAGCAATTTTTTTGATTTTGAACGAAGGGCTATTTTGTATCTGAGCAAAAAGTGGCCCGTTAGTCTGATGAATTCCTAAACGGCTGTAGTTTCTGGAATCTGGATGGTATTGATCAAGTGTGCAGTTTGTCGGGTGTAGATGGTATTGAGGTGCGCTCCGTATAGCTACATGGAATGATTTGTCAGTGTATTATCTGCATTTGCTATCTCGCTGCTGCTAAAACTGATGCAGGTGAGTAAAATGACAACGTTTTGTGTGCCTGTGCAAATCAATGTGCCCATCCCTTGCTGGCAACAAACCTTGTAGATCTTTTATTTTGTATTCCTTTAGATAATAAAATCAACGTATTATCTGCATTCGCCATTCTTAAAACTGCTCTCAAATGGAAACGAATTTGCAACGATTGTGTAGATGAAAAAGTTGCACCTATTCATAAGCTTTCCAACTGTATATTATAGGCTACATTCCGATGAACGGTTTAAAAGTTTCGTGTATACCGTTAAAAACATGTTTTTACATATTAAAAAAAATTCAAGTTGATGAGAATATGAAAAAATGATCAATACGGGAAAGTTGTGTATGTTCAACAGCTTTCCATCGGTATATCATTTGCTCAATTCCGGATAGTGTTTGGGGAGTTACGGGCAAAAAACAGCTGGAGAAAAACAGAGTGAAGTTCAAACAGACATGCCCCAGAAGTTGAACTACTTCACGCAATGCATTTTTGAAGCCTCTGTTTTCGCGATGAGGGCAGAACTATGATCTCTCCATTTTCAAAATTACTTAAAAAATGACTGGGAATTGGAGAAAACTTTCTATATGAAGAAGTTTCACATTTTTTATAGCTTTTCAACGGTATACTATTTGCCCCATTCCGACAAAGTTTGCACAAATTACGACAAAAATCGTATTCAGCCATTTTCAAGGTTGACTAAAAACCATAAAGAATTGGGAGAAACTATCTATATATATATATTTTTGTATTTGTTCAAGATTTTCAACGCCATATCATTTGTTGCATTCTGATGAACCATTGAAAAATTAACTAAAAATACAAACTGTGAGGAACTTCGACTGTTTTCTAAATTACTCTTAAACCTTTACAATTAAAAAAACTTTCTATATGAAAAAGAAGCGCGTTTTCATAAGCTTTGCAGCGCCATATTATTTGCCTCAATCGGATTATCCGTTTAGAGAATGGCTCGCAAATATGAACTCGACAGTTCGGTTTATGAAATTCTATGATTTCTCAAATTACCCTTTAAATGTATGGAATTTGGGAAAACTTCGTATATGTGGAATGAGCGGATTTGCAGCAGCTTTCCAACCCATATTATTTTCCCCATTCCAATAAACGGTTTAAAAATGAGTTCGAAAATACGATTCACATTTTTGTATGAAGAAAAAACGGTTTTCAAAACTGCTCTTAAACCGTTTACATTTTGCTAAAAATTTAACTTAGATCATGATACTCGTGTCCATAATTTCCCAATGGTATATATCGCAAGCCCCATTTGGACAACGTTGGCAGAAGTTCAACCTAGTACCTGGGGAAGTTCAAGTACTACTCTTTGGGACGGTCGTGTAGTTATCGAATATTTTCTCATCCCGTGATCAGAATATATATACACACACATATTCACTCATATGTACGCACGCAAGCAATATTCTATCACTAGTAGAAAGGGGCATTTGTCCTGGTTCGTAAGGCCTTTTAGTCCCGGTTCTTGAACCGGACTAAAGGGTCATAGATTACTAATGCCTCCACCCTTTAGTCCCGGTTCTAACACGAATGGGACTAAAGGCCTCTCCACGTACATCATGCGAAAGCAGCCCAGTAGTAGCCTTTGGTCCCGGTTGGTGACATGAACCGGGACCAAAAGGCTTCCACTTGTCAGCAGCTAAGGTTTTTCTTTTTTTTAAAGAAAAAGTGGCTGGTTTAGGGGTTTTGGGGGTTAGTTTTAGGTTGTTATTAGCTAGCTAATAGAGAGAAGTGTCCTCTCTTATACTGCTATGTTCATTTCACCCGCTGATATATAATAACTCATGCATGCTCGCATCATACATCATCATATATAATAACAAGTCCTACTAATCATGCATCATCATACAACTTCTACTCGTTATTAATAACAAGTCATATGATCATCATCCTCATAGTCATCGAACCCAACCCTACATAATTGTTCTTAGCACATGATCATCAGTATTAGGTAGGACCTAAACATCCTTAAGGTAAAATAGCATAAGACAATATATACCCTGACTCTCCATTATGAAGAATGGAGATCATCCACATCTCCAATTCTTGCGCTTCGCCTCCTTTTGCTTGCAAGAAGCTCTTACGACTGTCCATACATTTTTTCCATTCTTTGATTGTCATGTCTCCACTTCTTTTAGAAATCCGGTATGGACAATCGAGATCTGTGGGACGACACAGTTGTATGTTCAAAACATCAAGGCGACCGTGCGTATACATCGAGATGAGGCACACAATCATTCGGGATTATCTGTTGAAAAACATAGTAATAACCCGTGAGTTAGCAATGATGTACTAGTTTTAGAAGTATTTAAAAAAAGATGCAGGGATGTCGTAATAGTAAAAAATCTTACCAGGGTATCTCCATGGTAGTTACCGTAGTTCAACACGTGCACTAGTGGCACGTATTGACCATAATGTTGAGGAGTTCGATTGTAGACATTGTAATTCTCAAGATCAGTATAAAATGCGATCAGATGATTTTTCTCCTTATAAGTTAATTCGGGAGCCATCGGTTGTAGTGGGTTTTGTCTACCATTTTTCGCACATTCTTTGAAGAATGAAAATAAGCTGTCAATGGAAACAAGCTGTCAACTATTTTGAAATAAACAATATAAATTACTTAATAACTATGTTAAGCTCACATGGGGAAGAATTGAAGGTGTATCCACAAGGACCCAAATGCCCATATTGTCTTGCTAGATTGTAGGATCACCAAGATCCATGGTGACAAGCATACCCTCATCAAAACCATACATCTTGCAAAGTGCTTCCCAATTTTTGCAACCAAAATGGGTTACACTCTCAGCATTGTACATCTTTACTTGAAAATCCACACCATGATGGGTCCTTAGGAGAATTGTTTTGGTTTCCATACTTTCATTGTCTTCAAAACCCATCCTCTCCAAGACATAGCGTCTTGCATAGCATGGGATAAGCTAGTCGAATTGGACAAGATGAAAAATACACGTTAAAATAGTTGAAGTCGTGCTTAATTACGAAAAAACTATTGTCGTTGCTAGGTAATACCGATATGAACATCGAAGGTCTCCTCGAGCTTAATGTCAAGCGCCGATCTTCGCCCAAAATTTCAATGAACCTATCACACATACCTCGGTCGTCGTGGCACCAGTCGCACTCCCCCGGGCGGTTTTCGTCGTCCGAGTACGACATTTCCGGCCTAAGTTCATAATTCAAATATTAAATATATGTACTAAAAAACCTAAATTAGATCATTATTATTAATCACGGGTCGGTGATGGTACGTAGGTCCTCCTTTCATTCCCGAGTGCATTATTACAACAAATTGTCTAGCACACGGGAATGAAGGAGAAGCTACTAATGACGGCGTGGATGATGGAGGGGGCTCCTAGATTTCTGCATAGAGTGCTCTTCAATTTTAGCATTCAAAGTAGGAGTACTTTTCCAATATGAGCATTCAATAAGCAAAACCAAATCGTAAAATAAAGTAGTATTCAAATTAGCATGCATTCAATTATAACCAAAAGTACATCATCTCTTGTGTCCGTACATCGTCAATACTCCTCGAATACTATCATACATATAGCATCGCTAATTAATACAACTAGAACCGTGAGCGCCTGACGGGTATCATCGCTGGCGGTGGACACCCAAAGATAAGGAACGGTCACAGAATCATAGCTCAGTGAGATCCACGAAGAAGCGCCGTGTATTGTCAAACCTGCCCTCCAACGGAACCATGTAAGCGACGGACGTGCTCGCCCCTCCTCGCTGACACGGTGACGTACCACGCCCACGGTGTTCGAAGCCTCGGCACCGCCATCGCCCACGCGACCGCCACCAAATAAGGATCGGGTCAACAACGGGCTGCCTCCTCACCAACCCACGCCCCCGGAAGGTAGCACCTCCCAATACCAGCCCAAGTGAGCTCAGTCCCGAACATGGCCCTGACCAAGCAGGCCTCCACCACCGCCGAGTCGACGACGACGAGGATGCTGGATAGGCATCATCGACGTCGATGCGGGAACTACTTCTATATATAGTTAAATAAAGTAGTTTTATTAATTAAATCAACTAGTTAAACTACTAAGCACTTACTATAAATAAATAAAGTAGTACTTCTTAAAAATAAACTACTTCTATATATAGTAAAATAAATTGGTTTATTAAATCAACTAGCTAGTTCAACTATATACGAAGCACTTACTATAAATAAAATAAAGTACTACTTACTAAAATAAACTAGTTCAACTATAGTTCTATTATTTTTCTAACTAATTTTCCTATACATACACAATAAATTGACAAAGAAAATACTATGAACAACATGAAAATTTTGACATCTAAATTACTTACACAATATGAAAAAAATTGACATCTAAATTACAACAGAAAAAATCATAAAAATTTGACATCTAAATTACAACAGAAAAAATCATAAAAAAATATAACACAATATGAACAAATGAATTACACAATATGAAAAAATCTAACAGAAAAATCTATGAACTACACATCTAAATTACTACACATCTAACAAAAAAACAATGAACTACAAAAAAATCATTAAAATTCTATGAACAAAATTAGAACAGAAAAAAATCATAAAAATTTGACATCTAAATTACTTACACAATATGAAAAAAAAATTGACATCTAAATTACAACAGAAACAAATCATAAGAATTTGACATCTAAATTACAGCAAAAAAATCATAAAAAAATCTAACACAATATGAACAAATTAATAACACAATATAGAAAAAAATCTAACAGAAAAATCTATGAACTACACATCTAACAAAAAAATCTATAAACTACAAAAAAATCTAACAAAATCAACTACACATCTAAATTAACTACTACTAACATCAAATTAAATTAGTTGCTAACGGCGACGGCGACGGCGACGGTGACGGCGTGGTGCGGCGCGGGCGGGCAGGGCGGCGACGCGTCGTCAAGTGGCGGGTATGGCGCTGGCCGGGCGGCGCTGGACGGGCGGCGCGGATGGGCCGGGAGATGGATTCGCCCGTCGGGAGAGCAGGTCAAGAAGATATTGAAGTGGGATGGGCGGTTTCTGAAATTTTCCTAAGTGCTACTTATAGTGAAGGCATTGGTCGGTTAGGCACCAATCGGGACCAATGTTACCTTTAGTCCCGGTTGGCGCCCAACCGGGACCAAAGGCCTCTTGAGCAGCCCAAAGAGGCGGAAGCAGAGGCCTTGGTCCCGATTGGAGGCTCCAACTGAGACTAAAGGGGGCATTGGTACCGGTTGGTGCCACGAACCGCATTCAATGCACCCTTTTAGTTCCTGGTTGGCGCCACCAACCGGGACTAAAGGCTTCTTTGCCGATCAAGGCTGCACGAAAGTTTAGTCCCACCTCGCTAGCCGAGGGAGCTCGAGAGTGGTTTATAAGCCCCAGTCAGCTGCGCCTCGAGGCTCCTCTCAAATGCAGGCTTACGGGCCTAAACTCACTATATGTGCCTGTGGGCCTATTGGGCCTGTAGCGGGCCTGAATCCTGGCCCATTGTTGGGTTTCTAGTCGTATTCAGGCCATGGTAGCCCTTTAGGTGGCACTTTTTTTATTTTATTTATTTTATTTTTTGCTTTGAATTATTTATTTTATTTTGATTTTTGCTTTTTTATTTTTTTCTTTTAGCTCAGATTAATTATAATCTTTCTAATTACTTATTTATTTTCTTTTATGATAATTTTTTGCTATTAACGTTTGTAAATAAAAATTCTAATTACTTATTTATGTTCTTTTATGATAATTCTTTTTGTTTTTAATGTTTTGAACAGAATTCTAATTACTTATTTATTTTCTTTTATGATAATTCTTTTTGATTTTAATGTTTTGAACATAATTCTAATTACTTATTTATTTTCTTTTATGATAATCCTTTTTGCTATTAAAGTTTGTAACAAAATTCTATATAATTTTAGTTTCAATAATACTAGAGCTTTATAAAAGCTTTTTAGTTGATTCCTTTCAAGCATCAGTTCTAAGGCTGTTACAAAGGCATTTTATTTGGTACAGGTTTTAAGGCGCCACGAGCATTTTAATTTTTAAAATTTGCCCTGCCATGAACCCGGTAAAAGAGTTTTTAGTTGATTCTTTCTGCAGCTGTTTTTTAGTCCCACCTCGGCCATGGCGAGAGGCACTCGCAGTGGTTTATAAGCCCCGAAAGTGCAGAGACGATGCGTAAGAGGCTCACGTTAACTCAAGACGTTGCTTAGCTTTAAGCCTTGAGGAATAGGGTAGACTGCACGGAGCTATGTGCAGTGCAGTTTACACTATTCGAAAGGCTTGAAGCTAATTAACGAGCATTGCGCCTTTTTTTTTATTTTTAAAGACTTATTACAACTCAGAAATAAATCAAAAAAAAATATAGCAGAAAAGAAAAAAACTATATAAAAACTACTCAGAAATAAATAGAAGAAAAAATAGTTGTGATTAACTTTACTAAAAAAATGAGCATAGATGCGCTTATAGAGAAAGTTAGACCTAAATTCATAATAAATTTCTACTAACTTCAGAGAAATTCAATATGAATTTAGGTCAAATTTCACGTATAAGGGCATCTATTTTCACTTTGAGAGGAGCTCAACAAGGCAGAGAGGGAGGGGCTTATAAACGGGTGTGAGCGCCCTTCGGTTGGCGAGGTGGGACTAAACTCGATCAAGAACGAGACCAACCCTTTAGTCCCGGGTTCGTGCCACCAACCGGGACTAATGGGTTGCCTTTGGTCCCGGTTCGTCCCCACCAACCGGGACCAATGGTGGTGGTTGTGAGAGGACCATTGGTCCCGGTTCGTCCCCACCAACCGACCAAAAGGTCTGACGTAATCCGGACCAATGGCCACGTGGCTTGGCCGCCTGGGCTCACAAACCGGTCCAATGCCACCATTGGTCTTTGCTTCCGATCGAACCGACTAATGGGCTTCAATTCGACTGGACCATTGCCCCCTTTTCTACTAGTGTATCCCTATGGGCATCGTCGAAAAACTGAGCCGTCATATAATCTTGAGATTAACAAAGTCGCCAAAGACCGCCTTTATAATCGATGAGAACGTCTTCTCCCACTGAGCGCATATACCAAAAAGATCTAAAAAAATCCAGAAAAATGCAAACACCAGTTTCAAGTCTTGGATTTGAACTTTGTTGGGCTGCGGATAGCATTGTCCTTCAAACCATCCAACTACAGGTTGCCACATAGGGATGACACATTCGGTTAGGGGTCCCTCTTGACCCGATTGTTTTTTTCCTATAAACATTATATATAGCAGTAAAACCTGGCAAAATTTCCTCAAAATTTCCTCAAAAACATATTGAAAAAATCTTCCTGAATTTGAAAATTGTTCATGAATTCGAAAAATGTTCATCCAAAGAAAAGAATCGTGAATAAAAAAACGTTCGTGAACTTTAAAATTGTTCACCAATTCAAAAAACGTTCATGGAGATCACAAAAAGATCATGAATTCGACAACCACGAATTAGAAAAAATCGTTCGTGAAATTAAGAATTCATGAATTATAGGAAATGATCTTAAATTTTAAAATGGTTCGTGAATTTAAAAAGTTTGTGCAAATCAAAAAGAGTTTATGAATACAAAAAATAGTGATTTTGAAAAATCACAAATTCAAAAACATTTTGCGTAAATTTAAAAGGTTCATGAATTCAAAAAAATTGTGTGGGGCTGGGTGGGGGATGCCGCTACTTTCTAGGGTCGGGATAATTTAGGCACAAGAAAGTGATAGCTCACTCAACACAGGTCCCACTCGTCATAATAAGCAGTCATGGCCATGGCCCACCTATCATACGCGCCCTACATGTCGAAAGATCTTCGGCCCCATGTGTCAGTAATTGAGCAGGTTATGGTCGACTGCTTTGACCAACCTGTTTTGGGCTTTTGTGAGAGGGATGGGTGGTGGAGGGATAATAGTGAGGAAAGCTAGATGCCATGGGCAAAACTGAGTAGAGCTAAGGAACTCGAGGGCACAGAAATATAAATCCATTAATATATTTCCTTTATTGAAAATTAAAACACAAGCAAAGATAGATACCTCAAAAACTATGAAGTGAAACACAAAAGGTATATGGACACATATTATATGTGCAAAAGATGTACACGTAAAAAAAACATCGAAGTGGAAAGAGTAAAATAATACTTGTTTATTTAGTCTCTTATAGACAAACTATGTTGTACTTTCTAGGGGCTGGTATATCCCTAGAGATGATGAACAAAGAGGTATGCATAGCAGCTTCCCTAGAGTTCATGAATTCATGATGATATGGTGGCAGAGTTTGCAAGGTCCTTGTCGGCGTGAGCGACTCTGGAATCAAATATGTGCATCTCTTCATATTGACGCACTCGCACTTAAGGCCCTTCCCAGTGCTCCACGGTGGACAGATGCTAAGCATGCCACATAAGCGAAAAAATGACATGGCATAACAATTAAGAAGGAGAGAAAGCACTTTGGTGACCCCAAGAATAACCAATGCCAAGCGCGTGAACCTAGGCAAACCACTTAAATGAAACAATTTGACCAATGGATGAAAGACTTTAGGTGATCACTCATTAAATATAGTGTGCTTAGCAACAACAAGTTAAGCACCTATGCATTGGGAAGTTGAGTTGCTAAGGTATTTAATGCACTTAGCACCTCATCTAAGCACCTTTGCATTGGAAGAGGTCTAATAGGCAGACACAAAAACACACGCATGGAATTATTTCAAAGGTATAATTGAACCAAATGTATTTCCCTTTTTATATCTAACTACATGTTTTTTTTTGCGGAAAAACTTCCAATCTATTCATCTTCAATCATGGCAGTACAACGAATACCAGAAATAAAAATTACATCCAGATTCGTAGACCATCTAGCGACGACTACAAGCACCGAAGCGAGCCGAAGGCGCGCCGCCGTCATCGCCCCTCCATCGCCGGAGCCACGCACAACTTGTTGTAGCAGACAGTCGGGAAGTCGTCGTGCTAAGGCCCCATAGGACCAACACCCCAGAGCAGCAATCATCGCCGATGAAAAAAATAACGTAGATCGGAAGGATCCAAATTGAAGACACACGAAC
Source organism: Aegilops bicornis (assembly GCA_021605145.1). NCBI lineage: Eukaryota > Viridiplantae > Streptophyta > Magnoliopsida > Poales > Poaceae > Aegilops > Aegilops bicornis. The sequence goes on along the minus strand of JAHIAL010000075.1, from coordinate 1,625,446 downwards.
GTAGACGAACAATGACGAGATCCGAGCAAATCCACCAAAGATAGATCTGCCAGAGACACACCTCCACACGCCCACCAACGATGCTAGACGCACCGCCGGAACGGGGGCTAGGCGGGGAGACCTTTATTCCATCTTCAGGGAGCCGCCGCCGTCTCGCCTTTTGTTTCCGTTGTTGCTGCTCGACGTCCAAGGGAAGGAGTAACCATCTAAACTTTGCATTGTAACATATCAACTCGCTAGTCTTTAACACATCAATTAATACATGTTAACTATGACTACGGTTGATTATTAATAATTTCTTGTAAAGTCACAAAATATATACCTTGGCACGGCTTCCTTGCTTTTCTCCATCACCCTGAGGAGGGAGAAAAATTTAGAACATGGAGGGCTAAAAAGTTTGTACGGGTTCATAGTTTGTCATTGTAGCTTGCCAAGGAAGAAGTTGTCAACGAAGAGTGGACAATAACCTGGCCTATGAGCGTGGGAACTGCATGATGGACCACATATTGCGCGTCTACGACGCCAACCCGCTCTTCGGGATCCTGACAGTTCAAAAGAGAAATCAAATCAAATCAGCAAACTCAATTGAAGAGTTATTATTAATCGTTTCTTCATAAATAATAAGTACCAGACAGTCAATTTATTTGTGTATTAGACTATGCTTACGCTGACGCATCTCCAGAAATTGAAGTCCAGGCCCCATCCATGAACCAGGTCACTCTGCATATATACACATCTCCATTCTTGTTTCAGTATAGAAAAGAAACCGGATGACATGCATGCAAAGTCATAATAATCACGAGTCCAACCAACAGACCTGGATCATATGCCACACGCATCTCCAAGCATCCCTGGAGAAGACCGGTGCCATCACCTCCACGAACCTGTAAATCCTACATACACATTATCACACACAACAAGAAGAGAACTCCCAGCCCCAGGTGAGCGAACGACTCCACACTTACCCGCTGCATGGTCGCCGGTGCACGTCGGGGCAGTGTCGCCCCCCTAAGTCCGTCCTGTTCATGTCAAATAATCCGATTTTCGTTAAGAGACCGTGTCATTGTGCAAAACATTCGCCTTTTCGAGAACCGAATGGAATAGGGTGCCCAAGTACATGGTGCTCCATACTCCTACACAAGATTCATCGAGTTTGCATCATTAACCGGTCCTGCTTACTTGTGCATCTCACCCTCGTCTCGCTTCAAGGTAACGTCGTAGTCGTCGAAGTAGCTGTCTTTCTTCTCCCCCCCGGTCATGTCCAGCCCCGGCTGTGAGATCTCCAGCCCGTGCTTCCTCACGATTTCCACGTACCTGCAATCAGAACGCCGCAGACGTTACACACAGGGTTAAAAATTTCATCGTAATTTCAGTGAAATTTCCAAAATTTCGCATATTTCAGTGTCGTCTGATTTTTAACCCCAAAATTTCGATGCAGATTCAAACTGATTTCAACCTAAATTTAAATTATGTTAAAATTCATTAAAATTAAGTGAAATTTGAAATCTCGAAATCCAAAATAATTTCTGACATTTTGCATATTTCAATGAGCTCCAAAATTATTTTTTCTACAAAATTAAAAACCATTCACACACACGGGGTTAGAAATTTCATCGAAATTTCAGTGAAATTTCCGAAATTTTGCATATTTCAATGGGCTCCAAAATATTTTTAACCCTGAAATTTTGATGCAGATTCAAACTGATTTCAAATAAATTTAAATTATGTTAAAATTCATTAAAATTAAGTGAAATTTGAAATCTCAAAATCTGAAATAATATCTCAAATTTCGCATATTTGAGTGAGCTCTGAATTTTTTTTTTATGAAATTAAAAACCTTGCACACACACACACATAGAGAGAGAGAGAGAGAGAGAGAGAGAGAGAGAGAGACAGAGAGACAGAGAGAAAGAAATAGAGTCAGAGCTCAGAGAAAGCAGCTCAGCATGCAATGGACAGATCATAGAACAATGACGTACGCTTCTGCGGTGAAATTCTCAACGCCGAGGTCCTCATCCCACAGGAAGATGTAGTCGTACGGCGCAATGATGCTCGGGTGCAGGAACCTTTTGGCGAACCACCTTGATCATTTTGTTTCAGGTGAGGATTGAAGGCTAAAGACTGTCACTGCAATTCTTTCTGGTTGCTATGGGAATGTTGTGTTGATGGACTGCTAGCTGTGTATATATGTTACCATTTGGCCTGCTTCCTGGCGCTTACATGAGTGGCCTCCTTGGACCAACTGAACTCGTCCCACTCCGACGTGCGGCCGTCGTGAGTGGAATAACACGATGTCGAAGTTTCCGGAGAACTGCATTGTGTTACAACGTACAAGTGGCATTTTGATCACCAGTCTAGCTAGTTTACATTTGATAGTACGTAGGTCTAACAGTTGGTCAGACGACGGCATGATCAAGGTTCAGAGACTTGTTGGCTCATACCTTGTGAACAGTCGCATTGACATTGGCTTTCTCGGTGTATCCTACCGCCATCGCTAGGAGGTACTTGCGAGGCGGCGCGTCCTGCAGGGCGCACAGACAGCGGAACAACTTACCCCAAGAACAGCATGAAAGAAGGATGGGATGCGATGCTTTGGAGCTTAACCAGAGTAAAACTAGCTACAGTACTAGCTGACATGAGTTGATGAGTCTAGACCTCACCTCAGTGGGGGATCCCCAGAGCCGGCGCAAGTGAAGATCAGACTCGGAGACTATGATCCCTGGTGGTAGCCTCTCTGTACCTTGGGGGCTTCTTGCGGCCTTCACAATCAAGAAGACAAGATTTAACATGGAACCAAACTGAACCCTTATTAGTTTGACAAAAGTTGAGAGCTCTGTGTATGTAATGCTATGTAATACCCCTGAACCAGTGGCATTTGAGGTGACAGTGCTATTTGTAGATGGTGCCGATAATCTGCTTGTCACGCCGCTGAAGCTGGAGTTTGCAGCACCACCCCGAGGCAGTGGTACGCCACACTGAAGCTGCATCCATTCCATAGTCCCAGAGAAGACACATTTCTTCAGATTAATCTTGGCTCATAGCTCACCGTTTTGGCGAGAGCAGCCAATACCAAATTAGAAGAAGAAGAAGAAGAAGAAGAAGAAGAAGAAGAAGAAGAACCTCGACCGTACCTTTGGTGTTATCGCTGCATGAAAAGAAATGCCGAGGAAGAACCCAAATCCCACCGCAGACAACACCGTTAGAACCGGGATCATTCTCATCTTCACCACGCCGCAAATCATTGTTAGCTGGGTAGTGTCATCATATTCTAGCTTGACCCCAAAACGCCAAACCGAGACAGGGAAGAGGACATACCAAGAAGATGCTGATTTCGAAATGGCAGCACAAGTCCCCAAATACTTACTGAGATTTACTTGATGCGATCACCCTCTGTGCTAGTCTGCTCGTGCAGTGGCGTGTGTTATCTGAAGGAGGGCCAAGGTGGTGGACGGAGAGAAAGATTCTTCAGCTTAGGCTTGCATCCAAAGCATGCACGCAAATTGAAATGGTAGCCAGATGGAGGAGGAGACTGCCTGCTTCGGTGGTCGATCGGTGGAATACTAAAATACAGGGTCTCCGACAGCTAGCCGTTACTAAAATACTTCCTCCGTAAAGAAATATAAGAGTGTTTAGATCACTAAAGTGATGATCATTTCTTTACAGAGGGAGTACATGTTACACATCAGCACGACTACTGGTCGGCACGATCCCATCTCGCCCCCAGTAGAACAAGGCAAAAGGCAACGACCACAACAGCTGTACCTCACATGTTGTGGAGATGGGCAACGAGTCAGCATTTGAGTCGTGACGAAGAAGAGAGACAACGCACCATCATCTCATGCATCGTAACGGCAACTCCAATTGGTTGTTTTAGAGAGGACAGCTCTAAGCAGCTGAACTTTACTCTCAGCAAAAGATTTCCCCCTCTCTCTCTCGCGCGCGCATGTTGCGATATTTAAAAAAGAAAAAATCAAAAGCGGAATCAAATGCAGGATCTCTGGAAATAAATAATGTTGGACATATGAGCACCTTTTCAATTGGACCAATCCACGAGTAAATAGTAAGCATGGCAAATACGATATGCAACTCATACCGATACCTAAGCAAGTGGGCACGTACACTACATAAAACTGAAACATCTATGAACAGAACATATACGGCTAGCACATGAACGAGCAAAAAGGGATGAACGAGTCATACCCTACTGTTGACCAGGCCAACGCGGCGGCGGCAGCGGCAGCCTTGGCATCGACTGAGGCCTTTTTCTTGGCGGCTTCGTCGTCAGCCATGGAGTCAATGTAGAGGAAGTAGTGAAAGCAGAGGCGGATGGAGACAAGGACGGATCTAGAGCACTTTCGCGTCGAGGCGCCTCCCCAAAAACCTTATTGCCATTCTCCCGGGCAGGATCCCGAACGACAGGATTCCGGAGGCACCTGCTCTCCCTTCCAACTGTGAACGCGGTCGTTGAAATGGGATGTCCGGAGGCAGCACACTGAGAGGAACAGTAGATGACGGCTTGGGTTATGCAGGAGGGAGGGAGTGAGTTAGGGTTCATTCCACAGGTCAGCGCCTCTTTATATATGTCGTCGGGTAGATGGGCCTGGGCTCAGTCCAACGACCGAGTCCGTGAACTGCCCACGGTCCAACGTCTTAGACAGGGGCACTACTGTAGTGACTCGTCAATTAATCGGAGATTAATAAACCATTCCTGATCGACAAAAATAAGACTCGAGTCGGCTCATTACATAAGCTTGGCGGCCAGCTGCTTGTCGTGTGACGATGCAAGGCAGACGGTGGAGGGAGAGGAGTGCACGTGTATAACTCATCTTGCCAAGTTCCCAATGGCATGTGATAGTGCGCCCTTACAGAATAGGTCTCACTCTTCTTACTGTAGCTGTATGATACTAAATTTCCCATCACTTGCCATGCACCTAAATAGGCCTTAGAGGTTAACTAGGGATTATTGTCTTATATGGGCCAAAACCCATCTATAATCCAACAATGCCTCACCAGATCTCGAGGCACATAAGTTTGTCAACTGTTCCAAAAAATGTTTGTCCGTAATTTTATGTGGAGACTGTTAAGTTGAACTTTGTCGGATACAGGGCTCCACAGACCCAAGAAGGTTCGAACTCTGGGGCGTGTGCGAAGAACTCAACCTCCCGAGCTCACCAACTCGTCGCCCTATAGCCTAGCCTTGCCGGATTCGTGTGAGCGGGGAAGAAGACGAACACGTCAGTTTACCCAGGTTCGGGCCACCTTGCGGTGTAATACCCTACTCCTGCTTTGTGGTGAATTGGCCTCACGAGGAGGTTTGAGGATGAACTAGTACAGTGGTTGAGCTGCTTCGCGAGGGCTCGAGGGTGAGAATGGGTCGACCTATTCTACAGTGGTGGCTAGTCTATCTTTATAGTGGCCTCGGTCCTCTTCCCCCGAATCGTAGGCGGGAAGGGATTCCATAGTGGCCAATTTGAAAGGGGACAAGTAGTATATCTTATCCTGACAAAAGGTGGTCTTCACCTGCAAAGCTTCTAGCGTGACGCAGCAGTGGGCTCGGCGATGACATCCACCCTGACACGCCCGTGGTATTGGTCTCGTTGCACTAGAATGGAAACCTTTGGCAGATTCCTCAGGAACCCGCGCATGTCCTTGCTTCCGTAGCACCAAAGAGGAATCTGCCTCCTCTACGCCCGCTGGCGCCCGCCTAGCCTTGGTCATCATAGCTTGCGTCATGGCAGCCTCATGAGGCTGGGTACCTGCACATGAAACTCCACTCCTTAGGAGGCAGCCTGGAGGGGCCGCTCCCTCAGGAGGTCTTGGTGTCGCCTACCTCAAGAGGTCAGAGGGATCTCGCGAGGGTCTTGTCTTGGCGGTCCCATAGATGGGTTATACCAGGTTGTCGGGGGAGCCACGTTGTGGGCCGGAGGTAGGCAAGTCTGGGTATCCTGGTTCCCAGAGCGCTGACAGTATCCCCCGGGCCCAAGACGCGCTCGGGCTTGGCTTTGAGGTGAAACCAAGGGCCAAGGGAGAAGCACCGCCGGCCCCAATCACCATGGCCAGGAGTGGCCAGCGTGGCGCGCACGTAAGTGGGGTGGACGACTCCGCTTGTCCGTGCCGTCTTGGCAACTGCTCCAAGTTGGTAGAAAAGGCTGGCGACGCCTTCGCAGAAACCATCATTGCCCTGGCGTGCTTGCCCTCTGCTTCCTACTCCTCGCACACTTGTGTCCTCTTTGCCAGATCCCGCACCATCTCCAATCCACCTCACCGCCATGGCCCACAGGAGGAAGAAGGGCAAGACCCCGGTAGTGGTGGGGCCCTTGCTGGGGCCAGAACCAGCACTAGGCCGGTCCACCGTGATCAACCGCGAGGGGCTTGACAAGGTCCAGCACGCAATCGCTGCCGATTCCAATGAGTGGAAGGCGATGAAGATTTGGCCCGCCTCCCGGGCTCTAGCTGATCTGGAAGCCACCAACATCCCCCTTGATCTTCACGCCATCTTCTCCTGCTTGTTGCCGCCATTCTGAGACTTCTTCAATGCCGTGTTGACGCATTACCAGATCCACGCGGTGCACTTTGACCCCGGGTCCATTGTTCTCCTTTCTGCCTTCGCATTCTTGTGTGAAGCCTTCGTGGGTATCACCCCGTCTGTGGCTCTGCTCCGCCACTTCTTCTCCCTACAGAAGGTCGCGGGCGGGCAACGCTCAGGGTGCGTGTCGCTCCTCGCAGCGGAGGCGATCGCGGGCTCCTGCATGGAGACTGTGCTCCTCCCGGGCACGAAGGGGTTCCTGAAAGGATCAAGAAGAGGTGTCTAGAGGGGGTTAGACACTCAACTAGTAAAGGTGGCAATTTTTAAGTTCTTCAAGTTGATGTTGTAGATTAGCACAATTTTAAACATTCCCAACACAAATCTAGCAAGCATGGCAAGAGTATAGGCAGCGGAAATAGTAAAGCATGCTAGTTGTAAGAAAGTAAAGGGATGGGATTGGAGTGTGCAAACGCAATGTAGACACGGAGATTTTTGGCGTGGTTCCGATAGGTGGTGCTATCGTACATCCACGTTGGTGGAGACTTCAACCCACGAAGGGTAAAGGTTGCGCGAGTCCACGGAGGGCTCCACCCACAAAGGGTCCACGAAGAAGCAACCTTGTCTATCCCACCATGGCCATCGCCCACGAACGACTTGCCTGACTCGGGTAGATCTTCACAAAGTAGATCTCCTTGCCCTTACAAACTCCTTGGTTCAACTCCACAATCTTGTCGGAGGCTCCCAATTGACACCTAGCCAATCTAGGAGACACCACTCTCCAAAAGGTAATAGATTGTGTGTTGATGATGAACTCCTTTCTCTTGTGCTTCAAATGATAGTCTCTCCAACACTCAACTCTCTCTCACAGATTTTGCTATGGTGGAAAGATGATTTGAGTGGAAAGCAACTTGGGGAAGGCAAGAGATCAAGATTCTTGTGGTTGGATTGGACTGTCTTGGTCTCAACCAATGAGTAGGTGGTTCTCTCTCAGAAAATGAGTAGTGGAAGTGTAGGCACATTCTGATGGCTCTCTCACAAATGTAGAAGGGGTGAAGGGGTATATACAACCTCCACACAAAATCTAGCCGTTACACACATTTGACCCAACTCGGTCAGACCGAATAGAGAAACTCAGTGAGACCAATTTAGTTCAAAATGTGAACGTTAGAAATCTCTGTGGGACCGATGTGTTATGGCTAGGGGAAAACCTCATCTCGGTGAGACCAACCGCATGAACTCGGTGAGACCGATTTCAGCAATTGATCAAACAGAGAGTTGGTCAAGCAAACTAGGTGGGACCGATTGCACATTTCGATGAGACCTAAAATGATTGCAATAGGCAACAGAAGAGTTTACAAGGCCATCTCGGTGAGACCGAGATCCATATCGGTGTGACCCGAATTGATTAGGGTTTCTAGCAGTGGCTATGTCAAGTGAACTTGGCGGTGCCGGATAGATCAAATTGGTGGGGCCGAGTTTGACTTTAGGTTTTTGACATATGTGGAAATGAGAAAGTGGTTGAGGGTTTTGGAGCAATATCACTAAGCACTTTGAGCAAGTAGACCATTAAGCAACACATCATCCCATTTTAATATTATTGGCTTTCCTATGGACTCAATGTGATCTTGGATCACTAAAACGAAAATGAAGAGTCTTGAGCCTTTGCCAATCTTTGTCCTTAGCATTTGAAGGGGTTCCACATCCTCTTGTCCTTGCCACTCCATTGTTGAACTCATCTGAAATGTACTTGATAAAAATATTAGTCCAACAAGAGATATGTTGACATTAATTACTAAAATCGCCCAGGGAGAACTTGTGCTTTCAATCTCCCCCTTTTTGGTAATTGATGACAACATACACCAAAGCTTTAGATAAGGATAAGAATAGCAACAGGTAAAGCTTTGGAAGGACATGTAACATGCATAGGGTCCCCGTACATGTATGAAATCATGTAATGATGGAAAGTAAGAACATGTGAACGCATGAGCATGTCAGAGCAAGCAATGAGTTACATGTATCTTGGCTTTATGCATCAGAGCAAATGATGTAGATAGAACAGGTATACATACAAGTTCATGAATCCTTCTTGCAAACAATATGTGCAGCAGCAAGAAATCCTCATGCACATGAGTGTGGTGCATATGCTTAACTTGTGGTCTTGAGCTGGCTTTGGAAGAGATGGACATGAGGAAAAAAGGTTAGATAACACAAGAACACTCTAACTAAAGCAAGTTCAGGAAACCACAAGAGTACCAAGACTGGGATGACATGTAATGGGTGAGTACTTAGTACTCCATTTGGATATGGACATGTCCCCAAAGATTAAATATATGAATTCCAAAGATTTTCTTCCCTAGGTATGAACTCTTTCTCCCCCTGAATCTGATATTGGATAATGTGAAGATAGGGTAAGAGAAAATTAGAGCAAAGAACTGAAAAGAAAATCAGAGCAAGAACCATTAAAGTAAGAAATGGTTCAAACAAAAAAGTCTTAACATGTCTTTCCCCTCTTGAAGACATGTGGCTTCTATCCTCTATTGGCAAACAAGCATCTGGGGAGGCTAAGATGTCTCTCTCTCCCATGTGATAAGCTTTGATGTGGTCTCTCTCTCCCCCTTTGACATCAATTTCCAAGAAGGGCACTTCTGGAGTATGAGTCAATTAGGTTCGGTCCTTGAGACACATTCCAAAGCAGCATGTTGATTATGATGCGGGTAGAGGATAAGAATCATGGAGTGGAGCTGAAAAGATGTGCAGGATGCAATGGAAGAAAGTTTTCTGCAGAAGTAAAATCGGTAGCGCCGATTCGTTTACATCGGTGACACCGACTTGGCGGGGTCACAAAGAATCTTGATTGGTGCAACCGAGTTAGACCGTGTCGGTTGAACCGATGATCTATTCACACGGATACCTTGTGCTTCGGTTAAACTGATAGTATTGAATCGGTGAGACCGAGTTCAACACAGGGTAAACATTTTGTCAACTCGGCTCACTTGGCAAATATAATCTCTTAACGATTTGCAAGGAATTAGAAAAGATTTGCAAAGAATTAGAAAATACAAAAATAAAAGAGATCAAGACGAAGTTTTTTTGATAAAAGGAAACACAAAGACAAGAACAGAGAAAACCAAGGAACATGGAAACACTAGAGAACTTCATCAAGAATCGGTCAGCGACAAAGTCACCTATGTTAGAATATATTGACTTAGGAGTCAAGTGAAGTCACTTGATCTGTTGGAAATATGCCCTAGAGGCAATAATAAAATGATTATTATTATATTTCCTTGTTCATGATAATTGTCTATTACTCATGCTTTAATTGTGTTATCCGGAAATCGTAATACATGCGTGAATACATAGACCACAACATGTCCCTAGTGAGCCTCTAGTTGACTAGCTCGTTGATCAACAGATAGTCATGGTTTTCTGACTATGGACATTGGATGTCATTGATAACGGGATCACATCATTAGGAGAATGATGTGATGGACAAGACCCAATCCTAAGCATAGCACAAGATCGTGTAGTTCGTTTGCTAGAACTTTTCTAATGTCAAGTATCATTTCCTTAGACCATGAGATCAAGTAACTCCCGGATACTGTAGGAGTGCTTTGGGTGTACCAAACGTCACAACGTAACTGGGTGGCTATAAAGGTATACTACAGGTATCTCCGGAAGTGTCTGTTGGGTTGAGACGGATTAAGACTGGGATTTGTCACTCCGTATGACGGAGAGGTATCTCTAGGCCCGCTCGGTAATGCATCATCATAATGAGCTCAATGTGACCAAGTGGTTGGTCACGGGATCATGCATTACGTGACGAGTAAAGTGACTTGCCGGTGACAAGATTGAACGAGGTATTGGGATACTAACGATCGAATCTCGGGCAAGTAACGTACCGATTGACAAAGGGAATTGTATACGGGATTACTTGAATCCTCGACATCGTGGTTCATTCGATGAGATCATTGTGGAACATGTGGGAGCCAACCTGGGTATCCAGATCCGCTGTTGGTTATTGGCCGGAGAGTTGTCTCGGTCATGTCTGCGTGATTCCTGAACCCGCAGGGTCTACACACTTAAGGTTCGGTGACGCTAGGGTTGTAGAGATATTAGTATGCGGTAACTCGAAAGTTGTTCGGAGTCCCGTATGAGATCCCAGACGTCACGAGGAGTTCTGGAATGGTCTGGAGGTAAAGATTTGTATATAGGAAGACCAGTTTCGACCACCGGGAAAGTTTCGTGGGTCACCGGTATTGTACCGGGACCACCGGAAGGGTCCTGGGGTCCACCGGGTGGGGCCACCTATCCCGGAGGGCCCCATGGGCTGAAGTGGGAAGGGAACCAGCCCCTGGTGGGCTGGTGCGCCCCCAGGCCTCCCCTGGCGCCTAGGGTTGGAAACCACAGGGGTGGGGCGCCCACCGACTTGGGGGCAAGTTCCCCTTTGGCACGCCGCCTCCCCCTTGAGATTGGATCTCTAGGGGCGGCGTCCCAGTGGCCCCTATATAAAGAGGGGGAGGAGGGCTGCACCCAAGCCTCGGCGCCTCCTCTCCCCGTAACACCTCTCCCTCTCGCTGAAGCTTGGCGGCTCCTGCCGAGATCCTCGCTACTTACACCACCACGCCGCGTCGGTGCTCTTGGATCTCCATCAACCTCTCATTCCCCTTGCTAGATCAAGAAGGAGGAACGTCTCTCCACAACCCGTCGTGTGTTGAGCAGCGGAGGTGCCGTCCGTTCAGCGCTAGGATCATCGGTGATTTGGATCACGACAGTGCGACTCCCTCAACCCCGTTCTCTTGAACGCTTCCGCTCGCGATCTACAAGGGTATGTAGATGCACTCCTCTCTCTCGTTGCTAGATGACTCCATAGATTGATCTTGGTGAAGCATAGAAATTTTTTATTTTCTGCAACGTTCCCCAACAGTGGCATCATGAGCTAGGTCTATGCGTAGTTTCTATGCACGAGTAGAACACAATTTTGTTGTGGGCGTAGATGTTGTCAATTTACTTGCCACTACTGTTGGGGAACGTAGCAGAAATTCAAAATTTTCCTACGTGTCACCAAGATCTATCTATGGAGAAACCAGCAACGAGGGGAAGGAGAGTGATTCTACATACCCTTGTAGATCGTTAAGCGGAAGCGTTCATGAGAACGGGGTTGAAGGAGTCGTACTCGTCGTGATCCAAATCACCGGAGATCCTAGTGCCGAACGGACGGCACCTCCGCTGCTCAACACACGTGACAGCTCCGGTGACGTCTCCCACGCCTTGATCCAGCAAGGAGAGAGGGAGAGAGGTTGAGGAAGACTCCATCCAGCAGCAGCACAATGGCGTGGTGGTGATGGAGGAGCGTGGCAATCTTGCAGTGGCTTCGCCAAGCACCACAGAGAGGAGGAGGAGGAAGAAGAGACGCAGGCTGCACCAAGAGATGAGATTGAATCGCGTCTATTGGGCAGCCCCTGTGCCTCATATATAGGGGAAGGGAGGAGGGTGCGCCTCTAGGGTTCCCACCCCAGAGGGGCGGCATCCCCAAAACCCATCTATGGGTGGCGGCCACAGGGGGAGGAGAGGGAGGCGCAGGGAGTATGGGCCTTAGGGCCCATCTCGCCTCAGGGTTTGCCCTTCTCCCCTTCTAGCCGCATGGGCCATGGTGGGAGGCGCTCTAGCCCACCTAGGGGCTGGTGCCCTCTCATACTTGGCCCATGTATGCCTTCCTGGAGCATGTGGCCCCACTTGGTGGACCCCCGGACCCTCAAGTGGTCCCATTACATTACCGATATCGCCCAAAACTTTTCCGGTGACCAAAACAGGACTTCCATATATAAATCTTTACCTCCGGACCATTCCGAACTCCTCGTGACGTCCTGGGATCTCATCCGGGACTCGAACAACATTCGCAACCACACACAAGCTTCCTTTATAACCCTAGCGCCACCGAACCTTAAGTGTGTAGACCCTACGGGTTCGGGAGACATGCGAGACATGACCGAGACGTTCTCCGTCAATAACCAACAGCGGGATCTGGATACCCATGTTGGCTCCTACATGTTCCACGATGATCTCATCGGATGAACCACGATGTCAAGGACTCAATCGATCCCGTATACAATTCCCTTTGTCTAGCGGTATTGTACTTGCCCGAGATTCGATCGTCGGTATCCCGATACCTTGTTTAATCTCGTTGCCGGCAAGTCTCTTTACTCGTTCCGTAACACATCATCCCGTGATCAACTCCTTGATCACATTGTGCACATTATGATGATGTCCTACCGAAAGGGCCCAGAGATACCTCTCCGTCACACGGAGTGACAAATCCGATCTCGATTCGTGCCAACCCAATGACACTTTCGGAGATACCTGTAGTGCACCTTTATAGCCACCCGATTCATTGTGACGCTTTGGTACACCTAAAGCATTCCTACGGTATCCGGGAGTTGCACAATCTCATGGTTTAAGGAAATGATACTTGACATTAGAAAAGCTTTAGCATACGAACTACGATCTTTGTGCTAGGCTTAGGATTGGGTCTTGTCCATCACATCATTCTCCTAATGATGTGATCCCGTTATCAACGACATCCAATGTCCATGGTCAGAAACCGTAACCATCTATTGATTAACGAGCTAGTCAACTAGAGGCTTACTAGGGACATGGTGTTGTCTATGTACCCACACATGTATCTGAGTTTCCTATCAATACAATTATAGCATGGATAATAAACGATTATCATGAACAAGGAAATATAACAATAACTAATTTATTGTTGTCTCTAGGGCATATTTCCAACAGTCTCCCACTTGCACTAGAGTCAATAATCTAGTTCACATCGCCATGTGATTAACACTCGATAGGTCACATCGCCATGTGACCAACATCCAAAGAGTTTACTAGTGTACGTACACTAGTTCACATCATCATGTGATTAAGACTCAATGAGTTCTCAGGTTTGATCATGTTTTGCTTGTGAGAGAGGTTTTTAGTCATCGGTGCGAACCTTTCAGATCCGTGTGTGCTGCAAATTTCTAGGTCATATTGTAAACGCTGCTTCCACGCTCCACTTGGATCTATTCCAAATGGTTGCTCCACTACACGTATCCGGTTTGCTATTCAGAGTCACTAGGACAGGTGTTAAAGCTTGCATCGACGTAGCCCCTTACGCCGAACTCTTTATTACCTCCATAATCGAGAAACATGTCCTTATTTACTCCAAGGACAACAATTGACCGCTGTCTAATGATCCATTCCTGGATCATTCTTGTACCCCTTGACTGACTCATGGCAAGGCACACTTCGATGCGGTACACAAAGATGGCATACTATAGAGCCTATGTACGAAGCATAGGGGCGACCTTCGTCCTTTCTCTCTTTTCACTGTGGTCGAAGCTTTAAGTCTTAACTTCATACCTTACATCTCAGGCAAGAACTCCTTCTTTGATCGATCCATCTTGAACACCTTCAAGATCATGTCAAGGTATGTGCTCATTTGAAAGTATTATTAAGCATTTTGATCTATCCTTATAGATCTCGATGCTCAATGTTCAAGTAGCTTAATCCAGGTTTTCTATTGAAAAACATCTTTCAAATAACCCTATATGCTTTCCAGAATTCCTACATCATTTCGATCATCAATATGTCAACAACATATACTCATCAGAAATTCTATAGTGCTCCCACTCACTTCTTTGGAAATACAAGTTTCTCATAAACTTTGTATAAACCCAAAATCTTTGATCATCTCATCAAAGCGCACATTCCAACTCCGAGATGCTTACTCCGGTCCTTAGAAGGATTGCTGGAGCTTTGCATACTTGTTAGCATCCTTCAGGATTGACAAAACCTTCTGGTTGTATCACATACAACCTTTCCTCAAGAATAACATCGAGGAAACAATGTTTTGACATCCTATCTGCAAGATTTCATAAATGCAGCTAATGCTAACATGATTCCGACGGACTTCTACATCGCTACGGATGAGAAAATCTCATCGTAGTCAACTCCTTGAACTTGTGAAAAACTCTTCGCCACAAGTCGAGCTTCATAGAAGGTGACATTACCGCCCACGTCCGTCTTCTTCTTAAAGATCCATTTATTTCAATGGCTTGCCGATCATCGGGCAAGTCCACCAAAGTCCATGCTTTGTTATGATACATGGATCCTATCTCGGATTTCATGGCTTCTAACCATTTGTGAATTTGGGCCCACCATCGCTTCTCCATAGCTTGTAGGTTCATTGTTGTCTAGCAACATGACCTTCAAGACAGATCACCGTACCACTCTGAAGCAGTCCAAGATCCTTGTCACCCTCACGAGGTGCGGTAGTGACTTGATCCAAAACTTCATGATCACTATCATAAGCTTCGACTTCAATTGGTGTAGGTGCCACAGGAACAACTTCTGCGTACCCTGCTACACACTTGTTGAAGTAGCGGTTCAATAACCTCATCAAGTCTCTACCATCCTCCCACTCAACTTTTCGAGACGAACTTTTCCTCGAGAAAGGACCCGATTCAGGAAACAATCCCTATTGCTTCCGGATCTGAATTAGCAGGTATACCCAACTGTTTTGGGTGTCCTATGAAGATGCATTTTTTCCGCTTTGGGTTCGAGCTTATCAACCTGAAACTTTTCCACATAAGCGTCGCAGCCCCAAACTTTGAAGAAACGACAACTTAGGTTTCTCCAAACGGTGTCGTCTCAACGGAATTTACGTGGTGCCCCGTTAAAGTGAGTGCGGTTGTCTCTAATGCCCAACCCATGAACGATAGTGGTAATTCGATAAGAGATATCATGGTACGCACCATATCCAATAGAGTGCAACTATGATGTTGGGACACACCACCATCACACTATGGTGTTCGGTGCGGTATTAATTGTGAAACAATTTGCACAATGTCTTAATTGTGTGCCAAAACTCGTAACTCAGATATTCATCTCTATGATCATATCATAGACATTCTATCCTCTTGTCACGAAGATCTTAAACTTCACACGGAAATTACTTGAACCATTCAATAATTCAGACTTGTGTTTCATCAAGTAAATATACTCAACATCTACTCGAATCATCCGTGAAGTCGTAACATAACGATATTCACTGCATGCCTCAGCACTCATTGGACCGCACACATCAAAATGTGTTACTTCCAACAGGTTGCTACCTTGTTCCATCTTCTTTGAAACCGAGGCTTTTCAGTCATCTTGCCCATGTGGTATGATTTGCATATCTCAAGTGATTCAAAATCAAGTGAGTCCAAAGCGATCCATCTGCATGGAGTTTCTTCATGCGTATACACCAATAGACATGGTTTGCATGTCTCAAACTTTTCAAAACGAGTGAGTCCAAAGATCCATCAACATGGAGCTTCTTCATGCGTTTATACCAATATGACTTACATGGCAAAGTGCCACAAGTACGTGGTATTATCATTACTATCTTATATCTTTTGGCATGAAAATGTGTATCACTACGATCGAGATTCAATAAACCATTCCTTTTAGGTGCTAGACCTTTGAAGGTATTATTCAAATTAATGTAGTAACCATTATTCTCCTTAAATGAATAACCGTATTGCGATAGACATAATCCAATCATGTCTATGCTCAACATAAACACCAAATGATAATTATTCTGGTTTAATACTAATCTTGATGGTAGAGGGAGCGCATGCGATGTTTGATCACATCAACCTTGGAAACACTTCCAACACATATCGTCGGCTCACCTTTAGCTAGTCTCCGTTTATTCCGTAGCTTTTATTTCGAGTTACTAACACTTAGCAACCGAACGGTATCTAATACCTTGGTGCTACTAGGAGTATTAGTAAAGTACACATTAACATAATGTATATCCAATATACTTCTATCGACCTTGCCACCTTCTCATCTACCAAGTATCTAGGGTGGTTCTCGCTTCAAAGGTCCGTTCCTCTCATTCTGAAGCACTTAGTCTCGGGTTTGGGTTCAACCTTGGGTTTCTTCACTAGAGCAAAGAAGCTGTTTTGCCGTTTCATGAAGTATCCCTTGTTTCCCTTGCCCTTCTTGAAACTAGTGGTTTTACAAACCATCAACAATTGATGCTCCTACTTGACTTCTACTTTCGCGGTTGTCAAACATCGCGAACACTTCAAGGATCATCATATCTATCCACGATATGTTATAGTTCATCACGAAGCTCTAGTAGCTTGGTGGCAATGTCTTTGGAGAAACATCACTATCTCATCTGGAAGATTAACTCCCACTCGATTCAAGTGATTGTTGTACCCAGACAATCTGAGTACGAGCTCAACGATTGAGATCTTCTCCCTTGGTTTGTAGGCTAGAAAACTCGTCGGAGGTCTTGTACCTCTTGACGTGGGTACGAGCCTGAAATCCCAATTTCAGCCCTCGAAACATCTCATATGTTCCGCGACATTTCGAAAAACGTCTTTCGTGCCTCAACTCTAAACCGTTTAACTGAACTATCATGTAGTTATCAAGACGTGTATGTCCGATGTTCGCAGCATCCACAAACAACGTTTGGGGTTCAGCACACTGAGCGGTGCATTAAGGACATAAGCTTTCTTTTGTCCGCATAATCGCTACTGTCAATTTTCAACTATATTTTCTCTAGGAACATATCTAAACAGTGGAACTAAAGCGCGAGCTTACGACATAATTTGCAAAAGGTCTTTTGACTATGTTCAAGATAATTAAGTTCATCTTATGAACTCCCACTCAGATAGACATCCCACTGGTCATCTAAGTGATTACATGATCCGAGTCAACTAGGCCGTGTCCGATCATCACGTGAGACGGACTAGTCATCATCGGTGAACATCTTCATGTTGATCGTATCTACTATCGACTCATGCTCGACCTTTCGGTCTCGTGTTCCGAGGCCATGTATGTACATTCTAGGCTAGTAAATTTAACCCTAAGTGTTTCGCGTGTGTAAATCTGTATTACAACAGTTATGTGAACGTAAGAATCCATCACACCCGATCATCACGTGGTGCTTAGAAGCGACGAACTTTAGCAACGGTGCACAGTTAGGGGAGAACACTTCTTGAAATTGTTGTAAGGGATCATCTTATTTACTACCGTCGTTCTAAGTAAACAAGATGCATAAACATAATAAACATCACATGCAATTATATAGTAGTGACATGATATGGCCAATATCATATAGCTCCATTGATCTCCATCTTCAGGGCTCCATGATCATCATCGTCACCGGCATGACACCATGATCTCCATCATCATGATCTCCATCATCGTGTCTTCATGAAGTTGTCTCGCCAACTATTACTTCTACTACTATGGCTACCGGTTAGCAATAAAGTAAAGTAATTACATGGCGTTGTTTAATGACACGCAGGTCATACAATAAATAAAGACAACTCCTATGGCTCCTGGCGGTTGTCATACTCATCGACATGCAAGTCGTGAATCCTATTACAAGAACATGATCAATCTCATACATCACATATCATTCATCACATTCTTCTTGGCCATATCACATCACATAGCATACCCTCGCAAAAACAAGTTAGACGTCCTCTAATTGTTGTTTGCATGTTTCTACGTGGCTGCTATGGGTTTCTAGCAAGAACGCTTCTTACCCACGCATAAAACCACAACGTGATATGCCAATTGCTATTTACCCTTCATAAGGACTCTTTTCATCGAATCCGTTCCGACTAAAGTGGGAGAGGCGGCACCCGCTAGCCACCTTATGCACCAAGTGCATGTCGATCAGTGGAACCTTGTCTCACGTGAAATGCGTGTAAGGTCGGTCCGGGCCGCTTCATCCCACAATACCGTCAAACAAGATTGGACTAGTAACGGGAAGCATATTGAACAACACCAACGCCCACAACTACTTTGTGTTCTACTCGTGCAAAGAATCCTACGCAATAGACCTAGCTCATGATGCCCTTTCGCTGGGGAACGAAAGCGTAAATTCAAAATTTTCCTACGTGTCACCAAGATCTATCTATGGAGAAACCAGCAACGAGGGAAGGAGAGTGATTCTACATACCCTTGTAGATCGTTAAGCGGAAGCGTTCATGAGAACGGGGTTGAAGGAGTCGCATTGCCGTGATCCAAATCACCGGAGATCCTAGTGCCGAACGGATGGCACTCACGCTGCTCAACACACGTACAACCCGGTGGCGTCTCCCACGCCTTTGATCCAGCAAGGAGAGAGGGAGAGGTTGAGGAAGACTCCATCCAGCAGCAGCACAACGGCGTGGTGGTGATGGAGGAGCGTGGCAATCTTGCAGGCTTCGCCAAGCACCACAGGGAGAGGAGGAGGAGGAAGAAGAGGCGCAGGACTGCACCAAGAGACGTAGATTGAATCGCGTCCTATTGGGCAGCCCCGAGCCTCATATATATAGGGAAGGGAGGAGGTGCGCCTCTAGGGTTCCCACCCCTAGAGGGGCGGCAGCCCCCAAAACCCATCTATGGGTGGCGGCCACAAGGGGAGGAGAGGGAGGCGCGGGGAGTATGGGCCTTAGGGCCCATACGCCCTTAGGGGTTTGCCCTTCTCCCCTTCTAGCCCGCATGGGCCATGGTGGGGCGCTCTAGCCCACCTAGGGCTGGTGCCCTCTCATACTTGGCCCATGTATGCCTCTCTGGAGCATGTGGCCCCACTTGGTGGACCCCGGACCCTCCGGTGGTCCCATTACATTACCGATATCGCTCAAAACTTTTCCGGTGACCAAAACAGGGACTTCCCATATATAAATCTTTACCTCCGGACCATTCCGGAACTCCTCGTGACGTCTGGGATCTCATCCGGACTCAACAACATTCGGTAACCACATACAAGCTTCCTTTATAACCCTAGCGTCCAAGAACCTTAAGTGTGTAGACCCTACGGGTTCGGAGACATGAGACATGACCGAAGACGTTCTCCGGTCCAATAACCAACAGCGGGATCTGGATACCCATGTTGGCTCCCACATGTTCCACGATGATCTCATCGGATGAACCACGATGTCAAGGACTCAATCGATCCAGTATACAATTCCCTTTGTCTAGCGGTATTGTACTTGCCCGAGATTCGATCGTCGGTATCGATACCTTGTTCAATCGTTGTCGGCAAGTCTCTTTACTCGTTCCGTAACACATCATCCCGTGATCAACTCCTTGATCACATTGTGCACATTATGATGATGTCCTACCGAGTGGGCCCAGAGATACCTCTCCGCCACACGGAGTGACAAATCCAGTCTCGATTCGTGCCAACCCAATGACACTTTCGGAGATACCGTAGTGCACCTTTATAGCCACCCGATTCACGTTGTGACGCTTTGGTACACCCAAAGCATTCCTACGGTATCCGGGAGTTGCACAATCTCATGGTTTAAGGAAATGATACTTGACATTAGAAAAGCTTTAGCATAATGAACTACGATCTTTGTGCTAGGCTTAGGATTGGGTCTTGTCCATCACATCATTCTCCTAATGATGTGATCCCGTTATCAACGACATCCAATGTCCATGGTCAGGAAACCGTAACCATCTATTGATTAACGAGCTAGTCAACTAGAGGCTTACTAGGGACATGGTGTTGTCTATGTACCCACACAAGTATCTCGAGTTTCCTATCAATACAATTATAGCATGGATAATAAACGATTATCATGAACAAGGAAATATAATAATAACTAATTTATTATTGTCTCTAGGGCATATTTCCAACAACTACTAGTCTTATCTTGTTTCGGCGGCATCGTGGGATGAAGCGGCCTGGACCGACCTTACACGTACGCTTACGTGAGACAGGTTCCACCGACTGACATGCACTAGTTGCATAAGGTGGCTAGCGGGTGTCTGTCTCTCCCACTTTAGCTCTGGATCAGATTCATTTAAAAGGGTCCTTATGAAGGGTAAATAGAAATTGGCATATCACGTTGTGGTTTTGACGTAGGTAAGAAATGTTCTTGTTAGAACCCTATTGCAGCCACGTAAAAACATGCAACAACAATTAGAGGACGTCTAACTTGTTTTTGCAGCATATGCCTTGTGATGTGATATGGCCAAAAGGAAGTGATGAATGATATATATGTGATGTATGAGATTGATCATGTTCTTGTAATAGGAATCATGACTTGCATGTCGATGAGTATGACAACCGGCAGGAGCCATAGGAGTTGTCTTAATTATTGTATGACCTGCGTGTCATTGAATAAACGCCATGTAATTACGACTTTACTTTATTGCTAAACCGTTAGCCATAGTAGTAGAAGTAATCGTTGGCGTGACAACT
This sequence comes from Aegilops bicornis, assembly GCA_021605145.1. Lineage (NCBI taxonomy): Eukaryota > Viridiplantae > Streptophyta > Magnoliopsida > Poales > Poaceae > Aegilops > Aegilops bicornis. The sequence goes on along the minus strand of JAHIAL010000075.1, from coordinate 1,604,666 downwards.
TCATGAAGACACGATGATGGAGATCATGATGATGGAGATCATGGTGTCATGCCGGTGACGATGATGATCATGGCGCCCTCAAGAAGGAGATCAAAAGGAGCAAAATGATATTGGCCATATCATGTCACTATTTGATTGCATGTGATGTTTATCATGTTTTGTATCTTATTTGCTTAGAACGACGGTAGTAAATAAGATGATCCCGCATAATAATTTCAAATAAGTTCGTTGTTTCGAAGCACCACGTGATGATCGGGTGTGATAGATTCTAACGTCCACATACAACGGGTGTAAGACAGATTTACACATGCAAAACACTTAGGTTGACTTGACGAGCCTAGCATGTACAGACATGGCCTCGGAACACAAGAGACTGAAAGGTCGAACATGAGTCGTATAGAAGATACGATCAACATGAAGATGTTCACCGATGATGACTAGTCCGTCTCACGTGATGATCGGACATGGCCTAGTTGACTCGGATCATGGATCACTTAGATGACTAGAGGGATGTCTATCTGAGTGGGAGTTCATTAAATAATTTGATTAGATGAACTTAATTATCATGAACTTAGTCTAAAAACTTTTGCAATATGTCTTGTAGATCAAATGGCCCACGCTAATGTTGCCTTAATGCGTTCCTAGAGAAAACCAAGCTGAAAGACGATGGCAGCAACTACACGGACTGGGTCCGGAACTTGAGGATCATCCTCATCAGCTGCCAAAAGAGCATATGTCCTAGATGCACCGCTAGGTGAAGCACCCTGCTTTCCACCGCAACTCAAGGCGTTATGAGCGTCAGCGATGGCGATGTTGATGACTACTCCTCGTTCGATGCGGCATGCTTTACGACTTGAACCGGGGCTCCAAAAGCGTTTTGAGCAACACGGAGCATATGAGATGTTCGAAGAGCTGAAAATGGTTTTCCAAGCTCATGCCCGGGTCGAGAGATATGAAGTCTCCGACAAGTTCTACAATTGTAAGATGGAGGAAAATAGTTCTGTCAGTGAGCACATACTCAAAATGTCTGGGTTGCACAACCGCTTGTCCCAGTTGGACATTAACCTCCCGGATGAGGCGGTCATTGACAGAATCCTTCAGTCGCTCCCACCTAGCTACAAGAGCTTTGTGATGAACTACAATATGCAGGGGATGGTGAAAACTATTCCTGAGGTATTTTCAATCCTGAAATCAGCGGAGGTAGAAATCAAAAAGGAACATCAAGTGTTGATGGTCAATAAAACCACTAGTTTCAAGAAAGGCAAGGGTAAGAAGAACTTCAAGAAGGACGGCAAGGGAGTTGCCGCACCCGGTAAGCCAGTTGTCGGGAAGAAGCCAAAGCATGGACCCAAACCTGAGACTGAGTGCTTTTATTGCAAGGGAAGCGGACACTGGAAGCGGAACTTCCCCAAGTACTTAGCGGACAAGAAGGCCGGCAACACCAAAGGTATATGTGATATACATGTAATTGATGTGTACCTTACCAGTACTCGTAGTAGCTCCTGGGTATTTGATACCGGTGCGGTTGCTCATATTTGTAACTCAAAACAGGAGCTGCGGAATAAACGAAGACTGGCGAAGGACGAGGTGACGATGCGCGTCGGGAATGGTTCAAAGGTCGATGTGATCGCCGTCGGCACGCTACCTCTACATTTACCTACGGGATTAGTTTTAAACCTCAATAATTGTTATTTAGTGCCAGCTTTGAGCATGAACATTGTATCTGGATCTCGTTTAATACGAGATGGCTACTCATTTAAATCCGAGAATAATGGTTGTTCTATTTATATGAGAGATATGTTTTATGGTCATGCCCACTGGTCAATGGTTTATTCTTAATGAATCTCGAATGTGATGTTACACATATTCATAGTGTGAATACCAAAAGATGTAAGATTGATAATGATAGTCCCACATATCTCGTGCCCTTGCCGCCTTTGGTCACATTGGTGTCAAACTCATTAAGAAGCTCAATACATATTGACTTTTGGATTCTCTTGATTTTGAATCATTTGACACGTGCGAACCATGCCTCATGGGTAAAATGACCAAGACTCCGTTCTCCGGAACAATGGAGCGAGCAACCAACTTATTGGAAATTATACATACTGATGTGTGTGGTCCAACGAGCGTTGAGGCTCGCGGTGGCTATCTTTATGTTCTCACCCTCACTGATGATTTGAGTAGATATGGGTATGTTTACTTGATGATACACAAGTCTGAGACCTTTGAAAAGTTCATGGAATTTCAGAATGAGGTAGAGAATCAACGTGATTGAAAAAATAAAGTTCTTACGATCAGATCGTGGAGGAGAATATTTAAGTCATGAATTTGGTACGCACTTAAGGAAATGTGGAATCGTTTCACAACTCACGCCGCCTGGAACACCTCAGCGTAACGGTGTGTCCGAACGTCGTAATCGCACTCTATTGGATATGGTGCGATCTATGATGTCACTCACCGATTTACCGCTATCATTTTGGGGATACGCTCTAGAGACAGCTACATTCACTTTAAATAGGGCACCGTCTAAATCCGTTGAGACGACACGGTATGAATTATGGTTTGGGAAGAAACCTAAGCTGTCGTTTCTAAAAGTCTGGGGGTGCGATGATTATGTCAAGAAACTTCAACCTGAAAAGCTCGAACCCAAGTCGGAAAAATGTGTCTTCATAGGATACCCTAAGGAAACATTGGGTATACCTTCTACCTTAGGTCCGAAGGCAAGATCTTTTTTGCCCAGAATGGGTCCTTTCTGGAGAAAGAGTTTCTCTCGAAAGAAATAAGTGGGAGGAAAGTAGAACTCGATGAAGTACTGCCTCTTGAACCGGAAAGTAGCGTAGCTGAGGAAGATGTTCCTGTGGTGACTACACTGACTAGAGAGTAAAATAGTGATGATGATCAAGGTACTTCAGATCAAGTTGCTACTGAACTTCGAAGGTCCACAAGGACACGTTCCACACCAGAATGGTATGGCAACCCTGTCTTGGAAATAATGTTGTTAGACAACGGTGAACCTTCGAACTATGAAGAAGCGATGGCGGGCCAAGATTCCAACAAATGGCTTGAAGCCATGCAATCCGAGATAGGATCCGTGTATGAAATCAAAGTATGGACTTTGGATGACTTGCCCGATGATCGATTTAGTGATAGAAAATAAATGGATCTTTAAGAAGAAGACGGACGCGGATGGCAATGTTACCATCTATAAAGCTCGACTTGTCGCTAAGGGTTATCAGCAAGTTCAAGGAGTTGACTACGATGAGACTTTCTCTCCGTAGCTAAGCTGAAGTCCGTCCGAATCATGTTAGCAATTGCCGCATACTATGATTATGAGATATGGCAAATGGACGTCAAAACGGCATTCCTTAATGGCTATCTTAAGGAAGAACTGTATATGATGCAGCCGAAAGGTTTTGTCGATCCTAAGAATGCTAACAAGGTATGCAAGCTCCAAATGATCCATTTATGGGCTGGTGCAAGCATCTCTGAAGTTGGAACATTCGCTTTGATGAGATGATCAAAGCGTTTGGGTTTATGCAGACTTATGGAGAAGCCTGCGTTTACAAGAAAGTGAGTGGGAGCTCAGAGCATTTCTCATATTATATGTAGATGACATACTTTTGATGGGAAATGATATAGAACTTTTGGACACCATTAAGGCCTACTTGAACAAGTGTTTTTAATGAAGGACCTTGGAGAAGCTGCTTACATATTAGGCATCAAGATCTATAGAGATAGATCGAGACGCCTCATAGGTCTTTCACAAAGCACATACCTTGATAAGATATTGAAGAAGTTCAATATGGATCAGTCCAAGAAGGGGTTCTTGCCTTTGTTGCAAGGTGTGAGATTGAGCTCGTCTCAATGCCCGACCACGGCAGAAGATAGAGAAAAGATGAGTGTCATCCCCATGCCCTCGGCTATAGGGTCTATTATGTATGCCATGTTGTGTACCGCACCTGATGTAAACCTTGCCGTAAGTTTGGTAGGAAGGTACCAAACTAATCCGGCATGGACACCGGACAGACGGTCAAGAATATCCTAAAGTACACGAAAAGGACTAAGGATATGTTTCTCGCTTTATGGAGGTGACGAAGAGCTTGCGTAAAGGGTTACGTTGACGCTTAGCTTCGATCTGCATCCGGATCACTCTAAGTCACAAACCGGATACGTGTATATTTTGAATAGTGGGGCAGTAAGCTGGTGCAGTTGCAAGCAAAGCGTCGTCGCGGGATCTACATGTGAAGCGGAGTACATGGCAGCCTCGGAGGCAACACATGAAGCAATCTGGATGAAGGAGTTCATCACCGACCTAGGAGTCATACCCAATGCGTCGGGGCCGATCACTCTCTTCTGTGACAACACGGGAGCTATTGCCCTTGCCAAGGAGCCCAGGTTTCACAAGAAGACTAGGCACATCAAGCGTCGCTTCAACTCCATTCGTGAAAATGTTCAAGATGGAGACATAGATATTTGCAAAGTGCATATAGATCTGAATGTCGCAGATCCGTTGACTAAACCTCTCCCGCGAGCAAAACATGATCAACACCAGAACTCTATGGGTGTTCGATTCATCACAATGTAACAAGATTATTGACTCTAGTGCAAGTGGGAGACTATTGGATATATGCCCTAGAGGCAATAATAAAATTATTATTATTATATTTCCTTGTTCATGATAATTGTCTATTATTCATTCTTTAATTGTGTTATCCGGAAATCGTAATACATGTGTGAATACATAGACCACAACATGTCCCTAGTGAGCCTCTAGTTGACTAGCTCGTTGATCAACAGATAGTCATGGTTTCCTGACTATGGACATTGGCATTGATAACGGGATCACATCATTAGGAGAATGATGTGATGGACAAGACCCAATCCTAAGCATAGCACAAGATCATGTAGTTCGTTTGCTAGAGCTTTTCTAATGTCAAGTATCATTTCCTTAGACCATGAGATCGTGTAACTCCCGGATACCGTAGGAGTGCTTTGGGTGTACCAAACGTCACAACGAATCGGGTGGCTATAAAGGTATACTACAGGTATCTCCAAAAGTGTACATTGGGTTGACATGGATCGAGACTGGGATTTGTCACTCCGTATGACGGAGAGGTATCTCTGGGCCCACTCGGTAATGCGTCATCATAATGAGCTCAATGTGACCAAGTGGTTGGTCACGGGATCATGCATTACGTGACGAGTAAAGCGACTTGCCGGTAACGAGATTGAATGAGGTATTGGGATACCAACGATCGAATCTCGGGCAAGTAACGTACCGATTGACAAAGGGAATGTATACGGGATTACTTGAATCCTCGACATCGTGGTTCATTTGATGAGATCATCGTGGAACATGTGGGAGACAACATGGGTATCCAGATCCCACTGTTGGTTATTGGCCGGAGAGCTGTCTCTACCATGTTCCAGATGATTCCCGAACCCGCAGGTCTACACACTTAAGGTTCGGACGCTTAGGGTTGTAGAGATATTAGTATGCGGTAACCCGAAATTTGTTCGGAGTCCCGGATGAGATCTCGGACGTCACGAGGAGTTTCGGAATGGTCCGGAGGTAAATATTTGTATATAGGAAGTCCAGTTTCGGCCACTGGGAAAGTTTCGTGAGTCACCGGTATTGTACCGGGACCACCGCAAGGGTCCCGGGGTCCACCGGGTGGGGCCACCTATCCCGGAGGGCCCCATGGGCTGAAGTGGGAAGGGAACCAGCCCCTGGTGGGCTGGTGCGCCTCTTGGGCCTCCTGCCCCTAGGGTTGGAAACCACTGGGGTGGGGCGCCCACCGACTTGGGGGCAAGTTCCCCTTGCCCTCCCCTTGAGATTGGATCTCTAGGGGCCGGCACCCTGTGGCCCCTATATAAAGAGGGGAGGGAGGGCTGCGCACCCAAGCCTCGGCGCCTCCCTCTCCCCGTAACACCTCTCCCTCTTTGAGCTTGGCAAAGCCGTGCCGAGATCCCCGCTACTTCCACCACCACGCCGTCGTGCTGCTGGATCTCCATCAACCTCTCCTTCCCCCTTGCTGGATCAAGAAGGAGGAGACGTCTCTCCCAACCGTACGTGTGTTGAACATGGAGGTGCCATCTGTTCGGCGCTAGGATCATCGGTGATTTGGATCACGACGAGTACGACTCCATCAACCCCGTTCTCTTGAACGCTTCCGCTCGCGATCTACAAGGGTATGTAGATGCACTCCTCTCTCTCTCTATCGTTGCTAGATGACTCCATAGATTGATCTTGGTGAAGCGTAGAATTTTTTTATTTTCTGAAACGTTCCCTGCTACCTCTTGAGCACTGCGTTGGATTTCCCCGAAGAGGAGAGGATGATGTAGTAAAGTAGCGTAAGTATTTCCCTCAGGTTTTGAGTAGAACCAAGGTATCAATCCAAGAGGAGATCACGACGCAGTCCCTCGCATCTACACACAAAAACGATAGCTACTTGCAACCAACGCGATTAGGGGTTGTCGATCCCTTCACGGTCACTTACAAAGGTGAGATCTGATAGAGATGATAAATAATATTTTGGTATTTTTGATATAGAGATGTAAAGTAAAAAGTAAAAGGCAAAAGTAAAAACTAAGCAAGTAAATAAAGTAATGGAGATTGATATGATGAGAATAGACCCGGGGGCCATAGGTTTCACTAGTGGCTTCTCTCAAGAGCATAAGTATTCTATGGTGGGTGAATAAATTACTGTTGAGCAATTGATAGAAAAGCGAATAATTATGAGATTATCTAGGTATGATCATGTATATAGGCATCACGTCCAAGACAAGTAGATCGAAACGATTCTGCATCTACTACTATTACTCCACTCATCGACTGCTATCCAGCATGCATCTAGAGTATTAAGTAAAACAGAGTAACGCCTTAAGCAAGATGACATGATGTAGAGGGACAAATTCATGCAATATGATAAAAACCCCCATCTTGTTATCCTTGATGGCAACAATACAATACGTGCCTTGCAACCCTTTCTGTCACTGGGTAAGGACACCGCAAGATTGAAACCCAAAGCTAAACACTTCTCCCATTACAAGAACTACCAATCTAGTTGGCCAAACCAAACGGATAATTCGAAGAGACTTGCAAAGATAACTCAATCATACATAAAAGAATTCAGAGAAGAATCAAATATTGTTCATAGATAAGCTGGATCATAAACCCACAATTCATCGGTCTCAACAAACACACCGCAAAAAGAAGATTACATCGAATAGATCTCCACAAGAGAGGGGGAGAACATTGTATTGAGATCCAAAAAGAGAGAAGAAGCCATCTAGTTACTTGCTATGGACCCAAAGGTCTGAAGTAAACTACTCACACTTCATCGGAGAGGCTATGGTGTTGATGTAGAAGCCCTCCGTGGTAGATGCCCTCTCCAGCGGAGCTACGGAACAGGCCCCAAGATGGGATCTCACGGATACAGAAGGTTGCGGTGGTGGAATTAGGTTTTTGGCTCCGTGATCTCATCTCGACGGGGTGCGTGAGGTATATATAGGAGGAAGGAGTACGTCGGTGGAGCAATAGGGGCCCACGAGGCAGGCGCCTGGCGCGCCTCCACCTCGTGACCGCCTCGGCACTTCTTGGAGTAGGGTCCAAGTCTCTGGATCACGTTCGGTGAGGAAATCACGTTCCCGAAGGTTTTATTCCGTTTGGACTCCGTTTGATATTCTGTTTCTTCAAAATACTGAAATAGGCAAAAAAACAACAATTCTGGGCTGGGCCTCCGGTTAATAGGTTAGTCCCAATAATTATATAGAAGTGGAAAATAAAGCCCAATATAGTCCAAAACAGTAGACAAAGTAGCATGGAGTAATCAAAAATTATAGATACGTTGGAGACGTATCAAGCATCCCCAAGCTTAATTCCTACTCGTCCTCGAGTAGGTAAATGATAAAAAAAGAATTTTTGATGCGGAGTGATACTTTGGCATAATTTCAATGTAAATCTTCTTAATTGTGACATGAATATTCAGATCCGAAAGATTCAACACAAAAGTTCATATTAACATAAAAGTAATAATACTTCAAGCATACAAATTAAAGGAATCATGCCTTCTCAAAATAGCATGGTTAAAGAAAGTTATCCCTACAAAATCATATAGTCTGGCTATGCTCTATCTTCATCACACAAAGTATTTAATCATGCACAACCCCGATGACGAGCCAAGTAACTGTTTCATACTTTAGAAATCTCAAACTTTTTCAACTTTCACGCAATACATGAGCGTGAGCCATGGACATAGCACTATAGGTGGAATAGAATGGTGGTTGTGGAGAAGACAAAAAGGAGAAGATAGTCTCACATCAACTAGGCGTATCAACGGGCTACGGAGATGCCCATCAATAGATATCAATGTGAGTGAGTAGGGATTGCCATGCAACGGATGCACTAGGAGCTATAAGTATATGAAAGCTCAACAAAAGAAACTAAGTGGGTGTGCATCCAACTTGCTTGCTCACGAAGACCTAGGGCACTTTTTGAGGAAGCCCATCATTGGAATATACAAGCCAAGTTCTATAATGAAAAATTCCCACTAGTATATGAAAGTGATAACATATGAGACTCTCTATCATGAAGTTCATGGTGCTATTTTAAAGCACAAGTGTGGAAAAAGGATAGTAGCATTGTCCCTTCTCTCTTTTTCTCTCATATTTTTTTTCTTTTTTTTTCTTTCTTTTTTTTTATTTTGGTGGGCTTCTTTGGCCTATTTTTTTATTTGGGCTTCTTTGGCCTCTTTTATTTTTCATAAAGTCCGGAGTCTCATCCCGACTTATGGGGGAATCATAGTATCCATCATCCTTTTCTCACTGGGACAATGCTCTAATAATGATGATCATCACAATTTTATTTTTCTTACAACTCAACGATTACAACTCGATACTTAGAACAAGATATGACTCTATATGAATGCCTCCGGCGGTGTACCGGGATATGCAATGAATCAAGAGCGACATGTATGATAATTATGAAGGTGGCCTTGCCACAAATACAATGTCAACTACATGTTCATGCAAAAAGCAATATGACAAAAGTAATGTGTGTCATATGAACGGAACGGTGGAAAGTTGCATGGCAATATATCTCGGAATGGCTATGGAAATGCCATGATAGGTAGGTATGGTGGCTGTTTTGAGGAAGGTATATGGAGGGTGTATGATACCGGCGAAAAGTGTGCGGTATTAGAGAGGCTAGCAAAGGTGGAAGGGTGAGAGTGCGATAATCCATGGACTCAACATTAATCAAAAGAACTCATGCACTTATTGCAAAAATTTAGAAGTCATCAAAACCAAAGCATTAAACGATACTCCTAGGGGGATAGATTGGTAGGAAAAGACCATCGTCATTCCCCGATCGCCACTCATAAGGAAGACAATCAATAAATAAAATTGTGCTCCGACTTCATCACAAAGCGGTTCACCATAATGCATGCTACGGGAATCACAAACTTCAACACAAGCATTCTTTAAATTCATAATCACCCCAACTAGCATTGCTTTGATATTATCACCTCCATATCTCAAAACAATTATCAAGCTTCAAACTTATCTTAGTATTCAACGACTCAAAAGAAAGTTTCACATATCTTGAATACCAAGTATATTAACATTAAGCAAATTACCATGCTATCAATAACTCTCAAAATAATATAAGTGAAGCATGAGAGATCAATAGTTTCTTTAAAACAAATCCACCACCATGCTCTTAAAATATCTAAGTGAAGCACTAGAGCAAAAATTATCACGCTCAAAAGATATAAGTGAAGCAATCGTGGAGCAAAACTATCAAGCTCAAAAGATATAAGTGAAGCACATAGAGTATTCTAGCAAATTCCAAATCATGTATGGCTCTCTCAAAAGGTGTATACAGCAAGGATGATTGTGGCAAACTAACAAGCAAAGACACAAATAATACAAGACGCTCCAAGCAAAACACATGACATGTAGTGAATAAAAATATAGCTCCAAGTAAATTACCGATGGAAGTAGACAAAAGAGGGGATGCCTTCCGGGCATCCCCAAGCTTTGACTTTTGGTGTGCTTGGATTATCTTGGGGTGTCATGGGCATCCCCAAGCTTAGGCTCTTTCCACTCTTTGTTCCATAATCCATCAAAAGAATTCACCCAAAGCTTGAAAACTTCACAACACAAAACTCAATAGAAATCTCGTGAGTCTGCTAGTGAAAGAAAACAAAAGGCTAATTCAAGGTACTGTAATGAACTCATTCTTTATTTATATTGGTGTTAAACCTACTGTATTCCAACTTCCTTATGGTTTATAAACTAATTTATTAGCCATAGATGCATTGAAATAAGCAAACAACACACGAAAAACAGAATCTGTCAAAAACAGAACAGTCTGTAGCAATCTGTAACTAACGCAAACTTCTGGAACTCTAAAAATTCTACCAAAATAGGAAGTACTGGAAAATTTGTTTATTGATCAGTAGAAAAAAGAATCAATGCAAAATCACGTTCCTGTGATTTATTGAATTTTTTCTCATGAGCGCAAAGTTTCTGTTTTTCAGCAGAATCAAATCAACTATCATCATAGCTTATCCTATAGGTTCTACTTGGCACAAACACTAATTAAAACATAAAACCACATCTAAACATAAAGTAGAAACAAAATTTAACACTAAATAGGAACAAAAACAAAGAACAAAAAATAAAATTGGGTTGCCTCCCAACAAGCGCTATCGGATAACGCCCCTAGCTAGGCATAAAATATAAGATAGAACTAAGTTTTGCCATCTTAGGAAGGCAATCCATAAGTGGTTCTCATGATAGATTCATGTGGTAATTTTATTTTCTTTCTAGGGAAGTGTTCCATACCCTTTGTCAAGGGAAATTGGAATCTAATATTCCCTTCCTTCATATCAATAATCGCACCAATCGTTCTAAGGAAAGGTCTACAAGAATAATAGGACATGAAGGATTGCAATCTATATCAAGAACGATAAAATCTACGGGCACATAATTCCTATTTGCAACAATAATAACATCATTAATTCTTCCCATAGGCTTTTTAATAGTGGAATCCGCAAGATGCAAGTTTAGAGAGCAATCTTCAAAGTCACGGAAATCTAGCAAATCACACAAAGTTTTGGGAATAGTGGAGACACTAGCACCCAAATCACACAAGGCATGAAACTGAGTCTTTAATTTTAATTTTGATAGTAGGTTCCCACTCATCATAGTGTTTTCTAGGGATAGAAACTTTCAACTCAAGTTTTTCTTCATAAGATTGCATCAAGGCATCAACAATGTGTTCGGTAAAGGCCTTATTTTGACTATAAGCATGAGGAGAATCTAGCACGGATTGCAACAAGGAAATACAACCAATCAAAGAGAAATTTTCATAATTAAATTCCTTGAGATCCAAAATAGTGGGTTTAGCAACATCAAGATTTTTATTTCTTTCAATCCCACTTTCATCAATTTCATCATCAAGATCTAGAAACTCGTAATTCTTAGGACGCCTTCTAGGTAAAGGAAGATCATATTCAGTTTCATCAAGATTCATATTGCAAAACAAGGATTTAATAGGGGACACATCAATAACTTTTAGATCTTCATCTTGATTTTCATAGGAATCGGAAGAACACACTTTAATAAAGGCATCTTTAGAAGCACGCATCCTAGTGGTTCTTTCCTTGCACTCATCAATGGAAATTCTCGTAGCTTTGAGAGACTCATTAATATCATGCTTAGGAGGAATAGATCTAAGCTTTAAAGAATCAATTTCAAGAGAGATACTATCAACGTTCCTAGCCAAATCATCAACTTTAAGCAATTTTTCTTCAAGCAAAGCATTAAAATTCTTTTGTGAATTCATAAACTCTTTAACACTACTCTCAAATTCAGAGGGCATCTTATTAAAATTTCCATAAGAGTTGTTGTAGGAATTTCCATAATTATTAGAAGGATTACTAGGATAAGGCCTAGGATTAAAATTCCTCTATAATGCCAAGTTATTTCCAAAACTATTCCTTCCAACAAAATTCACATCTATAGATTCATTATTATTCTCAATCAAAGTAGATAAAGGCATATCATTGGGATCAAGAGAAGTATTTTTAGTAGCAAACATCTTCATAAGTTCATCCATCTTTTCACTCAAAACGTTGATTTCTTCTATAGCATGCACTTTTTTACTAGAAGCTCTTTCGGTATGCCATTGAGAATAATTAGCCATAATATTGTCAAGCAATTTTGTAGCATCTCCTAACGTAATAATCCATAAACGTGCCTCCCGCGGCCGAGTCTAAAAGATTTCTAGAAGCAAAATTTAATCCGGCATAAAAAATTTGTATGATCATCCATAAATTCAAACCATGAGTAGGGCAATTGCGAAGCATCAATTTCATTATTTCCCAAGATTGGGCAACATGCTCATGATCAAGTTGTTTAAAATTCATAATATCGTTCCTAAGAGTGATGATCTTAGCGGGAGGAAAATACTTAGAGATTAAAGCATCTTTGCACTTGTTCCAAGAATCAATACTATTTTTAGGCAAAGACGAAAACCAAACTTTAGCACGATCTCTAAGTGAAAACGGAAATAACTTTAATTTGACAATGTTGTTATCCGTATCTTTCTTCTTTTGCATATCACACAAATCAACAAAATTGTTTAGATGAGTAGCCGCATCTTCACTAGGAAGGTCATTAATTGATCTTTCATAACAAGATTCAGCAAAGCGGTATTGATTTCACAAGACTCATCATTATTAAGAGGAGCAATCGGAGTACTAAGGAAATCATTATTATTGGTATTCGAGAAATCACACAATTTGGTATTATCTTGCGCCATGGCAACAAGTAATCCAACACACAAGCAAAGGCAAACGCGAAAAAGGCAAAAGAGAAAGAGAGGAGGAGAATGGGAAAGAGAGGGCGAATAAAACGACAAGGGTGAAGTGGGGGAGAGGAAAACGAGAGGCAAATAATGTAATGCGAGAGATAGGGATTGTGCTGGGTACTTGGTATGGTTGACTTTACAAGAACTTCCCAAGCAACGGCGCCAGTAAATTCTTCTTGCTACCTCTTGAGCATTGCGTTGGATTTCCTCAAGAGGAGAGGATGATGTAGTAAAGTATCGTAAGTATTTCCTCAGTTTTTGAGAACCAAGGTATCAATCCAAGAGGAGATCACGACGCAGTCCCTCGCACTCACACAAAACGATAGCTACTCGCAACCAACGCGATTAGGGGTTGTCAATCCCTTCACGGTCACTTACAAGGGTGAGATCTGATAGAGATGATAAATAATATTTTTGGTATTTTTGATATAGAGATGTAAAGTAAAAAGTAAAAGGCAAAAGTAAAAACAAAGCAAGTAAATAAAGTAATGGAGATTGATATGATGAGAATAGACCCGGGGCCATAGGTTTCACTAGTGGCTTCTCTCAAGAGCATAAGTATTCTACTTGGGTGAACAAATTACTGTTGAGCAATTGATAGAAAAGTGAATAATTATGAGATTATCTAGGCATGATCATGTATATAGGCATCACGCCCAAGACAAGTAGATCAAACGATTATGCATCTACTACTATTACTCCACTCATCGACCGCTATCCAAAGATGCATTGTCACATCCCTAGCTTCTGGTGCTGCCTAGTGTTTGTATCTTGCTTGCGTCATGTTTAAATTTTTGAAAACTTGAATTGAGGAAATTTGGAAGCCTCAAAATTTAATTCAAAAAGGGCAAAGAACCCTGGAAAATTGCATTCAATCAATCCAAAATGGCCTTAATTAATGTTGGTTGTATTTTGGCAGGAGTTTTGATTCCAACCAAAATTAATGAACATTTTTGAAGGAATTATTTTGGGAGTTTGAAATTAAATCAATATGTATTTGAGTTTTGGATTATATTCATTTTATATAGAATATAACTCAGAATGCCCTGAAATAATTTATGTGCCTTTGGAGAAGTCCATAATGGCAACATATACATATACATAAGGTTTTGCCTTTATGAATTTCTTTTAAATTTGAATCGCTGGCAAAATGAATATATAAAAAGAAAACAAACAGAAGTATAAGAACAGTAAATGTATTCGCGGCCTGCATCAGTAGTCGGCCCAGCTTCTCAGCAGCCCACCCGAGCCCAACTGCCAGTCATCTCCCTCCTCTCGCCAGGAGGACGAGAGGCGCGTGCTTGACGCGCGCGACCACGCGCCCGAGCCACCTCCTGCTTGCCGCCAACCGCCTAGTGCTGGCTACGGACGCCACGCACCCCCCTTGGTCCTCTCCTCGCCCTCGCCCTTTCCTCTCCCTCGATCCTCTCTCTCTCACCACCGAACGGGTTCATCGCCGCTGCTCGTCACCACCGCTGCCACCGCCAGCACTAGACCCATGGACCAGCCCCCGAGCTCCGCTGCCACCCTCGCCCTTCTCCGTCACCACATGGCCGGAAGAGCTCCAACGCTGCTGTCCTCGACCACTTCTTCATCATCGGCCGCCATGATCTCCATCGCCGACTCGCTGCCGCTCGAAGCTTCCTCGAGCACGCCGAGGCCACCACTACACTCCATGTGAGCTTCGCCGAACCCCTCTTCCCCGCCATTTGCTCACCATAGACGCCGCTTCTTTGATGATCAGAAGCACGCCGTCGCTCGAAGCTTGCTTGCCGACGTAGCTCCGTGACCATTTGTCACCCCGGCGAGCCCAACGCATTTGTGGCATCCCGTAGCATCCCTAGCGCAAGCACTCCGCCCGCTTGCACGCCGCAAAGAATTCAACCTGTACACCAACTCCGGGCCGTCAAGAATCGAGCTCGCCATTGCCGACTCGGCTACCCCAGTGCCCGAGACCACCATCCGACGCGCCGCACCAGCTCTCAGAGGGTTTAAGGGCGCACCGAACGGTGCACTTTAGGCGAAACCCGAGCCCCTCCAGTGTCCCTCCGCCGCGTTTAGAGGTCGCCGCCGGCCATACTCCGGCGAAGCTGGCGTGGCACGTCATTAGCGGCTAACCACCCGCTAATACCGCCACTAACTAACCCCCTAGCTCACTTACAAACGGGCCCCACAGCCCTTAATTAACCTGGATTAGTTTCTGACTAGGATTAGATTAACTCCAGTGGGCCCAGCTGCCAGATTTGACCGCCCAGCCGCTTTTGACCTGGCCCCACCGGGTCAGCCTCTGCCTCGCCTTTGTTTCATCGACATGCGGGACCCAGGCGTCAGGTTTGACCGTGGCTGACCGTGTTGACCTGCTGAGGTCAGCATGGTGTAGTGCTGACGTCATAAAGCTTTTCTGGTGTTGTTGTTAATTCAAGAAATTCCAGAAAATAACCAAAACTTCTAAAAATCATAGAAAATCAACCGTAGCTCGTATGAAATAATTTATATATGAAAAATGATCAAAAAAATCCAATCTATCCATCTGTACCATTTTCATGCATGTTAGAACAACTTATACCTGCTGATCAGGTCAAATCAAATAAATGGCATTTAAACTCTCACATATGGAGTTTGAATTTGAACCTAGTGTTCAAACCAACCCCATTTAACTTGTCGCTAGATGCATTAGGCCAATCAACAAAGCATAACGCCATGTCATCTTCATGCATCATATTGTTGCATGGCATTGATTGTGTTTCTCCTTTGTTTGCTCTGCTTGTCCCTCTCAAAGAGACGACGCATCGACGATGAGTTCGATGCGAAACCGATGAAGAACTATATTATCTTCGTATGCTGTGCAAGCGTAACTCCCTTGTTCATTCCGACATACAATCCCACTCTCTCGCCTCCCCGCTTCTTTTTATCGCATTAGACAACACCGCTTCAACTGTTACATGTTGCGGTAGCTGAACCCTTTTCCTCTCGCATGACCTGTCATTGCCACAAAGAATAGATGAAACCCACTAGCATGAGTAGGAGTTGCTTGAGCCCTGATGTGCCTACTCATTCATGCTTGTTTGTCACGCCTGCCATCGCTTAGAGTTGAGTCGGGTCCGATTCATCGGGATGAATTGGAATGTGGTGAACATGTCCCATCGTGGTGAGAGCTAAGTGTGTGAACACGATTTGGTAAAGGTAGTAAAGGAGAAGCCATGTAGGAGTACATGGTGGGTTGTCTCATTGAAACCGCCCTCGTGAACTGAAGTTCTGTGTTTGTGATCCATGAACAGCCATTACCACACATTGGGTTCCGTGAACTCGCCCTCTCGACTTATTAATCAACATGATCTCGCCCGTGAGTTGCAACTAGTTTCGGTGTTTGTAGGTAGTGTTAGTAGTCTACCAATTGGTACTGCACAGGTGGGCTTGGGATGATTAGGCACCATGGCACGGTGTACTAAGCATAGAACCACCCATTGAGGTGGGCTTGGGAACCCTGCACACATCATTTGGGGCCATGAGCGACACCCCTGCCGGATCTCCTTATGGATGGAACCTAATAGGCGATAAACCTGGACGAGAAACTTGTGTGGTTAGTCGTCATGGCCGACACCCTCGCTGGGCTTCCGCTTGAAGGTTGCCGAGTACATGTCGTGGTAAACGGCGGTAAGTGGTGAGAGCGCAGGTGAAGAAGTACACCGCAGGTTAATATGATCTATTCAATATCCGTGTCCGCGGTAAAGGACTTCGGGTTGCCTGCAGTTCATAGACAAGTGTAAGTGGATACTCTAAAATGCGCAAGATAAGCGTGAGTGCTATGGATGGCATGCTCATAGGGAGACGGAGCGGATCCATTGTGGTGTATTGATATGGTGAATATGTGGACTCGCAGCGCCACCTCAAAAGAGTTACTTGGCAATGTAGTTCAGGATAGCCACAGAGTCAAAGCTGGCTTGCCGCAGCCAAACTCCACCACCCCTTTGTTGATACCGATGCATATGTAGATAGTTCGATGTAAGTCTTGCTGGGTACATTTGTACTCACGCTTGCTTATTTCATGTTTTGCAGAGAGACGCTGGTCGCTTAGTAGTTCCGCTGGACTTCGACATTTAGCTTGTTACCTCAGCTACGATCTTGTGCCTCGGCAGGATCTCGGTAGATAGTCGCTTCTCACCTTTTTCATTTATAGTTGTCTCAGATTGTGACATGTTAAGCTTCCGCATGTGTTTGACTTGTATGTTTCAATGCCGGGTCGAGAGACCCATGTTTGTAATATCTCGCCTCGGAGCCTATGAATAAATATTTGAGTCGAGAGTTATGTTGTGATGCCATGTTGTATTTACACATATCAAGCATATTGTGTGTATGTTTGAAATGCTTGGTATGTGTGGGATCCGACAATCTAGTTGTTTATCCTTGGCAGCCTCTCTTATGGGGAAATGTAGTCTAGTGCTTCCTTGAGCCATAGTAGTCCGCTACACCCCGGTTCACCGGAGTCCTGCTAGCCCAAAGACTACCGCCAGGACACTTGATCGGCCGACATGTGTTTCACTTCATTCTCGTGGTTCCGTCTCTTCGGGAAATGTCACGCGTGACATCCGGAGTCCTCGCTTAGCCTGCTACATGTACTCGGTTACCGGAGTCCTCATAGCCTGCTACAGCCCGGATTCACACGCCGTCAATCGACATGCTCGGTTGATTCATGTATGCCTGTCCCCATGGGTTAGTGCCGCTTTGGGTTCACGACTAGCCATGTCGGCCCGGTTCGCTGTCATATGGATGCTAGCGACACTATCATATACGTGAGCCAAAAGGCAAACGGTCCCGGCCCCGGTAAGGCGACACCTGCGTGGAATACCGTGCGTGAGGCCACAAAGTGATATGAGGTGTTACCAGCTAGATCGATGTGACTTGAATCGGGTCCTCGACATGCATCTAGAGTATTAAGTAAAACAGAATAACGCCTTAAGCAAGATGACATGATGTAGAGGGACAAATTCATGCAATATGATAAAACCCCATCTTGTTATCCTCGATGGCAACAATACAATACGTGCCTTGCAACCCTTTCTATCATCGGGTAAGGACACCGCAAGATTGAACCCAAAGCTAAACACTTCTCCCATTGCAAGAACTACCAATCTAGTTGGCCAAACCAAACGGATAATTCAAGAGACTTGCAAAGATAACTCAATCATACATAAAAGAATTCAGAGAAGAATCAAATATTGTTCATAGATAAGCTGGATCATAAACCCACAATTCATCCATCTCAACAAACACACCGTAAAAATAAGATTACATCGAATAGATCTCCACAAGAGAGGGGGAGAGCATTGTATTGAGATCCAGAAAGAGAGAAGAAGCCATCTAGCTACTAGCTATGGACCAAGGTCTCAAGTAAACTACTCACACTTCACCTGGAGAGGCTATGGTGTTGATGTAGAAGCCCTCCATGGTAGATGCCCTCCCATGGAGCTCCTAACAGGCCCAAGATGGGATCTCATGGATACATGTAAGGTTGCGGCGGTGGAATTAGGTTTTTGGCCCAGATCCGATCCGACGGGGTAATGTGAGGTATATATAGGAGGAAGGAGTACGCCGGTGGAGCAACAGGGGCCCATGAGTGGGGCACGCCTGTGGGGGCGCGCCCACCTCGTGACCGCCTGCACTTCTTGGAGTAGGGTCCAAGTCTCCGGATCACGCTCGTGAGGAAATCACGCCTCAAGGTTTTATTCCGCTTGACTCCGCTTGATATTCTATTTCTTCAAAATACTGAAATAGGCAAAAAACAACAATTCTGGGCTGGGCCTCCGGTTAATAGGTTAGTCCCAATAATTATATAAAAGTGGAAAATAAAGCCCAATATAGTCCAAAACAGTAGACAAAGTAGCATGGAGTAATCAAAAATTATAGATACGTTGGAGACGTATCATTCCCCAACATGATCATAGGTCATACTCATCGTTTAAGCTCAAAATGGGATTACCATTTTTTAATTAAGCACTTTGATGTATTCACATCTTGTCGAGTTGCTTTAACTCATGACTTGGGTCAAAGCTTCTAAGATGGAATAACATACTGTGGGTTTTGTGGACCTTGGTCATGTAGTTGAACATGTGTTGGATGCTCAAGGTTGATGTAGTCCATCAAGAGTTGAGAGCGTCACTTGAATTTTGAGTTCATCTTCCTACATTGGTTAGTCTTGCAATGAAGAGCACTTGTGTATCCAAAAGTGACAAACATGTATCTTGATAACAAATGAGATTTGATATATAGAAATTGTCAAAGGATATGTTGAGGAGGTCATCCTTCCTTGTATTCCACAACCATATAGTAGAAACTTGGTGATGTAGAGATTGCTTAAGATGTGAGTGGCTTGGAATCTCATGAATTTGAGCTCATCCAAGTACCTACAAGGGTTAGATAACATGCAAGGGTACAAGTATAGATCCAAGACATATGATCATCATCTTGAGAGAAATATCAAGGATTAGACATGAAAAGGTTCATGCCTTGCATGCATCTAGATGGAGTTCCTACTCCAAGTTTGAAGCATCAATGATGTTCAATTCGCCTCTCAAACGACAAAAAACTTTCTCATCAAGCAGTTTGGTGAAGATATCCGTGAATTGCTTATCGGTACCACTACAAAAAAAGACACATCTGTGACATTTTGGGCCGAACGAATCTTTTTTCTGTCATGCTTATGACACTTCTATGACGATAATTGTGACAAAACCCGTATCATCATAGATGTGGTGGGCTCCTACTTCTATGACAAAAACCATGACAGAAATGGGCTTTTTGTCTCCGGCGGGCCAGAGACGCAGCTGCATGACATTCTTTGGGCCGGCCCATGACGAATAAAACCATGGTAGAAGAGAGGGCGAGGAATTTTTTGGGGAGTTCCGTTGCCACGGTGGGTGGTCGGGGCCAAGTGATGCACGCTTTCTCGTGACACATACGCTGCGGTGCGAGGCGCTGGGCTCTAATCAACTCCGAGCGAGGCGTCGATAATCGAATCCTCGAAGCGATTGTACCGCAGTTACGAAGTTATCGAACCCGAGCGATCGATCGATGATCGTTAATCAACCCGATCGAAGCGATTCTTCGCTCGCCATCTGTTGCTAATCAAGCCGATCGAACTCTGCCGCCTCCTTCCCTTGATAAATAGTGAGCGCTCTTGGGGGTGCATGAAAAGTGCCCGATGAGGGGTTGGATGAACAGGACCCCGTGGTGTTGCCGCTTGATGAAAAGGACCCCGATCGATCGAGCCAGTTGGGCATGGATGAACAGGACCCCGTGGAGGGCTGGATGAATAGGACCCCGTGGAGGGAAGGTTGAACAGTAGTCGGTGGAGGGCTGGTTGAACTGTAGCCGGTGGAGGGCTGGATGAACAGTAGCCCGCGGAGGGGTGGCTGAACAAGACCCCATGGAGAGGGCTGGTAGAACAGTAGCCGGTGGAGGAGCGGTAGAGGCAGGATGAACAGGAGCCCCGTGGATGAACAGTAGCCCGTGGAGGCTGGAGGAGGTCGATGTTGGAGATGAACAGTATCCCGTGGAGTCCACGCCACCACCCTCCCGATGAATAGGATCCCTGCTTTCAACCGTAGTGCTCCAACACAAGTCCGCTTCTCCGCTTTTGCGGCACGCCACACCCTCCCGATTAACAGACCCCATTTCGACCGCAGGAGATCCAACAAGTCCGCTTCTCCGCTTTTGCAAAGACGCTGCACTTCTCCCGGCGAACAGATCCCATTTCACTGCGGGCCTGCCGAACACAAGGTCGCTTTCTCCGCTTTGGCAGACGCCAGCCTCATTTCCATCGGTTGTTCCGCCCAAGCCGCTGACTTCGGCGAACAACACGTGTTCCGCTGTTCCCGATAAACACGACGCATTCCGCTGCTCTCCCCATGAACACGGCTAAAGACGCAGCCTGCTCCAACCCAGCCATGTACACGAGCCCCGGCCGTATGTATGCGCCGAGTAGGCGTCGAGACCCCGCCCAGTATGTATGTAATGCGGGTCAGATTTTTTTATGCGTAGGCTGTATGTACATGTACACAATTTAGATGGGATAGCCGTAACTGCCACGTGGGGGCTCTACTATGACATGTGCTGCTACTTACTCGCCATGGTTCATCGTGGTCAAAGCGACCGATCGACCAAGATGTACGCATACACGCTCGTGACCGTAACGACAATGCTACGATAAGCCGACCAGGTGGGTCCCGACCGCCGTGCACTTCCTTGCGTGCGAAGATGTAACAGGTGGGTCCCAGCAGTCAGGGGGTGAATCGTTTTTCCCCCGTAATATGGACGCACTTCCTTGCGTGCGAAGATGTAGCTGGTGGGTCCTAGCAGTCAGGGGGGAAACGTTTTTTCATGAAATACGGTGGCCCGTCCGGTGGGTCCTGCTGTCAGGTGGAGGAATAATTATTTGCGCGTAATAAAGATGCACTTCCTTGCGGCTGCCATGGACCCAGCTGTCAGCCTCTCCACATACATTAC
This sequence comes from Aegilops bicornis, assembly GCA_021605145.1. Taxonomy (NCBI): domain Eukaryota; kingdom Viridiplantae; phylum Streptophyta; class Magnoliopsida; order Poales; family Poaceae; genus Aegilops; species Aegilops bicornis. The sequence continues at coordinate 1,583,281 of JAHIAL010000075.1, read as the reverse complement.
TCTTCCGATGGAAGTCGCTCTGACCACGCTAATACACTGCCGAGAGCACTGTATGTGGACGACAGCGAGGCCTAGGAAGGGGACGACGTGGAGCCGGGAAGACGCGACAAAGGAAGCCCATGCGGAGAGGGGTACAAGGGTTCATCGGTTCTGGCATGTGTGAGGCTGCCGCCACCGCAGTAATAACATGGGGTGGTGTGAGTAGAGGGATGGCCTGGCTGCTGTGGGAGTAGTAGGGGCGTGAGGCCTCAAGGCATCACAGCCCGCCATGGGAGGCAAGAGCACGCTGCACGACCGGGCGCTGGTTTGGGCGGCCGGAGCAAGAAGACCAGAGGTTGAAGAAGCACTACGGTCGTTGGATGGACATCGTATGGTCACCGGAGCTAGAATCGCTCATATTGACTAAGTTGACAAAGCCCTCCGTCCCCGCCAACTTAGTAGGCCCACAAGTCAGCCTCCCACTATGTTGGGTCCCACCCAGGTGGGGAGTATTTTCATTTTTATGCGTAATAAGGAGGCACTTCCTTGTGTGCGTAAGATATAGCTGGTGGGTCCGACCGTCAATGGGGGAACATTTTTTCATTTAAATATAGAGGCCCTTCCGTGGGTCCCAGATGTCGTGGAGGAATCACTATTTTACGCGTAATAAGGAGGCATTTCCTTGTGTGCGGCCGTGGACCCAGCTGTCAGCCGCTCCACGTACAATCCACGTCCGATGGATTTCATTCGTTGACCACGTTGACTAGGCTGCGCCGAGAGCACCAGGGCGGTGGACGACGGCGAGGCCTAGGAAGGGAATGACATGGAGCCGGGGAAGACTCGTCAGTGGTTGCCCATGCGGTGGGGAGTACGAGGGTTTATCGGTTCGCCGCTGCCGCCGCAAAAAATAACAGGAGGCGGGTGAGTAGAGGAATGGCCTCGCCAGCAATGGAGTAGGGTGGGGCGGTGTGGCTCAAGAAAGACAGCCGCCACGGGAGGCGGAGCAGTGCAGTCCCACCGGGCGCTTAGTTTGGGCGGCCGGAGCAAGAAGATCGATAGTTGAAGAAGAAGACGGCCGCTGGATTAACATCCAACGGTCATTGCTGCAAGAATTGTTTGTTGACTAAGTTGACAAAGCCTTTCAGACATCGCCAACCTAGTAGACCCACAAGTTAGCCTCCAAATCTGTCCCAAACAAAGATACAACCAAATTTCTAGCCAGATTCAATTTAATTTTAAAACTAAATATACCTTAATTTAAATCCAATGAAATTTTACTCGCACAAAAACAATGAAATTTAAAATATTAAAACCCAAAAGAAAAAAGTATTTTGGAACTAATTGTCTTTTTGTTGTATTTTTTTCATTTTACAGCCCATTTATTATTACTTATAGCCCATTTCTTATTACTTATAGCCCATTTTCTGGGCAAAATGCATCCCTCCTCGCCTTGAAAGATTTCCCCAAAGCAGGGCGAGAAAAGCAAGTAGGCCCACGTTGGTTATTCTGCTAAAAACAAAATAGCTGGCTAGCCATTTTTTCAGAAAGGAAAAAAACAAACTAGGCTGGTCATGTGCTAAACATATGAAATAAAAGCCTAGGCTAGACGGGCCACAACTCCCGCACAACCCATTTGATACCCTTCTCCATCCCGAGAAAACAAATTATCACAAGCTGCTGGGCTTGGTCCATACCGTCATCCTCACCATGTACAACATGTTCTTATTCCTCTCGGTTGTTGACCATGTTAACAACACTAGAGGGCGGCGCCCGCGGCGAGCGAACCAAGGCGGAGGACGATTGTGAGGCCTCGGACAGGAATGAATAGGAGCCGAGGCAGATGCCCATAGTTTTAGGGTGCGATGTGGCCATGATGCGTGCACGGTAGCACAGCCAGCCATGGGAGGCGGGAGCAGGCGGTCCCACCGGCGCTGGTTTGGCTTTGGTGGCTGGAGGAAGAAGAGACTGAAGAAACACGACAGACATTGAATATCAATCCAACAGTTAAGGTTGACACAATCGTTTGTTGACTAAGCCGACACCAAGTAGCATATTTTTTATATATAGGAAGAAAAGAAAACTAGGCTCGCTTCACCGATAATATTCCCTAAATCAGGACTGCTCGATCTTAAGGTCAGAATTAAAACTGCAAGGAAAATGCGTTCGTCTGCCGTCCTCCTCCCAGGAAACATTCGCCACATAATTGTTGGGGATTGTTGCAGAAATTAAAAATTTTCTACGCATCACCAAGATCAATCTATGGAGTAACTAGCAACGAGAGAGAGGGGAGTGCGTCTTCATACCCTTGAAGACCGCGAGATGTAAGTTGCCATAAGAGCTGGATGAGGGAGTCATACTCGAAGCGATTCAGATCATGGTGGATTCCGATCTTAGCGCTGAACAACGGCACCTCCGCGTTCAACACACGTGTTGCCCGGTGACGTCTCCCGCGCCTTGATCCAGCAAGGAGGAGGGAGAGGTTGAGTAAGAGGGGCTCCAACAAAGCAAGACGACAAGTGGTGGTGATGGAGTGACAAGATCTCCCAGTGGCTTCGCCAAGCTCTTGTGGAGGTGGAGAGGTGTTGGGAGGGAGGGGTTGCGCCTTGGATGTGGTGCTGCAGACCTCCCTCACCTCTATTTATAGGAGGAGGGGGAGGGCCCCTCTAGATGAGATCTAGAGGAGGAGGGGCTTGCCTCTGCCAAGGGGGGGCGCCTTTAGGGTTTCCAACCCTAGGCGCATGGGCCCAAGGGGAGGTGGCGCCCAGCCCTCCAAGGGCTGGTTCCCTTCCTCTATAGCCCACGAGGACCTCCGGAGAGGTGGCTCTCCCGTGGACCCCTAGAACCCTCCTATGGCCCCAGATAATACCGTATGCCCCTAACATTTCCGTGACCGTATGACAACTTCCCATATATAAATCTTCACCTCCGACCATTCTGTAACTCCTCGTGATGTCCGAGATCTCATCCGGACTCAACAACATTCGTAATCACATACAAGTCTTCCTAATAACCCTAGCGCCATCGAACCTTATGTGTAGACCCTACGGTTCGGGAATCACGCAGACATGACCGAGACAGTTTCTCCAAAATTTATAACCAACAGCAGATCTGGATACCCATGTTGGCTCCTACATGTTCCATGGTGATCTCATTGGATGAACCACAATGTCAAGGATTCAAGTAATCCCAGATACAATTCCCTTTGTCAATCGGGTATCGTTATTTGCCCGAGATTTGATCGCTTGTATCCCAATACCTCGCTCAATCTCAAGCTACCGCAAGTCACTTTACTCGCTACATAATGCAAGATCCCATGACTAACCACTTAGTCACATTGAGTTCATTATGATGATGCATTACCAAGTGGGCCCAAAGATACCTCTCCGCCATACACGGAGTGACAAATGCCGCCTCGATTCATGCTAATCCAATGTGACACTTTCGGAGATACCTATAGTGCACCTTTATACTCACCCAGCCATTGCCAGGACGCTTTGGTACACCCAAAGCACTCCTATGTTATCCGGGAGTTACACAATCTCATGGTCTAAGGAACTGATACTTGACATTAGAAAAGCTTTAGCAAACGAACTACACGATCTTGTGCTATGCTTAGGATTGGGTCTTGTCCATCACATCATTCTCCTAATAATGTGATCCTGTTATCAATGACATCCAATGTCCATAGTCGTAAAACCATGACCATCTGTTGATCAATGAGCTAGTCAACTAGAGGCTCACTAGGGACATGTTGTGGTATATGTATTCACACATGTATCACGTGTTTCCGATTAATACAATTATAGCATGAATAATAGACAATTATCATGAATAAGGAAATATAATAATAATCATTTTATTATTGCCTCTAGGGCATATTTCCAACTGCCTCCCACTTGCACTAGAGTCAATAATCTAGTTACACTGCGGATGAATCGAACACCCAGAGAGTTCAGGTGTTGATCATGTTTTTCTTGCGGAAGAGGTTTAGTCAACGGATCTGTGACATTCAGATCCGTATGCACTTTGCAAATATCTATGTCTCCATCTTGAACATTTTCATGAATGGAGTTGAAGCGACGCTTGATGTGCTCGGTCTTCTTGTGAAACCTGGGCTGCTTGGCAAGGGCAATAGCTCCAAAGGTTGTCACAAAAGAGAGTGATCGCCCCGACGCATTGGGAATAACTCCTAGGTCGGTGATGAACTCCTTCGGCCAGATTGCTTCATGCGCTGCCTCCCGAGGCTGTCATGTACTCCGCTTCACATGTAGATCCTCCACGACGCTCGCTTGTTGCTGCCGCACCAACTTATCGCCCCACCATTCAAAAATATACACGTATCCGGGTTTGTGACTTGGAGTCATCCAGATCTCGTGTCAAAGCTAGCATCGACGTAACCCTTTATTACGAGCTCTTCGTCACCTCCATAAACGAAAGCAACATATCCTTAGTCCTTTTCGTGTACTTCAGATATTCTTGACCGCTGTCCAAAGGTTCCATGCCAGATTGCTTTGGTGCCTTGCTACCAAACTTACGGCAAGGTTTACATCAGGTCCGGTACACAAAGATGGCATACATAATAGACCCTATGGCCAAGGCATAGGGGATGACACTCATCTTTTCTCTATCTTCCGCTGCGTGGTCGGGATTGAGCCGTGCTCAATTTCACACCTTGCAACACAGTGCAAGAACCCCTTCTTGGACTGGTCCATATTGAACTTCTTCAATATCTTATCAAGGTATGTGCTTTGTGAAAGACCTATGAGGCGCCTCGATCTATCTCTATAGATCTTGATGCCTAATATATAAGCAGCTTCTCCAAGGTCCTTCATTGAAAAACACTTGTTCAAGTAGGCCTTTATGCTGTCCAAAAGTTCTATATCATTTCCCATCAAAAGTATGTCATCCACATATAATATGAGAAATGCTAAAGAGCTCCCACTCACTTTCTTGTAAACGCAGGCTTCTCCATAAGTCTCCAAGATAAACCCGAACGCTTTGATCATTTCATCAAAGCTTAATGTTCCAACTCGAGATGCTTGCACCAACCCATAAATGGATCGCTGGAGCTTGCATACCTTGTTAGCAATCTTAGATCGACAAAACCTTACGGCTGCATCATATACAATTCTTCCTTAAGATAGCCATAAGGAATGTCGCTTTTGACGCCTATTTGCCATATCTCATAATCATAGTATGCGGCAATTGCTAACATGATTCGGACGGACTTCAGATTTGCTACGGAGAGGAAAGTCTCATCGTAGTCAACCCCATGAACTTGCCGATAACCCTTAGCGACAAGTCGAGCTTTATAGATGGTAACATTACCATCCGCTGTCTGCCTTATTCTCAAAGATCCATTTATTTTCTATCGTCACCGATCATCGGGCAAGTCTGTCAAAGTCCATACTTTGTTTTCATACATGGATCCTATCTCGATTGCATGGCTTCAAGCCATTTGTTGGAATCTGGGCCCGCCATCGCTTCTTCATAGTTCAAGGTTCACCGTTGTTCAACAACATGATTTCTAGGACAGGGTTGCCATACCATTCTGGCTGTGGAACGTGTCCTTGTGGACTCACGAAACTTCAAAGAGTAACTTGATCCAAGTACCTTGATCATCATCATTAACTTCCTCTCAAGTCGGTGCAGCACCATAGGAACATCTTCCCGAGCTGCGCCATTTACCGGTTCAAGAGGTAGTACTTCATCAAGTTCCACTTTCCTCCCACTTACTTCTTTCGAGAGAAACTCTTTCTCCGTAAAGGACCCGCTCTTAGCAACGAAAAATCTTGCCTTCAATCTGAGGTAGAAGCTATACTCAATGGTTTCCTTAGGGTATCCTATGAAGACGATTTTTCCAACTTGGGTTCGAGCTTTTCAGGTTGAAGTTTCTTGACATAAGCATCGCATCCCCAAACTTTTAGAAACGACAGCTTAGGTTTCTTTCCAAACCATAATTCATATGGTGTCGTCTCAACGGATTTAGACGGTGTCCTATTTAAAGTGAATGTAGCTGTCTCTAAAGCGTATCCCCAAAATGACAGCTGTAAATCGGTAAGAGACATCATAGACCGCACCATATCCAATAGAGTGCGACATGACTTTCGGACACACCTTTACGCTTGAGGTGTTCCAGCGGCGTGAGTTGTGAAACAATTCCACATTTCCTTAAGTGTACTCAAACTCGTGGACTTAAATATTCCCCTCACGATCTGATCGTAAGAACTTTATTTTTCTCGTCACGTTGATTCTCTACCTCATTCTGAAATTCCTTGAACTTTTCAAAGGTCTCATACTTGTGTTTCATTAAGTAGACGTACCCATATCTACTTAAGTCATCAGTGAGGGTGAGAACATAACGATAGCCACCACGACTCTCAATGCTCATTGGACCGCACACATTAGTATGTATAATTTCCAATAAGTTGGTTGCTCGCTCCATTGTTACGGAGAACAGAGTCTTGGTCATTTTTCCCATGAGGCAAGGTTCGCACGTGTCAAATGATTCGAAATCAAGAGACTCCAAAAGTCCATCTACATGGAGCTTCTTCATGCGTTTGACACCAATGTGACCAAGGCGGCAGTGCCACAGATATGTGGGACTATCATTATCAATCTTACATCTTTTGGTATTCACACTATGAATATGTGTAACATCACGTTCGAGATTCATTAAGAATAAACCATTGACCAGCAGGGCATGACCATAAAACATATCTCTCATATAAATAGAACAACCATTATTCTCGGATTTAAATGAGTAGCCATCTCGTATTAAACGAGATCCAAATACAATGTTCATGCTCAAAGCTGGCGCTAAATAACAATTATTAAGGTTTAAAACTAATCCCATATGTAAATGTAGAGGTAGCGTGCCGACGGCGATCACATCGACCTTGGAACCATTCCCGACGTGCATCGTCACCTCGTCCTTCGCCAGTCTCCGCTTATTTCGCAGCTCCTGTTTTGAGTTACAAATATGAGCAACCGCACCGGTATCAAATACCCAGGAGCTACTACGAGTACTGGTAAGGTACACATCAATAACATGTATATCACATATACCTTTGGTGTTGCCGGCCTTCTTATCCGCTAGGTACTTGGGGCAGTTCCGCTTCCAAAGGACTGCTCCTTGCAATAAAAGCACTCGGCCTCGTGTTTGGTTTCGTGCTTTGGCTTCTTCCCGGCAATCGACTTATCGGGCGCTGAAACTCCCTTGTCATTCTTCTTGAAGTTCTTCTTATCCTTGCCTTTCTTGAAACTAGTGGTTTTATTGACCATCAACACTTGATGTTCCTTTTGATTTCTACCTCCGCTGATTTCAAAGCATTGAAAATACCTCGTGAATGGTTTTCACCATCCTCCATATTGTAGTTCATCACAAAGCTCTTGTAGCTAGGTGGGAGCGACTAAAGGATTCTGTCAATGACCGCATCCGGGAGGTTAATGTCCAAATGGGACAAGCGGTTGTGCAACCTGTATATTTTGAGTATGTGCTCACGATGTAACTATTTTCCTCCATCTTACAACTGTAGAACTTGTCGGAGACTTCATATCTCTCGACCCGGGCGTGATCTTGGAAAACCATGTTCATCTCTTGGAACATCTCATATGCTCCGTGCTGGTCGAAACGCTTTTGGAGCCCCGGTTCTAAGCTGTAAAGCATGCCGCACTGAACGAGGGAGTAATCATCAACACGTGGCTGCCAAGCGTTCATAACGTCTTGGTTCGCTGGGACGGGTGCTTCACCTAGCGGTGCTTCTAGGACATATGCTTTCTTGGCAACTATGAGGATGATCCTCAGGTTTCGGACCCAGTCCGTGTAGTTGCTACCATCGTCTTTCAGCTTGGTTTTCTAGGAACGCTGAAGTTGAGGTTGACATGAGCGTGGGCCATTTGATCTACAAGAAATTTTGCAAAAGTTTTAGACTAAGTTCATGATGATTAAGTTCATCTAATCAAATTATTTAATGAACTCCCACCAGATAGACATCCTCTAGTCATCTAAGTGATACATGATCCGAGTCACCTAGGCCGTGGTCCGATCATCACGTGAGACGGACTAGTCATCATCGGTGAACATCTTCATGTTGATCATATCTTCTATACGACTCATGCTCGACCTTTCGGTCTCTTGTGTTCCGAGGCCATGTCCAGACATGCTAGGCTCGCCAAGTCAACCTAAGTGTTTTGCATGTGTAAATCTGGCTTACACCCGTTGTATGTGAACGTTAGAATCTATCACACCCGATCATCACGTGGTGCTTCGAAACAACAAACTTTCGCAACGACGCACATTTAGGGGAAACACTTTCTTGAAATTATTATGAGGGATCATCTTATTTACTACCGCCGCTCTAAGCAAATAAGATGCAAAACATGATAAACATCACATGCAATCAAATAGTGACATGATATGGCCAATATCATTTTGCTCCTTTGATCTCCATCTTCGGGCACCATGATCATCATCACCACCGCATGACACCATGACCTCCATCATCGTGTTCCATGAAGTTGTTCTTGCCAACTATTACTTCTACTACTATGGCTAACGGTTTAGCAAAGAAGTCAAGTAATTACATGGCGTTATTCAAAGGACACGCAGGTCATACAACAAATAAAGACAACTCCTATGGCTCCTGCCTATTGTCATACTCATCGACATGCAAGTCGTGATTCCTATTACAAGAACATGATCAATCTCATACATCACATATATTTCATTCATCACATCCTTTTGGCCATATCACATCACAAGGCATATGCTGCAAAAATAAGTTAGACGCCCTTCTAAGTGTTGTTGCATGTTTTACGTGGCTGCAATAGGGTTCTAGCAAGAACGCTTTACCTACGCCAAAACCACAACATGATATGCCAATTTCTATTTACCCTTCATAAGGATCCTTTTCATCGAATCTGATCCGACTAAGGTGGGAGAGATGACACCCGCTAGCCACCTTATGCAACTAGTGCATGCCAGTCAGTGGAACCTGTCTCACGTAAGTGTACGTGTAAGGTCGGTCCAGGCCGCTTCATCCCACGATGCCGCAAAAACAAGATAAGACTAGTAGTGTCAAGTAAATTGACAAAATCTACGCCCACAACAAAATTGTGTTCTACTTGTGCATAGAAACTACGCATAGACCTAGCTCATGATGCCACTATTGGGGATCGTTGCAAAAATTAAAAAATTTCTATGCATCACCAAGATCAGTCTATGGAGTAACTAGCAACGAGAGAGAGGGGAGTGCATCTTCATACCCTTGAAGACCACGAGATGGAAGCTGCTATAAGGACGCTGGATGAGGGAGTCAGATCAAGTGATTCAGATCGTGATGGATTCCGATCTTAGCGCCGAACAACGGCACTCTCCGTGTTCAACACACGGCAGTCCGTGACGCCTCCCGCGCCTTTGATCCAGCAAGGAGGAGGGAGAGGTTGAGGAAGAGGGCTCCAACAGCAGAATCGACGGCTGGTGGTGATGGAGTGACAAGATTCTCGGCAGGCTTCGCCAAGCTCTTATGGAGGAGGAGAGGTGTTGGGAGGAGGGGCTGCGCCTTGGATGTGGTGATGCAGCCCTCCCTCGCCTCTATTTATAGGAGGAGGAAGGGGCGGCCCCTCTAGATGAGATCTAGAGGGGGCAGCGGCCAAGGGAGGGGCTTGCCCCTGCCAAGGGCGCGCCTTTAGGGTTTCCCCCAACCCTAGGCGCATGGGCCCAAGGGAGGGTGGCGCCCAGCCTCCAAGGGCTGGTTCCCTTCCCTCTATAGCCCATGAGGCCCTCCGGGAGAGGTGGCTCCTCCTGTGGACCCCTGAACCCCTCCGTGGCCCCAAAGATAATACCAAGATGCCCCTAACATTTCCGTGACCGTATGACAACTTCCCATATATAAATCTTAACCTCCGGACCATTCCGAACTCCTCCCGATGTCCGAGATCTCATCCGGACTCAACAACAACATTCGCAATCACATACAAGTCTTCCTAATAACCCTAGCGTCATCGAACCTTAAGTGTGTAGACCCTACGGGTTCGGGAATCACGCAGACATGACCGAGACAGCTCTCCGGCCAATAACCAACAGTGGGATCTGGATACACATGTTGGCTCCCACATGTTCCACGATGATCTCATCGGATGAACCATGATGTCGAGGATTCAAGTAATCCCGTATACAATTCCCTTTGTCAATTTAAGACGTTACATTTGCCCGAGATTCGATCGCCGGTATCCCAATACCTCGCTCAATCTCAAGCTATCGCAAGTCACTTTACTCATTACATAATGCATGATCCCGTGACTAACCACTTAGTCACATTGAGCTCATTATGATGATGCATTACCGAGTGGGCCCAGAGATACCTCTCCATCATACGGAGTGACAAATCTCAGTCTCGATTCGTGCCAACCAAACAGACACTTTCGGAGATACCTGTAGTGCACCTTTATAGTCACCCAGTTACGTTGTGACGTTTGGTACACCCAAAGCACACCCACGTTATCCGGGAGTTACACAATCTCATGGTCTAAGGAACTGATACTTGACATTAGAAAACCTTTAGCAAACGAACTACACGACTTGTGCTATGCTTAGGATTGGGTCTTGTCCATCACATCATTCTCCTAATAATGTGATCCTCGTTATCAATGACATCCAATGTCCATAGTCGAAAACCATGACCATCCTCGCTGATCAACGAGCTAGTCAACTAGAGGCTCACTAGGACATGTTGTGGTCTTTGTATTCACACATGTATCACGGTTTTCGATTAATACAATTATAGCATGAATAATAGACAATTATCATGAACTAGGAAATATAATAATAATCATTTTATTATTGCCTCTAGGGCATATTTCCAACAATAAGTGACTAGCACCCTTGGTTTTCAACTGAGAGGTCTTGGGTTCGAGTCCCAGAGGAACTCTCAATTTTGTCCCCCTTCCTTCCTCGCAAAAAAAGAAAGAAAATCAAAGACTTAAGAAGGCGTACAGAGCAAGCTAGTGTACCAGTAAAGAGACGTTGCTGAGTTTTAGAAAAAAGAGAGACATGCTCCTGTAGTTGGTTCGAATCCAAACCTAGACTATGACTATATATGGTGCTATGCTACTCTGCAAGTAATGAAACTGACATATCAACGTTCTCTTCTCCACTTATCAACTTACTCTGCCTAGCATCAGAAGCTCTGGCCGCAGCAACCATGTCCGCTGGCTACTTGTCCACCGCTTCTTCAAAGAGGCAACAACCAGATATGCGCCAAGTTGCCACCCGTACAATCGCCTATTGGTCTCATCAACTTTGGTCCACCTGAATGGGAGTGCGAGGCCATGGGTTCCATGGTGTGGGTACAGTGTACTAACCTCTCAGAGATTGTGTATTAGATCTATCGATAGCCATGCCTGCGGATATGGGCCCAGTTCGGAGTCGGTCACACTATGAGCCAACAATAATGATAACCTGATTAATAATAACCCCGGTTCGATGATGAGAAAGATGTTGGTTGTGATCGAGATAGGATCACGGTGGTATCGTGGATACCTAAGTTTGTTGGATAATTGTGATCGTGAGAGGATCACCGTGGTATAGTGGATACCGATGTTGGAAGTTTAAGCATGTGTTCGTTACGAGGTAACCCGAGCAGAGTAAGTTGGTGCATCCAAATGTTAACCTGGTGCATGTAGTATCATCATGTTCATATGTTCATGCCGTGCTAAAGTTGTATCATCTCAGTTGGGCATGCCATGTTGTTCTGTGAGTATCATGTTCATGATTGCTATAACTTGCTAAGGTTATGTTGTTGTTTGTCTTGACCGCCTTTGGTTATTGTGAGCTTGCAAGTACATTCAATGTACTAACTCGGGCGTGTCATGCCAGTTTGCAGGTCGTGCCTGGATTGCTTGCTTGTTTGATGTGGTTCCTGTGTTCGCGAGCTAGGATAAACATTCCAGCCAGAGTCCCTGCGAATTGGAGTCCATCATCATCGTTCGTTGTTCACCGCCATGAAAGTTGTTATGCTGCCTGCATAGAGCAACTGTGGTTGGTGTAGTGTCGCCGTGCCGGTGTTATTCATTGTAATATCGGAGACCTTGTATTCATATTCGTGTTGTAATAGAGACCTGGTTTGTTCTATGCTAAGCAGTGTCGCATTCCAGAAGACTTCACCTCGATCTCTGGGCTGGAATACGAGTGTGTTTTGGTTTCTCTGAGCCGGGGTGCCACACTTACCCTGGTTGGCCGCCGGATCTTGACTCTGTTTGGTACGACGCTCGGTGCATGGTGGTGAATTGACTTCTTCGCTGGCATCAGAGTCGTCACTGTTGTCCTCACTATCATCAGCATAATCAATATCGGCACTCCGCCCTCGCCTCTACTCCTTCAAAGGAATTGTTCTCCGCTCGCACAAAGTAGTTCATCTTCATGAACGCCTGCAGAGCGCAAGTATCAAAGTCAGTCGGTACTCAATACAGTTGCATATTGAAAACAGAAGGTAATACACTGACAAGTTATGTCTCACCTCTCCTGGAAGATGCTCGGCGTCGAAAGGCTGAATCCGCTTGGATTCACACGGGTTGTCACGGGCTCCGGTGATGCTCCTGAGCTATTGTGCCACAGTCTCCTCCTTGACTTCCTCCGGATGGGTTCGAGCAGTGTCGTTGGCACCTGAATACATCCACATAGGATGGTCGCGTGCTTGCAGAGGCTGGATGCGTCAGCTGAGGAACACCTCCAACAGATCCAAGCCTGTCACTTCGCCCCTGATCAACTCATCTACAACTTCTACCAAGATCCCCACCTCAGCTTTCTCCTCCTCATCCACGGTCAACGAGCGAGCACCGCTGAGCCTCGCCAACGAGAAAGCGGGAAGACCAGTCGGTGCACCAGAGGTCGAAACGTCGATGCAATAAAACCAGGTTGACGCCCAACCCCTAACTGACTCAGGAAAGGTCATGGAAGGAAAGGCACTTCTACCTCTCCTGTGGATACCCAAACCCCCACACATCTGAATCACGTGGGTTTTCTCGTTATCAAAGTTAGCTTTCTTGACCGTCTGGGACTTGCAAGTGAAGATATGCTTGAATAACCCCCAACGGGGAGGGCAACCCAAGAAGTTTTCACACATCAAGACAAAGGCAGCAAGGTACGATATCGCATTCGGAGGGAAGTTGTGGATTTGCGCTCTGAAGAAATTTAAGAAACCACGAAAGAATGGATGAGGGGGCAGGGAAAAACCCTCTCTCCATGTGGGTGAGGAGGAGGACCTGCTCCATCGCATGACGCAAGCTCGGTCTCCCTCCGCAACCTCCAAGATCCAGGGCCAGTGAAGCCGCCGGGCGGTGAGCCCTCTTGGTCCTCCGTCAGACTCGCCGAGGGCAGCCAGCCACCTGGATCTAACCCGCGGTAGAGTGGGTCGAGCTCGACGCTTTCTTCCCCTTGGCCACCTTCTTGGCGTGCTCCAACGCCTTCGTCTTGTGCTTCGCCATCTCCACAATGGACGTCGGATCCGAGCGGGGCAGCGCAGCGCTCGGGCGGAAGAAGCAGAGATGCAGGATGGAGAGGAGAAAAGAGAAGAGCAATGTTGCAATCCTCGGCCGCGTCGTCCTTTGTATTCACAAGGTCTGAGTCGCTGACTTGTGGGCCAAAGATCCCAACAAGCATCATGTAACCAGCACCTACTTGATACGTGGGCGATAAAGGGGGCGAAATGTTGGGGAACGTTGCAGAAAATAAAAAATTTCCTACCGTTTCACCAAGATCAATCTATGAGTTCATCTAGCAATGAGAGAGAGGAGTGCATCTACATACCCTTGTATATCGAGCGGAAGCGTTCAAGGGAACGGGGTTGAGGGAGTCGTACTCGTCGTGATCCAAATCACCGGAGATCCTAGCACTGAACGGACGGCACCTCCGCGTTCAACACACGACGGTCACAGGACGCCTCCTCCTTCTTGATCCAAAGCAAGGGGAAGGAGGAGAGGTTGATGAAGATCCAAAGAGCACGACGGCGTGGTGGTGGATGCACAGGATACCTGCAGGGCTTCGCCAAGCTGCCCAAGGGAGGGAGAGGTGTACCAAGGGGGAAGGGACGCGCCAAGTGCAAGGGTGCGGCTGCCCTCCCTCCTCCCTCTATATATAGGGTCCCCAGGGGGGCGCCGGCCCTAGGAGATGGGATCTCCTAGGGGGGGCGGCCAAGGGGGGTGCCTTGCCCCCCAAGGCAAGTGGAGGCGCCCCCTCCCCTAGGGTTCCCAACCCTAGGCGCAGGGGGGGCCAAGGGGGGGCGCACCAGCCCACCAGGGGCTGGTTCCCCTCCCACTTCAGCCCATGGGGCCCTCCGGGATAGGTGGCCCCACCCGGTGGACCCCGGGACCCTTCCGATGGGTCCCAGACAATACCGTAACCCCGAAACTTTCCCGATGGTCAAACTCGACTTCCCATGTATAATTTACCTCCCGACCACTCCGAACTCCTCGTGACGCCCGGATCTCATCCGGACTCAACAACTTTCGGTTTGCTGCATTAATATCTTCATAACCCTAGCGCCACCGAACCTTATGTGTAGACCCTACGGGTTCGGGAGACACGAGACATGACCGAGACGGCTTCTCCGGGTCAATAACCAATAGCGGATCTCGATACCCATGTTGGCTTACATGCTCCTTGATGATCTCATCGGATGAACCACGATGTCGAGGATTCAAGCAACCCCGTGATATAATTCCCTTTGTCAATCGGTATAGTTATTTGCCCGAGATTCGATCGCGGTATCCCAATACCTCGCTCAATCTCAAGCATGCAAGTCACTTTACTTGTACCGTAATGTATGATCCCGTGACTGCACACTTGGTCACTTTGAGCTCATTATGATGATGCATTACCGAAAGTGGGTCCAGAGATACCTCTCCGCCATACGGAGTGACATATCCCAGCCTCGATCCGTGGTCAACCCAATGTACACTTTCGGAGATACCCGTAGTATACCTTTTATAGTCACCCAGCTTACGCTAGGACGCTTGGTACACCCAAAGCACTCCCTACGGTATCCGGAGTTACACGATCTCATGGTCTAAGGAAAATATACTTGACATTGGAAAAGCTCTAGCAAACAAACTACACGATCTTGTGCTATGCTTATGATTGTCTTCTCCATCACATCATTCTCCTAATGATGTGATCCCGTTATCAATGACATCCAATGTCCATAGTCATGAAACCATGACTATCTCGCTGATCAACGAGCTAGTCAACTAGAGGCTCACTAGGGACATGTTGTGGTCTATGTATTCACACGGTATTACGATTTCCGGATAATACAATTATAGCATGAATAAAAGACAATTATCATGAACAAGGAAATATAATAATAATCCTTTTATTATTGCCTCTAGGGCATATTTCCAACAGTCTCCCACTTGCACTAGAGTCAATAATCTAGTTACATTGTGATGAATCTAACACCCTATAGAGTTCGGTGTTGATCATGTTTTGCTCATGGAAGAGGTTTAGTTAACGGATCTGCGACATTCGGGATACGTATGTACTTTGCAAATATCTATGTCTCCATCTTGAACATTTTCACGGATGGAGTTGAAACGACGCTTGATGTGCTCGGTCTTCTTGTGAAACCTGGGCTCCTTGGCAAGGGCAATGGCTCCAAAGGTTGTCACGTAAGAGAGTGATCGGCCCGACGCATTGGGTATGACTCCTAGGTCGGTGATGACCTCCTTCATGCGCTGCCTCCGAGGCTGCCATGTACTCCGCTTCACATGTAGATCCCGCCACGACGCCTCGCTTGCAACCGCATCAGCTTATCGCTTCCATGATTCAACATATACACGATCCGGTTTGTGACTTAGAGTCATCCAGATCTGTGGTCAAAGCTAGCATCGACGTAACCTTTACGACGATTTGTGCTCTTCGTCACCTCGATAAACGAGAAACATGTCCTTTGTCCTTTTCAGGTACTTCAGGATATTCTCGACCGTTGTCCAAAGGTTCCTTGCCGGGATTACTTGGGTACTTTCCTACCAAACTTACGGCAAGGCTTACATCAGGTCTGGTACACAGCATGGCATACATAATAGATCCTATGGCTGAGGCATAGGGATGACACTCATCTCTTCTATATCTTCCGCCGTGGTCGGGCATTGAGCCGAGCTCAATCTCACACCTTGCAACATGCAAGAACCCTTTCTTGGACTGATCCATATTGAACTTCTTCAATATCTTATCAAGGTATGTGCTTTGTGAAAGACCTATGAGGCGCCTCGATCTATCCCTATAGATCTTGATGCCTAATATGTAAGCAGCTTCTCCAAGGTCCTTCATTGAAAATACTTATTCAAGTAGGCCTTAATGCTGTCCAAAAGTTCTATATCATTTCCCATTAAAAGTATGTCATCTATATATAATATGAGAAATGCTACAAAGACTCCCACTCACTTTCTTGTAAACGCAGTTTCTCCATAAGTCTCAAGATAAACCCAAACGCTTTGATCATCTCATCAAAGTTTAATGTTCCAACTCCGAGATGCTTGCACCAGCCCATAAATGGATCGCCGGAGCTTGCATACCTTGTTAGCATTCTCAGGGTCGACAAAACCTTCCGGCTGCATCATATACAGTTCTTCCTTAAGATGACTGTTAAGGAATGCCGTTTTG
Source organism: Aegilops bicornis (assembly GCA_021605145.1). Taxonomy (NCBI): domain Eukaryota; kingdom Viridiplantae; phylum Streptophyta; class Magnoliopsida; order Poales; family Poaceae; genus Aegilops; species Aegilops bicornis. Next base: position 1,566,642 of record JAHIAL010000075.1, on the reverse strand, counting down.
ACGTCCATCTACCATATCTCATAATCATAGTATGCGGCAATAGCTAACATGATTCGGACGGACTTTAGCTTCGCTACGAGAGAGAATGTCTCATCGTAGTCAACCCCTTGAACTTGCCGATAACCCTTAGCGACAAGTCGAGCTTTATAAATGGTAACATTACCATCTGCTCATCTTCTTTTTAAAGATCCATTTGTTTTCTATCGCCGCCGATCATCGGGCAAGTCTGGCCAAAAGTCCATACTTTGTTTTCATACATGGATCCTATCTCGGATTGCATGGCCTCAAGCCATTTGTTGGAATCTGGGCCCGCCATCGCTTCTTCATAGTTCAAAGGTTCACCGTTGTCTAACAACATGATTTCTGTGACAGGGTTGCCATACCACTCCGGTGTGGAACGTGTCCTTGTGGACCCACGGTTCAGTAGCAACTTGATCCGAAGTACCTTGATCATCATCATTAATTTTCTCTTCATCGGTGTAGGCACCACAGAACATTTTCCCGAGCTGCACTACTTTCCTGCTCAAGAGGTAGTACTTCATCGAAGTTCTACTTTCCTCCCACTTACTCCTTTCGAGAGAAACTCCTTTTCCGTAAAGGATCCGTTCTTGGCAACAAAGATCTTGCCTTCGGATCTAAGGTAGAAGGTATACCCAATGGTTTCCTTTAGGGTATCCTATGAAGACGCATTTTTCCGACTTGGGTTCGAAGCTTTTCAGGTTGAAGTTTCTTGACATAAGATCGCATCCCCAAACTTTTAGAAACGACACCTTAGGTTTCTTCCCAAACCATAATTCATACGGTGTCGCCTCAACGGATTTAGACGGAGCCCTATTGAAAGTGAATGTAGCTATCTCTAGAGCCGATCCCCAAAATGATAGCGGTAAATCGGTAAGAGACATCATAGATCGCACCATATCCAATAGAGTGCGACACGACGCTCGGACACACCGTTACGCTGAGGTGTTCCAGCAGCGTGAGTTGTGAAACGATTCCACATTTCCTTGCGCGTACTCAAATTCATGACTTAAATATTCTCCTCCACGATCTGGATCATAGGAACTTTATCTTTCGGTCATGTTGATTCTCTACCTCATTCTGAAATTCCTTGAACTTTTCAAAGGTCTCAGACTTGTGTTTCATCAAGTAGACATACCCATATCTACTCAAGTCGCCGCGAGAGTGAGAACATAACGATATCCTCCATGAGCCTCAACGCCATTGGACCGCACACATCAAGAGGGTATGTTTTCCAATAAATTGGTTGCCCGCTCCATTGTTCCGAGAACGGAGTCTTGGTCATTTTGCCCATGAGGCATGGTTCGCATGTGTCAAATGATTCATAATCTAGAGACTCTAAAAGTCCATCCAGATGGAGTTTCTTCATGCGCTTGACACCAATGTGACCAAGGCGGCAAGTGGCACAAGTATGTGGGACTATCATTATCAACTTTACATCTTTTGGTATTCACACTATGAATATGTGTAACATTATGTTCGAGATTCATTAAGAATAAATCATTGACCATCGGGCATGACCATAAAACATATCTCTCATATAAATAGAACAACCATTATTCTCGGATTTAAATGAGTAGCCATCTCAGATTAAACGAGATCCAGATACAATGTTCATGCTCAAACTTGGCACTAAATAACAATTATTGAGGTTTAAAACTAATCCCGTAGGGTAAATGTAGAGGTAGTGTGTCGACGGGCGATCACATCGACCTTGGAACCATTCCCGACGCGCATCGTCACCTCGTCCTTCGCCAGTCTCCGCTTATTCCGCAGCTCCTGCTTTGAGTTACAAATATGAGCAACGGCACCGGTATCAAATACCCAAGAGCTACTACGAGCACTGGTAAGGTACACATCAATTACATGTATATCACATATACCTTTAGTGTTGCCGCCTTCTTGTCCGCTAAGTATTTGGGGCAGTTCCGCTCCAAGGACCCTTCCCTTTGCAATAAAAGCACTCGGCCTCAGGCTTGGGTCCATTCTTTGACTTCTTCCGCAACTGGCTTACCGGGCCGCAACATATCCTTATCGCCTTTCTTGGAAGTTCTTCTTACCCTTGCCTTTCTTGAACTTAGTGGTTTTATTGACCATCAACACTTGATGTTCCTTTTTGATTTCTACCTCTGCGACTTCAAAGCATTGAAAATACTTCAGGAATAGTTTTCACCATCCCCTGCATATTGTAGTTCATCACAAAGCTCTTGTAGCTCGGTGGGAGCGACTGAAGGATTCTGTCAATGACCGCCTCGTCCGGGAGGTTAATGTCCAGCTGGGGCAGGCGGTTGTGCAACCCAGACATTTTGAGTATGTGCTCACTGACAGAACTATTTTCCTCCATCTTACAACTATAGAACTTGTCGGAGACTTCATATCTCTCGACCCGGACATGAGCTTGGAAAACCATTTTCAGCTCCTCGAACATCTCATATGCTCCGTGTTGCTCAAAACGCTTTTGGAGCCCCGGTTCTAAGTTGTAAAGCATGCCGCACTGAACGAGGGAGTAATCATCAGCACGTGACTGCCAAGCGTTCATAACGCCCTGGTTTTCTCGATGGGTGCTTCACCTAGCGGTCCTTCTAGGACATATGCTTTCTTGGCAGCTATGAGGATGATCCTCGTTAGGACCCAGTCCAGATAGTTGCTGCCATCATCTTTCAGCTTGGTTTTCTCTAGAAACGCGTTGAAATTCATGTTGACATGAACGTTTGGCCATTTGATCTACAAGACATTTTTGCAAAGATTTTAGACTAAGTTCATGATAATTAAGTTCATCTAATCAAATTATTTAATGAACTCCCACTCAGATTAGACATTCCTCTAGTCATCTAAGTGTTACACGATCCGAGTCGACTAGGCCGTGGTCCGATCATCACGTGAGACGGACTAGTCATCATCGGTGAACATCTCCATGTTGATCGTATCTTCCATACGACTCATGTTCGACCTTTCGGTCTCTCTGTGTTCCAAGGCCATGTCTGTACATGCTAGGCTCGTCAAGTTAACCTAAGTGTTTTGCATGTGTAAATCTGTCTTATACCCGCTGTATGTGAACGTTAGAATCTATCACACCCGATCATCACGTGGTGCTTGAAACAACGAACTGTCGCAACAGCGCCCAGTTAGGGGGAACACTTTCTTGAAATTATTATGAGGGATCATCTTATTTACTACCGTCGTTCTAAGTAAACAAGATGCAAAAACATGATGAACATCACATGCAATCAAATAGTAGTGACATGATATGACCAATATCATATAGCTCCTTTGATCTCCATCTTCGGGGCTCCATGATCATCTTCGTCACCGGCGTGACACCATGATCTCCATCATCGTGTCTCCATGAAGTTGATCGCCAACTATTACTTCTACTACTATGGCTAACAGTTTAGCAATAAAGTAAAGTAATTACATGGCGTTAAATCATTGACACGCAGGTCATACAATAATTAAGACAACTCCTATGGCTCCTGCCGGTTGTCATACTCATCGACATGCAAGTCGTGATTCCTATTACAAGAACATGATCTCATACATCACAATATATCATTCATCATTCATCACAACTTTTGGCCATATCACATCACAAAGCAATTGCTGCAAAAACAAGTTAGACGTCCTCTAATTGTTGTTGCATCTTTTACGTGGTTGTAATAGGGCTCTAGCAAGGACGTTTTCTTACCTACGAAAAAGCCACAACGTGATTTGTCAACTTCTATTTACCCTTCATAAGGACCCTTTTCATCGAATCCGCTCCAACTAAAGTGGGAGAGACAGACACCCGCTAGCCACCTTATGCAACTAGTGCATGTCGTACCGGTGGAACCTGTCTCACGTAAGCGCACGTGTAAGGTCGGTCCGGCCGCTTCATCCCACAATACCGCTGAAGCAAAATAAGACTAGTAGTGGCAAGAAAGTTGACAACATCTACGCCCACAACAGATTTGTGTTCTACTCGTGCAAACAGAATTACACATAGACCTAGCTCATGATGCCACTGTTGGGGAACGTTGCAGAAAATAAAAAAATTCCTATGGTTTCACCAAGATCAATCTATGAGTTCATCTAGCAACGAGATATAGGAGTGCATCTACATACCCTTGTAGATCGAAAGGAAGCTGCTCAAGGGAATGGGGTTGAGGGAGTCATACTGTCGTGATCCAAATCACCGGAGATCCTAGCGCCGAACGGACGGCACCTCCGCTGCTCAACACACGTATGGTCAGCGTGACGCCTCCTCCTTCTTGATCTAGCAAGGGAAGGAGAGGTTGATGAAGATCCAGCAGACGACGGCGTGGTGGTGGATGCAGCAGGATCCCGCAGGCTTCGCCAAGCGTCTGCGGGAGGGAGAGGTGTAGCAAGGGGAAGGGAGGCGCCAAGTGCAAGGGTGCGGCTGCTCTCCCTCTCCCCTCTATATATAGGGTCCCCAGGGGGGGCGCCGGCCCTAGGAGATGGGATCTCCTAAGGGGGGGCAAGGGGGTGCCTTGCCCCCCAAGGCAAGTGGAGGCGCCCCCTCCCCTAGGCTTCCCAACCCTAGGCGCAGAGGGGGGGCCAGGGGGGCGCACCAGCCCACCAGGGGCTGGTTCCCCTCCCAGTTTAGCCCATGGGGCCCTCCAGGATAGGTGGCCCCACCGGTGGACCTCGGGACCCTTCCGTGGTCCCAGATAATACGGTGACTTCAAACTTTCCCGATGGTCAAACTCGACTTCCCATATATAATTCTTTACCTCCGGACCATACTGAACTCCTCGTGACGTCTGGGATCTCATCCGGGACTCAACAACTTTCGGTTTGCTGCATACTAATATCTCTACAACCCTAGCGCCACCGAACCTTAAGTGTGTAGACCCTACGGGTTCGGAGACACGAGAACATGACCGAGATGGCTCTCCGGTCAATAACCAACAACGGATCTGGATACCCATGTTGGCTCCCACATGCTCCTCGATGATCTCATCGGATGAACCACGATGTCGAGGATTCAAGCAACCCGTATACAATTCCCTTTGTCAATCGGTATGTTACTTGCCCGAGATTCGATCGTCGGTATCCCAATACCTCATTCAATCTCGCTATCGGCAAGTCACTTTACTGCATCAGTAATGCATGATCCCGTGACTAGACACTTGGTCACTTTGAGCTCATTGTGATGATGCATTACCGAGTGGGCCCAGAGATACCTCTCCGTCATACGGAGTGACAAATCCCAGTCTCGATCTGTGTCAACCCAACAGACACTTTCAGAGATACCCGTAATATACCTTTATAGTCACCCATTTACGTTGTGACGTTTGGTACACCCAATGCACTCCTACGGTATCCGGGAGTTACACGATCTCATGGTCTAAGGAAAATATACTTGACATTGGAAAAGCTCTAGCAAACGAACTACACGATCTTGTGCTATGATTAGGATTGGGTCTTGTCCATCACATCATTCTCCTAATGATGTGATCCCGTTATCAATGACATCCAATGTCCACAATCAGAAACCATGACTATCTCGTTGATCAACGAGCTAGTCAACTAGAGGCTCACTAGGGACATGTTGTGGTCTATGTATTCACACGTGTATTACGATTTCCGGATAATACAATTATAGCATGAATAAAAGACAATTATCATGAACAAGGAAATATAATAATAATCCTTTTATTATTGCCTCTAGGGCATATTTACAACACGAAAATCGAGGAGTCCCTCCCCACTTGCCCTACTTATCGCGCTGCAGCTGGCCCGCGCGTTTCTCCAAATTTTCGAATCTCACAAAATCCGGGATCTGGCAGAGCAGTCGATCACATCAGAGATATTCACTTTCATTCGGGTCGGGTCCAGCACTCTGCGACTCGCAGCTCATCTTACTCGGACACTTAACAAGCCAGAATCGATCGACGCGATTGACAAAGGACTTGGCAAATCGTGAACCTGCAGATCTATGAAAAATGCCTCCGAGGCATTAAGTTTGGTCGAAATAAACTTCAATCCTTTCTTACTCGAAACCCGATCCATTCAGGGGCTAATGATGATGACATGTATAGGGTCCTAGGCTTGACCTACGTGCCCTACCCAAGGACACTACATAAAGGAATCCAAGATTTACAAAGTTAGAAAGGAGGTGTCGGCTGGAATGACTACAGAAGATTCACTCGGTTATTCTTCTGCCACTCGACCGTCCTTATTTCACTCGGGGCGCCTGATTTCACTCGACAGCAGAAGATCTAGAGCCGCTCGGGAGTGGCAGCGGTCAGGCGATCAGTTCGTCACTATAAAGAACATTAAGCATAGGCGTTACCAGTAGCGCTCGCGCATTTACTGTCTCATCGAACCCTTGCTTAGCGGAGGTAGATGAGGGGTTAGCGGACTCTATATAAGCCGCCCCTCTGCTCCTACACAAGGGTTCACACCCCCTGTAACTCAAACACTCCAGATAACAAAGCTCCCGCAGCACCGAGACGTAGGGTCTTTACCTCTTCCGGGAGGAGCCTGAACTCGTAAATCCGAGTGTACAGACTCGCCATAGCTAGGCTCTGCCCTCTCCTACGTACCCCTACCATCTAATGTCAGATCCGTTCCCACTACAATTACCCCGTGGGAACTTATGTAGGTCTCATGCCCATCTTCCTCGATACATTTTCTATCATAACCTGTGATATCACTTTTGTGAAGGGATCTACCAGTTTTTTAGCCGTCTGGATATAATCCAGTGCTATCACTCCGGAGTTAATTGATTTCTTGACAGATTTTAATTTTCTTCGTATGTGCTTTGTGGATTGCATGTTGCCCTTTGAACTACTAGCCTTGGCAATCACTGTTTGGTTATCACAATTCATAAGGATAGCCAGGACTGGCTTATCAACCACTGGCAAATCCATCAAAAATTCTCGAAGCCATTCTGCTTCGATGCATGATGTGTCTAATGATATGTGTTCTGCTTCCATAGTCGATCTCGTTAAGATCGTCTGCTTGCAAAACTTCCAGGAAACGGCACCACCACCAAGTGTGAAGACATATTCATTTGTGACTTTCATCTCATCAGCATCAAATATCCAATTTGAATCACTATACCCTTTAAGTATCACCGGGTACCCTGAATAGTGGAATCCATGGTGGCTGGTCTCCGCCATTGAAGCCCAGAGAAGCACCGATGCAGTGTGCGGTGGAGAAGAAAATGGTATGAGCAAGATGTGCTTGCTTGCTCGTGAGCAAAGTGGAAGCAAATGCTAGTACTGACCCTTGGGAAGTATGTGCATGCACTATCACAATACAAAAACGACGGTGCATGTGCACTCATATGCCTGTGCTTGTTAATAAAATAACACCACTTTCACACAGCTTTATCTGCATTTTAGGTTGGTCACAATGGGGAGGAACTTAGGAGTAACATCACACACTCCAATACAACTTTGCTTATGTGGCACATATTTAATGAAGAGAGAGGTGCTTGTGGTAACTAGCTAAGTTAGGGAACATCACACACTTCAAGAAACAATGAGTCTATAACCTAATAAATACATCGTTGCATGACACTACATAGATGTTCCTATTCACTATGGAGGTAGTAACATAGTCTAGGGAAGTGTGTATGTTACTAGCTTATGTTCTTGCCCATTGTGACCAGCCTTAAACAGTTCATCACGCGCTGTCCAATGTTTTATGCCGTCTCGATCTGCATCATTCTGCCCGTTGGTATGCCTTTCCAGTAAAGATAACACAGCTGCACGTTCCTCGAAAGAGGTATACACCACGCACGGACGCACCACCCACTCCCGAGGCTGCATCCATAGCTTTTCTGATATATTCTATTCCCTCCGCCCTAAAATATAAGAACGTTTTTAATACTACCATAGTATCAAAAACGTTGTTATATTCTGGAACAGAGGGAGTAGAATAAACTACCGCAACAGAAACTCTCAGTTTAAAATTTTGGTACATGTATATATGTTCTATTCCAGTTTTGCAAGTTTCTCTGCAACTTCACACTAATGCCAGAGTATCGTTGGAGCAGCTCCACGGCGCATGATGCCGTCTTAATTGTCCAAGCCTTCCACCAGCGGCAGCAAAACTCGCGACAGAAAGTTTCCGCCGACGAACCCACTGTCTGCAGCATCCAACTTCGCATGCAGGCCCCGGAGAACGACCCCTGACGGCAAGGCACCGTCCACTGTTGAACTCACATCTCCAGATGCGGATTGGCATGGCAGGATGTTGAAGAACTGTACCGACAACCCGGTGCCGAGCACAGATGCGAGGGGCACGTTCGGGTAACGGGCATTGCAGAGTCGCGGTGAGCACGTACCTCTTGCCGCCCGCAACCTGCGTCGCCCTTCTGTATCAAAGTCCATACCATCCAGCACCGCGTCGCCGAGCTGGTGCGGCACGCGCGACCAAGCAAGTTACCCCATATGTAGGTGGCAACGTCCAGACGGTGAGGGAAGATTCTACCCGAGAGCACCGTCGCCCATGCTAAGCAGCACCATGACGTGATTGGATGGAATCTCGTGTCACCGCGCTCACCTAGACTCCCTCACCTGTTGATGGCTGCAAGTTGGTACTCCGTCTCCACCGTCCCCTACGCACCCGGCGGGAATCTGAAGCGGAGTGAGGAGTAGCTCGCACCACCGAGAGCACAGTGCGCCGGCGTGGATGGCTGACTTGAGCGGCAGCAGGCTAAGAATCTACGGCCCTCCCGTTTGTCTGCACGCTGCCGCCCCTCTCTATGTCCTCCTCCAAACCACTCTGCATCGACCAAGATTTGAAGGGGAAGATTAGGCGACCTGGAGACATTGGCCTGGAATTGAAAGATTTCTAGATATGCTAAATTAAAGCGACCTATCATGTCTTTTCGGATGCCGGGGTCGGTTCCAGAACTTGAGGCGCCATACTGAAAGATCGAGAGGCACGCGCAGGACATCAGGCTGGGGACAGGTCGGGAAAATTTGCTATGTTAATTGAAAGAAAATGCTGACATGGCACCGTGGTGAGGTGGATAGGCTGCATGTCAAGAGAAATAGGTTAGTGGACTTCTCCAAGAAGGTTCCCGGACCAACTCTAGGTTCTGTATTGTTACCTAAGTTTAAGTTATCATGTCGCTTCTTCATGCCCTTCATCACCTTGTAACAATTTTGACCACTGGCCTAACCACCATGGCTTCCGCTATTGGAACACCAAGGACTTGCAAGAACACACAGAAGCACAATTGCAGTGAGAGGTGGAGAATAAAATGGTCTGAGCAAGACGCGCTTGCTTGCTTGTGAGCAAAAGTGGAAGCAGATGCTAGTGCTGAATCGATAAAATAACACAGCTTTATCCGTGTTTTATGCCTTTTTCTCGATGTGCATCATCCCGTTGGCTAGCCTCAAGTCAACAAGACCTTTTTCTCCTTGGCAAGTGGCATGCCTTTCTACTAAGAATAACATATCTGCATCTTCCTAGAAAGAAGCAAAGTGGCATGCCTTAGCACTTTGTTCTTTCACATGAACTATTCCTAGCAACGATATTAGACACCACTGAGTTGCCCAAAGAAAGAACACACACAGTAGATAACCAGTAGAAAATACAGTACAGAAACCATGGAATAAAGTTACCAAAAAGTGCAGTGGAGATAAAATTCAGTAGTAGAAAGTTGCTCAAAAATGCAGTAGCCAACTGTTAGAGTAGATGTACAGTAGAGAAAAATGCCATCGATTTTGTGATAAGAGAGTCATTAGGCTTAAGGCCACTAATTAATGCAAGAATGTGTAAAGTGTTATTTTGTCAATGACAATGTGTAATTAAGCCTAATGACTAAAAAGAAATCATTATTGTTATATGCATCATGAAATCATTATTGTTATATGCATCATGATTCACAATATGAAATCATTATTATTATATGCATCATGAAATTAATTTTCATATCATATAGCTTTAGTATTGTTGATGTTGGTATTTTTTTCTATAAAGTTGGTCAAACTTTACAAAGTTTGGCTTTGACCAAATCTTATATGCAGACTAAAAAGAAACGGATAGAGTAAAAGTAGTAGAAAGTTCAAGCCTGGCACTCTCTGCACGCCCAAGTGTTTTGGGTTCCTGGTCTGGTAACGGACCCGGTCCCTCTTTTTTCTTTCAACTTTTGTTTTTTGTTCCTTGTTTTTTTTTTGGGGGGGCTTTATTGTTCGTAATTTGGATTTTCAGAACATGTTCGTGATTTAAGATATTGCTCACATTTTTTTGAATGTATGTGACTTTCGAAAAATATTCGCAATTCTTTTTAAAATGGTTGCGAGTTTCAAAAAACATTTTTTTCAAATATTTTTTAGAATTTTTTAAATAATCAGGTTTTATTTTTCAAAATTTTAAAACGTTCGTGCTTTTTGCAGCAAAAAACTAAATAACTGGAAGAACGTGTGCTACAGTGTCTGTCTACAGTACCTCCAGTCACCACGGTGCCGCCGAGTTGCTATTGCAGTCACTTGGTCAGGCGAACAGCAAACGAGGCTTGCCCATGGTTTAGCTCGTGAGGGCCTTAGTTCTGAGATGAGTGTGGAATGGCCGTTAGGGCCAGCAGACTGTATTATTCACACTGTATTACATTTTATTGCGTGAATATCTTTTAAAATACATTATAAAGTGAACATTATTTGATAATGCTGAATATTTTTTATGCACATTTAATATTTTTTAAATACAAGTTTAACATTTTTTGAATACGTGGCCAATATTTGCTATATACACATTAAATATTTTTCGAATACAAGTTTAACATTTTCTGAATACATGGTCAACATTTTTATACACATTTAGCATTTTGTTAATACATAGTCAACATTTTCTGAATACTTTTTTAATATGTGCTTTACAAAAGATTGATTAACCTCGTTTAAATACATGATTTAACTTTTTATCTCACACATTCTATATTATATATATATATATTATTCGCATACACGGTCAATATTTTTCTATAGAGATTTAACATTTTTCAGATGCATGACTAATACTTTTCAAAACATTATGTAAAATATATTTTTGTACTATATGTGTTTATAATTTTCAAAATTGTAAATAAATGTAAAAAAGGAATAAAAATAGAAAACATAAAACATGAAAAAGTAGATAAAAATATAGGCCATGGCCTCCAACGGACCTGGGCCGGGCCATGTCGAGCTGCTTGACGCAAGCCCTCCAGAGGTCTCGCTGTAAGCGAGACATAGGGGCGCCGATGAATACTATGTCACACTTGCAGCGAGGCTGGCATCCGTCTTGCTGAAGTTTTCCTGCATACCGCACGCATATTAGCCAGCCCAATTGAGTATTATTCCTTTCGTTCGTTCTTCGACCATTGCTGATGAGTTCGTTCAGGTTATTTTTCTTCTTTTGTTCCTTCATTTATTTTGTTTTCTTATTCCTTGTTTGCTTTCCATTTTTTTCTCATTATAATTTGGTCTATATGTTTTTTCTTTCATTGTTTTGTTTCTTTCATGGTTTCACCGGTGTTTCTTTTCTTTCTCATTTTTCTTCTTTTTTTATTCATTTTTATTTCATTCTTTGATTTAATATTTTTTTCTCTATTTGTTTATGGGGTATTTATTGTTTTCCATTCATTTTGCACTTGTTTCTTCAGGATTCCTTTTCATATTAGTTTTTTGTTTCTATTTCGGTTTTTATTGTTTTTAGCATGTTCTTTGTTTATTTTGGTTTTCATTGTATATTCTTTTTATACATTTTCTTTGTACATGAGAATTGTTTTTTCTTTTTTACATAATTATCTTTTTTAAATACATTGAGCATTTTTTATACATGGTCAACATATTTTCTATACACAATTTAAATAATTTTCAAATTTTGATTCGCATTTTTCAAATAAAAGATTAATAGTATTTGAATAAATGGTCAATATTCGATTCTATCCATATTTTTACATTTTAAAATGCTTGATTAACATTTATAAAATACAAGTTTGACATTTTATACATGGTCAATATTTTTTTATACACATTATCAATTTTCCAAATACTTGTTTAACATTTTTAGAATACTTTAATTTTTTAAATTCATGATCAACTTTTTTCACACACATTGTATATTGTTTATATACATGACAAACATTTTCTTTATACACATTTAATATATTTCAAATGCTTAGTTAACATTTTTTTCAAATATTTTTTGAAGTGTTTGTAATATATTTATTTAGATAATTTCAAGTAGAAATGAAAGTAAAAGGAATGAAAGAAAGAAAGAAAGAAAGAAAGAAAGAAAGAAAACGGAAACAAGAAAAACTGAAAAAAACGAGGTTGTGGCTTCCCGCGCGTCTGGGCCTTCACATTTAGGGAGGCCTATGGCGCGAGAGCACGCTAGGTCTCACTATAACGAGACATAGCGCTGCCCTAAAAACGTCATACGTCGATAACACGTTCCGTTTGAAATGATTCCTCCTTTTCAGAAAGTTGAAATATATAAAGTACGAGCAAAAGGATACTAGTTAGGAATAAATCACATTTATTAACTAGAAAAAATGAGACCTTTCTTTCAAGAAAAATAAAATGACCCTACAATTCATGCGGTTGTCGGGGTTGCTCGAAGGATGGTCCTTATATAATAAATCTTGTAAGAAAAGATTCCTTTTTCTTATGAAATTTCAGCAGTCAGTAAAAAATGTTGATATGCATAGAAAATTAAGAAATTGTTGTCCCGAAAAAAAAAACTCCAAGCGCGAGAACCTGAAGCCAGGTCAATACTGAAGATTTTAAGTGGCTAGCAGTATATAACATAGTTGACGGCAGTACATGTAACAAAATAAGAAGTTAATTTAGCTTAGGTGTAAAATTCTACGAAGAAAGGCAAAGCAGGGAGGTGGAGTTTGAAAGAGAGGGGGAGGAGGCAGTAAGAACTTTATAGTACTTCCTCCGTTCGAATTACTCGTCGAAAAAAATGAATGTATCTAGATGTATTTTAGTTGTAGATACATCCATTTTGTGACAAGTAATTCCGAACGGAGGGATTATATCAGATAAAATAAGAAGCACCGGATGGCATGCCAGTATTCCTAGTGCAAAGTATGAGGGACTCGAAAATCAACAGCTTCACAAGTAGTACATGATTGTCAACAACTGACGTGGATGCACAGGTCAAAATAGTGCTGTTATACGTACAAAAGCCAGACAGACTTCATACAAGCGGTGCTGTTACAATTCCTGAAACAGTTCCATATATGCATTTTTCATCCATCAGGTGCAGAACACAGAGAACAGAGCAAACCTGCCTATTTTTTCTCAATCAATCTTGCACCGGCAATGTTAAGTGGTTCCTTGCAATGTAAACCAAAGTTTCTAAAGTCACTGAAGAATAGTGCGGAGTAAAAGTGGCGACCAAAGTTTCTAAAGTCACTAAATAAAAGTGCATGTACAACGGTACAAATCAAAATAGTAGTACTGGTAGTCCGTTACACATACAGTCACACAGACTAATGAACAGGCATACTCCAAAATACTGAGTTTTTAAGTTATTTCTCTTTTAAGCATAGCACCCAATAGAAATACTGACAGGATTTTGACCCAAAAGAACCGACAGCGGGCAGAGTGCCAACGCGACAGTTGAAAAATTAACAGTACGAGTACAATGCTATAACAGACCGTAGGTAAGCAGAGGTGGATAAAACAAGCACTAAATCATTCAGACAAGATCTCTTTCTGGGAGCAGAATGATAAGCGCAACATGGCAACAACTTCCTGTGAGCGTCTAATCCTCCTGACAACAACATCGCAAAACAACATGGGGCAACAACAGTTACGGATTCTGGCCGGTCTTGCAAGAAAATAGATAGTTCAACCCCAAGTGATCTCTTTTCTCCGTCCGTCTGGATGTGCAGCAAGAATTCTGCGAAAGGCCATACACGGTCAACACCAGAAGAGGGCTCAATATATAGTGATGGGAAATGCAAATTTTGTCCTCAGAATAAATCAGAGGGGTACCGTATCACCAACCTTTGTAGACACCATATCTTCCCAGTCTTTGGGAATGGTAGTTCAAATTTGGCAGATATATTTCCATGTTGTGGGCTTCAGCAGCATAGGCGCTGCACAGATTAACAATCAGAAATGGCGAATTTAAATAAGGGAATATTTAACATGCTCTAGTTTTCTGTCATGCCACAAGTGAAGCTATTATCATTTTCTAACTAGCACATTTAACACTCGCTAGTAGGTAGTAACAGAGAAGGCAATTGCTGCATGCTTACTTCCATAAGGACGGGCATCTACATGTTCCTCTTGGAGGCTGCCAAGGCGTTGCTGCAGGCTTGAAGGGAGCGTCTTTAGACCAGGGCAGTCACTAATAAAAAGATATTGGAGAGATGAGTATGCATGCGGCCCATCCGGTAGAGATTCCAGGGTCTTGCATTCCTGAAGCAGAAGGTACTCCAACGATGGGAGCTCGGGAGAGCAGGATTCCAGAGATGTCAACCCACCACACTTATAAATGTCTAGTCTCTTGAGGGACGGGGGGAAATAGAGGACCCCTGTTAAGCCATCACACCTGTATAATGATAATTCTTCTATACTGGATGACCCTTGATGAATCAATGATACTGACTGTCCCTGCTGCAGCTTCCTTCCGGATGTGGGCTCAAGCTTACTACAATTATTAATATACATTGTCCTGAGAGATGCAGGACGTTGAAGAGCTCAACCAAGTTTTCACAACTACGTATCTGCAGAGACTCTAGGCGTGGCAGGAGCTGACTGGTCTCTGGTGATGTTGATGGCTCAGCAGAAGCTTGATCATATCCAGTCAGATCATTGCATTGCACAATCGAAAGCTTCCTCAAGGATACCAATCCTTCGAGCAATGATTCTGGCCAGTGGACGAGCGCATGACACCTCACAATTGACAGATCTTGAAGGTATACAAAGCATGAACACATCTCTGTTACACTTACACCTGACTTGATGTCTCTTAACACCAAAAATTCTAGAGGGAAGTCTTGATCATTCCCATTCTCCTTGACGTTCACCACTTCCCTCAAACTATTCTCAGCCCCCATTGAGGTTGTATCTGCACCATGTTCAATGCTAGTCAGTTCCAGTCTGGTCAATGAAGTCATATGTCTCGCTACCCACAAGAACAACTCTACCTCGCGTCCTTCCATCTTTAATACACCGAGCTTTGGAGATTTAGCTGTAGTTGTCAGCTCTGGACATTTCTTAATATAAACATTCTGGAGCTTAGGGAAGGTCGGATACCCTGGTAATGCTTTCAAATTTTCACACTGACTAATTGACAACTTCTCAAGCTGAGGAAACATCTCTTCTCTGTGCATCTCATCATTATCTATCTCCCACCATCGTTCCAAAGAGTCAAGAGCATGCAACTTAAGCTCCTTTAGTTTTGGAAATGCGAAGGTTTTAGTAGCACAGTCACGGCTGAAAACCCATTGTAGTTTTCCACAACCAAAAAGATGGATCTCAACAATGTTTTGCAACATGGTAATCCATGTCGGGAAGGTGGTGGCTCTATAGCAGTGTATCAATATGGAATGCAGTCCGTCATGAGGTTTGAGATTCTCGAGTACTCTTGCATCATCTTCATGATCCCGCCAGCTAGTTTTATCTTCAAAAAAATTCCATCCGAAGGTCCATGATAATGTCAAATCTCTTAGCTCCTTGTTCATGAGGTTTGCTGCTTTTGCATCCACTTCTGTCACGTTTGCCAGATTACGTAGCTCTAGTTGACCACCAAGTTTTAGATTTCCAATCTGTCCCACATTACTGCAACTAGAGCTACTAGCTGCTACAAAGCATGTAAGTGTCTGTAGGGATGTGAGTTTTCTGAGGTCTCTTGGCATGCTCTTCAGCTCTGGACAACCATGAGTGTAAAGGTGACGCAGGACTATCATATACTTCATTTGTCTCGGAAGTGTTTCAAGATATTCACATCCAGAAAGGTTAAGCGTTTGTAGGTTGTGTAGAATGCTCATATCTTCAGGAAGTGCTTTGATCCAACTTCTAGAAAGATCTAGGTACCTCAGGTGATGTAGATACTTTGGTTTCAATGGAAATGATCTTCTAAGTAAATGGAGCTGTAATGCTTGCATAGAGCTGTACTTTGATAGATGCTGCAATGAACTACTCATATATCTATCACACAGAAGTGTTTGGATGGCTGGAAAGCTGTTCTCCAGAGAACTATTCAAAATTTTTTTCTGGGTCCTTGCATGACAAAAATAAATGCCGACCTGTGTTTGGAAGCCACTCACTCTGACTTGGTTCCTCAGTTGCGACAGCAGATCCAATCTTGCCTGGTTCCTCAGTTGCCAAGGCGCATTCCTTTTCCATTACCGAAAGTGCAACATCATGCATAAGATCATGGATTTTACATGTTGTTCTAGAGTAACACAACATGGATTGCTGACTACTTGTGGCTTGGACTTGCTCCACATCCTGAAAGAAAGACCTTGAGGTCAACTCATGGAAAATCGCTTTGCCAATGGTTTCAAGATGACCTTGCTTTTCATGGATGAAGCCATGTGCAATCCATAGTTGGATCAGCTTGTCCACATCAATTTCATAATCTTTAGGAAATACAGCACAAAAGCAAAGCATGGTTTCATATGCGACGGCAAGTCGCTGTAACTGGGCTTGAGTATTGGTAAGATTCTAGATTCCTTGGTGCAAATGCTGCTTTTGCTTAATACACCCATCCATTCTTGCTTACTGGTCTTGGTATGCAGTACAGAACCCAGTGCTGTTGCAGCTAAAGGAGAGCCAGCACATCTCCTTACAAACTCACTAACCATACTCACCAACCTAGTGAGCCTTTCCTGTTCCTTGTGTAAATGGTTGAATGCTCTTCTCTCGATGATTTCCTTTATGTATTTATCTTCCAAAGCAGACAGATTGTGAGGTTCACCAGTGTCCATTATTTCAACCAGTCCTTTATCACGAGTTGTTATCAAGACCACACTACCGCTGTCATCATGTTGAAGACGAGCCTTGAGCTTATCCCAGATATTAGCCTGATGTCTCCAGACATCATCCAACACAAGGAGGTACCTTTGCCCGCTCACTACATTCTTAAGGCAATCCAGTGGTTTCTTCGGTGGAGCTGCTTCCTTACTATCATCCTTCTTCTCACGAGTTGCTTCTTTACCATCATCTTTCTTCTCACGAGCTGCTTCTTTACCATCATCCTTCTTCACACGAGCTGCCTCTTTACCATCATCCTTCCTCTCACGAGCTGCTTCAACTATACGTGTAGCTAGAGAATCCACATCAAAGCAGTCAGAGACGCACACCCATAGAAGCAATCCATATCTGCACATTCATTGTAAACTAGTTGAGCTAAGGTGGTCTTGCCCTGACCGCCCAATCCAACGATGGGAATAACCGTGAGATTTGCATTGTTAGCTTGCGCACGTAGTCTACTAACAATTTCATCCTTATCATTGGCTCTGGATTCATTGATGATTTTCTTGATTTCCTCCGAGTCAGTGATCGTAGGATCCGTCTGCCGCAACTGACTGGATACCGGCGTTTGTTGCTGATACTTAAAGCCAAAGGCGTTCATTTCGGCCACAAGGACCTCGATGGCCTGCACAATCTTGCGAAGCTTTCTTCCCATCCTGTTACGGAACACGAAGCTGTTGTGGGTGGGAAAGAGTTTTACCACATCAAAGCCAAGCTCCTTGTAGTGCCCTCCTTTTGGCCTTGCGGCGAAGCGCCTCGTACTTGAACTCATCAAAGACTTCATTGGCCTGGTAAGCAACCTTCTTGGTGGCCTCAAGCCAGGCCGCTGCACCTCTTCTCAGGGATGCCGCCTGCTCAGCATCATCGATGATGTCCAGAATGGCAGGAAGCTTACGCAGCACGATCTCATGTTGCTCCTCCATGCCTTTCATCACCTTGTACTGGTCGAGCAGGCTGCTGGATACCTTATCGTTGAGAATGGAGAGCAGTGGTCCAACCACCACGGTGGCCACCAGCTCCGCCATCGGAACACTAAGGAAAACACATGCAAAGAACACAGAGAAGCAACAAGGTGAGGAAGACAATAATGGTGTGAGCAAATAATGTGATTGCTTGCTTGGTTCTGAGAAATGGAACAAAAAAAAATGCTAGCATTGAGTTTCGAGGAGACCTACATGTGAATGATTCCGGGACTTGCTGTGGACGGAAGTGCGCCGGAGGAGGATGATCCCGGTGCTTAGACGATGAGGAGGAGGCAGTGCTTTCTTTTCCTCCTTCTTTTCTCTTCCCTGCTTGATAAAATGGAGAGAGGATGCAGCTGCGCAAGTAAATGATGAATCTCAATAAGTATAAACCGACACACTGTCTCCCTTGTCATGTCAATCTCCAAAAGGAGAAACCCCATGTGAAAGGAGGACGACGAGGCAGTAAAAGCGATTGAATTATTCAGCACAGCTAACAACTGGCTCCACTACAATGGATAGCTGTACTGAAAATTGGCCCGGTAAAAATTAAAGCGGGTGCTGTGCTTGAACTAGAATGAATGTACTGAAATTCCCCCGTGCGATGAAGCAGATGCGAGCAATGTTGGATGGGGCCTCCCCCGCTGTGGACTGTCGTCTTACTCGAGCCCCACTCCGTCCTTGGTTGCTCCCAACGGCTGCTGCAGAAGCAGACGAACGAGGACGACGGCGACGACGACTGGACAGCGCCATGGCCTCCTCCTAGCGACTGTTGTCGGGGTGGAGGCGAGTAATCATGACTAGTGGTTAATAGTCTTGTCCTTGTGCTGTCGCACCAGTCCTACGAGTTCATTGCCTTGAGTATACTTGGCTGTGTTCGTCAGTGGGCTGGGTTTCAGTCTATGTCCAACAGGTGCGTGTCCAAGGAACTGAGAAAGTGATGTCCCAGCAAAGTAATAATACAGTAGGTCTCTGTCTGTCATGGCCGGTCACTCGTGTCAGGAGCAGACATACGATCAGGGAAGGGTTAAGCTGACTAGAAGCTATGGCTTTGTGTGTGTGTTGATCATGTCAGCAGCAGACATAGGATCATGTGTGCAGTATAAAGATTTAAATACAGCGTTTCGGTCAGCTAATGAAATACAGTCTGAGTTTCCCATCCCTTTTCACTGTTCTCTGTCTACTAGTACTGTCTGCTGGCACGCGTTCCATCCGGTAAGTCGGTCCATCTTGATTTGTTCTCCGTATCATCCTCGAGATACATTCAATTGGGGTTCATTTCGGAACCTCTCATTAAGAGAAACCGAATGAACCGCGAAAACTGAGAAATTGAATCAATCTAGTACATAAGCAAAAAATCATCAAAAAGATAGGGAAGCATCGGATGGCAGTATTCCTGGTGTACACCAAGATCAACCCATTCTCATATAGTGGCCAATAGGTAATAGTGCATCTACAGGTCAAAATAATAGATAAGATACAGAGATATACCAGAAGAAAGATACATTACCAATTAGTAAAATACTTCTTTTGGGCTTACTGTTATTTCATACAAGCACTGGTGTTAAAATCTCGACGACAGCAATAAATGTCTTCTTTTTCCAGCTATTAAAGAATTGCTAATTCAGATCAGCAGCGCCACAACAAGAACAGAGACCACCTACATGCTCTGTCCCAGTCTATCTTGAAACAAATGCATTACTATTCATAGTGGTGACGGGGATCAAAAGCCTGAAGAAGAGAGATTCTGTCTGTGCCTCTCCCTGTCTTTACAGCATTCAGGGGATAACCTAGGCCAATATCGCTGAAAGTTCACTTCAGGCACGACCCGTAAGAAGCGCAGGGTCATGCCGGCTTCAGCACTGAAGCTCCCGGAGAGGAGGAAGAACCGGACTAATAAGAGAAACTGCCGTTTGTGGTGATCACAAACATCGGTAATTGCACGTCATTTCCACATGCATCGATTCATCTGCAAAGATTAATACAGCGTATAAACTTAGACCTAGGAGGAACATCGATAAAGAAATGACGAATTTAGCTTAAAGGAACATTTAATTTGCTCCAATTTTCTGTCTTACTACTAGCAAAATGCTACTGTCATTATATAACTAGTACGTTTAATAATCACTAGCTAGTATGCTGCGTGCTTACCATAAGAGTAGCCAGCGGCGTGTTCTGTCGGGATGTCGTGCACTCGCTGCAGGCTAGCAGGGAGCGGCCTTATACCAGGGCAGCCCGCAATGTCAAGAGATTGGAGAGATGAGTATGGCCCATCCGGTAAAGATGACAGGGCATTGCACTGCCAAAGCCAGAGTTTCTCCAACAATGAGAGCTCTCCCGAGCGGGATGCCAGAGATGTTAACCCATTGCAGCCATTAATATATAGACTTTTGAGGGACGGGGGAAGATGAAGGACCCCTGTTAACGCAGGACACTTCTTCAATTCTAGTACTTCTAAATGCTCCACCCCAGCTCCAGGTGATGACGACGATGATCCTTGATGAATCGATGACGATGAATGTACCTGCTGCAGCCTCCTGCCGTATATGCACTCAAGGCTGTTACAATTACGAATTTTCATTCTCCTGAGAGAGGCAGGGATGTTGAAGACCTCAACCAAGACTCCACAACTATATATAGACAGAAACTTTAGACGTGGCAGGAGCTGACTGGTTTCTGATGATGTTGATGGCTCAGCAGAAGCTTGTGCATACCCAGTCAGATTCTTGCATCCCTTAACCCGAAACCTCCTCAAAAATACCAATATTTTGAACTCTTTTTCTGGCCAGTGGATGAGCGCATCGGACCCCAAGATTGACAAATCTTGAAGGTGTACAAAACATGCACAAAACTCTGTTACACTTGTTTTAAAGTTTCTTAATACCAAAACTACCAGAGGAAAATCATGATCACTCTCTTTTTCCTTGCCGTCCAGCACTTCCCTCAAACCATGCTCAGCTGCCACGAAGGTTGTTTCTGTGCTCCACAATTTCAGATTGGTCAACGAAGTCATATGTCTAGCTACCCACAGGAATAACTCTGCCTCACATCCCTCCACGTTTAATTCACTGAGCTTTGGCGAAAAAGCTGTAGTTGTCAACCTTGGACACCGGACAATATGAGTGTTCTGTAGTTTAGGGAAGGTCGGTTGTCTTGGCAATGTTGTCAACTTTCCACAGTCGCTAATATACAACCTCTCAAGCAGAGGAAACATTATCTCTTCTCCCTGCATCCCATCATTATCCATTTCCCACCATCCCTCCAAACAGGCAAGGCTTTGCAATGTAAGCTCCTTCAGATTTGGAAATGCAAAGGATGTATGACGGTCACAGGTGAATAACCATTGTAATTTAATACAACTGAAAAGATGGATCTCAACAATGTTTTGCAACATAACCATCCATGTCGGAAGGGTGGTGGCCCCATAGGAGTATATCCTTATAGCATGCAGCCCATCATGAGGTTTGAGTCTCTCAAGCACTACTGCATCATCCCCACAACTAGTTTCCTTGAAATTATTCCATCGTAATGTCAGTTCTCTTAGTTCATTTTTCTTCACCAGGTTTGCCGCTTTTGCATCTTCTTCTGTCATGTTCTCTAGATAATGTATCTCTAGTTGACCACATAGGTTTAAATTCCCAAGCTCCCCGACATTACTGCAGTTAGAGCCACTACCTGCTACAAAGCATGTAAGTGTCTGTAGGGATGTGAGCTTTCTGATGTCTTTAGGCATGCTCTTCAGCTCTGGGCAACCATGAGTGTACAGGTGACGAAGACCAATCATATATTTCATTTGTCTTGGAAGCTCACCAAGATATTTGCAGCCAGAGAGGTTCAACGTTTGCAGGTTGTATAGGATGCTCATATCTCCAGGAAGTGATGTGATCTGACTTCTTGAGAGATCTAGATACCTCAAGTGATGTAGATACTTTGGTTTCAGAAAACATGATGATGTCTCTAAACATAGTTGTAATGCTTGCAAAGAGTTGTATTTCGATAGATGCATGAAGGAGTACGCATAGAATTATCACACAGAAGAGTTTGGATAGCTGGAGATTTTTTTGCAGAGAACTATTCAATTTTCTTCCTGCTTCCTCACATGACAAAAATAAATGACGAGCAGTGTTTGGAAGCCACTCACTCTGACTTGGTTCCTCACTTGCGACAACACAGTGAATGTTGCATGTTTCCTCAGTTGCCAGGGCACATTCTTTCTCCATCACAGACAGTGCAACGTCATGCATTAGATCATGGATTTTACATGTGGTTCGGGAATAACAAAACCCATCATGGTTAATTTCCAGGAATGTGGCTTGTGCTTGTTTCACGTCCTGAAAGAATGACCTGGAGGCTAGATCTTTGAAAATCCTTTTGCCAGTGGTCTCAAGACGAACATTATCTTCTTGGATAAGAAAGCCATGTGCAATCCATAGTTGGATCAGCTTATCCACATCAATCATGTAACCTTTGGGAAATATAGCACAAAAAGCAAAACATTGCTTCATATATAATGGCAAGTCGTTGTAACTGAGATTGAGTATTGGTAAGATTCCAGACTCCTCGGTGCAAATGTTGCTTCTGCTTGATACAGCCTTCCATTCTTCCTTACTGGTCTTGGTACACAATACGGAGCCCAGTGCTGTTGCAGCTAAAGGAGAGCCAACACATCTCTTGACAATCTCATCAACCATATTCACTAACACAGCAGGCCTTTTCCTCCTCTTTGGGAAAATAACTAAATGCTCTTGTCTCAATGATTTCCTTTAGGAATCTATCTTCCAAAGCTGTGAGATTATAAGCTTCAAAACTGCACATTATTTCAGCCACTAGTTTATCACGGGTTGTTGTCAATACCACACTACCCATGCCACCATGTTGAAGGCGGGCTTTGAGTTGTCCCCATTTATCGACCTCTAGTTTCCAGACATCATCCAACACAAGGAGGTACCTTTGCCCACTCACAGTATTCTGGAGGCTATCGAGTGGTGTCTTCTTCTTCTTGGAAGCAACAACTTCTTTATCATCATTCTTCTTCTGGGAGCTGCTTCAACTATACTTTTGGCCAGAGTATCCACATCAAAGCTATCAGAGACACACACCCACAACAGAACATCAAAATGCTTCTGAATTTCACGGTCATTGTAAACAAGTTGAGCTAACGTGGTCTTCCCCAGACCTCCCATTCCAACGATGGGAACGACTGTGAGATCTGTATTTTTAGCTTGACCAATTAGTATATCAACAATTTTCTTGCTATCTTTTGCTCTTGACCTCCTAGCAATTTCCTTTGGATCAAAGATATCCTGATCCTTCTGCCGCCAATTGTTGGATTCCGCCGGTGGTTGATGACGCTCAAAGTGAAAAGCATTCATTTCAGTCACAAGGACCTCAAAGGCCTGTACAACCTTGCGGAGCTTTTTTCCCATCCTTTTACGAAATACAAATCGGTTGTGAGTGGGAAAGAGTTTTACCACATGGAACCCAAGCTCCTTGTAGTGCCCCTTCTTTTTTGCTTCACGACGAAGTGCCTCGTACCTGAACTCATCGAAGACTTCATTTGCTTGGTAAGCCACCTTCTTGGCCTTCTCGAGCCAAGCCTTGGCCCCTGCTCTATGGGCTGCAGCCTCCTCGATGTCGGTGATGATGTCCGAGATGGCTAATAGCTTGCGCTCCAGGCTCTCAAGTTGCTCCTTCATTCCCTTCATCACCTTGTGCTGGTTGAGGAGGTAGCTGGACGCCTTATCAATCAAGATTTTGACCATTGGTCCGAGCACCGTGCTAGCCACCAACGCCGCCATTGGAACACCAAGGACAGCAGATGCAAAAAGGACAGAGGAAGCACAAGCTGAAGAAGAGAAAAAATGTGCTTGCTGGTTGGAAATGGAAGTAAACAATGTGGAGGCAGAGGAGGATGACTGATTCCAGCCGTTTATGCTCACACGATGAGGATGCAGTAAAAGCGAATGCTCAGGCAGACCTAACAACTAACAGCCTTGATTGAAGAAAGGGATGCACGTAGCTGTACTAAACATGGACCATACAATTCATGAGAATTGTCAGCATGGAGGCAGATAATCCTGATTACTGGTGTTGGTTGCTTGAGTAGTCTTATATATGAGTTAGTGTTAGTAGTTCACTTGGTCGGAACTGTAATTTCTGTATTTTGTGTGGCTGTGTTCGGTTTCAGTCCAAATCGAGCAGCTCCGTGTACTAAAACTGAGAAAGTGATGTCCCAGCCAAATAATAAGTCTGCAAGAGCTAGCGACTGTGAGCACTATATTATTACTCTAAGAATTTATCCAAAGAGACAAATCTCTCAGAGCACTATATTGTTTAGGTATGATAAAGTGAAGAATTAACCTATAATGATTTGGGTTTCAGACATGCACACGAATCCATGAAGAACTAACTAAAGGAAATACAAAGGACCAATAAACAGTGCTGCAATTGCATGGTTTTGGTTTCAGAAGCATGAGCTGTGGGGAAAAAAACATGGATATATACAACTGTCTTGATGTTATCTAGATAAATGTTGCCGTCTGGCATCACGGTGATGCGGTAGAAAATGCAGTGGAGGTAAAATACACAAGAGAAAATCACCTAAAAATGCAGTAGCCCGCTGCTAGAATATTCTTGGGTTCAGTGTTCTTACCTGAATCTGAATCTGAGCCGCCGGCAGCTCCTCCCGCTCCCCCGTCCCGCCCGTGGTTGCTCCACCACACGCTCCCGCGGCCATCGGCGATGCCCCCTCTCCGGAAGGTTGTTGGAGAAGCGGAGACTAACGAGGGTGGTGGCGCCGGACGACGACGGCAGCGGGGCGGCGCCATGGCCTCCATCTTCCTCCTCCGACGTGAGCTGGCCTTGAAGAGGCTAGCTCTCTCCCTCCTCTGAGTTTAGCTAACCACTAGAGCCAAGGGACATTCGTAACTAGAGCTGCAAATGAATCGAGCTCAAGCGAGTTGCAGTTGGCTCAGCTCAACTCATATGAAAATTCGAGCGAGCTCAAACTGAGTGAAGCTCATAATCAAGCTGTAGAACTTGAGTTGTGCTCAGCTTGTAACGATCTTGAGTCGATCTCGAGCTAGTTTCGAGCTAAATGAGATGGTAAACATTATAAATCTATAGATGGAAAACAAAAAAATTAAGGCGAATATGCTGGGAACCTTTGCCAAAAAGATGAGATATTTAACACATAGTCCACCACGTGCCATAATTGGGCCTAAATCTTCTCTACACTTAATTAAGTTTCCATATTCGTTGGTAAATAAAATGGAGAAAAATTGTGGATATCATATATGGTAATAAGTTAACTTATTTCCATTTAATATATGGCATGATCATTTAACATAATGATATTCTATCGAGCTATCGAGCTAAAATTGAGCGAGCCAACATTGGCTCAAGATCGACTCGTTTCTCGGTCGATCTACATAAAGTGTTCAAACTCAGCTCGTTTCTTTTCGAGTCGATCTCGAGTCGAGTCAAAAAACGAGTCAATCTCGAGCGGCTCATGAGCCTCGAGCTTTTCTTGTCGCCCTATTCGTAACAGAAAACAACGACAACCGTATAACAACAGCATGGCCGCGCTATTTATTTACATAATATCGTCTGTTATATCACTTCGATTTTTAAATTATTCTGAAATATGTCATGAATTTGAAAACACTCGTCATTTTTGAAGAAAAGTTCACAAACTAAAAAACGTTCATCAATTTTGAAAAAAGTTCATGAAAAAATTTCATCCATTTTGAAAAAAGACCATCGAATTTACAGAAAAGTTCATCAAATTGGGAAAACTTCATAGAGTTTGAAAAAAAGTTCACCAGATTTTTAAAAGTTCATCAAAGTTGAATAAGAGTTCATCAAATTAAAAAAAGTTCATCAAATTTCAAAACAGTTCATAGAATTTGAAAAAAGTTCATCAAATCTGAAGCAAAAGTTCATATATTTTGTGAGATGTAGAAAAAAAGTTCGTCGAATTTGTAAAAAAGTTCATCAAATTTGAAAAAAGTTTATCAAATTCGAAAAAGTTCATCAAATTTGAAAAAAGTTCATCGAAGTTGAAATAAAGTTCATCAAATTTGAAAAATTCATTGTATTTGAAAAAAGTTCATAAAATTTTGTTGAAATTTAAGAAAAAGTTCATATATTTTAAATTAAATCACGATTTTTCCGGAAGTTTGTAGAACCAGGAGGAAGAAAAAAAATACGAAAAAGGGGGAAAAGAAAAAGGAAACGAAG
Source organism: Aegilops bicornis (assembly GCA_021605145.1). Lineage (NCBI taxonomy): Eukaryota > Viridiplantae > Streptophyta > Magnoliopsida > Poales > Poaceae > Aegilops > Aegilops bicornis. The sequence goes on along the minus strand of JAHIAL010000075.1, from coordinate 1,540,475 downwards.
ACTACCAAGAGGAAAAGAAAGGAATAGAGCAAAGTCTTCACGTGGGGTTGATTGGTGGAGTGGTTGGTGCGTAGTAGTGTGAACCAGGACGTCTTCAGTAAGAGTCACCGCGGGCACTCTTTTTGTGTTTTGAAAACAAAAAAACAAATAGGCAGATGGGCCGGCCCAGCGAGGAGGGTGGGTGTGCGCCCGTTTGCGAGAACACCTGTAACGGGCGCTTAAGGCGCCGAATAGGAACTTGTCCCAAAAAATAAAATAAAAACCTTACGCCCCCCTCAGAGAAGGAGTTAGATGATCTTAATTACGTCGATATCGTATTTTTCATGTTGATCTAATAAAAAATATAAAGCCACACATAGATGAAAAGGTTGAAAACCAATGCAAGTATAAAAGTGGCAACGGAGAGGCAACCCCAAAATATATCCAACTGGGGTTCAATTTCGAACCTTTCTTCAAGAGAAGTCAATTTCTCAAAAAGAAAAAAAAACTGGAATGATTTAACACCAACTTCTTGACCCGCTAGTCAGAGTTGAAAGTATTTTCATTTAAGAAAACCTTATTCCAATCCTTTCATGGCTTTGATGGTCATGATGAACACATGTCCCCACAAGTTAGACACACATTGCTTTAGTCTGGCAGGAACAAAGAAGGGTGAAATCAGTTCGGAACAGGATTGTTGGCCATAAACATAAGTAAAATAACGGTTCAGCTGGTTCAATGCTATGTATTCCCTCCATCCAAAAATACTTGTCATCAAAATGGATAAAAGAGGATGTATCTAGACTATACTGGGATTGTACTGAAACTCTACACTATTGGGTTGACCAGTGGGAGAAATGAGGGTGCAGCAACAGGGTGGAAGAACAAAAAGAGACCAGGTTCAGCCTTGCCCAGTTCACGCCTAAAGAGATTCAGATGGAAATGTGACGACCCAAGAAGTTGCCACAGAGCGTTTGTGTCATCACTACAAGGCTCGACCCCTTGTGCAATCCAATTTATAGTACACAAAATTTGAAGTGGGTCGCAACGGCAAGGCATACCAAAGTTCCAAACATCACTAGGGAACAATTTTTCTAGTGCAGAGTAATGAGGGCAAACCGACAGCTTCAGATACACATATGGTGGTCAGTGTTATAGTACATGGTAAACCGAATATTGACTGTAAATCTTGGTACTATTGTACAAGTCCATAAATAAAACAGGGAAACTGCAACAGATTTTTACAAAACTTTTTCTCGGAAAGAAATACGATGATACATACAGCCCTAGGTAAACAGAGGTGGAAAATACTCCCTCCGTCCCGAAATTCATGTCGTGAGCATAGTGTAATGTAAAATTTGCAGAAAAATCCCTTGTATCTGCGAATCTTTTACAAACAAGTGCTTCCGTCTTCCTCCGCCCGATCCAGCTCCCGCGCATCGGGCCAAGGCCGTCGTCGACCGATTCGTCGCTTGCGCTGCCCAGGGCCAGCTCCTCCGCCGCCCAGTACCTGCGCCAGCGCCGCCGTGATCCACTCCCGTCGGGATCCTCTCCGCCGCTGCCGCCCAGGACCTGCGCCACCATTATCTGATGGATCTCGTCCTCCTCAAGCTCCCGCGTGCGCCTGGACCTCAAGCTCATCCTCGTGCTTCTCCTGTGCCGCCAGGCATGTGCTACTGCTCCCCTGCTCGAGCTGTCGCCGGAGCTCCCCTGCTGCCCACCTGAGCTATGGTCACTGGTAATTTTCGCCGCAGAGTATTAGCAGGAGGTCAATTGATCAATACATAGGAGTATCATCTGTAGCAGTAGTATCTGTACGAGCAGTATCTTATGTAGCAGCAATTGATCGGTATCAGCAGTGTCTGTAGCAAGATCAAAGGTCAAACTTTTTTTACATCAAATCAAAGATCAAACTTGCCTGGTAGCTATGCTCTTCAGGTACACCAATTTTATGACGTTTTAAAACATGAGCAAACTGAACATCATAACATGTTTCAGTTAGGATGGCCAATACTGTAAATTTCAGAAACTGAATTAGAACATCTTTTCCAAGATGTAAATATGCACAATACAGTCTGATCTGTACTTGAAATTAGAATTAGAAACAAGATTAAAATTAGGAAACACCCATATACTGTCAAGTTATGTCGATGCTCCACTTGAGGCAGGGAACTGCACCCATTTTCACTACTACTACAATATGCCATAGCCAATGGACAAAAATGTGACTAATGGGCAACTTTTTGAAATCAAAACAAAAATGGACAGTAAACTGATAATGACAGTAAACTGTAATTTGTTACAGAGATTTGCCTACCGAAAATATAACTGAATGGACAGAAAAATAGGTGAAAAAGATAACTGAAGGCTAGGCTAAAATGGACAGTAAACTGATAATGACTATTGCCAATAACAGTAGGAAAATGCAAGCTTCTGAAGTTTGTTACGGAAATTTTCCTACTGAAAAGATCACTGAATTTTGAGTACTGTACTGACAGTTTATAGGGCCCAGTGTAGGAAAGTTTACTGAATTTTGTGGAATACTCAAAGTGCTCTGAACTAAAATATCATCAAAGTTCAAAGCCTAACTGATTTGAAAGGCTTATTCTCTGGAATCATCAATCAGCATCAATGTGCATTCAGGCTAATTCTTTGAATTTGATCATCAATCCAAAGAATACATTTATTTGATTTTTTAAAATTTATTTGGAATTATTTGAATTTATTTGAATTATTTAAATTAATCTGAATAATTTAGTCAAGGCCTTTGGATTAATTTGAATCTTGCAATTTGGTCTAACTTAGATGATCTTGACTACTTGGAGTACATAATCTAGTGAATAGTCATGTCCCAGTTATGCATCCATGCATGATGCATCCAGTAGCAAAATCTTGCATACATGATCAGGTGTCAAACTTTTAAATACATCAAAGTCTACTGAGTAGTTCTTGTGCTCATCCAGTAGCAACATCTTGCATACATGATCAGTAGTCATGTCCCAGATATTTATTTACACTGAATTTGTAAATCACCAAGAGCTCTACTAGTTTAAGACTAGATTTACACTGAATTATTTGACCAGTAGTCATGTGAACTCTCTGAATTTGTAAACACTTCCAGACTTGAGCATTCAGAGTTTGCAATTGCAAAAAAAAAAGTCCCTTGTTCATGAACTTTACTGTACTCCATTCATTCAAGCAGAAAGAAACAAACAAGGTCTGAAGAAGAATGAATCCCTTCTCCATTATTTTTACTCACACATGATAAGTTCAGGTCATAAAAATCCATGATGTTACATGAACAATTAGACAGTACACAGGGACAATTAACAGGACTACTCACGGAGACAATCACACTGATCAATTAATAGGACTATTCCACGATGTTCCTTACAGCTCCACAATCTAGAGATCAATTAACAGTATATATACACCACAAGTAGCAGCAGATGGATTGGAACTCTTTCTGAAGTAAAATTAACAGGAGTTGGACCACAAACAGCAACAGATCAATTAAGAGGATTACTCCATGATGCTTCACCAATAGAGGAGGGATGTCGACAGCTGACCTCCTGCAGTTCCTCAATTTCACCACCGTCGTCGTCCTGGTGCCAGCTGTTGCCGCCAGCCAGGCGGACCAGCACGGCGAACGCGGAGGCGCCATTGTAGTTGTGGCCGCCCACTCCAGGACACGAGGCGGTGGACGCGTTGGTCGGCTTCGATGCCTTGGCATACAAGACGCCGACGAGCTCCGCCGAGGACGCCTCTCTAGTGACCCGCAGCAGCATGTTGTGGTTGACTCTGACCGCGCCGTGCATCGCCACCGCCCGCTGCCACTCGTTTGGTCCCTCTAGGCAGGAGCCGGTGACCTTTTTCTCCTCATGCTCTCCCCTCTCGACGGTGGCCAGGATTTGTGGTGGGGGCGGCGAATCGACGGGCAGCAAGTGCCGGATTTGCGAAAGGGGATGGGGAAAAGCTTGGAAATTTAGGGATGCGGGAAAGGGGAGCGGTGGAGCTGCGCGGGGTAGAGGTGGATCCGCCCGGGATTGCGGTGGAGCTTCGCTGCGGCGCGGTGTGCTCAAGCTACGCGGGGAAGCTGTGTGGTGGAGCTGAGCAGTGGAGGAGACGACTGGACCGCGGGTTCGGTCGGATAAACCTGAAGGACTTTTCTGAAAAAATGCCGTTGCGACAAGAATTACGGGACGGAGGGAGTACAAAGACAACTCCACGTAAAAAGAGATTATCCAAACAAGATCTCTTTCTGGGAACGGAATGATAGCCAATGGTATTATAGGAGCGCTTTCAGGATCCTGCCGAGGCTTGCAACACCATGTGTTGGAACAGTTCTTCAAAAAGGTATCAGATTTTAAGTTTATTTTTGCTAAAAAAAGAACAGTTAAAGAGTTCCAGCAGTGATAGGCATACTTCTAGATCACAAACCCGCATGACAACTTCTGGTATTGGTATTCTTGTGATTCTGCTCATAGCTCTCTAATCTCTACGGATGGCATATTTCCATGTCTTCGGTTTCAGCAGTATAGGCTTATCTGCACAGATTAATCATGTGAAAACTTGCATTTAAAGGGGCATCAATAAATTAAGAAATGACGAATTTAGGTTGAAGAAACAATCAGTTTCTGTTGTCCTACTAGTGATGATATTACCATTATCTAGCTAGTGCATTAAGTACTCACTAGTAAGTAATAGAGGAAGTAATTGTATAATGCGCGCTTACTTCCATAATAATGAACATCTACATATTCCCTCTCAATGCTGCCCAGCAGTTTTTGCAGGCTTGCAGGAAGCGTCTTCAGATCAGGGCAGTAGCTAATGCCAAGATATTCAAGAAGTAAGTATGATACTGGCCCATCCGGTAGGGATGACAGCGTAAGGCATTCAGAAAGACCGAGGAGCTTCAGCGACGGGAGCTCTCCCGAGCGGGATTCCAGTGATGTCAACCCACCGCAGCGACGAATTACTAGCTCCTTGAGGGACGGATGGAGATGGAGGACCCCCGTTAAGCCATAACACATATTTAGTGTTAGTTCTTCTAAATGCTCTAGCACTGCTCCGGGCGATGATGATGACACCTCGGTCATACTAGATGACCGTTGATGAATGGACAATCTTGACCGTCCTTGCTGCGACCTCCCGCCGAATGGGGACTCAACCATTTCACAATAATCAATTTCCATTCTCCTGAGAGATGGAGGTACGTTGAAGACCTCAACCAACCTGTGGCATGCCTTTATCACCAGAGACTCTAGACTTGGCAGGAGTTGACTCGTTTACGATGATGTTGATGGCTCGGCGAATCTGGTGCATATCCAATCAGATTATCACAGAAGCTAATCTGAAGCTTCCTCAAGGATACCAATCCTTGGAACTCTCTTTCTGGCCAGTGGATGAGTGCATCACAGAAATTAATTGACAAATCTTGAAGGTGTACAAAACATGCACATAGCTCTGCTATACTTGACTTTAAGCTCTTTATTTAACACCAAAACTGTCAGGGGTATATCATGATCATTCAATTTTTCCTTGACATCCAACACTTCCCTCAATCCATACTGAGACTCCGGGGTGGCTCTGTACGCAGTGCTCTCCAGTTCCAGATTGGTCAATGAAGTCATATGTCTAGATAACCACCGGAACAACTTTACCTCACTTCCGTTCACGTTTAATACACTGAGCTTTGGTGATTCAGCTGTGATTCTCAACTCTGGACAATGTCTAATACTTCTGGAGCTCAGGGAAGGACGGGCGTCCTGGCAATGCTGTCAGCTTTGTACAGCCAATAATACGTAACTTCTCAAGCCGAGGAAAGATTATTATGTCTTCACTATGCTTCTCATCATTATCTATTTCCCCCCATCTCTCCAAACAGTCAAGATCTTCGAATGTGAGCTCCTTCAAATTTTGCAACATAGTCATCCATGTTGGAAAGGTTGTGCCTCCATAGGACAATATGCTTATAGCATGCAGCCCATCATGAGGTTTGAGTTTTGCTGTGACTCTTGCGTCATCCGCACAACTAGTTTCCTTATGATGATATTGTCCACGGGTCCATCCTAGCGTCAATTCTCTTAGGTCCTGCTTATTCACGAGGTTTGCCGCTTCTGCATCTTCTTACTCACTTTTGCTAGATAATATAGCTCTAATAGACCGCCAAGGTTTAAAGGACAGAGCTCTCCCACATTACTGCAATTGGAGCCACTACCTGCTACAAAACATGTAAGTGTGCGTAGGGATGTGAGGTTTCTGATGTCTCTAGGCATGCTCTTCAACTGTACACAACCATGAGTGTAAAGGTGACGGAGGGCAGTCATATACTTCATTTGTCTTGGAAGTTCAAGAAGCGCACTGCAGCCAGAGAGGTTCAGCGTTTGAAGGTTGTAGAGAATGCTTATATCCTCAGGAAGCTCTTTGATAAAACTTCTTGAGAGATCTAGGTATCTCAGATGATGCAGATGCTTTGGGTTCAGCGGAAATGATCTTATATATACACCGAGCTGTAATGCTTGCAAAGAACTGTATTTTGATGAATGCTGCAACAAACATTTCAAAAGACCATCACACAGAAGAGTTTGGATAGCTGGAGAGCTTTTCTGGAGAGAAACGTTCAATTTTGTTCCTGGTTCCTTGCATGACAAAAATAGATGACTGAGCAGTGTTTGGAAGCCACTCACCCTGACTAGGTTGCTCAGTTACATGGGCACATTCCTTTTCCATTATAGATAGTGCAACATCATGCATAAGATCATGGATTTTACAAGTAGTTCTGGAATAATATGCCTTGGTGCCTCTAATTTCTATGGATGTGGCTTGGACTTGTTTCACATCTTGAAAGAATGACCTTGAGGCCAGCTCACTGAAAATTTGTTTGCCAATGGTTTCAAGACAAACTTGCTTTTCCTGTATGAAACCATGTGCAATCCATAGTTGGATCAGCTTGTCCACATCAATCTCGTAATCTTTGGGAAATACAGCACAGAAAGCAAAGCATTGCTTCATATGCGACGGCAAGTCATTGTAACTGAGCTTGAGTATTGATAAGATTCCTGTCTCCTCGGTGCAAATGCTGCTTCTGATTGATATAGCCTCCCATTCTTCCTTACTGGTCTTGGTGCACAGTACAGAGCCTAGTGCTGTTGCAGCTAAAGGAGAACCAACACATCTCTTCACAATCTCATCAACCATATCTACCAACTTGGTGGGCCTTTTCTCTGCCTTCTTGAAACGACTGAATGCTGTTGTCTCGATGATTTTCTTTATGAATTTATCATCCAAAGCTTTGAGATTGTAAGCTTCAATAGTGTGCATTATTTCAGCCACTCGTTCGTCACGAGTAGTTGTCAAGACCACACTACCCATGCCACCATATTCAAGACGGGCCTTGAGCTGTGTCCAAATCTGAACCTGTCGTGCCCAGACATCATCCAATACAAGGAGGTACCGTTGCCCACTCACCACATTCTGAAGGATATCCAGTGGTGTTTTCTTTTTCATGGAAGCATCTGCTTCTTTGCTATCACCCTTCTTCTTAGGAGCTGCTTCAACTATACTTTTTGCCAGAGAATCCACATCAAAGCAGTCAGAGACACACACCCATAGCAGCAAATCGAAATACTTCTGAATTTTTGGGTCATTATACACAAGTTGTCGTCTGCCTCAGCATCGCCCACGGAAGCACATCCACAACCACTTCCGCCACCCTCCCAGAAGCCCGTGTCGCCGTGTCGGCTGCACGTCGACATCACAGCCACCGCCACGCCCATGCTCGCGCTGCAACTCATGCCACCGCATCATCTGCATCACCATAGCCAGCGCCATGTGCGTGCTGCCGATGAGCCGGAAATATAAGCCGTCCTCATCTTGTTCTGTCCCAACACTGTTGCTGATGCTGCCAGGAACACCCCGTGCATGTTTAGTGCCAAGGCATCTTGGGAGTGCGTGCCGATTTACCCTTACAATTACTTGTTTGGTTCCGGGATTTGAACCGTAAATTGATAACGGTGGGACCTATTTACGTTAGTTTCTGTTTGGTTTAGCTTCGCCATAATTAGATACCGTTTAATCAGATAGCGTCCCTAATTTAAATTTGATAACACCTACATATCGCCGTTATCTGTTTCCTCTCGCAGCGGGATTCATCGCCGCGAATCTCTCTCTCTCTCCACATCACTATGACACTGGCTGACGTAGGCTGATGCCTTGAGCAGTGTCTTCATCTCCAGCAAGCCATCACCATGACATGCCAATTCTATGTTTCTTTTCTCGTGTTTTTAGAATCCCGTGAATCAGAGAGTCCCTTGGTACATGAGGGGCGCACGTGCGGCTGTGTCCATGCTTTCAGAGGGCAAGAGTCAGTAGGGATGGGGAGCGATGAGCGGGAGTTGTGTCGGCCGATTTCAGTCTGAGAATTGCGCCTCCTTGCAACTATATTTAGACTTGCATTAACATTTTGTTGAAGAACGTAGTAATTTTAAAAAATTTCCTACGCACACGCAAGATCATGGTGATGCATAGCAACGAGAGGGGAGAGTAATGTCCACGTATCCTCGTACACCGTAAGCGGAAGCGTTATGACAACGCGGTTGATGTAGTCGTACGTCTTCACGATCCGACCGATCCAAGTATCGAACGTACGGCATCTCCGAGTTCAGCACACGTTCAGCTCGGTGACGATCCCCGGACTCCGATCCAGCAAAGTGTCGGGGATGAGTTCCACAAGACGACGGCGTGGTAGCGATGATGATGTTCTACCGTGAGGGCTTCGCCTAAACTCCGCGACGATATGACCGAGGTGGAATATGGTGGAGGGGCACCGCGACACGGCTAAGGAACGATCACGTAGATCAACTTGTGTGTTCTAGGGTGCCCCTGCCTCAGATATAAAGGAGGGAGGGGAGGTGCGGTCGCCCCTAAGGGTGCGCTGGAGGAGTCCTACTCCCACCGGAGTAGGACTCCCCCCTCTTGCCTTGGTGGAGAAGGAAAGGGGAGGAAAGAGGAAGAGGCGCCGCCTTCCTTGTCCTATTCGGACTAGGGGAGGGGGCCTGCCTGCCCTGGCCGCCCTCCTCTTCTCCCTCATGGCCCATGTAGGCCCAATAACCCCGGGGTTCCGGTAACTCCAGTACTCGGAAAAATCCAGTTTCTCCGGAACGATTCCGATATCCAAATATAGGCTTCCAATATATCAATCTTTATGTCTCGACCATTTTGAGACTCCTCGTCATGTCCTCGGATCACATCCGGACTCAACAACCTTTTGGTACATCAAAATATATAAACTCATAATAAAACTGTCATCATTAACGTTAAGCGTGCGGACCCTACGGGTTCGAGAACTATGTAGACATGACCTAGAACTATTCTCGGTCAATAACCAATAGCGGAACCTGAATGCTCATATTGGCTCCTACATATTCTATGAAGATCTTTATCGGTCAAACCGCATAACAACATACGTTGTTCCCTTTGTCATCGGTATGTTACTTGTCCGAGATTCGATCGTCGGTATCTTAATACGTAGTTCAATCTCGTTACCGGCAACTCTCTTTACTCGTTACGTAATGCATCATTCTGTAACTAACCCATTAGCTACATTGCTTGCAAGGCTTATAGTGATGTGCATTACCGAGAGGGCCCAGAGATACCTCTCCGACAATCGGAGTGACAAAACCTAATCTTGAAATACGCCAACCCAACATGTACCTTTGGAGACACCTGTAGTACTCCTTTATAATCACCCGATTCGTTGTGGACGCTTTGGTAGCACCCAAAGTGTTCCTCCGCAAACGGAGTTGCATAATCTCATAGTTACAGGAACATGTATAAGTCATGAAGAAAGCAATAGCAATATACTAAACGATCAAGTGCTAGGCTAACGGAATGGGTCATGTCAATCACATCATTCTCCTAATGATGTGATCCCGTTAATCAAATGACAACACATGTCTATGGTTAGGAAACATAACCATCTTTGATTAATGAGCTAGTCAAGTAGAGGCATACTAGTGACGTTATGTTGGTCTATGTATTCACACATGTATTATGTTTCCGGTTAATACAATTCTAGCATGAATAATAAACATTTATCATGATATGAGGAAATAAATAATAACTTTATTATTGCCTCTAGGGCATATTTCTTGATCTCCCACTTGCACTAGAGTCAATAATCTAGATTACACAGTAATGATTCTAACACCCATGGAGTCTTGGTGCTGATCATGTTTTGCTTGTGGAAGAGGCTTAGTCAATGGGTCTGCAACATTCAGATCCGTATGTATCTTGCAAATCTCTATGTCTCCCACCTGGACTTGGTCCCGGATGGAATTGAAGCGTCTCTTGTTTTGCTTGGTCCTCTTGTGAAATCTGGATTCCTTTGCCAAGGCAATTGCACCAAGATTGTCACAGAAGATCTTCATTGGTCCCGATGCACTAGGTATGACACCTAGATCGAAATGAACTCCTTCATCCAGACTCCTTCATTTGCTTGCTTCCAAGCAGCTATGTACTCCGCTTCACATGTAGATCCCGCCACGACGCTTTGTTTAGAACTGCACCAACTTACAGCTCCACCGTTTAATAAAACGCCAGATCCGGTTTGCGATTTAGAATCGTCCGGATCAGTGTCAAAGCTTGCATCGACGTAACCATTTACGACTAGCTCTTTGTCACCTCCATATACGAGAAACATATCCTTAGTCCTTTTCAGGTATTTCAGGATGTTCTTGACCGTGTCGAGTGATCCACTCCTGGATTACTTTGGTACCTTCCTGCCAAGCTTATTGCTAAGCACACGTCAGGTCTGGTACACAGCATTGCATACATGATAGAGCCTATGGCTGAAGCATAGGGAACATCTTTCATTTTCTCTCTATCTTCTGCTGTGGTCGGGCATTGAGTTTGACTCAACTTCACACCTTGTAGTACGGGCAAGAACCCTTTCTTTGCCTGATCCATTTTGAACTTTTTCAAAACTTTATCAAGGTATGTGCTTTGTGAAAGTCCAATTAAGCGTCTTGATCTATCTCTATAAATCTTGATGCCCAATATATAAGCAGCTTCACCGAGGTCTTTCATAGAAAAACTTTTATTCAAGTATCCCTTTATGCTATCCAGAAATTCTATATCATTTCCAATTAATAATATGTCATCTACATATAATATCAGAAATGCTCTGAGCTCCCACTCACTTTCTTGTAAATACAAAGCTTCCAAAAGTCTGTATAAAACCATATACTTTGATCACACTATCAAAGCGCTTTATTCCAACTCCGAGATGCTTGCACCAGTCCATAAATGGATCGCTGGAGCTTGCACACTTTGTTAGCACCTTTTGGATCAACAAAACCTTACGGCTGCATCATATACAACTCTTCTTCCGTAAATCCATTCAAGAATGCAGTTTTGACATCCATTTGCCAAATTTCATAATCATAAAATGCAGCAATTGCTAACATGATTCGGACAGACTTAAGCATCGCTACGGGTGAGAAAGTCTCATCGTAATCAACCCCTTGAACTTGTCGAAAACCTTTTGCAACAAGTGGAGCTTTATAGACAGTTACATTACCATCAGCGTCAGTCTTCTTCTTAAAAATCCATTTATTCTCAATGGCTTGCCGATCATCGGGCAAGTCAACCCAAAGTCCATACTTTGTTCTCATACATGGATCCCATCTCAGATTTCATGGCCTCTAGCCATTTTATGGAATCTGGGCTCATCATCGCTTCCTCATAGTTCGTAGGTTCATCATGGTCAAGTAACATGACTTCGAATAGGATTACCGTACCACTGCAGTGCGGATCTTACTCTAGTAGACCCACGAGGTTCGAGAAACTTGATCTGAAGTTTCATGATCAATATCATTAGCTTCCTCACTGATTGGTGTAGTTGTCACAGAAACCGGTTCCTGTGATGAACTACTTTCCAATAAGGGAGCAGGTACAGTTACCTCATCAAGTTCTACTTTCCTCCCACTCACTTCTTTCGAGAGAAACTCCTTCTCTAGAAAGGATCCAAATTTTGCAACGAAAATCTTGCCTTCAGATCTGTGATAGAAGGTGTACCCAACAGTCTCTTTTGGGTATCCTATGAAGACACATTTTTCTGATTTGGGTTCGAGCTTATCTGGTTGAAGTTTCTTCACATAAGCATCGCAACCCCAAACTTTAAGAAACGACAACTTTGGTTTCTTGCCAAACCACAGTTCATGAGGCGTCGTTTCAACGGATTTTGATGGTGCCCTATTTAACGTGAATGCGGCCGTCTCTAAAGCATAACCCCAAAACGATAGCGGTAAATCAGTAAGAGACATCATAGATCGCACCATATCTAGTAAAGCACGATTACGACGTTCGGACACACCATTTCGTTGTGGTGTTCCGGTGGCGTGAGTTGCTAAAACTATTCGCATTGTTTCAAATGTAAACCAAACTCGTAACTCAAATATTCTCCTCCACGATCAGATCGTAGAAAATTTATTTTCTTGTTACGATGATTTTCCACTTCACTCTGAAATTCTTTGAACTTTTCAAATGTTTAAGACTTGTGTTTCATTAAGTAGATATACCCATATCTGCTTAAATCATCTGTGAATGTGAGAAAATAACGATACCCACCGCGAGCCTCAACATTCATTGGACCACAAACATCAGTATGTATGATTTCCAACAAATCAGTTGCTCGCTCCATAGTTAGGAGAACGGCGTTTTAGTCATCTTGCCGATGAGGCACGGTTCGCAAGTACCAAGTGATTCCAAAAGCCCATCAGTATGGAGTTTCTTCATGCGCTTTACACCGATATGACCTAAACGGCAGTGCCACAAATAAGTTGCACTATCATTATCAACTCTGTATCTTTTGGTTTCAACACTATGAATATGTGTATCACTAATATCGAGATTCAATAAAATAGACCACTCTTCAAGGGTGCATGACCATAAAAGATATTACTCATATAAATAGAACAACCATTATTCTCTCTCGACTTAAATGAATAACCGTCTCGCATCAAACAAGATCCAGATATAATGTTCATGCTCAACGCCGCACCAAATAACAATTATTTAGGTCTAAAACTAATCCTCGATGGTAGATGTAGAGGTAGCGTGCCGACCGCTGATCACATCGACTTTGGAACCATTTCCCACGCGAATCGTCACCTCGTCCTTAGCCAATCTTCGCAATCCGTAGTCCTCGCTTGAGTTGCAAATATTAGCAAATGTAACCGATTATCAAATACCTGTACTATCACGAGCATTAGTAAGGTACACATCAATAACATGTATATCACATATACCTTTGTTCACTTTGCCATCCTTCTTATCCGGCAAATACTTGGGGCAGTTCCGCTTCCAAAGGTCCGATGCTTGCGTGAGAAGCACTTTCGATCTCGGGCTTAGGTCCAGACTTGGGTTTCTTCTCTTGAGCGACAACTTGTTTGCTGTTCTTCTTGAAGTTCCCCTTCTTCTTCCCTTTGCCCTTTTTCTTGAAAATGGTGGTCTTGTTTACCATCAACACTTGATGCTCCTTCTTGATTTCTACCTCCGCGGCTTTTAGCATTGCGAAGAGCTCGGGAATAGTCTTGTCCATCCCTTGCATATTATAGTTCATCACGAAGCTCTTGTAGCTTGGTGGCAATGATTGAAGAATTCTGTCAATGACACTATCATCGTGAAGATTAACTCGGTTGAATCAAGTGATTATTATGCCCAGACATTTTGAGTATGCGTTCAACGATGTAACTATTCTCCTCCATCTTACTGACTATAGAACTTATTGGGCGCATATCTCTCAATCCGGGCATTTGCTTGAAATATTAACTTCAACTCTGGAACATCTCATATGCTCCATGACGCTCAAAAGCGTCGTTGAAGACCCGGTTCTAAGCCGTAAAGCATGGCATGCTTGAACTATCGAGTAGTCATCGCTTTGCTTTCTTGCCAGACGTTCTTAACGTCGCTGGTTACGCATCAATGACGAGGCGGCACCCAGCGGTGCTTCCAGGGCGTAATTCTTACTGCAGCAATGAGGATAATCCTCGTGTTACGGACCCAGTCCGTGTAATTGCTACCATCATCTTTCAACTTTGCTTTCTCAAGGAACGCATTAAAATTCAACTAACAACAAAGACGAGCCATCTATCTACAACAAACATAGACAAGCAATATACTATCAGGTACTAAGTTCATGATAAATTTAAGTTCAATTAATCATATTACTTAAGAACTCCCACTTAGATAGACATCCCTCTAGCTAATCTTCTAAGTGATTACGTGATCCATATCAACCACACCATGTCCGATCGTCACGTGAGATGGAGTAGTTTCAACGGTGAACATCAATATGTTGATCATATCTACTATATGATTCACGCCGACCTTCGGTCTCCGTGTTCCAAGGCCATATCTGTTATATGCTAGGCTCGCCAAGTTTAACCTGAGTATTCCGCGTGTGCAACTGTTTTGCACCGTTGTATTTGAACGAGAGCCTAGCACACCCGATCATCACGTGGTGTCTCAGCACGAAGAACTTTCGCAACGGTGCATACTCAGGGAGAACACTTCTTGATAATTTAGTGAGAGATCATCTTAAAATGCTACCGTCAATCAAAGCAAGATAAGATGCATAAAGGATAAACATCACATGCAATCAATATAAGTAATATGATATGGCCATCATCATCTTGTGCTTGTGATCTCTATCTTCGAAGCACCGTTGTGATCACCATCGTCACCGGCGTGACACCTTGATCTCCATCGTAGCATCGTTGTCGTTACGCCATCTATTGCTTCTCGACTATCGCTACCGCTTAGTGATACAAAGAAAGCAATTATGAGCGTTGCATTTCATACAATAAGCGACAACCATATGGCTCCTGCCGATTGCCGATAACTTCGGTTTACAAAACATGATCATCTCATACAATAAAATATAGCATCACGTCTTGACCATATCACATCACAACATGCCCTGCAAAAACAAGTTAGACGTCCTCTACTTTGTTGTTGCAAGTTTTATGTGGCTGCTACGGGCTTAGCAAGAACCGTTCTTACCTACGCATCAAAACCACAATGATAGTTTGTCAAGTTGGTGCTGTTTTAACCTTCAAGAAGGACCGGGCGTAGCCTCAGTTCAACTAAAGTTGGAGGCCGACACCCGCCAGCCACACCGTGCAAAGCACGTCGGTAGAACCAGTCTCGGCGTAAGCGTCTGGCGTAATGTCGGTCCGGGCTGCTTCATCCAACAATACCGCCGAACCAAAGTATGACATGCTGGTAAGCAGTATGACTTGTATCGCCCACAACTCACTTGTGTTCTACTCGTGCATATAACATCAACGCATAAAACCTAGGCTCGGATGCCACTGTTGGGGAACGTAGTAATTTCAAAACTTTTCCTACGCACACGAAAGATCGTGGTGATGCATAGCAACGAGAGGGGAGAGTAATGTCCACGTACCCTCGTAGACCGTAAGCGGAACCGTTATGACAACGCGGTTGATGTAGTCGTACGTCTTCACGATCCGACCGATCCAAGTACCGAGCGTCACGGCACCTCCGAAGTTCAGCACACGTTCAGCTCGATGGCGATCCCGAACTCCGATCCAGCAAAGTGTCGGGATGAGTTCCGTCAAGACGACGGCGTGGTGGCGATGATGATGTTCTACCGCGCAGGGCTTCGCTAAACTCCGCGACGATATGACCGAGGTGGAATATGGTGGAGGGGCACCGCACGGCTAAGGAACGATCACGTAGATCAACTTGTGTGTTCTAGGGTGCCCCCCTGCCCCGTGATATAAAGGAGGGAGGGGAGGTGCGGCGGCCCCCAAAGCAGTGCTGAGGAGTCCTACTCCCACCGGAGTAGGACTCCCCCCCTCTGCCTTGGTGGAGAAGGAAAGGGGGAGGGAAAGAGGAAAGTGGGGCGCCCCCCTTCCTTGTCCTATTCGGACTAGGGGGAGGCGCGGCCTGCCCCTGGCCGGCCCTCCTCTTCTCCCTCATGGCCCATGTAGGCCTAATAACCCCGAAGTTCCGTAACCCCGGTACTCGGAAAAATCGGTTTCTCCGGAACGATTCCGATATCCAAATATAGGCTTCCAATATATCAATCTTTATGTCTCGACCATTTCGAGACTCCTCGTCATGTCTGGATCACATCAGGACTCGAACAACCTTCGGTACATCAAAATATATAAACTCATAATAAAAGCATCATCGTAGCGTTAGCGTCACGGACCCTACGGGTTCGAGAACTATGTAGACATGACCTAGAACTATTCTCGGTCAATAACCAATAGCGGAACCTGGATGCTCATATTGGCTCCTACATATTCTCACGAAGATCTTTATCGGTCAAACCGCATAACAACATCGTTGTTCCCTTTGTCATCGGTATGTTACTTGTGCGAGATTTGATCGTCGGTATCTTAATACCTAGTTCAATCTAAATTACCGGCAAGTCTCTTTACTCGTTACGTAATGCATCATTCCGTAACTAACTCATTAGCTACATTGCTTGCAAGGCTTATAGTGATGTGCATTACCGAGAGGGCCCAGAGATACCTCTCGGACAATCGGAGTGACAAAACCTAATCTCGAAATCGCCAACCCAACATGTACCTTTGGAGACACCTGTAGTACTCCTTTATAATCACCCGATTCACGTTGTGACGTTTGGTAGCACCCAAAGTGTTCCTCCGTAAACGGAGTTGCATAATCTCATAGTTACTGTGAACATGTATAAGTCATGAAGAAAGCAATAGCAATATACTAAACGATCAAGTGCTAGGCTAACGGAATGGGTCATGTCAATCACATCATTCTCCTAATGATTTGATCCCGTTAATCAAATGACAACACATGTCTATGGTTAGGAAACATAACCATCTTTGATTAATGAGCTAGTCAAGTAGAGGCATACTAGTGACGTTATGTTGGTCTATGTATTCACACATGTATTATGTTTCCGGTTAATACAATTCTAGCATGAATAATAAACATTTATCATGATATGAGGAAATAAATAATAACTTTATTATTGCCTCTAGGGCATATTTCCTTCACATTTTTCGTTGAAAGCTATCATCCTTTTGGTCTTTTTTGGGGTCAGGGCTTCTCCAAGGCGGACCCTCAAAACCTCCTGCAATCATCCCAACTGCGCTGTTTGAATCTAGGAAGCCATCCAACGCCGACCTGTATCAGTCCGCGGGGCGGTCCGGACGCGATTTCTCCCGCAAATTTGAGACAGTGGGGGCAGGTTTGCGGGTGTCCGGACAACCGAAACGTGGGACTCCGAGACCCCTAGCCCACCCCCTCCCGGTCCCATTTCCTTCCACTCCTCCCCTTCTTCCCCTGGTTTGCATCTGCACCCTCCACCTACGCCGCCGCTGTTGTTTGTCTTCAGTGGCCACAAAGGCATTGCCTGATGTCCGCAACCAGCACCGACGCGCCCACTCGCCTTTCGGTAGAGCTTTCCACCCTCGAGCCGTTTGTACCAAGGTACACTCCGCCCCCTGTCGACGACCTCCATTGCGGACACCACATCCGGCAGGTGTTCTATCAAATGCCATTGAGCTTATTTTCAAATGCTATGTCATTTTTTAGAGTACGAAGGATGGTGAGCTAGTCGACCATGAAGGATGAGTTGTTGTGTGATGCATGGCTGGCCGTATCCGCGGATTTCATAGGCAGGAACAGAGGGGAACCCTTCAGGGAGCAAGTGCATGAAAAGTTTCACACACGAAAGCACATTGCGCCCAACGACATGTAAATCGTTCAACCACGCAACGCGAGGTCGGTGTCGTATCGTCCGCGCGCTATCCAGATCAGCGTCATCAAGTTTTGCAACTTGGTTAGTAAGCTCGAGGCAAGGTGGCCATTGCATGCGGACATGGCCGAGATCGTAAATTTTACTTCTTCTTGCTCAACTTGTTGATTGATTCATTCACTCAATGTTGGTCTACACATTATATGTAGCTTGCACGCGCCACCGTGGTGTATAACAGGACAGAGGAACGACCATTTACGTGCACACACTGTTAGATGAAGCTAAAGGGAGTGTTTGTGTGGAACGACGTGATTCGTTCACGAAAAACTTGTTGGACATCCGGGATCTAGTTAAATTAGAGACATTGTTCTACTAGACTATCCAACTTTGATGAATATCGGCCGCTTTGCATGAATTTCGTCCGGTTAGTTAAAATATGGTTTGAAATGTATGCGGCTACGGTTGGATGACGTCCTTCCGAATCAGCGTCTGCGGATTGGTTGCGGGTTGCAGTTGAAGATGCCCTTATAGCCTGCTACTATATGTCTTTTTGATATATACTCCCTTCGTTCCTAAATATTTGTCTTTCTAAAGATTTCAACAAGTGACTAGGAGCAAAATGAGTG
This sequence comes from Aegilops bicornis, assembly GCA_021605145.1. Classification (NCBI taxonomy): domain Eukaryota; kingdom Viridiplantae; phylum Streptophyta; class Magnoliopsida; order Poales; family Poaceae; genus Aegilops; species Aegilops bicornis. The sequence continues at coordinate 1,522,094 of JAHIAL010000075.1, read as the reverse complement.
AATCTACACTTTAAAATATGTCGATATATATCCGTATGTGGTAGTTCATTTGAAAACTCTGAAAAAACAAATATTTAGGAACGAAGGGAGTAGATAATATTTATGTTTCATGACCAGTGGAACCTGGTTACTGGTCTATTTCGGATTACTATAAAATATGCCACCTCGCCTGGTCCAGTCATGCGGGCTTGTCATGCCATGCTACCTTCAGAACAATATGCCATCGACGCCGATCCTTTGTCTGCTGCGCCATTAGCCTAGTAGCACTAGCGTTGTGAGTTATTTCCGTGCTTCGAAGGTGCAGATACTTATTGATCAATTTTTAGTCCCACACGGGTAATCGTGATCGTTGGCGACACGCTTAAAAGGAGACGCTCGTGCACCAGTGTCGCCGAGCCTGGTGATCAGGCCTTTTTTTATCCATTCAGGCCTTTTTTTATCTTCACCCCCCTTTTATTTATCGACAACACACCATAGAGAGAGTAATTCCAATTTGTAAGATTAGGGTCTATAACCCTATTCACATGTATTCAGAGATTGAGATCAGATCGATCATACATACTGTTACAGTACTTTACGATATTATAGATACGATTCCTCTTCATTCAATCTCTATGTCTATTGGTTATTTCTCTCTCATGCGTGAGTAATCCTGTAGGCGTGGGAGAAATAGGGAATTGGTGACGTTTTGCCCATTCTATATGTCTTTATTTTGGGAGTAAAATTTATCATAATCCCTAAAACTATCTGAGGTGTGCCAAGTTAGTCCAAATCTATAAGATTGCATATTTGAGTCGTGAAACTATTCAACTCGTTCACCGGAGGTCCTATACATCCCTAATTAACCTTCATGTACACACATGGCGAGTTGACACCACCACGTAATCAATATTTTGTACATGCCCCCCCGCGTTAGATGTTCTATCCAATTTTGTGGCCGCAAGATAGAATCCTGAGCATCTTTCCAACTCCCAGCGAGATTGCCTTAGGTCAATTACAAGAGTGAATGACTGTATAATTGGAAGAGAGAACATTTTAATGGGGTTTTATGCAAAATATTGCCTACATGATGGTGATCAACCCGCCATGCATGCAGTTGAAAGCTGACAAGTGATTTATAGGACCTCGGTGAATGACTTAAATACTTTTAGAACTCGAATATGCAGTTTTATAGTTTTGGGACAAATGGACACACCTTCAATAGGTTCATGACTTATGATGCATTTTACTCTTTGAGACTAGTTCTATGATTGATTATTAAGTTTATCTATGGTGAGTGCAATGTTTCAAATATAAGGGCCCAAGCAACATGATCCAAAGACCTACACAGTTAACACATATTGTCCAGCGAATCCGTAACCTCCAGGTGACAGGTGTTGGTATCTACAAGTAGCGAAGACATTATGAGGATAAATGGAATCCATGGCAGTTAAAGCATTTTTCCCGTTTCAAAACCTTAATGCGAAAATGACCTTTATTGCTTTGAGTTCCGCGACCAGTTAGAATCTTCCTGTTTGAGACTGTCAGTTTCCACATTGAGACCCTAGCGGACTCGATAGCTACTGAAAAAGGGTATGCGCACCAATGAGGCCCGCATCGACATACGCCACAGCTAAAGACCCAAGCCCATAAAAATCATACACCATAGGGTGGCCTAGCAGGGTCACCTTGCAGTCAAAGTCAGGCCTCCAGTCAGGCATCTTTCCTCTTCAGGCAAGGATATCCACCATTCCATTGAAAAGAGAGATATGAATCCTATACTACTAAATACACATATTACTATGATAGCGATGCAGGCGGTGAAAACCGAAGAACAAGTTGAAGGTTATAAGCTGACGGATGGCTTCCCCTCGTAGTCCGAACTGTTAATATGACATGGATGACGTGGCTGGAGTGGAAACCATCGAGGTTTTTTGAGCAAGGCGGTAGGCCTTTATGCAGATGTCGAGGTAGCCGAGAGCGTAGAATGGTGTAGCCGTGGTCGAGGTTGTCATGCAAGGGACACCGTGGTCGATGTCGAGTTAGGCAGCTGGTGTCAAGGTAGAAGCATGTGGAGCCACGGGCGCAAGGAAGCGCTGAGGAGTCGGGGACATAGTGGTGTGGCAGAAACAAAATGGTGACGCGGTGAAGGTAGTCGTCAAGGAGCGTGTCAATGCTGAAGATGATGTTGTCAAAGCCATTGTAGACGAGGTGCACACCAATGTTGTCGATGTTAAACTGTATAGTTCTCAGATAGGGTTAGTATCTAGGGTCGTAGTTATCTTGTATAACAACCTGTACTTATCCTTGTAAACCCTAGCGGCAGCCCTAGAGGCGCCCTATATAATGATCCTGAGACCACCGCATCAGGTGTGTCGATCCAATCTCCTCTCTCTTTGTTTCACATGGTATTAGGCTATCTCGCATAACTGCTCGATGGGTTCTCCTTCCTCCGGCGCCATGACTTCCTCGACCCTGGCTTCTCTGCCCATGCCCTCCGGGCCCTCGGCACCGCCATCTTCCGCTGTTCCCCAACCCTCTGCTAGCCTCATTACTGCCAAGCTTACCTCCTCCAATTTTCTCCTCTGGAAAGCATAAATCCTTCCTCCCCTTCACATCGCCGGTGTCACTAGCTATGTCGACGGCACCATCCCCACTCCTCCTCGCCTCCTCCCAGCTGATGACAAGGGGGAGCGCGCTCCTAACCTGGAGTATGCTACCTGGTTCCGTCAGGACCAGATCATCCTGAGCTATCTTCTTGCCTCGCTCACCGATGGTGTGCTTCAGCAGGTCCATCTCTTCGACACCTCCCGCGCCATCTGGGCGCACCTCGAGGAGATGTATGTTACCCACTGCCTTGCCACTGTGGTGCAGATCAAGATGGACATGATGAACTTCCGCAAGGGCAACCTCTCCATGGTGGACTACTTCGCCAAGATCCACTCCAATGCAAATCAGCTCGCAGCCGCGGGCTGTCCCATGCGTGAGGAGGACATCATCACCGCCTCCATCACCGGGCTCGACAGCGAGTACGAGCCCCTCATCACTGCCATCATGACTCGCATCGACATCATGACCTTGGGAGAACTCTACTCCCATGCCATTTCCTTCGAATGCCGCCGCGAGTACCACGCGGCTTGTCTTCAACTTCATATGGGCGGCTCCTCCGTCAACTATGTCGCCCGCGACAACAAAGGCAACAACAACAACCGTGGCAAGGGCAACTACCGCGGCAAGGGTCGCGGCAACTCTGGTGACCGTGGTGACTACAACAACAACAACCGCGGCGGCTACCGCGGTGACCGTGGCGGTGGTGGCAATCGCCTGAACGGTAACCATGGTGGTGACCGTGGTGACCATGGTGGTGGCGGGGATGCACGTCTGCAGTGCCAGCTCTGCCGGGGCCCTGGGCACTATGCCTGGGAGTGCGCTCAACGCTACAACCACGCCTTCCAACCTCAACGCTCCAAGATGGCGGGTCTCGCTGCTACTTCACCACCATCCATCCTCGGTGACCCTACCTGGTTCGCCGACATGGGGGCTACCGATCATATCACGTCGGATCTGGACCGTCTCACCATGAGGGAAAAGTACCCTGGACGGGACCGCATCCACACTGCCGACGGATCAGGTTTGCACATAGCTCATCGTGGTCATGCCCCTTCTTCCTACACCCTCTGCCAATCTTAAACTTCGCAACATATTACATGTTCCCAATGCCGACAAAAACCTTCTTTCTGTTAATCGTCTTGCCGTTGACAATCATTCTTATCTAAAATATTACCCTACTCATTTTCTTATGAAGGATTTGACAACCAAGAAGGTTCTTCTTCATGGTAGATGTGAAAATGGGCTCTATCCCATTCGGCCTTCACGTTCTCATGTCTTGTCTTCAGTTAGGCTCTCTGCTGAAGATTGGCATGCTAGACTCGACCACCCGTCCACACAAGTCGTTCAGCATGTTTTGGCGACCAATAAATTAGCATCGTCGAGTCGGGCTTTGACCATGTGTGTAATGCTTGTCAACAAGGCAAAGCACATCAGCTACCTTTCCCTAGATCTTCGAGTGTCTCCGCGTTTCCTTTGGAACTTATTTTCTCCGATGTGTGGGGACCTGCCAAAACTTCCTCTGGTGGATTCCAGTACTATGTTTCATTCATTGATGATTATAGTAAATTTGTGTGGATTTATCTTCTCAAATGAAAGTGTGATGTGTTTGACGTCTTTCATGATTTGCTTGCCCATGTTGAACGCCTCCTATCTCGTAAAATCCTGTGTGTTCAATCAGACTGGGGTGGGTGTCGTGGTCCTAAGACTGACAGTAGAAAGGGGGGTAGGTATGGAGAGGCAAGATCTCAGCTATGGTGAAGGTGTACACACGAGGTTTACGAGTTCAGGCCCTTCTCAGTGGAAGTAACAGCCCTACGTCTCGGTGCCCGGAGGCGGTCGATTGGATTATGTGTGTGATATTACAGGGGGTGCGAACCCTTGTCCCAGAAGAGGGGGGTGGCTTATATAGAGTGCGCCAGGACCCCTGCCATCCTCCATTACAAGGGGATTAATGTACATAAAGTAGGGGCGTTACTGGTAACGCCAGCCTTAAGTGCTATTAATGACCTTAAAGACTACGGAGTGAACGCACACTTGCGTTGCCACCGAAAGTGACTCACGGTCTTCAATAGGTCGAGTGATTCTCTGGATGGTCGAGTGGCGATAGGGGAAGACTCCGAGTGACATGACTGCCGAGTGGATTGCACTCGACATCTTGACAGGGGTCTCTTCAGCATCTCTTGGACTTCTTATCTTCCAGGGTAGTGACCTTGGGTAGGACGTATAGGTCAGGCCTATGACCCTACCCCAGGTTTGTATCCTCATCAGTAGCCCCCGAATGGATTAAGGTTTGAGTGGAAAGTAGGTTGAAGTTGAACTTGTTCTGAGCTCTGCACCTTCGCGAGTGTTTACTGCAAGATTGAAAACTCACGCTGGTACTTCAGCGTCGACTCAGTCGCCTTGATCCATTCAGTGAGTTGTCGACTGAACTTGTGACATCATATGCCGAGTGCTGTATTAGAGTGCGGGATCTTGGGCGCGATTGACTGCTGCGTATCCCGGATTTCGCGGGATACAAAATTTCAGGGAAGCGCGCGGGACGGAATGGATAAACAGCGATGCCTCGATTTCCGTGCCGCTTTTTTCGCCACGTATGTTGCGCGTGACTGTTGCGGGATTTGACAGGATCGCCTGGCCCCACGCGTCAATCACTCGGAAGCAACCCTTTATAAGGCGACGGGGCCGAGGCATCTGCACTGTGCATGCCTGTTCTCCCTTCTTTTTCCTCCGCCTCTCCACAGCGCCCAGCTCTTTCGCTCTCGGCGCTGCCGCTCAGCCGCCATGGTGAAGGACAAGATGGCGGTGCTAGAGCGCACCAAGAAGGCGACGGGGGCGGCGAAAGGGAAGAAGCAGAACCGCGGGTCATCATCGCGCGCGGGGCTGCCGCCGGGCTGGATCCAGGGCGATTGGATCCGGTCTTTGGTCCGGCAAGAAGATCTGGTTGAGCTGGCGGAGTCCGGGTTAATCGCCAAGGGAGCGGCGAGGCTGCCGGAGGGGGAGATGGAACCGCAGCCTCAACCGGGTGGCAAGTGGATCTTCCGTCATAAATACAATGTCGATGGCTCTCTCTCACGTCACAAAACTCAATGGGTTGTTCATGGCTTCTCTCGACAACCGGGGGTCGATTTTGATGGAACATTCAGCCCTGTCATCAAACCAGCCACCATTTGTATTGTTCTTTCTCTAGCCATCTCACAATCTTGGCCTATCCACCAACTCTATGTTAAAAATGCCTTACTTCATGGTCATCTTAATGAGGTAGTCTACATCCAGCAACCATCTGGCTTCATTCATCCTCATCATCCTACTCACGTTTGTCGTCTCCTCAAATCCTTATATGGCCTCAAACAAGCTCCTCGTGCCTGGTTCCAACACTTTGCATCCTTTGATCGTTCTCTTGGGTTCACTGAATCTATTCTGATGCTTCTCTCTTCATCTTTCATCAAGGTTCTTCCACAGCTTATCTTCTTCTCTATGTAGATGATATTATTCTCACTGCATCCTCCTTATCTTTCCTTACCACCATCACTAATTCCATGGCTCGTGAGTTTGCCATGAATGATCTCGGTCATCTTCATCACTTTCTCGGTATCTACATCACTCGTTAAACTCGGTCTCCATCTTTCTCAATGACAATATATTCTTGACATCTTATCTCGTGCTTTGGCATGCGCGATTGTCACCCTGTTACTACCCCTATTGATACTAACGCCAAACTACCATCCTCTACCGGACCTCCAGTTTTGAATCCCTCTCTCTATCGTAACCTCACTGGTGCCCTCCAATATGTCACTCTCACTAGCCCCAACATTGCTTATGCTGTTCAGCAAGTCTGTCTCCATATGCATGACCCTTGTGAACCTCACTTCTCTCTCATTAAATGCATCCCCCACAATTTCAATGGCACCCTTGATCATGGTCTCTCTCTACACCGCACTTCTACACATTCTCTTACAGCCTACTCAGATGCCGATTGGGCTGGATGTCCGGATACACGTCGCTCCACCCTTGGATTTTGAATGTACCTTGGAGATAATCTCGTCTCCTGGTCCTCTAGACCACAGCCGACAGTTTCTCGATCTAGCGCAGAAGCCGAATACCGAGCCGTTGTTGTGGCCGTTGCAGAGTCTTGCTGCGTTCGTCAGTTATTACAGGAACTTAACAGGCCCGTCTTGACTGTTACTGTTGTATATTGTGACAATGTCAGTGCGGTCTACTTGTCAGCAAACCCGGTACAACATCGTCGCACGAAACATATCGAGTTAGACATTCATTTCATTCGGGAGAAGGTCGCTATCGACGCAGTTCGTGTTCTTCATGTTCCGTCAGCCCTGCAATTTGCGGACATCTTCACCAAGGGTTTACCAACAGCTCTTTTCCGCGATTTTTGGTCCAGTCTTCAGGTCACTCCCGTTCCCGTTTCAGACTGCGGGGGCCTGTTGGAGACCAATATAGCTACGACTTAGAGTACAAGTTCGGCTGCCTCCACATAGATAGTTTCCCTGCTTGGGACTTCTTTTGTAATTGTGAACTTCTATGCTATATATATGACCGCGGGATGGGGGGGGGGGGGGTGGTGGCTGCGCAAACGAGAAACAAGCGGGGTTGGGTCGGCTATCGGATTCAGTCGGGTACGTCATGGCGTCTGCGGGCGTTTCGCATGCGGATGCCATGCGGGTCCGTCTGGAAAATAATAGGCAGGCCAACGTATCCCGCCGGCGTCCGAATTGAAACGGGATCCGATGACTACTCAGAGGTAGCACCGACTGTATCGGTCGGTCCCCTTACCTGCGAATTCCGCCCACTTGCCACTCTTTTTTAGATGAAAACGTTCACGTTCATCGTCTCAGATTTCTTCTAGTACAATCTCTACTCCTAATGGAGCAGTTGGTAGCCTCCGCCGGTCAATTTTCGTCTCACCATTTTCGTCCGGTTTTTTTCATAGGTTAACCTTCGTAGATTTTTTTCGTCTCAATCTCCCACCGCTCCATCCACGGCACAAAAAAAACCCCGAGTCATCCCATACCCGCCGTTGCCGCTGCGTGAAGCCCTATCCCTAACCCGCTCTCGCCTCCCTCCCTAGGACGCAGCCGCCTGCCACGCCGGGCGCCTCCCGCTCAGACGTCGCCGCTCTCCTCTGCCCCAACCCCAACCCCGCGCCGCCTCAATCCCACCGCCGCCCGGCCTCCTCCTCCTCTAAGCGCCGCTCCCAGCCCCTCACCTTCTCAGCCTGGATCCGTGCGACAAGGTGTGGGGCTATGGGAGAGAAGGCTCCATATCGCGCGACAAGGTGAGGGGCGCCAGATCCGCAACGGTACCACCGCGCCTCGTCCACCTGGCCTCGAGGTCCGCCATGGAGGTCCGGCCCGACCAATGGATGGATGGGGATGAAACCCTAGCCCAACACCCACCCATGGATGGATGGGGATGGGCGACGACGGCGGCGGCGGCGGCCTTCTCTCGGTGCTTCTTGATGTGGTGGACATCGACGTCGGTGACGGGTTGCAAAGACGTAGACATCAAAGGCACTGACGCCTCCATCCTCCTCCCTCCCCTCACCTCATCTTCTTCTTCTGGATTTTTGATTTGATCCGTGCGGTTTGGTTTCTGCAGCTGCGGGTGTGACGGAGGAGCACCATGGCGGGCGTGCAGGCCATATTCGCTATGGAAGGCCCTTCCCTTCCCTCTTTCTGTTCGGGCCATGCTCAGGCAGTCTTTTCTCTTCTCTTCCCGCAAAAAAAGTCTTTTCTCTTCATGATCTGAACATGTTGGAGGCCATTATTTCTCCTCTGCCATAGTTTGCTGTTGCTGCCATGTTAACTGAGAGTTGGTAGCCAATATCAAGTGATTTGGAATTTTTGTTGATCTGAACCATAAATGTGATGATTTATCACAATTGTCATATGATCGCAATTTTGTTGATCACATTACATCTATGCTCTATTTGTTTGTTTGTTTAAATCAGTGCTTCCGCTTTGAGGTTGAACAACAGGTTAAGGGAGCATTCCTCAATTTTTTTGGGGTTCAACGGAACAGCAGGAGTGTGGAGAATTAAGGCACTCGAGGTCTCCGGAATATGGATGGAGAGAAGGGACTGAACAGTGGGTTGGGACTTCACCTGCAGGTTCAACTACCCGAGGAAGGGTAGATCGATTGTGGCAAGACAGCCATGCTGCTGGACAAAGGAAGTTAACGAGAGCTGGGAGAGGATCCTGCTCTGTCCCCAGCTCATCAAGGACATGGACACATGGTACACATAATGGTTAATTCCGCTCTTTGCGTATTCAGGTAAGCTACACATCTTTGCATTGCATCTTGCATCCACCGAATTGAGGGATTGATCATTAGTTTTTTCGCAGGTTTACATCCAGGCTATGGGGGAGCAAGTCATGGAGATGATGATAATCAAGGGAGCCATCTATGTGACTTCCAACCACGGGGACAACTAGAAGGTAGCCATGCATGAGACCTATCTCGGCCACTCTGAACAGGTAGGGAACACGTTTGCCAAACAATGCGTGATCGAACAAAGTTCATATTCTGTTAAGGTTTGTTTGAGGTGGTTATATTGGGTTATAATGTCTAATATTCAGGCAGACCAAAACGCTGTCACGTTAATTATCTAGCTTTAGTTTTCCGTCACAAAGATGACAAAACCCAAACGCTGTATATATATGTTTTCCCATGACAGTTTTAGTTCTTTGTCACCAAATGTATATCACGAAAGAGCTGAATTTGTATTAGCAAATGAAAGCTCTGCTAGTCTGCATTCAATTGAAGCTGTCATTTGTATTTACCAGCAGAGAGGGATGGATTCAATTAAAGTCTGGAAGGAACCAGTCATGCCTTCTTACTCACAAAAAAAAGGCATGCTTTCTGACTTCTCTGTTTCTCAAGTTTTTTTTCAGCAATAGTACATGCCATGCTAAATAACTTGGCCACTCTCACTGTAGTTCATTGTGTTAAAGTTATCTCAGGAAAGAAATGGTTTGTGGCTGGGACATCTGATGATGTGATCCATGTGTACAATTACGACAACAAAATACAAAAACTCAGAAGTTTCAGAGCCACCAGTGATTGTTTCATCACATCAATGGCCGTCAATCCAACCCGTCGTGACGCGACGGTCATCGGCTTATCATGATATAAAGCTCTGGGACTGGAGCAAGGGCTGGGAGTGCACAAAATCATTCGTCCAAGAACACACCGATCTTTGTAAGTCAGGTCGCATTCAACCCAATGGACACCAACATTTTGCAAGTGCTTCGATGATCACACAAAGTAAAGGTAATATATGGGTTTTCTCCTTTTCATTTGGATCGAAAGTTTTGCTATGTCTTCAGACGTACCTTTGTTGGCCATGTGTGTCGACTGATGCCAAGGCGTAACAGAATAATCCTCCACAGAATCTAAAAGCTCTCTACTGACTGTGTTCAGGTTTGGAGCATTGGTTCTCCGAATCAAAATATACTTTGTATGGGCATCTGGACAAAGTGAACTGCCTTGATTTCTTCAGATGTAATGATCGACAGTATTTGATTACTGGCTCTGATGATCACACTGCTAAGGTATGCCATTATCATTGACAAATACAACAATACGAACGAGTGTAAAACTGTCAATAATGGGACATGGAAGAAAAGGCTTGTGTTCATACAATGGAAGCTTTCGTGTCTCCAGTAACTTCTGTCATTACCCTCGCCGATAGCCCATACCTAATTACAGGGTCAAAAGATGGCTCCGTTCATTTCTGGAGCTCCGGTGAATTCAGGTATCACATTATACCACTATAAAACACATTGGCTAATCCTTCAGAACTTAACCCCAAACATGTGTCAAGTGTCAACTAACATCCAAATGAGTTAATTGTGGTATTAGATGTGATATATAGGTGCCTATTTCTCACATATTCACTTTTTAAATGCGACTTTCTGGGTCAGGTTCCACTATCAAACAATACAAGATCCAAGAAACAAAAACTGGCTCAAACGCGTGCTTTTGCCACTTCACACAACCCAAACCTTCCAGCTGCCACACAAAGCAGAAAGTGATTTAGCCTTACAAACCATGTTTACTTTGCTCTCACCTCTGCTCCTTCATCGATGTTTTTGGTTTTCTTTTTTGCAAGTGATTTACGCATGGTTCCTAGGCTGGAGAGAATCGTTAACTTTGGCTCTGGTGGAGCTATTTGGGGTCTCGGACGTTTCATGGTGTCAATAAGGTAACCAATTTCATGTTATTTGTTTTCTATTGTTGACGGTCAACTTTTGGATCTCTGTCACATAGTAAAACACGACAGACTTTTGGCGACAAGATGAAAAAAAGAGTGATTTTTAGGCTAATCCACTGGCTCAGTTCATATGAGATTTGACCAGGGCTTAAGAAAATTCTAATCGACTAAGGATTTGCGATGTTGTATTTTGTTTGGATGAGATGTTTCTTTTCTTACAGTATGATCCTCGACCTCTGCATCATATATACTTACACACACTGCATTTTCTTAAGTGGACGCATAGTACTTGATAACTTTATCTTTTAGGATTGTGATCGGACAAGAGTACACAGTGTCAATCACGGCCATCGACAATGAAGACCAAAATGCTGTCATGTTCGAGACAAAACATGTTTCTCTGATGAGATAGTAGATAAGGAAGTATTCACTAGCTAGCTGAACATTTTGTTGCATCCTGTCCAGTGCTAAATCTAGAGTGCAAGGGCAGATGATCAAGACAAACAGAAAGTCATATATATTTTTAACCATCCGTATGCAGCTGTCCTTGTCGTGTGGAGATATGAGTATATTGATAAATATGATGATAATTAAGTTTAACAGTTTAATTGAGAATTTTTGGATGGATATAATTGAGATTTAGTTTTGCTCATTTTCTTAAACTTGTTTCAGAAGTATATAATGAGATGGAGTGTGCTGGTTGTACTCGGGTAAAAAAGCTAAAGAAATGTTGCATGATGCCTCTGTTACATTAGAACGTACACGAAGGGGAGGTAAGTGTTTCATTTGCACTTTTGCGTCTGTCTCTTCTTCTTTTCTAGGGTGTATTGGTTGATGCGTTTTGGCAGGTTACTGGAGTTGGAAACCCGATAACTCTGAAGTTGCCCATACTATGATGCCTATATCTTCAACATTCCCTAATTTTCTATAACATGCTCGATGGATGCCTTGTAAAAGGTAAAAGTAATGTGTTGCTTTTATTTGTTCCGAAATTTGCACGTGATTAGTTCTCCAAATCTCCTAATCTCATTACCCTCGAAGATGTCATTTTGCATTACATTGCCCCATTAGGATTTTTCAATTTCCTTATAATTTCACTGCCAACTATGATTAAAAGAACTTAAATAGCACCTTGATAAGGAAAGTTAGGCCTCAACTTCTATGAAGTATAACAAGGTGTTCCGCAGATGTTTTTCTTTCTCATTTCAAATTCGAAGGTGTGGTTTTTAATATAGTAGTTGATACATTGGCCCTGTTTGAAATGATAGAACATCAAATCCACTTAGCACAAAGAAATTTATAGTTCAACGATTGCATTTTACTGCACATTACATGTGACAAATTCAGAGAATCTAGAGAATCTCCCAGTTGCATTTTCCTCATGGGAGACTCTTATAGAATAATAATAATGGGCGACAAACAACGACAAAGATTGCTCCTTAGTTGCTTGACCCTGGATTTTGAGGTTGGGCAGAAGTCACATCGCTTGCTGACAAAATATTTATGGCTATAGATTGCAGGAACCGAAACAAACAAATATCCATTTATGTTCATTTCCTAAATATTTATCTCTACTATTATAGGGTAGTACATACATCTTTTCGTTTCATTTTGTCTCGTATCTCCTTTGTCCAACGATGTCGCCAGCCCCGGACCAAGTCTCTGTTTTGCTTATGTTGGTAAGACCAATGTTGCAGATCTGGTCTCGGTTTCGTTTATCTTGGTAAGACCAATGCTACATGGTTCCAGTCCGCGTCTCTGTAGTTATTTTTGGCTGAAGGTGTGCATGAGTTAAGCTAGAACCGTGGAAGTTGTCCCTTTTTTATAAATAATTTCATGTGGAATATTATTCTTTTTGAGGGAAACAAGGTCAAGAATTCACATTACTGGTTGGCTGTGTATATATAGTAAGTTTGCATGTTATACCGGTTAGCAGGACTTCACAGAAATTTATTAGAAGGAGTTGCAACAGCCTTGATCAAATATTATTTTTATTATCCCTTCTTGGTTTTAAACTGGGGGCGGGGAGAAGATGACGGGAAATTTTTGGGATGAGAAAATTTGAGAGAGAGGAGATGCTACTGCTCCTGATTGTTGCTGCTGATGTCTATGGGAGAGAGATTGGGAATGCGATTTATCATATGCACATCCTTGTACAGCTACTCATTGATTGCTCCGAATTCCTGGTAATTTTCGAAGGATAGAGGATTATTCAGTTTAGGTGTTCGGTGCACACGGCCTATGTGAAACCAAAATTAAGAGCTGAAAATAATATATTGTGTGCACAATAAGAGATGCAAGTATTTGACCAATCTGAATTGGTTAACTCGGTTCTAAAAATGAATTGATTAACTCAAGAGCAACAATACCGAAAAAGGTTGCCCTCGCTTTATATTATAAAGCAAACATCACCACATACATCCGGCGAACCGATACAAACACACCCACCATGACACACATCACACACCCAAGGCAAGATACAAAGGTGCCGGGCACCGACACACCACTCGAACGACAACCAAGCAAACTAGAGATGAACCAAGAAGAACTACTTGGAGCCACCAAGAAGGGGTGAGACGGACAAGGACGGAGCAGGGACTCCAGGACGGTGCCTCCCAGAAGGGTACGACCATGGATAGCCGCCACCGTCCGATCCGAAAATCAAGTTTTCACCCGGAGCCACAAGGAGGAGTGGGAGCACCGCGACGGAGCCTTCAAGAAGGATACGACGTCCGTGGACGCCGCTGCCGCCGGCCAGTGCGAGGACTGGGCAAGTGATGGACCCCGGCGATCACACCCCTCCGACACCCCCGCTTTGCCCACCACCCACAGCCAAGCCTCCCACGAAGCCATGGCTACCCGCCCGCACCTGAGACGCAGGTTCCGCCCTTGAACTCCATGCCTCCCTCCACTAGGGCCGCCGCCCAACATCCAGGCACCCCCAAGACCATCCAAAGAGGCCAGCTTTGTACCAGAGGGGCACCCCCGACCGATGTCCCGCGGCAGACGACCCGCCTTGAGCATCACCGGAGTTGCAACAACCTGCACGTGGCTGGGGAAAGGGGGAGGTGAGTGAGCGGACGCATCCGGACCGGCACACCCCTGTGCGGTGGCGGTGACCTGAGCACGTCGGCGCCACCCATCCCTCCAGCAACCTCCCCACCGGACACACCCTTGTGCCGCCCCATCTCAGCAGCCGTCACAGAACAGCGCAAAGCCACCATCGCAGACCCGGCCACCAGCGAGGAGGACCCCCAAGGACCGCCATTGACCACCAAGAAAACTCACCGGGGAGCCCGTCTGCGCTGCCGCTGTCGTCCAGCCGGCGGGACGCCTGGATCCCAACCAAGACGCCCACCAACCACCGCCCGCTGCGCCTCCGGCACCACCACCGCTGCCACGGTAGGAGCGGACGCCCGCAGCCAGCGCCGCCTCGGCCAGCGCCACGCCCAGATCTGGCCGTCTGTCACCGCCGGAGCCCACCGCGCACCACAGCCGCTGCAGCCCTTCACGCCGCCGCCCACAGCCCGCGTCTCCGCCGCCGTCTGCTGCCGCCGCGTCGCCACGCCCCGAGACAACGTCACGCCGCCGCCCGGCCCTGAGGCCCGCACCCGTCGGACCGAGCAGGGGAAGGAAAGTGCCCCGCCGCTGCCAGCACTGGCCGGGCTTTGCCCGCCAGTATATCGAGGCGGCGGCGAGGGGAGGGAGGTAGGAGGAGGGGGGAGCTGGAGGCGGGGCTAGGGTTTCCCCCCGGCGCTCGCGGGAGCGTCGCGGGAGGGAGAGCGAGGCCTTCTAACTTGTCTTTACAGGATCAAGAGCAACAATACCATGTATGACTAATAACAAATACCAAGATAAGCTGAGCCTTTGAAGCAATATTGAGTTCTTGACACAACCCCATGATGAATGAGATGTGAACCAAGTCTTGATACACGTGACACAACTCTGTAGCAAACTTGCTATAATAGTTACTTTGGTTTACGAAGCTTAGTGTATAGGATTTACGGGCACCGGAGCCATCTTGACACAGCCCATAAAGAATCTTCCACCATGCACTTCATTTGACCAATATGTAGTTTATATTCAAGGGTTCATGTGCTGGAGATAAATCATTGTAATCTTGACTATTGTATACTGCTTTGGAACCTTGCCGAGCGCAAATCTGCATACATGTGTTATTTTCCGATCCTACAATTATTGTTTTAAGAGAATACATGATTGACCACGTTTATCCAGTTGGTACATGTATATTCATTAAGTGTTTTTTTTAAACTTTCTTTCAGATTATGCATGGAGCCGACGCAAAATCTGAAGGTGTTATAGTTTAAGACTTTAGGTGGTCTAATACTTCATGTATGGGGCCATGGGAGCACAAAAGGAACTAGCTAAGTAAGTTTGTGTTTCTTTTAAATCTGCTTTCTCTTCTTGCACATATCCCGCCTCAGTTCATAACCTAGCTAAATCATGTAGTCCAGGTTCTTAAAAGTTATAAATTGTTCAATTCCTCTTTTGCTTACATGCTTAATTAACTTTCTATTTATTCTTGTAAGCATGTGAAGGGTGCAGATTTTGGGTGGAGATGGATGGTTTTGCAAGCGGAGGATGCTGTGGATTGTGTCTACATCACACCACTTTGCATGTCCACTACACCATCAAGTGCCATCTTCTACTTCCATAGATTTTTGGCCTTCCAATGCTGCAACTATGGGTCTCCACTCTCTTTTTTTTTGACAGGTATATGGGCGTCCTGTTAGCGATCATCTGTGACTTCAAATGTTTTTGAATTTTAGAAATTAGAAATGATCATTGCCGACAATGAACGAATAAAAACGGAGATTTTGAATCTTAGCGAGTCGATGGGCAATACCGTACCCACTACATTGCCTAGCACACAGTTGGAAGGATATTCCATCCTTGCCTTTCATCCTTTGGTACAGAAGCGTGGGTACTAACTGTGCTGAAAGGTAGGCCAATATTGATGAGTTGAAGGAGAGAAATAACTACCACACCACCCAGCAACTCGCACCTTTCAGTTATGTTATTTGTTTATGCAGGGTTGTACTGGTTAGTAGTTAGTATATGAAAAAGCATTTTTATGCTCTTTTTTTCTCATTTCCGTGAAATAGTTCATGTTGTATGTGTTGCTGAATTTTTGTTTTGGTGATATAGAGGTATGATCTCAACTGGCTCAAGCTCGGCCACACCGTTCAGCTGCAGGTACTTCTACAGTCTCTGTCATCTTCTTCGCCTTCAGTTCAGAAATCCTCTCGGTTTCCTTCTCTGCTCCCCTTCCTTGTGCTCTCTGACCCGAATATTGGTTGATGTGGATCTTGTGATGCAAGCGTCCATCTATCGCTCTTGTGACGTCAGCCATCAAGCTATGGCTCTTGTGACACCGGCCATGGAGCTGGGGCAGATTGTTTGGTTGTGATGTTCATAGTGATGTGGTAATGTCATGTTCTAAGGAGAGATCCAGAGAAAATTATAGAAGTTAGTATTAGATGATAATAATGTCATGTCGGAATACATGTTAGCTACATGTGTACTGCAAGAAATTACTTTACAATGGAAATGAACTATGACATCCCTAAAAATAGACTTCAGTCTTGGGAGTTAAGAATTGTTGTGGTGTTTCTACAAGCGGTATGTCATGTCTGAATGCTTTCTTAATTTAGGTGTACATGTAGATAAGAGAAAAAACTGAAACGCACTAATTCTAAAGTCAGGTTTGGGCATACAAATGGCTCTCAATTATATAGAAAAGAAGAAATATGTACTGTCGTAGCATATGTTCTGGTTGAGGGGTGAAATATGTTATGTATAGGAGGATCCATTGACAACAATAGAAAGGTTCTGATTTTGGATTTTGTCAAGTTCTGTTTGAGATTTAGTTATACTTTCTCTGCACTATTTTTTGTTGTTAATTTTGAAATTTTTGTCATGAATTTTGGACATCCATAAGTGTTTTGGAATTGTTAAGGGTTGTCAGCAAATATTTTATTATACTAACACTTATAGGATTATTAAATACTAACACTTGATTAGAATTATCCAAAATTCGCGCCACATTAAGTAGATTATAGTTTATAAGATATTAGTTGTATCATTGCTCTCCATGCATACTAAGTTGCCACTTCGCATCCTGCCAAAACCTAATCCTCTTATCCTCTAGCTAAAGTTGGGCTCCTTAAGAAAATATGATGCTTCTACTTCGACATAAAAATAGTGGTAATGACTATCTTTTCTATAAACATGAAATTTTGTGTGCATTATGTTTATATACACAATGACAAAGAAAGCTAAAGGGTTGTGGTAATGCACGGGCATTCAAAATTTGAAAGCATAATAAATGTGTTGGTTAACACTTCATCATACATTTGAAGATCAAACAATATGAGTGGAATCAATCGTTCCTTCTATATTGTTTTTCTATATCTCCCAAACAAACAAAGTGAGTTTGTTCTTGATTTTTTTACAGATCTACATATTAACATACCACTTTATATACGACATAGGCTCCGGCGAGAAATACCTCGCTACGATGGGAATGGGAGGGTCCTTCAGGAAAAGTGAAGGGTGCATCGTGGGGTGGGTTTTTTGTGTAGGGACCATGTGTCAGAGATAACATGACCGATAGTTTGAACAAACACATTTCTTCCTCATATATGGTGTGTGTCGGTGTCAAAACCGGCGGATCTCGGGTAGGGGGTCTCGAACTGTGCGTCTAGGTGGATGGTAACAGGAGACAAGGGACACTATGTTTTTACCCAGGTTCGGGCCCTCTCGATGGAGGTAAAACCCTACTCCTGCTTGATTAATATTGATGACATGGGTAGTACAAGAGTAGATCTACCACGAGATCAGAGAGGCTAAACCCTAGAAGCTAGCCTATGGTACGATTGTTGTTCGTCCTACGGACTAAAACCCTCCGGTTTATATAGACACCGGAGAGCAGTACTGCCGGAGAGGGCTAGGGTTACTCAGAGTCGGTTACAATGGGAGGAGATCTACGTATCCGTATCGCCAAGCTTGCCTTCCACGCCAAGGAAAGTCCCATCCGAAAATGGGACGAAGTCTTCAATATTGTATCTTCATAGTCCAAGAGTCCGGCCAAAGGTTATAGTCCGGCTATCCGGACGCCCCCTAATCCAGGACTCCCTCAGTAGCCCCGAACCAGGCTTCAATGACGATGAGTCCGTGGCGTAGATTTTTCTTGACATTGCAAGGCGGGTTCTTCTCCAAATTCCGTGTACTGTTGAATAGTGTCCGGCTCCTTGTGAATATTGCGCTCCTTGGCTTCCCGCTACCAATAATGACCATCTTCCACGTGTCAAACTAATGCGAAAAGCCAGGTGTTTTACATTTACCCCTCTAGCTGCACAAATGAGCTGTCTATTAAAGAGACGAGGATTTAGATCCGAATCACACCATCCTCCCTTCATGAAGCTTTCATCGGAGCGCATCCGACAGAGATCCATCCCATCATGGCGATCGACGCAGCTCCTCCTCTCGCCTCCCAGCCCTCGGCCTGGAGATTGGGAGAGATGCTCTGTCCCAGACAAAAGCTAGTGACGCTCCAAGCCAAGGGGTTTCTCCCCCCAGCCTACATGGTCCCGGTTCGAGCCGGGCTTGCCACCAATAATGGCGGAGAGCAAGCGGAGAGCGTCCCCCATCCCTCCAAAGGAGAGCGGGTATGCCTTGTCCCTTATTTGATAAGAGGGCTCGGATTTCCAATTCATCCGTTTCTCCAGGGGGCTCCTGGAGTTCTACAGCCTCCTGTTGCACAACCTTACGCCTGCCTCCATATTGCATATTGCGGGCTTCGTAGCCCTTTGCGAGCTGTTTTTGGGCATCGAGGCTCATTTCGTGCTGTGGAAGAAGCTGTTCTACCTTGTGCCCCGTTCTTAGGAGGGGTCGATATATCAAGTGGGAGGAGCCGAACTATGGCGCATCGCCGGGACCGGATATCTATCCGGAACCCCAAAGAAGGCGTCCGAAGACTGGCCTTCAGAATGGTTTTATATAGAAGCTGTCCTCGCCGGACCTGCTCGGATCGGCCTCCCGAAGTTCGATAATGCTCCTTTGAAGAAGCGCTTAAGTCAAGGCGTCCCACGGAGCCCTCAGAAGGAAAATGACAAGGACGTCCTTTACCTGATGAGCCGGATAAGGTTGTTAGCTCATTCTGGATTGACCATGGTCGAGGTCATGGCCACATGCATTATGGAGGGGGTGCAGCCGCTTCAGTATAGAGGCCACCCCATGTGGGACTTCAACGGGAAGGACGACGCCACCTGGTGCGGCCGTAAGGGACCAGAATCGGTTGCCGCTCTAATGAAGATCTTGTCCGCTTTGTACAAGAGATAAGAGGAGGAATTTCTCCGCGTCAATCCACAGGGCGGATTTTCTATGTATAATCCCCCAAACTGGGTAAGCGGACACTTCTTTTTGCCCATCCGTTCCCTATTCCCGTGGTTAAGTATCTCATCTTGTGATTTCGACCGCAGAACTGCGCCAGCCGTAAAGGATATAAACAACCTTCCTCCACAACCCGAGGATCCGAATGGTCCCTCGATCCGACCTCCCAAGAGGATCCGGACATATCCGTGGAGCTGATCGATGGGGTATTTTACCAACCGAAAGCATCGACAATGCCTTGGTCGCTATTACGGCCGATTATCCCGTGACTGCTCCGCCTCACAGTAACCGAGACCGAAGTCTCAATACTTTGAAGATGATCCGTCCGTGCTTATTTTTGATCACCGTATGCCAATGGTTTTCGTAGGGAGGATCTCGAGGCGGAATGCCGAGCCTGCGGCGACTCAGCCAACAAGGGACCGCGAGGGCGGCAGGCTAAAAGACAAGCAGTCCGGGTCAAGGCACCGGTAGTAGTAAGGCGCGCCTGCCTTTATTCCAAGGTATTATTCTTACGATGCATGCTAACGCCGTGCTCCTTTTAGGAAAAGAGGGCTCACGGACTATATCAGGAGAGGTTGCCAATCGCGCGCCTCCACCAGCCGGGCTCCAAAGCCGTGTCCGAGCAGGCGAACACGAGGCGTCGTCGGACGCTCCTCCGACGGCGAGAGGATGCGGACAGACTATCCGCCACCAATCCCGAGGTGGAGAGTGCCATGAATCACGAGCGCCGCCCGGACAGTTCTTTTCAGAACGCTTGTTTCTCCCAAGAGGCATTGGATGCCTTCAACTCGGGAGATGCGTACCTCCGTGCCGCTCAAAATGGTCTAACCAGGGCCGCGGGCGGTATGTAAAAGACATACTGGGTGAGAAAATTTGATGGTTATATATGTGGTAGCCTCGAGACTTGAAGCAGTTAGAATAAGCGATTTAAGGATCATTTGTTATGCAGGATCTTACAAAAAGAATACCCAACTGTCGAGAGCTGGAAGAGTGCAAAGCCCAGCGTGAGGTCAAGACTAGCTACGGCAGGGGAGGCCAAGGAGACCCCCTACGGTAATATATGCTTGAAAGATAAGTATGTTGTGAAGTGTCAAGATGTGTGCAAATCTGACAATAACATTGCAGATGGCGCCGGAGTAGATCCGGACAAGCAACAACTCTTGCGCCGGTTAAAGGCCGGCGAGGGCGTGCTTACGAAGGTGAGGCAGGAGAAGAATAATCTCCAAGATGCCAACACCCAGCTGGGCGAGGAACTAAAGGATGTTCGTGCCCAACTGTCGGACTCCGTTAAGGAGAATCAGCGGCTTCGACGCGGCATGTTTAGTAAGTGCTTGAACGAACTTTGAAAAAGAGTTCGGCGAGGAAGTCGACTAATAGAGTTATGTTTGTAGGTATGCTCACAGGTCGTCCTGCAGAGGAAATGCCCGGTTCTACGGGTGACCTTCTTCCCGAGCTCTTACAACTGCATCTAACGAAGTTCGGCGGTGATGAAAGGCGTCGCCTGTGCCTTATGGCTATCTGTCTCCATGCCCAAGGCCTTGGAGAGCTTGGCAGAGAGGCTTAAGGAGCTGGCGGCACTTCCGATTATGGAAGATATCGGCTCGACGTCAAGGCGCCAGGGAGGCACAGGCCATGGTGAAGACGCGGTACACGGTTGAGCTGACCCAAACCACATGGCCGAGGTCGGACATGGGGCCCGATGGGAAGGAGATCCCTGTGAGCTTAGTGTACGGCCAGGTAGAGTTGGTCATAAATATTCCCAACAGGACTGTAAACTAGACAACCTGTTGGATGGTATTGAAGAGGAATATACCCAATCAAATTGACTATGTAATTTAAGATGACATGTAAAAATGCCTTCTAGCCGGATTGTAGATCGTTTGTCATGGCGGACCTTTTCGCTTCAACCTCGGGACCCGATAGTCCAGAGTGTGTCCGAATACCCTCTATGTTATGTAAGAACCAGGGCATGCGTGGAGACCAGCGTAGGGGTCATTAGTGCTTGAATGCATAAGTACCCAACTAGTTATGTTATATTACATGGTTAGTAAGAAACATCTTTGGGAGAATAGTTCCGTTAGGGGTTCCTTTCCACAGGAGGCATGCCCTAAAGTGCATGTCCGCATCAGCGAAAAAAGGTAAAAGCATCTAGGGGCGGATAAATAAACAAGTGAGAAATCATCTTTAGTTCACCGACCGAATATTCCCTTAAGAACGCTAGCTTTCGGCTTCACCTAGTCTGAGGTACACATCCGGCTGACCCGGTAGTAACAATCGCAGAGGTGCTCCCTTTACCGCCTAGCCGAACAATCGGGAACGTAGGGGTAAGACAGAGGAGCGAAAACCCAGCTTGCCCAAAACTTAAGTCATATCGATGCATATAATAGTGAATAAAAGGTACATGCGGAAGTGTGACATATGTGTTGGGCATGAAGCCCGATATAAATAAGCTTACATTAAAGAAGCCCCAGTGTATAATGAGCGGATAGCGCGTCAATTGTGTGCTTGAACAAGGCGAAACGAGCCCTTAAAGGCTGTAAGAGAAAAGGAGGGAGAAGGAGAGAAATAAAAGACATCTAATGTGTAAAAAATATACAGAGGAAGGAGACGAACACAGAGTCCGGCGCTAGGCGTAGAATCTTCAGAGACGGGCGGCGTTCCATGGGTTCGGCTCGAGTCGGTTATCCGATGCATCTCGCAGACGGTATGCTCCCATTTGGGCTTGGTCAATAATAAAGGGACCTTCCCATTTGGTCAATAATAAAGGGACCTTGGTCAATAATAAAGGGACCTTCTCATTTGGGCTTGAGTTTGTCCTTTTTCTTGTCCGGCAGGCGTAGAACTAACTTGCCAACATTGTAAGTTTTGGCCCGTACTTCTCTGCTTTGGTATCTTCGAGCCTGCTGTTGATAAAATGAGGAATGTGCTTTTGCCACGTCACGCTCCTCCTCCAAGGCGTCCAAACTGTCCTGCCGATCGAGTTCAGCTTCTCTTTCTTCGTACATGCGCACGTGAGGTGAGTCATGAATTATGTCGTAGGGAAGAACCGCCTCTGTGCCGTATACCATAAAGAATGGTGTGTATCCGGTGGTGCGATTCGGCGTGGTCTGCAGCCCCCAGAGTATGGAGTCGAGCTCCTCTACCCAGTGCGTGTTAGATTCCTTGAGGGACCGCACTAATCAGGGTTTGATGCCGCTCATGATTAGGCCATTTGCTCGCTCAACTTGACCGTTAGTTTGTGGGTGATAGACTGAAGCATAGTCGAGCTTGATGCCCATGTTTTTGCACCAGAGTTTGACCTCGTCGGCCGTAAAGTTCGTGCCGTTATCGGTGATGATCTTTGGGGGACGCCGTAACGATGTCACGACCCACGATATGAAGTCTATCACCGGTCCGGATTCGCCGTCTTAACGAGCTTGGCCTCTATCCATTTGGTGAATTTATCCACCATGACCGGTAGGTATTTTTGCTTATGGGTTCCTCCTTTAAGGGGTCCAACCATGTCAAGCCCTGCATGAAGGGCCAGGTGATGGGTATAGTTTGAGGGCGGTGGGTGGCATATGACTTTGGTTAGCAAAGAGGCGGCAACCGACGCATCGTTGGACTAAGTCTGAGCATCTGCCGGACGTCGACCAATAAAATCCTGTCACGGAAGGCCTTGCTTACAAGGGCCGGGCTGCGGCGTGGTGCCCGCCGAGTCCGGCATGAATTTCAGCCAGAATATTACGCCCTTCCTCTTGGAGATACACCTTTGAAGGACTCGGTGGTGCTTTTCTTATAAAGCTCTCCCTCATGGACTTTATAGGCTTTAGATCGCCGCACTATGCAGCGTGCCTCGTTTTGGTCCTCGAAGTTCCTTCCTGGTTAGGTAGGCTAGGAATGGTTACATCCCACGGGCAATGACTGCCATTATTACGTGGGATGAAGATGTTACTTCGCTGGCGAGAGCCTCTGTTGTGTCGAGAATGTTCGATTGTCGGGCGGTGCGGTTGGGTCCGGGCTGTTATTTCGGATTCCCTTCCCATAATACGGATGGCTTGAACAGCCTCTCCAAAGAAGATGTTGGGACGGCATCGCGCTTTGCGCCTAATGCGTGCCAAGGCGTCTGCTGCTGATTGTTTTCCCGAGCTATATGGTGAAATTCGAGCCCCTCGAACCGAGCTGACATTTTAGGGCGGCGTTGCGATAAGCTGCCATTTTCGGATCCTTGGCATCAAAGTCTCCATTTATTTGGGGTATCTTGAGGTTCGAATCGCGCACCTCTAGGCGTTGAATGCCCATGGAGACGCCATCCGGAGACCATGTAGAAGGGCCTCATATTCGGCTGCGTTGTTGGAGTCCGTATACATTATCTGGAGTATGTATTGAGCCTGTATCTCTGTTGGGGATGTCAGAACGACGCCAGCCCCCAGACTAGCCAACATTTTGGAGCCGTCGAAGTGCATGATCCAGTTGGAATATGTGCCGTACTCTTTAGGTAGTTCGGCTTCAGTCCATTCGGCGACGAAGTCGGCCAAAACTTGCGACTTAATAGCTTGCCGTGGCTTATAGGTTATGTCGAACGGGAGGAGCTCAATGGCCCATTTGGCAATCCGGCCCGTCGCGTCGCGGTTGTTTATAATATCGTTAAGAGGTACTTCAGAGGCTACTGTTATCGAACACTCTTGAAAGTAGTGTCGCAGCTTACGAGATGCCATAAAAACCGCGTCGCTATCTTTTGATAATGCGGGTACCGCGACTTGCATGGAGTGAGGACAGTGGACACGTAGTAAACTTGCTTTTGAAGGGGGAATTTGTGTCCGTCCGCTTCTCGCTCGACGACGAAAGCATCGCGCTTACAACTTGATAAGTTGCCGCAATGTATAATAGCATTGGTTCGCCCGATGTTAGGCGTGCCAGGACCGGGTTTGTTGCCAATATGGCTTTTTATTTCTTGAGTCCGGCCGTGGCGGCATCCGTCCACTCGAAGTGTTGGTCGCGCGGAGGAGGCGATAAAGGGTAATGCCTTTTCTCCCAAGCGGGAGATAAAGCGGCTTAGAGCATCACGCATCCGGTCGATTTTTGTAATTGTTTGAGGTCCAATGGGAAATACAATTGTGAAAGAGCACGGATCTATGCCGGGTTTGCTTCAAATACACTACCGGATACAATGAAGCCCAAGAGCTTTCCGGCTGGTACGCCGAAAACGCATTTTTCCGGGTTAAGCTTGATGTCATATGTTCGGAGGTTGTCGAATGTGAGCCTCAAGTCGTCTACTAGAGTTTCGACATGCTTGGTTTTGATGACCACGTCATCTACGTATGCCTCCACTGTTTTGCCGATCTGGTTTGCCAGACATGTCTGACTCATGCGCTGATATGTTGCGCTTGGCGTTTTTGAGCCCGAAGGGCATTGTGTTGAAGCGAGAATGGGCCGTATGGGGTGATGAATGCCGTTGCGGCTTGATGCAGCTCTGCCATCTTAATTTGATGGTAGCCGGAGTATCGTCGAGGAAACACAATGAATCGTCTCCTGCGGTAGCGTCGATAATTTGATTGATGCGGGGAGGGAAGGGATCCTTTGGGCAAGCCTTGTTGAGGTCCTTGAAATCGGCGATAGGCGCCAGGATTTGTCCTTCTTTGGTACCATCACCAGGTTTGCTAGCCAGTCCGGATGTTTTATATCTCTCGTGAATCCGGCCTCTAGTAGTTTGGCTAGCTCCTCCCATGGCTTGTCTCTTAGGTTCGGAGAAACGCCGAAGGGCCTGCTTGGCTGGCTTGGATCCTTTTAGGATGTTTAGGCTGTGCTCGGCCAGCCGGTGTGGGATTCCTGGCATGTCTGAAGGGTGCCAGGCAAAAATGTCCCAATTTTTGCGTAGGAATTCTCGTAGTGCGGCGTGATGACCCACAAGTATAGGGGATCTATCGTAGTCCTTTCGATAAGTAAGAGTGTCGAACCCAACGAGGAGCAGAAGGAAATGATAAGCGGTTTTCAGCAAGGTATTCTCTGCAAGTACTGAAATAAGTGGTAATAGATAGTTTTGTGATAAGATAAATTGTAACGAGAAACAAGTAACAAAAGTAAATAAGGTGCAGCAAGGTGGCCCAATACTTTTTGTAGCAAAGGACAAGCCAGAACAAACTCTTATAATAGGAAAAGCGCTCCCGAGGACACATGGGAATATCGTCAAGCTAGTTTTCATCACGCTCATATGATTCGCGTTCGTACTTTGATAATTTGATATGTGGGTGGACGGTGCTTGGGTGCTGTTCTTACTTGAACAAGCATCCCACTTATGATTAACCTCTATTGCAAGCATCCGCAACTAAAACAAAAGTATTAAGGTAAACCTAACCATAGCATGAAACATATGGATCCAAATCAGTCCCTTACGAAGCAACGCATAAACTAGGGTTCAAGCTTACATCACTCTAGCAACCCATCATCTACTTATTACTTCCCAATGCCTTCCTCTAGGCCCAAATAATGGTGAAGTGTTATGTAGTCGACGTTCACATAACACCACTAGAGGCTAGACAACATACATCTCATCAAAATATCGAACGAATACCAAATTCACATGACTACTAATAGCAAGATTTCACCCGTGTCCTCAGGAACAAAAGTAACTACTCACAAAGCATATTCATGTTCATAATCAGAGGGGTAATAATATGCATAAAGGATCTGAACATATGATCTTCCACCAAGTAAACCAACTAGCATCAACTACAAGGAGTAATCAACACTACTAGCAACCTACTAGCACCAATCCGGACTTGGAGACAAGAATTGGATACAAGAGATGAACTAGGGTTTGGAGATGAGATGGTGCTGGTGAAGATGTTGATGGAGATTGCCCTCTCCCGATGAGAGGAGCGTTGGTGATGATGATGGCGATGATTTCCCCTCCGGAGGGAAGTGTCCCAAGGACAGACTACTGCCGGAGCCCTAGATTGGTTCCGTAAGGTTAGCCTCATGGCAATGGAGTCTCGTCGAAAGGTTGCTTCTGATTTTTTCTCATCGAAAGACTTCATATAGGAGAAGATGGGCGTCGGAGAGCCACGGGGGCCCACGAGGTAGAGGCGCGCCAGGGGAGGCGCGCCTCACCCTCGTGAGCAGGTGTGGGCCCTCGGCTTTCATCTTCGGCGATTTATTTTTCTTTATTTATTTTAATGTATCCTGTGGAGTTTCAGGACTTTTGGAGTTGCGCAGAATAGGCCTTCAATATTTGCTCCTTTTCTAGCCCAGAATTCCAGCTGCCGGCATTCTCCCTCTTCATGTAAACCTTGTAAAATAAGAGGGAATAGCCATAAGTATTGTGAAATAACGTGAAATAACATCCCATAATGCGATAAATATCAATATAAAAGCATGATGCAAAATGGACGTATCAACTCCCCCAAGCTTAGACCTCGCTTGTCCTCAAGCGAAAAGCCGATAACAATAAATATGTCCTCATGTTTAGAGGTAGAGGCGTCGATAAAAATAAAATACGGACATGAAGGCATCATGATTATTCTCATAACAGCAACATATATTGATTTTTCATATGATTACTTATGTTCAAGTGATGATCTTTTCACAAAGCCAAAGTATGAATCAGAAACCTTATTGAGCACCAACAAATTATAACCTCAGTCATTGAAGCAATTGCAATTTATCATAGCATCGGAAAGAGTCTATGTCAGAGCTTAAAAGCATGTCCACATACTCAACTATCACTTAGTCCTTCATAATTGCTAACACTCACGCAATACTTGTGGTTACAGAGTTTTAACCGGACACAGAGAAAGATAGGGGCTTATAGTTTTGCCCCACAACCTTTTACCTCAAGGGTAATGTCAACAATAATAATTCATGCTCCCCTACATCCAATTAGATATATATATCATGTTCTTTCCAACATGTTGAGCTTGTCAAAGGATAAAATAAAAAGGAGAAGGCGAAGATCACCGTGACTCTTGCATAAGGTAGAAGATAATAATAAAAGATAGGCCCTTCGCAGAGGGAAGCAGAGGTTGCCATGCGCTTTTATGGTTGGACGCACAAAATCTTAATGCAAAAGAACGTCACTTTATATTGCCCCTTGTATGTGAACCTTTATTATGCAGGCTGTCGCTTTTATTACTTCCACAACAAGTTCGTACAAAGCTTATTTCTCTGCACTAATAAGTTATGCATATTTAGAGAGCAATTTTTATTGCTTGCACCGATGACAACTTAATTGAAGGATCTTACTCAATCCATAGGTAGATATGGTGGACTCTCATGGCTAAACTGGTTTAAGGGTATTTGGAAGCACAAGTAGTATCTCTACTTGGTGCTGAGAATTTGGCTAGCATGAGGAGGAAAGGCAAGCTCAACATGTTAGAGGAACCATGACAACATACTTTATCTCGGATATAAGAAAACATAACTCATTATGTTGTCTTCCTTGTCCAACATCAACTCTTTAGCATGTCATATTTTAATGAGTGCTCCCAATCATAAAAGATGTCAATGATAATATATCTATATGTGAAGCCTCTCTCTCCTTATTACTTCCTATTAATTGCAACGATGACCAAAATTATATTTGCCAACTCCCAACAAATTTTAATCATCATACTCTTTCTATGTGAAGTCATTACTTTTAATAAGACCAATATGAACTCTTTGTTTCTTTTTGTTCTTTTCTTTTATTCGGCCAAAATCATGGCAAAGTAATCAAGCCCTTGACTCAACACTAATCTTTATTATATATAGCTCGCGGGCTCGATTACAAAGAGAAATCATAAAGCAAAACTCAAAACTAGATCATGGCATGACTTTTATTCTACTAAATCAAGATACTACTAATAGGATCGAACTAAGAAAAACGGTAAAGATAGGAGTTGTGATGGTGATACGATACCGGGGCAGTTGCCAAGGGGAGTGCCCATACCCATGTGATTATGTCTCCTTCTTTATTGTTGGCGGTGGAGATGTTGTTGATGATGCAACCTTGTTGTCCACCTTCCATGGCATAGGCTCACCCTTATAGAAGGATGATCGAGTCTTCGAAATCCTCAAATCTGCAACGAAAACAGCTCGGAACGAAAACAGAGGATATTTGCGTGATACGGTCGTCAAAGCCTTCGGGAGAATATATAATGAATTTTTACCGACCAAAATACGTGTCGTGCAAGCAAACGGAGTCCGGAGGGCACACGAGGTGCTTACGAGGTAGGGGGCGCGCCAGGTGGGTAGGCGCGCCTCCACCCTCGTGGAGGCCTCGTGTCCTCCCGAACTGCTACTTATTTTTCTATTTTTCTAAATATTCCAAAGCGGAGAGATATTGCCTTAAAAATTGTTTTGGAGTCGGTTTACTTACCGTACCACATACCTATTCCTTTGAGTCTGGAACATTACGAAGGTGTCTCTTATGTATTCCTCGGGGTTACGGTTTCAATAATATTAGTTTCAACATTTATAGGATTACGAGATATAGTGTTTGATCCTTTGACCGCTTACCACCTTGGATTTGTGCTGCGAAGTTGTTGATTTTTATGGCACCTAACGATAGACCTCCTCGATAACGTAGGGAACTTCACATTTAGAGAGAAGTTTTCCTGCAAAAAATCTTAAACGAGAGTTGTATAGCAATACATAATCACCTACATTAAACTCACGCTTTTGTATCCTTTTATCATGCCATCTTTTAACTTTTTCTTTAAACAACTTGGCATTTTCATAAGCTTGGGTTCTCCATTCATCAAGTGAGCTAATATCAAATAACATCTTCTCCGGCAAGTTTGAAATCATAGTTGAGCTCTTTAATAGCCCAATATGCCTTATGTTCTAGTTCGAGAGGTGAGTGACATGCTTTCCCATAAACCATCTTATACGGAGACATACCCATAGGATTCTTATATGCAGTTCTATAGGCCCATAATGCATCATCAAGTTTCTTGGACCAATTCTTTCTAGACCTATTAATGCAGTCTTTTGCAAAATTAATTTGAGCTCTCTATTGCTCAATTCTACTTGACCACTAGACTGTGGGTGATAAGGAGATGCAATTCTATGATTAACGTCATATTTAGCAAGCATTTTATGGAAAGCACCATGAATAAAGTGTGAACCACCATCGGTCATTAAATATCTAGGGACTCCAAACCTCGGAAAAATAACTTCCTTAAGCATTTTGATAGAAGTGTTATGATCAGCACTACTAGTTGGAATAGCTTCTACCCACTTAGTAACGTAATCAACAACAACTAAAATATGAGTGTATCCATTAGAGGCAGGAAAAGGTCCCATATAATCAAAGCCCCAAACATCAAATGGTTCAACAACAAGGGAATAATTCATAGGCATTTCTTGACATCTACTAATATTACCAATTCTTTGACATTCATCACAAGACAAACAAACTTACAGGCATCTTTGAAGAGAGTAGGCCAATAAAAACCAGATTGCAATACCTTATGTGCAGTTCTATCTCCAGCGTGGTGTCCTCCATAAGCTTGCGTAGGATCTGTTCCTGTTCATGCTCAGGTACACAACGTCTAATAACACCATCTACTCCTTCTTTATAAAGATGTGGATCATGCCAAAAGTAATGTCGCAAATCATAAAAGAACTTCTTCTTTTGTTGGTATGTGAAGCTAGGTGGTATAAATTTAGCAACAATATAATTAGCATAACCAGCATACCATGGAGTGCTACGAGAAGTGCTTACGACATTTAATTGCTCATCAGGAAATCTATCATCAATAGGTAGTGGGTCATCAAGAACATTCTCTCACCTAGATAAGTTGTCTGCAACGGGGTTCTCAGCTCCTTTTCTATCAACAATATGCAAATCAAATTCTTGCAGCAAGAGAACCCATCTAATAAGTCTAGGTTTAGCATCTTTCTTTTCCATAAGATATTTAATAGCAGCATGATCGGTGTGAATAGTTACTTTAGAATCAACAATATAGGGTCTGAATTTATCGCAAGCAAATACAATCGCTAACAGTTCCTTTTCGGTAGTAGCATAATTTCTTTGAGCATTGTCTAGAGTCTTACTAGCATAATGGATAACATTTAATTTCTTATCAACTCTTTGCCCTAGAACAGCACCTACAGCATAATCACTAGCATCACACATAATTTCAAAGGGTAAATTCCAATCTGGTGGCTGAACAATAGGTGCAGAGACTAATGCTTTCTTAAGTATTTCAAATGCTTCTACACAATCATCATCAAAGACAAATGGTAAATCTTTTTGTAACAAATTAGTCAGAGGCCGAGAAATTTTTGAGAAGTTCTTAATGAACCTCCAATAAAACCCGGCGTGACCAAGGAAACTTCTTATACCTTTGATGTCGTTGGGACATGGCATCTTTTCAATAGCATCAACCTTGGCTTTATCAACTTCAATACCTCTTTCAGAAACTTTGTGTCCTAAAACAATACCTTCATTAACCATAAAGTGGCACTTTTCCCAATTCAAGACAAGATTAGTTTCTTCACATCTCTGCAAAACTCGATCAAGATTGGTCAAGCAATCATCAAAAGAGTAACCATAGACGGAAAAGTCGTCCATGAAAACCTCACAAATCTTTTCACAAAAGTCATAGAATATAGCCATCATGCATCTTTGAAAGGTAGCAGGTGCATTACATAAACCAAAAGGCATCGCCTATAAGCAAAAGTACCAAAAGGGCATGTAAAAGTAGTTTTTGATTGATCTTTAGCCGACCACGGTGTATTTGAGAGCAAGGTAATAACCATCTAGAAAGCAATAATGTGTATGTTTGCATAATCTTTCTAGCATTTGGTCAATAAAAGGTAAGGGGTAATGATCTTTCTTAGTAGCTTTATTTAATTTGCGGAAATCAATTACCATCCTATAACCTCTGATAATTCTTTGTGGAATTAATTCATCTTTATCATTAGGGACAACAGTAATACCTCCCTTCTTAGGGACACAATGGACAGGACTTACCCACTGACTATCAGCAACGGGATAAATTATACACGCCTCCGAGCTTGAGTATTTCTTTTCTTACCACTTCTTTCATTTTAGGATTCAAACGTCGTTGAGGATCACAAACTGGTTTGGCATCCGCTTCCAAATTTATTTTATGTCGACATAGAGTGGGACTAATGCCCTTAAGATCATCAAGAGTATATCCAATAGCGGCACGGTGCTTCTTCGTAGTTTTCAATAATCTTTCTTCTTCATGCTTTCTGAAAGGTTAGCACTAATAATAACAGGATATATTTTCTTTTCATCAAGATAAGCATACTTAAGATTATCGTGCAACGGTTTAAGCTCAAATACGGGATCACCCTTGGGTGGAGGAGGATCCTAGGGTTTCAACAGGCAAATTGTGTTTCGTAATAGGTTCCTGTTTAAAGAATACTTCATCTATTTCCCTTCTTTCATTCATAAACATATCATTTTCATGGTCTAGCAAATAATGTTCCAAAGGATCACTTTGGGAGAATACGGCAATAGAAGCAAGACCAATAATTTCATCCTTACTAGGCAATTCTTCCTCACGATGTTGTTTACTAAATTTAGAGAAATTAAACTCATGAACCATATCATCCAAGCCAACAGTAATAACATTCTTTTTGCAGTCTATCGTAGCATTAATAAGATTCAAGAAGGGTCTACCAAATATAATGGGACAAAAGCTATCTTATGGAGAAGTAAGAACAAGAAAATCAGCAGGATATATAGTTTTCCCACACAAGACTTCAACATCTCTAACAATCCCAATTGGTGAAATAGTATCTCTATTGGCAAGTTTAATTGTGACATTAATACCTTCTAATTCAGCAGGTGCAATTTCATTCTTAATTTCTTCGTATAAAGTATGTGGTATAACACTAGCACTCGCACCCATATCACATAAGCCATGGTAACAATGATCTCCTATTTTAACAGAAATAACAGGCACACCTACCACAGGTCTATGTTTATCTTTACCACAGGGTTTAGCAATTCTAGCAGATTCACCTTCGAACTGAATAACATGCCCATCAATATTATCAGACAAGAGATCTTTAACAATTGCAATATTGGGTTCTACTTTAACTTGCTCAGGAGGTACATACGTTCTGATATTGCTTTTACGAACAATAGTTGAAGCTTTAGCATGATCCTTTACTCTAACAGGGAAAGGTGGTTTCTCAACATAAGAGGTGGGAACAATAGGATCATTATAAGTGATAGTCTTTTCTTCAACTTTAATAGGTGTAGCTACTTTTACTTCTATGGGAGGATGATATTTAAACCACTTCTCCTTAGGGAGATCAACATAAGTAGCAAAAGATTCACAGTAAAAGAAGCTACTATCTCGGAGTCAAGTCCATATTTAGTGCTAAACTTACGGAAAATATCGGTATCCATAAAAGATTTAACACAATCAAACTTAGGTGTCATACCTGACTCCTTACCTTCGTCGAGATCCCAATCTTCAGAGTTATGCTTAATTCTATCCAATAAATTCCATCTGAATTCAATAGTCTTCATCATAAAAGAGCCAAAGACAAGAAGTATCGAGCATGGTGCGATTGTTATCAGAAAGCCGAGCATAAAAATTCTGAAGAATTGTTTCTCTTGAGAGGTCATGATTGGGGCATGAATATAACATTGATTTAAGCCTCTCCCAAGCTTGAGCGATGCTTTATCCTTCGCGAGGCCAAAAATTATATATATAATTGCGATCACGATGAACAAGATGCATAGGGTAATACTTTTGATGAAATTCCAATTTCACTCTTTTATAGTTCCATGATCTCGTATCACATAGCCTATACCATGTCAATGCGTCTTCCTTCAAAGATAAAGGAAAAGCCTTCTTCTTAACAACATCATCGGGTATACCTGCAAGCTTAAATAGTCCACAAATATCATCCACATAGCGAAGATGCTCGTCAGGGATGCTTTGTTCCATCTCCTGTAAAAGTATTAGCCAGCAGTTTTTCCATGATACGAAGGAAATTCAAAAGGAGTTTCATTTTCAATAGGTTCAGTAGGTTGAGGGGCAACTCTTTGCTCTCACTGGAAGGGGTGAAGATACCTCAACAAGCCCCTCATATAATTACTTCCCATTGTAACAAGTGACAGAAAATTTCAGCACACTATATAAATTTTTCCTTACCAAATTCCACCTACCAAAGGCGCTACACTCCCCGGCAACGGCGCCAGCAAAGAGTTTTGATGACCCACGAGTATAGGGGATCTATCCTTGTCCTTTCGATAAGTAAGAGTGTCGAATCCAACGAGGAGCAGAAGGAAATGATAAGCGGTTTTCAGCAAGAAGGTATTCTCTGCAAGTACTGAAATAAGTGGTAATAGATAATTTTGTGATAAGATAAATTGTAACGAGCAACAAGTAACAAAAGTAAATAAGGTGCAGCAAGGTGGCCCAATCCTTTTTCTAGCAAAGGACAAGCGGAACAAACTCTTATAATAGGAAAAGCGCCCCGAGGACACATGGGAGTATCGTCAAGTTAGTTTTCATCACGCTCATATGATTCGTTGCTCGGTACTTTGATAATTTGATATGTGGGTGGACGGTGCTTGGGTGCTGTTCTTACTTGAACAAGCATCCCACTTATGATTAACCTCTATTGCAAGCATCCGCAACTACAACAAAAGTATAAACGTAAACCTAACCATAGCATGAAACATATGGATCCAAATCAGCCCCTTACGAAGCAACGCATAAACTAGGGTTCAAGCTTCTGTCACTCTAGCAACCCATCATCTACTTATTAATTCCCAATGCCTTCCTCTAGGCCCAAATAATGGTGAAGTGTTATGTAGTCGAAGTTCACATAACACCACTAGAGGCTAGACAACATACATCTCATCAAAATATCGAACGAATACCAACTTCACATGACTACTAATAGCAAGACTTCTCCCGTGTCCTCGTGAACAAACGTAACTACTCGCAAAGCATATTCATGTTCATAATCAGGGGTAATAATATGCATAAAGGATCTGAACATATGATCTTCCACCAAGTAAACCAACTAGCATCAACTACAAGGAGTAATCAACACTACTAGCAACCTACTAGCACCAATCCCGGACTTGGAGACAAGAATTGGATACAAGAGATGAACTAGGGTTTGGAGATGAGATGGTGCGGGTGAAGATGTTGATGGAGATTTCCCTCCCGATGAGAGGAGCGTTGGTGATGATGATGGCGATGATTTCCCCCTCCGGAGGGAAGTGTCCCTGAAGACGGCCTTGGAGCCCTAGATTGGTTCCGCCAGAGTTCCGCCTCGTGGCGTGAGTCTCATCGAAAGGTTGCTTCTGGATTTTTCTCATCGAAAGACTTCATATAGGTGAAGATGGGCATCGGAGAGCCTCCAGGGGTCCACGAGGTAGGTTGCGCGCCCCAGGGGGGCGCCCCCACCCTCGTGAGCAGGGTGTGGGCCCCCTGGCCTTCATCTTCGGCGATTTTTTTTCTTATTTATTTTAAGGTATCCCATGGAGTTTCAGGACTTTTGGAGTTGCCGCGAGAATAGGCCTTCAATATTTGCTCCTTTTCCAGCCTGAATTCCAGCTGCCGCATTCTCCCTCTTCATGTAAACCTTGTAAAATAAGAGAGAATAGCCATAAGTATTGTGACATAACGTGAAATAACAGCCCATAATGCGATAAATATAAATATAAAAGCATGATGCAAAATGGACGTATCACGGCGTCTACGTCAGGGTTTAATTGCGCCCCGATGGAGGCCGTTTTTGTAGGGTCCGTTGGATGAACTTGGAATTTGACTATTTCGTCCGCTGGTTTAAAAGAGGTGGACTTGGATCTTTTATCGAGTATCACGTCGTCCTCGTTTCACCGTGAGCGTAGCAATGGGTTCCTCGGCCGCTAGGGTTTCCGGATAGTGCCTCAAGGGCCAGTCTGGGTTGTCTTATTTTCGGCGCGGAGTGCTATGTCCGGGTCACTAGCAAGAGTATGATTCCGTTGGGCCCGGGCATTTTGAGCTTCATGTACCCGTAATGGGGTATAGCTTGAAAAATTGTAAATGCCTCTCGCCCTAATAGAGCGTGGTATCCGCTGCTGAACGGGGCCACTTGGAACGTGACCTCCTCGGACCTGTAATTATCCAGCGTGCCGAACACCACATCCAGTGTGATTTTTCCTGTACAGCGCGCTTCCCGACTGGGGATTATTCCTCTAAAGGTTGTGCTGCTTCGCTCAATGCGGCTCCAGTCTATTTCCATTTTTCGAAGAGTTTCCTCGTAAATGAGGTTCAATCCATCGCCACCGCCCATGAGTACCTTTTGGTAAAGCGGCAAAGCCGCCCACTCATCGGATCGAGGACCAATGCGGCTGGTGCTCGGGCTGTTCGCAATTTAGGTTCATCACTGGCATTAAAGGTAATAGCCGTGTCACTCCATGGGTTTGTTATTGCTACTTGGTAGATTTCGGCAAGGCTGCGGAGTGTTCATTTCCGCATATTATTTGATGCGAAAGTCTCGAAGACTGTTAATACCGCATCAGATCCTTGGGCTGGTGCTCTGTGGATTACGGGTTAGAAGCTCTTCGCCACTTCGCCACCGCCGGAGTATCCAACATGCTCTAAGGCTATGAGTTGGTGTGGCGCCCTCAGACTATGAATTTTACAGGTCCATTGAGCCATCCCTCCAAAGACGGTTCCATGCCCTATAGAGGGTTTTTCTTTTTGGTGTTTAACCCGGTGCTGGCGATAATGCACCCTTTTTATTTCGGACTGGGGTTGTATTCAGTATGATTGTCCCAAAATTTTATTTTGGTTTTCCAGGCGCTTTCCATCGCACAGTACTTTGGTACTATGGACGCCAAGTCAGCGAAGCGTGTAATTTCACGGCGACTTATGGCGTTGAGGATTCCGTTGTCCGTGCAATTATTGCAGAAGAATGAAATTGCATCCTCCTCGCGGCAGTCCTTTATCCTGTTCATGACCAGGAGGAATCTGGCCCAGTAATGGTGTACTGTTTCTGTGGGCTCTTGCCGAAGTTGGGATAGATCGCTTATGTTTGGGTGCGCGGGTGGAATTAAATCCGGAACCTCGCCCAATCTGAGACTCAGGGGCCAAGGATTTTCCGACCTCGGAAGCTTGGGTTCTTGAATGTTGTCCAATGAATCTAGCCCGCTGCCTGACTTTAGGTTCACGGCTTGAGTGACGTCTGTCGTGGGAACGACTCCGACAGTAAGAGAGGGGTGGGATAACGGAGCATGATCTATCGAGATGCATATGGGTGACACGGTGGTTTTAGCGAGTTCGGGCCTCTCACGGTGGAGATAACAACCCTACGTCTCGTGCTCCGGAGAGGCTTTGTTTTATCTGAGTATATATCCGGAGATTACAATGTGTGTATGAGAGAGAGGAACG
Organism: Aegilops bicornis; assembly: GCA_021605145.1. Classification (NCBI taxonomy): domain Eukaryota; kingdom Viridiplantae; phylum Streptophyta; class Magnoliopsida; order Poales; family Poaceae; genus Aegilops; species Aegilops bicornis. Next base: position 1,485,512 of record JAHIAL010000075.1, on the reverse strand, counting down.
GATCCCCATGCCTAAGCTAAGTCCTGAGACTAATGGTGAAAAGAGAGAGAGGTGGAAGCAAAGACCCCCCTAGTCTAGTGGTGGGGGTGGCTTATATAGACTGCGCCACCCCCTCACCTCCTATGTTACAAAGTGGGGTATGAATGCCATAATGCCAGCCCACTATTAAGCCCTCACTATTAGAATGATGCCGACTGCTTTGCTGCCTGCTGGTCTTCGTATATCCGAGTGAGTCGTACGGTCGAGTGGTGAACTGTCATCCGAGTGGATGGTATGTTGCTTGGTCGAGTGGATAGTATGCTGCTTGTCCGAGTGGATAGTATGTCTGTATGAAATTGACCTGGACCCACATGTTGTGTGGACCCCATGCTTCATGATATTTCGACCCTTCATGGGCCTACCTGTTATGTATATCCCCAATATTAGCCCCGAATCGATTGCGATTTTTGCGTAACGAGTTGGTGCAAGACACAGCTTTTGGTCCGAGTGATTACAGAAATACTCGGTACATGTCGTCAGCTTCGCAGACAACCAAGGTCTGAACAAAATCTCAATGGATTCCGGCACCACGTTTCCCGACTGATCGAGGTAAATGTCTGTGAGGAGCAACTTGGTGACATTCGTTCATCTCTCGGAAGAGGTTAACTCGTGATCTGAGTATGGGTGTGTCATTAAATCAGGCAACCAGATTGACACATGGACTGCTCTCTTAGAGAGATGCCATTCTTATCCCGGAGGAACGTCAATACGAGTCGGTTTTAGATCCACACTTGTGAGTTTCACGCTTTGAGTCCTAGAAGAAGGCTAAAAACAGGTCCATGGAGGAGCGTTAAACTCACCTTATAGAATTTTTGAGTGATTTGGAGTTGGGACCGCATCGAGTTACTGATTACTCGGTATTTCTTCAAGCCTGGATCATGTATTTTTTTGTTGTTTGGCCGCCACTCGGATCGGTCAGACCGTTCCGAGTGGATAACATTCCAGTGGGGGCACGCTGAGTGCACCCATCGGTGTAGTCCCTCGAGACCTGCCGCCGCAGGCAGTCGGCGGGAGTCTTAGAGCCTCGTCTGACCGGTCAGGCCGTACCGAGTGGAGATTACTCCAATGGGGGCACGCTGAGTGCACCTGCTAGGTGTAGTCCCCGAGACCGCCGTCGACTGCGGGCAGTCGGAGGGGGTCTGAGAGAACTAAAAATCTTCTTAGCTGGTACTGATCGAACTTGTTCTTCTCTAACTCGGAGGTCGAGTAATTCTGGAGCTGGTTTTGCATCAAGCAAAATGTTTCTTTCTGAGTTCTCTTCGGTGGGGGCATCGCTGAGTGCACCCACTGGGTGTAGTCCCCGAGCCTCTGTCGGACTAGATGAGTCTGGCAGAGGGTTTAAGTTTCCCTGTGAACCTCCATGCGGTCGGCACGATAAATATCTTTGTTTGAAACTGAGTCAATCGGATGGATCTTCAAGCGCTTGGCATGGTAAATAAGCTCAGCTTGGAGCTAAGTCAGTGGGACTGATCTTCGTGCACTTGGCACTGTAAATAAATTCAATCTAGAACTGGATCAATCAAGTGATCTTTGTGCACTCGGCAAGATGAATGAATTCGGCCTTGAAACTGCCGACTGTAGAAAAAGCTCGACACTCTGTGGAGTAATCGTTCTAGTAGTGCTTCTTATATTGACCGTTAGATTTTGCATGAAAGGGGATTTGCAAGAGTATATTGTATCCGTTGAGGAGCTTCTTTTCACCCTTTGGCGTGAAAGGGGTATTTGTCCGAGTGGACGTGCTTCACTTATAGATCTTCGGCGAACCGAGCATGTATGGTCAGAAGAATATTCCTGATGTGATCAATAGGTTGACCAAATGGGCGTAACCCCTGAGGGTGACATGGCCAACTGTCGTGCGTAGCCCCCGAGTGATGCTCGAAGGAGGTAAGCTTGCTACAGAGTGTGATATGAGGTTTGGCCATATGAGTAACTTAGTCGTTCCCGTGCTGGGGGTGTAGAGGTAAAGAGATGTCCAACTGATGGTGACGCGCGAGGCGGCAGAGGGGTGATGATGTGTACAACCGAGTGACGACGCATGGGGCGGTCGAGTGGTGAAGACGCGCGCAACAGAGTGGCGACGCGCAGAGCGGTCGAGTGGTGAAGACGCGCGCAACAGAGTGGCGACGCGCAGAGCGGTCGAGTGGTGAAGACGTGCCCAACCGAGTGGCGAGGTGTGGGGCGGCCGAATGGTGATGACGTGTGAAGTGGTCGAATGTAGGACTACATATCTAGCCAAGTGAAGATGCGCGGGGCAGCCGAGTGGTGAAGACGTGCACAACAGAGTGGCGGCGCGCGGGGCGGCTAAGGCAAATTCCTGTGCCACCGGACGGCGAAAATGATCCTCGGAGGACTTAGTCGAATGCTTTCGAAGCTTATGTAGTGACGAGGTCAGTGTAACGTGGTTGCGGCGCGAGAAGACCCGTGCCAACTGATTCTGAGTAGGAATGAAGATGGGGTGCTGAACGCTTGGGTGATTACTAAACTTGTCAAAGTGGCGGATCGAATGCACTTGTTGAAGTGAAGGATCCGATCGGTGATGAAGTACTCGACCACTCGTGAGAGTGTCATTCCAAATGAGATGCAGCCCCGGGTGCGGGCGTAGCCCCGAAGCGCATACAGGCTTCGACAACGGACATGTCGGAATACGAGAAATATAGTTTTGAATGGATGATTTGCAATTCATTAAGTCGGACTTGGGAAAACATGAGGAGAAGCTTCCGAGTGATGCTCGAAAGAGGCAAACTCCCAAAAGAGTGAAGTGTGAAGTTTAATAAGGGACTTATTTGTCTCATGTCTGACGAGGTCTGTATCATTGATACGATGAAGAGGATTCCACACAAGGGTTGGCCAGATGTGTTTGAAGTCAATAGAGCAACAAGGTCGGTGTTGTGGTGCGCTGGGACCGGTATGGAGACCGAGTCCGAGCAGCGATGAAGTTGGCGCATAGGGCTGTCGAGTGAACGCGTAACTTGTGTAAAAAATGACACAAGCCAACGAAATAATTTCTCGAGGAAATTTAATGTGTGCTGAAATGATTTGTGTGAATAGCACCCATAGACACCCATTTGGGAGTGCAAGGGGCTTGCTGGTTAACCAGCAAGAGTCTGAAGAGCGAAGGATCCATTCAACTTGTGGAAGCGGCGGATCCGACTAAACTCATTGGAATACTTGGCTCAAATAAAACGGAAGTGTAGTGTTTCGACTGAGTTGCAGCCCGGAGGACCGATGCAAATTGAAATGAAGAATGACACATGGTGTTCGTGGAATGATGTATACGAAAATGGAAGTTGGACTGGAGTCACATAACCGATTACTAAGAAAGTATGTGAAAATAAACAACCGAGCGTAGAGGTACACTCGGTGGCGTGGTCTCCGAGTGAACGTGATGTGTGAATTATGGGATACTCGGGAAGGTGGAAATAGAAGAATGTAGCGCATGTAGAATGACTTAGCTGTTTGAAGGCGCGCGAGTGGCCAAGTGGTGAAGATGAGTTCAACCGATGGCGATGCGCAGTGTGGCCGATTGATGTAGATGTGTCTCACCGAGTGAAGATGCACGGGGCAGCCGAGTGGTGACGAGGTGACCAACCATGTGGCGACGCGCGGAGCGGCCGAGTGGTGATGAGGTTACCAACCGAGCGGCGAAGCGCGGAGCGGTCGAGTGGTGATGAGGTGACCAACCGAGTGGCGACGCGCGGAGCGGCCCAGTGGTGAAGAGGTGACCAACCGATGGCGACGCACGGGGCGGCCGAGTGGTTATGAGGTGACCAACCGAGTGGGGACGCGCGGGGCGGCCCAGTGGTTATGAGGTGACCAACCGAGTGGCGACGCGCGGCGCGGCAGAGTGGTGATGAGGTGACCAACCGATGGCGACGCATGGGGCGGCCGAGTGGTTATGAGGTGACCAACCGAGTGGCGACGGGCGGGGCGGCCGAGTGGTGATGAGGTGACCAACCAATAGCGGCGCACGGGCGGCCGAGTGGTTATGCGAGGTGACCAACCGAGTGGCGGCAGCGAAGGGGCGGCCGAGTGGTGATGAGGTGACCAACCGATGGCGACGCACGGGGCGGCCGAGTGGTTATGAGGTGACCAACCGAGTGGCGACGCGCTGGCGGCCGAGTGGTCGCGAGGTGACCAACCGATGGCGCACGCACGGGCGGCCGAAAGTGGTGATGAGGTGACCAACCGATGGTGATGCGCGGGGCAGCCGAGTGATGTTGAGGTGACCAACCGAGTGACGACGCGCGGGGCGGCCGGGTGGTGATGAGGTGACCAACCGATGGCGACGCACAGGGCGGCCGAGTGGTGATGAGGTGACCAACCGATGGCGATGCACGGGGCGGCCGAGTGGTTATGAGGTGACCAACCGATGGCGACGCACGGGGCGGCTGAGTGGTTATGAGGTGATCAACTGAGTGGCGACGCGCGGGGCGGCCGAGTGGTGATGAGGTGACCAACCTATGGCGACGCACGGGGCGGCCGAGTGGTGATGAGGTGACCAACCGATGGCGACGGACGGGGTGGCCGAGTGGTTATGAGGTGACCAACCGAGTGGCGAAGCGCGGGGCGGCCTAGGGGGGTTGAGGTGACCAACCGATGGCGCCGCACGGGGCGGCCGAGTGGTGATGAGGTGACCAACCGATGGCGACGCACGGGGCGGCCGAGTGGTGATGAGGTGACCAACCGATGGCGACGCACGGGGCGGCCGATCGGCTATGAGGTGACCAACCGAGTGGCGGCGCGTGGGGCGGCCGAGTGGTTATGAGGTGACGAACCTGATGGCGACACGCGGGGCGGCCGAGTGGTGTTTTTAAACTTAGGCGAGTACTGGACTGTAGCTAAGCCCTCCGAGTAGGAGGGTTGCTCTCCACTCGGTAGGATTTTTTTAAAACTTAGGCGAGTACTGGACTGCAGCTAAGCCCCCGAGCGGGAGGGTTGCTCTCCACTCGGTAGGATTTATAAAACTTAGGCAGTCTCGGACTGCAGCTAAGCCTCCGAGTGGAGGGTTGCTCTCCACTCGGTAGGATTTTTGAAACTTAGGCTAGTCTTGGACTGCAGCTAAGCCCCAGTGGGAGGGTTGCTCTCCACTCGGTAGGATTTTTTGAAACTTAGGCGCATCTTGGACTGCAGCTAAGCCCCCGAGTGGGAGGTTGCTCTCCACTCGGTAGGGATTTTTGAAACTTAGGCAGTCTTGGACTGCAGCTAAGCCCCGAGTGGGAGGGTTCTTCTCCACTCGGCAGGATTTTTTGAAACTTAGGCGAGTCTTGGACTGCAGCTAAGCCCCCGAGTGGGAGGTTGCTCTCCACTCGGTAGGATTTTTGAAACTTAGGTGAGTCTTGGACTGCAGCTAAGCCCACTAGCCTCGAGTGGGAGGGTTGCTCTCCACTCGGCAGGATTTTTGAAACTTAGGCGAGACGGATTCAAGAACTAAGTCACCCATCGGGGATTTAGAGCATATGAAAAGAATAACAATCATTTATGAGATTGTAGAAACTGTGTCGCGGGGTGACCGAGTGGTGATGAGGTGACCAACCGATTGGCGACGCCCGGAGCGGCCGAGTGGTTATGAGGTGACCAACCAAGTGGCGACGCGCGGAGCGGCCGAGTCAGATAAGTTGATGAAGATGTGTCCAGCAGAGTGACGGTGTGCAGGGCGTCTGAGTGATGTAGACGTGTCCCACGGAGTGACAATGCGCGAGGCGTCCATGTGACGACAACGCGCGGGCGGTCGAGTGTCTCATCGAGTGGCGACACGCCAAGCGGTCGAAGCCGTAAGTTGACGAACGGTGCCCAGCAGAGGATGCGGTGCAGGGCGGCCGAAGTCACTGCACATTAGTCGCCCGACGCAAATTTCATCTGAAAGTTAACCTGCATGTAGTGTTAGTCGCTCGAAACAAAACGTCCGTCTGAGTGAACTGCTGTTCGAGAACCATGACGGACGAGTGGCCCTGCAGGTTAGTAGCCACGAATATTGTTTTGCTGGACTAAATTGTCCCTGCACGGATGCTATTTTGCAAGGATTAAAGACCAGGGATGGTTATGCATGCATGCACAATTAACTGGCGTAGGAACCACGGAAGTTTTGGCTGCAATAATTAATTGCTTAATGAGCTGCAGTAATTAACCGCTTAATTTGCTGCGGTAATTAACCACTTAACGAGCCGCTTAATGAGCTGTGGTAATTAACCGCTTAATTAGGTGATTAAATTAACGAAGGATTATGAGGTGCTAGCTATGCGCTCGGGATAGTGGGCTACGTACCCTTTGATGTAGATGACGAGACGCGAAGGAGATGCAGGTGACCGGTTAGCGTGCCAAGCCGAGGTCGGCGGCCGGGCGCTGGGCCGCTGAGCTGCCGCGGGCGGCAAGCATGGACGATGTTGGTGCGGCAGAGCATTTCACCGCTCCGAGTCGGACGGGCTGATCTCCACGCCTTCATCCGCACATGCGGCAACCATGCGAGGAATAGCAGACACGGTGTTCGCATAGGAGCCAAGACGATCCTGTTCTTGCAAAAGGCAAGAGGCAACACAAGTAAAATAGGGAATATATGTAAGAATTGAAACAAAACCATTCGCATCATGGTTCGATAGACGCCATGCCCCACGGTGGGCGCCAATCGTCGTGGGGAACGACTTCGACGAAGAGAGGGGTAGGATAACGGAGCATGATCTATCGAGATGCATATGGGTGACACGGTGGTTTTAGCGAGTTCGGGCCTCTCACGGTGGAGATAACAACCCTACATCTCGTGCTCCGGAGAGGCTTTGTTTTATCTGAGTATATATCCGGAGATTACAATGTGTGTATGAGAGAGAGGAACGGATCCCCATGCCTGAGCTAAGTCCTGAGACTAATGGTGAAAAGAGAGAGAGGTGGAAGAAAAGACCCCCTAGTCTAGTGGTGGGGGGTGGCTTATATAGAGTGCGCCACCCCCTCACCTCCTATGTTACAAAGTGGGGTATGAATGCCATAATGCCAGCCCACTATTAAGCCCTCACTATTAGAATGATGCCGACTGCTTTGCTGCCTGCTGGTCTTCGGGATATCCGAAAGTGAGTCGCACGGTCGAGTGGTGAACCGTCATCCAGTGGATGGTATGTTGCTTGGTCGAGTGGATAGTATGCTGCTTGTCCGAGTGGATAGTATGTCTGTATGAAATTGACCTGGACCCACATGTTGTGTGGACCCATGCTTCATGATATTTCGACCCTTCGTGGGCCTACCTGTTATGTATATCCTCAACAACGCCCTCCCTCCGCTGGGTATCCGGCTTGGAGGGATCGGGAATCGACATAACTAGTCCTTAAGATAGATGAAGGCTTGCCGCATTGTTCCTCCACCATCGCAACGTGATGGGTGACCTGGGAGAGTTAATCTCTCTCGGATCGGGTTTAGCCCAATCTGATCATAGTGTAGCGACTCCCGTATGGCGATGCGATCCAAGAGCTCGTTTAAGGAAGAGAGCTCCATCGGATCTAACTACTCGGCGAGTTCCGAGTTGACGTGAAGATTGCTTTCGATGACCCGAGAAGTCATCGTCGGCGCGGCGGCCGAACAGGCGGTCATAAGAAAACCGCCTAGCCGGAGAGTTTGGCCGATAGCCAAAGCTCCTTTAGCAACAGTGCCGTCTTTAAAGACGGGATGAGGCATCCTTCCTGATGGCGACGGCACAGCGGAACTCTCAATGAAAGCACCAATGTCGGTGTCAAAACCGGCGGATCTCGGGTAGGGGGTCCCGAACTGTGCGTCTAGGCGGATGGTAACAGGAGACAAGGGACACGATGTTTTACCCAGGTTCGGGCCCTCTCGATGGAGGTAAAACCCTACTCCTGCTTGATTAATATTGATGATATGGGTAGTACAAGAGTAGATCTACCACGAGATCAGAGAGGCTAAACCCTAGAAGCTAGCCTATGGTATGATTGTTGTTCGGCCCCACGGACTAAAACCCTCCGGTTTATATAGACACCGGAGAGGGCTAGGGTTACACAGAGTCGGTTACAATGGGAGGAGATCTACCTATCCGTATCGCCAAGCTTGCCTTCCACGCCAAGGAAAGTCCCATCCGGACACGGGACGAAGTCTTAAATCTTATATCTTCATAGTCCAGGAGTCCGGCCAAAGGTTATAGTCCGGCTATCCGGACACCCCCTAATCCAGGACTCCCTCAGTGTGATTTGTCGGAACCTGGACTGTTCAGATGGTTGAATTTTGAGGAGCCTGCTAGCCACCCGTTTAATGTATGAACATACACAAACGTATGAGCGATAAATGAGATTCGACCTTGAAGACGACCGTAATCACTGGTTTGATTCATTTGTATGCACTGTAGCCCGTAGCAACGCACGGGCATTCTACTACTATAACTCAGTGTTTCACTTTTTTTACTTTCATTGTTTCAGCCATGTCCAATAGATCAAAACTAAATTATGCTATACCATAAACTAAATCATGCAATGTGGCCTACTATTTCCTTTTTGTTATATATAGATGATTTTTGTATTTTTCATGACCATTGGTTCATGGTTTTTAGGGTAACCACCGGTCCATGGCTTTTTAGGGTAACCGCCGATTTATGTTTACCGGTCTATCTTGGATACATTATTTATGTATTGATCTTCCAGAGTTGTGAGATTCTAAGTTGGGCCGCGCTACTCGTCGGCCGGCGGATCTTACTAAAAGATCCGTCTGCCGGCGGATCTTACTAAAAGATCCGTCGCCTCGGCAACCATCGGATCGGTTGTACAACTATCTAACATCCAACACCGTTCTTATTATTCCAACAAGGGTAGTGTTGCAGAAATACTTTGTAACAAAGTTTATGTTGCAGAAATCTTTTGCGACGTAGTTGATGTTGCAGATTTTTTTTCTTCACTATTTTTGGAACATGAGTGTTGTTGCCGGAAACAAAATGCAACACAGACAGTGTTGCAAAAATATTTGTCATGTTTTCGTCTTCATTTTTGTGCAACATGGATGTTGTTGGGGAAGACAATTTTGCAACACACGTGATGTTGCAGAAAAAAAGACGCGAAGGACATACGTACACACAGGGCCGGGCCAGCAAAATCCGGGGCCCTGTGCGAAACTGAAAAATAGGGCCCCATCTCAGTAGAAAAGAAAATGAACTTGCGTGGAGAAAGTCAACAGCGGAGCGGCCTGAGTGCGAGACGAGTTTGTTGTGGTGAGCCAAGGCGATGCGAGCTCAAGCTTGCCGATCGATCTGACGAGGCTAAGAGCATCTGTAGCAGACCCCGCATCCCGACGACCCGCATTTCACGCTTGCACTTCGCGGAAAAATTATTTTGCAGGATGGCGCGAATGACCGTTTAAGCAGACCCCGAAAAGCCGACCTGTATCCTTTTTTTTGGGGTCTGCCTCTGCGCGCCCCCCCCCCCCCCCAAAATGTAAATTTGCACCTTAATTTGCATTTCTTTGCATTTTAAACCACATTGCACACATAGGACATCACCAAATCTTTGCTACAATAACAATACCAAAGAAACCAAGAACTACAAGTATGCATTTTAGAAGATTTTTAACTTCCATAACTGCTCCCACTAGTTGAAGCAATATCTTCTCCATGCACTCACTGTTGATCTGCGGATTCTTTATCTTGCATTCTTCATTCTTCTTCTTTGGTTCTAAGAAAGAAGTAGATTTTGCTTCCCCTCTAGTTGCACATGCATGCGCTTCATTGCCTTCGATTGCATTAAAGAGTGCACGAACGTCTATCAGTTTCTTTCTACCAATAAATCAATATATTCGCCTTCCCAAAACCAAAATGAGCATCCATCTTCCTACACGCATGATGATGTTCGAAATGATCTAACATAATGAGCTGTCGAAATGAGCCGAATGAAAACAACACGTACCCTGTCGTTTTCGAATTTGAAGAACACCCATCTGGGGTGCTTCGGCATGCCCGAAGCCAGCCGTAGTACTGTCCGTGCGTAGTCGTCGCACTATATGAACGGCATCGGCGAGCCACAGAGCCTCTGCGTGAGGGCCGAGCCCGGCAGACGGCCGGCCGAATCCATACCGGCAAACCGTCAGCGGCGGCGACAAGCCGAACCAGCACCTGCATGCGGCGATGCGCCTATGATGGGGCTGCGTGAGGTGCTCCCCGACCATTCCGGCCACCCGCGATGAAGAGTCGCTAATCCACCTGTTGGCCTATCGGCGTGCTCCCTCCTGCTACTTTCGCAGGAATCTTGGGCGGCGGCGGGCGGCGGGTTGGGGGAGAGGGAGGTGGTTGGTGGGGAAAAGCACGGGCTGAAATGTTCTTCCCACCAACCGCTCCCGCATATGGGCCGGGCGGGGGGAGCGATCTCTTGTGGTTTAGTTAAAGATTCACATGGTCTGGTGCAAGCCTTCGGCCCGGTGGACCGGACCTGGCTTTTGGCATCGAAATAGGTATCAGAAGGCCTAGACAACCCTTAGGTTCCAACAAGGACGTACCCTTTCAACCCGCTATCCTAAACAAACCTTTCAACACGACGTCGGCCATAACTCGCTGATTCTTTTGCCTTGTAGTTTGCGTAGCCGCGTCGGATGCGTGTCTATCTCAGCATCATCCGCAGAAGCACATCCACAACCACTCCCGCCGCCCTCCCAGCAGCTCGTGTTGTCGTGCCGGCTGCATGTAGGCATCCCAGCCACCGCCCTCCCTGCAACTCGTGTTGCCATGCCGGCTGCACGTCGGCATCCCAGCCACCGCCTTCCCTGCAACTCGTCTTGTCGTGCCGGCAGCACGTTGGCATCCCAGCCACCGCCATGCCCACGCTTGCTTGCATTGCAGCCTGTGCCGCCACATCATCAGCCTCATCATAGCCGGCGCCATGTGCGTCGCCACCAATGAGCTGAAAATGGAGGCCGTCCTCATCCTGCTCTGTCCCAGCACCATCGCTGATGCTGCCAGGAAGACCCCATGCATGTTCAGTGCCAAGGCATCTCGTCGGTGTGCGCCTATTTAGTATTTACCCTTACAGGTTTTTGGTTGTGGGATTTGTAACGTAAACGGATAACGGTGGGACCTACTTACATTAGTTTATGTTTGGTTTAGCTTCGCCATAATTAGATACCGTGTAATCAGATAGCATCCCTATTCAATTAAATTTGATAAAACACACACATATCTCTCTCCCCCTTCTCTCTCAACTCCACCTCCTTGCAGTCGCAGCAGCCAACGACGTCATCTCAATCAAACCATCGCCATGACATTTCAATCCTATGTTTTTTTCTATTTCCGTGTTTTTAGAATCCAGCGAATTAAAGAGGCCCTTGGTATATGGCGGGTGCGTGTGTGGCTGTATCCATGCTTTCAGAGGGCAAGAGTCGGCAAGGACGGGGAGCGACGAGCGGAGGAGGTTGTGTTGGCCGATTCAGTCTGAGAATTGCGCCCACTTGCATTAACATTATTCGTCAAAAGCTATCATCCGTTTGTCCGTTTTGGTGGGTTATAGCTTACTACTACTATACTGCTTTTAGATATATACTCCCTATGTACCACAATACATATTGTTGGGGGAACTTGTACTAGTTTTTCCCAACTACAAGTACTAGTAGAACGCCAGTCCATTGCTACGGGCCCCTTGTATATGACAATGGTTCAACATGTGTTGTGTATAATATATACTTTATAGCTTTCTACAATTTGGTCTATATCTTCGAAGTAGTTTGGACAAAAAAACACCTGATGTGCAAAAAGAAGCGATGGTAATACAAAATCGAACACTGATGCTCTGATCATTTGGCAGGTTACACAGATTGTCATGTAGAAAGACATACCACTTCATATGAAGGCATCATGTTCCTTCGGTTGCAGAAGTCTCAGACCAAACTCACTGACATCCATCTAGCCATGACATAAGGGCTGCATTCTACGCGCAGCTGATGTCTTGCAACTGGCACTCGAAAGAAAAGAGTGATGAGATATTACAATGGCCACGTTGGAATCAACTGTTTTTGAGCTCTGAAAGAAAATAGGTTTTGATTCCATGTAGCTCAAAAACTTCGCCAAGCAAAGGTAGAGAATGCTCACAACACAGAGAAGATACATTTCTAAAAAAAAAGTTTAGATCCATAAACAATACTACTCCTTAGGTCTTTGTTTTGAAATCGAGCTTATCATGTTGCTTACAGAAGAGAAATGCTAGAAGCAGAAACGTCAGGTCTCTAGCAGGTTCAAAGTCAAAGAAATTCAGATGTTACTTCCAGTTCATTTACACTAACTAAGCCAAAACTAATCAAGGCAACTTATAGGGCATTTCATCGAGCACCTACCAAGATGTGCATCGTCTGAACAGGAGCTAAGCAAAATTTCCATGGCGGATGCATTCATTCCACTCGAAAGAAGGCATTGTTGTTGCGGCTCGCACAGGGGAGGACGATGATAATAAGTACTCCCTCCGTTCCTAAATAGTTGTCTTTCTAGAGATTTAAACAAGTGACTACATACGGAGCAAAATGAGTGAATCTACACTTTAAAACATGTCTACATACATCCGTATGTTGTAGTCTATTTGAGATGGCTAGAAACATAAATATTTGGGAACGGAGGGAGTAGTTTAATACAAACTCACCGGAAGGACTTGCTCACGATGATGGCGACCCCCATCGGATTACTACTACTATAGTATAAAATATGCCACCACGCCTGGTCCGGTCATGCGTCCGGAAAACAATTTACCCGCACGCCCTCCCGCGGCTGCAGCACAAGTAAGAAAGGCGTTGATTGATTCACAAATTTGGAGCGTGATCACATAGTGAGGCATGGCGGCCTGAATGATTAGCCCTGGCAGACGGTCACCCCCAGAAGAAAACAGTACACACCCACACACATGCAACGGTTCGATGGATGCATCTGCCCTCTGCGGGACCCGTCGCCGATCCATGTCTGCTGCGCTTTGAACGTGCAGATACTTACTGATCAATTTTTAGTCCCACACCGGTAATTGTGATCGTTGGCGACACGCTTAAAAGGGGATGCTCGTGCACCTGTGTCGCCGGGCCTGGTGGCACAGGCCTGTCACCCCACGCTTTGGGGGGCAAAGAGTCGGGAAGGGTCGGGGCGATGCACTTCCCTCGGCGACGGGCCGGGCCGGAGTTGTCGGTGTCGGATTCAGGCGGGCACTCCATGGCGCCCGCGCTCGCACGCGGAGTTACATCATGCGTGTCCGCCCAGGACATCATAGGCACGGTACCATTCCGGCCAACCGTCTCTGACCGACCCTTAATAAAAAAAAAAATTACTCCCTCCGTAAAATATATAAGGCGTATCCGACGTCCCCGAGAAGGCCCGCTCGTTGCCAGCGTATTTCACCCCCTCACTTGCCACTCTTTTTTTTAGTGGGTCCACATGAAAGTTCACTCCAAAAGTAGTAAATTTAGTGATGGATCGAAGCGCATCACGCATGCAAGAGCACTCTAAAATACATTAGAGACGGACCAACCTGTAAAAGAAAAGAGCATCAACACACACGCATTCAAACTAGACGACGTCGGCGCCATGTACCAAAAATCCCATCGATTTTACAAAGATGGCCAAATCAAATGCTGCCTTTACCATTGTGTTCATCGCGATGCGATCTTTGAAATTATACCCTATATATATATATATATATATATATATATATATATATATATATATATATATATATATATCGACATGTTCCAATGAATATTTTCAAAATCCGACTTTTACCATGAAAATCAAGTGTGCGGTATGAACATGGTTTTCTAGGACATGCCAATAAAGTTGAAAATTGTTTTGAATATGAATAAACCTCGATCTCATCTGACTTTATGTTTGCATTTCTTAAGGACTTTTATAGATCGCTATTTTTAAAAGCAAGTGTTTAATATAAACCTACTTTTCTCTCACAAATAGGTAGGCTAACCAGGTGTTTGATCTTATGTTATGAATTCTATGAGTGAAAAACAAGTTGCAGCTATATTATTGTTTGCACAATATTTTCAAAAAACTACTTTTACCATGAAAATAAGTTTCCGGTATGAACATGGTTTTCTAGGACATATCATTAAAGTTGAGAATTGTTTTGAATATGTATAAAAATCAATCTCATATGATTTTTTTTTTTGCATTTCTTAATGTTTCTCGTCACGAGACCTTAACAACTAGATCCACATGCACTTGGTTCGATTGATATTTTTTGAAAGCAAGTGTTTAAGATAAATCTACTGTTCCCTCACAAATAGGACCTGTAACCAAGTGTTTGACCGTATGTTATGCATTCTATTTCCGTTTGCACATTATTAAGGGATCACACCAGTATTTTTGGAAAGAAAATTAATGTGACAATAAGTAACCTGCAACTGCAATACAAACTTATATTTTCATCATGCAACTTTTCTTTGAATAACTATTGTATTCTCTAGGAACACAAAAGGAATTTAAATGATATACGAGAACCCTAGCTGTTGCTGCCACTAGTCCCTGCTCCCTCTTCCCTCCCCCCTTCCATTTACGCCGCCACCAGAGGGCTGCGGGCAAAGCCCGGGCGGAGCATTTCTCGAGGTCGCTGTTTGAGTGGAGGCTCACCGAGTGATGCAGGGGTGACAGCGGTGTGCGGCATCCGGTGGAGTGGTGCGAACGGATGCCGGGAACTTGCGGCCTCATGGATTCGATGATGATTTTCTTGATTTCCTCTGGGTCAGTGCTAGCATGATCCGTCCGCCACAACTGACTGGATACCAGCGGCTGTTGCTGATACTTAAAGCCAAAGGCGTTCATTTCTGTCACAAGGACCTTGATGGCCTGCACAATAATCTTGCGGAGCTTTCTTCCCATCCTGTTACGGAACACAAAACGGTTGTGGGTGGGAAAGAGTTTTACCACATCAAAGCCAAGCTCCTTGTAGTATCCCTCCTTTTTGGCCTTGCGACGAAGTGCCTCATACTTGAACTCGTCGAACACTTCATTGGCCTGGTAAGCCACCTTCTTGATGGCCTGGAGCCAGGCAGCCGCCCCTCCTCTGTGGGAAGCCGCCTGCTCGGCGTCGGCGATGATGTCCAGGATGGCCAGGCAGTTTGAGCATCAGGATCTCATGTTGCTCCTCCATGCCTCTCATCAACTTGTACTGATCCAGGAGGCTGCTGGACACCTTGTCCTTGGGAATGGACAGCAGTGGCCCGACCACCATGGTGGCCACGAACTCCGCCATTGGAACGCCAAGGTGAGGGCTTGCAAGAACACAGAGGAGCGCAGGTTGAGGAAGACAATAGTGGTGGGAGCAAATAATGTGTTTGCTAGCCTGCCTGAGGAGAAATGAAAGAAAAAACAGCGCAGAGGCGGACGAGGATGATTGTGGCCACACATATGCTTAGAGCATTTCCAGCCGTTCGACCCCCCAGGACGGCGAAAAAGCACCGTCTGGGGCCAAACCGGCGCTTACTTTCGGCGTGGTGTCGATTGCGTTTCCAGTCGTCGCCTCCACGTCGCCCCCACGTCTCCCCCAACTTGGCGCAAACTCGGTGATTTGATTCGAATTCGGCACAAACTCGACGATTTTTCATTAAAATTTGTAAAAAAAACCGAAAAACAAACAAACTACGCCTAGCCCTACTACACCGCGACCGCCGCCCGGCTTCTACATGCCGAGGAGCCTGTAGAACTGGGTGTAGTCGTCGTCATCGTCGTCGTCGCCGGAGCCGCCGCCGTCCCTACTGCACCCCTGACCAGGCTCGCCGACGCGCGGGGGGTTGGACGGCCCGGGCGCGTCCTCCTTGTCGCTGCCGAGGACAACGATGCTGCCCTCGTCGTGTCCGTGGCACCGGGCCTTGATCTCCTCGTAGGCTCGGCGCTGGCACGCCACTTGCTCGCGGACGTAGTCCACCTTCACCCACTTGAGGGCGGTCTCATCGTCGGCGGCCATCTCCGCGTGCTCCTTCTTGACGGGGAGCAACCCCGGCTCGGTCTTCGGCCTGAGTAGGCGGAGGAACGCGGGGAAGGGCGGCCGCCCTTGTTGATGACGAGGGCGCCGCTGCGGGTGCGGCGCCCAAGTGGCGTCTCCTGCGGCTCCGGCTTGACGGGCGGAGCGCCGGCGACCCGGAAGAGAGCGAACCGGAGCCCGACGACAAGGAGGTCGCCGCCTCCATTCGCCGCGGCGTCCAGGAGCTGCCACGACGGCGAGAAAAGGACGGGCGCGCCGGGTACTCAAGGCGCAGCGTGCTGCCGGTCTCGATGTGGTCGAGGACGGCCTCGAGGGTGCGGCCGGGCACGCCGCACCATTCGCGTCGCCCGTCAGCGTTGAGTTGGCCGCGGGGGATGGTGTTGTTGGCGGAGGCGATCTGGTCTTCACGGTGGCGGTCGAACTACATCGTCCACAGCGTGTGGCTGTCGGTGGCGTACCACGACTCGTTCCGCTGCTCCTCCGACAGCGACGAACTGATGCGGGCGATCTCGGCCCGCCGTTCAGCCCCGGTGGGCACCGGGGGTACCGGGACAACACCGGCGCTCAACTTCCACGAGCCCGGCACCCGCATGTCTGGGGGCGCTAGATAGTCGGCCTCATAGAGCACGCGCGCCTCATCCTCGTGGAGATGGCGGCAGCCGAAGCCGTTCGCCGTCGCGGCATCGCCGGGGTACCGCTCAGCCATTGCTCGTCGGCAGGGGAAGAGGGGGGAGAGTTGCTTCTATGGTGAGACGAGGCGAGAGAAGGCGAGTTGTGGTGACTGTGGCGTTCACCGGCGGGAAGGTCAGCTTTTATAGCTGAAGCTGGCAGTGAGAATCTGCATGCCGAGTGACGCGTGGTGGGAGTGGGCAGGATGCGCGTTGCGGCGCCTTCACTGCGCCGCTCGTGAGGCATCAATGGAGGCTGACTGGCACGGCAGCGCGACAGCCTTGGCATTAATTCCCACAGGAACCGAGGCGATGAGGACGAGGAAGTGGCGTGTTGCTGACTCGGCGGGCCCATTCCTGTCGGCTTGTTACCCTTGGTCACCCTCGCTGTGTGTTGGGGGTTATAAGTGCGGTGTGATGTCAGTCTTTTTTTCTAATAGTTTGCTATTTTAATTTTATCCCTCTCTTGTTCTAATGTGTTGGTCTTTTTTCCTAATATCTTGCTATTTACATATTCGGGTGGTTACAAGTACGGTGTGATGTCAGACTTTTTTTCCTAATATTTTGCTATTTTAATTTTTCCCTCTTTTGTTCTGAAACATGCCAGCCTTTTTTCCTTAATATTTTGCTATTTATATATTCCTAGCAGTCCGGGGGACGAGGGGCCCAAAAGTAAGGTGTGATGTCTGTTTTTTTCCTAATATTTTTCTACTTCATTTATTTCCTCTTTTGTTCTAATATGTTAGCCTTTTTTTATATTTTGCTATTTATATTTTTATCCTTTTTCCTAATATATTGCTATTTTTATTATTTTCCTGATATTTTGCTATTTCATATTCTTAGTCTTTTTTTACTCCCTCCATTTCTAAATATAAGTCCTTTTAGAGATCTCAATATGAACTACATACGGATGTATGCAGACTTATTTAGAGTGTAAATTCATTCATTTTGTTAGGTGTGTAGTCCATATTGTAATCTCTTAAAAACCTATATTTAGAATGGAGGGAGTAATATTTTATTATATATATATATATATACATATATATATTTCCTTCATCTTTGCTAATATTTTGCTATTTTATTTTCTTTTCCTATTTTGTTCTAACATTTTGCTATCTTATAGTCTTCTTTTCTTTTTTGTTCTAATATTTTGCTATTTTGGTGCTCTACTTTTTTCCCTTCCACGGCTCAATTGAAGGTAATGTCCTTTAACTCTCGTCTAAATATTTTTCCCTTTTATTAGTCTTTTTGCTATTTTCTTCTAATATTTACCTATTTTACCACTCTGTTTTTTTCGATTTTCACGGCCCAAAGGAAGCCGATGTCCTCTTATATTTGTGGACGCTACCGTGAACTCCTCGCGCGTCTCCTCCAAATAGTTTGCCTTTTTTATTTGTATTTTTTCCTCTTTCCTTCTATTTTTTTTCTCAGAGGAAGCCGATTTCCTCTAACTCTACTCTAACTAGCTGGGTGCCCCGTGCATTTGTGTAGCTAGAATTCCTATATTTTCTATTTTGGGTAGTTTCTCTACCTATCTTTGTGCACTTTATCCATTGGTATATAACTATTTATATACAAGCATATCTACAAATGTTTGTCCGCATAAAACAAAATTAAGTTTTGTTACTTATATTTCTGTAACCTCATAAAATTGTTGGTAAAGATTTGGTTGTGTGACAACGTAAATTCAAAAGAACCATGACACGTGTCTCGCCATGCCTAACTAAAAGGATGTGGATGCCGCCAAAGGGGGGTTATCGTTGTCTTGATCTCACCACTCCTCGTATTATTATTTCTCGCCATGTCGTTTTCAATGAGTCCACTTTTCCATATGAACCAGCATCATCCCCTTCTCCACCCCGTTGCACTCAAATTTTGATCCACCCATTGACCCACCCATTATGCCCCAATCTTCTCCACCTGCACCCGTTATGCATACACCCCCTAGCCCCCACTCACCAACGCCGGACCCCCTCCCCCCTCCACGCCTCTTACCAAACACACGACGGCTACCCCTCCCGCCACGCCAGCTACTCCTCCTGCAACAATTTCCCCACCGGCTCCACCACCGCCACCTCCAGCACCTCTTCACCGCACACGTGCCACTACCGGTCGCCTTCCACCACATATTGATCGTTTAAACCTTTCCGCTATGGCCTCTTCTCCTCTTCCTCATAACTATCTTATAGCTCTTCGCGACCCCAATTGGCGCCAAGCCATGCATGAGGAGTTCGATGCCCTTACACTCAATAAAACTTGGGTCTTGGTTCCTCCACCATCTGGCACAAATATTGTGAGTGGCAAGTGGATCTTCCGTTATAAAACAATGCCGATGGCTCTCTCTCACGTCACAAAGCTCGATCGGTTGTTCATGGCTTCTCTCAACAACCGGAGGTCGATTTTGATGAAACATTCAGCCCTGTCGTCAAACCAGCCACCATTCGTATCGTTCTTTCTCTAGCCATCTCACTATCTTGGCCTATCCACCAACTTGATGTCAAAAATGCCTTACTTCATGGTCAACTTAATGAGGTAGTCTACAACCAGCAAACATCTATCTTCATTGATCCTCGTCATCCTACTCACGTTTGTTGTCTCCTCAAATCCTTATATGGGCTCAAACAAGCTCCTCGTGCCTGGTTCCAACGCTTTGCATCATTTGCTCGTTCTCTTGGGTTCACTGAATCTAAATCTGATGTTTCTTTATAACCCACAAGTATAGGGGATCGCAACAGTTTTCGAGGGTAGAGTATTCAACCCAAATTTATTGATTCGACACAAGCGGAGCCAAAGAATATTCTCAAGTATTAGCAGTTGAGTTGTCAATTCAACCACACCTGGAAAACATAATATCTGCAGCAAAGTATTTAGTAGCAAAGTAATATGGAAGTAACGGTAACAGTGGCAATGGTAAAGTAACTAAGCAAAGATCAATATGTGAAAAGCTCGCGGGCATTGGATCAGTGATGGATAATTATGTCGGATGCGATTCCTCATGCAATAGTTATAACATAGGGTTACACAGAACTAGCTCCAATTCATCAATGTAATGCAGGCATGTATTCCGAATATAGTCATACATGCTTATGGAAAAGAACTTGCATGACATATTTTGTCCTACCCTCCCGTGGCAGCGGGGTCCTATTGGAATTAAGGGATATTAAGGCCTCCTTTTAATAGAGTACCGAACCAAAGCATTAACACTTAGTGAATACATGAACTCCTCAAACTACGGTCATCACCAGGAGTGGTCCCGATTATTGTCACTTCGGGGTTACCGGATCATAACACATAGTAGGTGACTATTGACTTGCAAGATAGGATCAAGAACTCACATATATTCATGAAAACATAATAGGTTCAGATCTGAAATCATGTCACTCGGGCCCTAGTGATAAGCATTAAGCATAGCAAAGTCATAGCAACATCAATCTTAGAACATAATGGATACTAGGGATCAAACCCTAACAAAACTAACTCGATTACGTGGTAAATCTCATCCAACCCATCACCGTCCAGCAAGCCTACGATGGAATTACTCACGCACGGCGGTCAGCATCATGAAATTGGTGATGGAGGATGGTTGATGATGACGACGGCGACGGATTCCCCTCTCCGGAGCCCCGAACGGACTCCAGATCAGTCCTCCCAAGAGAGATTAGGGCTTGGCGGCGGCTCCTTATCGTAAAACGCGATGAATCCTTCTCTCTGATTTTTTCTCCCGGAACGTGAATATATGGAGTTGGAGTTGAGGTCGGTGGAGCCTCAGGGGGCCCACGAGACAGGGGGGCACGCCCCCACCCTCGTGGTCAGTGTGTGGGCCCCCTGGTCTTGATTCTTTCGCCAGTATTTTTTATTAATTCCAAAAATATTCTCCGTGAAGTTTCAGGTCATTCCGAGAACTTATATTTCTGCACAAAAATAACACCATGGCAATTCTGCTGAAAACATCGTGAGTCTGGGTTAGTTCCATTCAAATCATGCAAGTTAGAGTCCAAAACAAGGGCAAAAGTGTTTGGAAAAGTAGATACGATGGAGACGTATCAACTCCCCCAAGCTTAAACCTTTGCTTGTCCTCAAGCAATTCAGTTGACAAACTGAAAGTGATAAAGCAAAACTTTTACAAACTCTGTTTGCTCTTGTTGTTGTAAATATGTAAAGCCAGCATTCAAGTTTTCAGCAAAGGTTATAAACTAATCATATTCACAATAACACTTAGGTCTCATGTTTACTCATATCAATGGCATAATCAACTAGCGAGCAATAATAATAAATCTCGGATGACAACACTTTCTCAAAACAATCATAATATGATATAACAAGATGGTATCTCACTAGCCCTTTCTGAGACCGCAAAACATAAATGCAGAGAACCTCTGAAGATCAAGGACTGACTAGAGATTGTAATTCATGGTAAAAGAGATCCAGTTATAGTCATACTCAATATAAATTAATAGTAATGGATGCAAATGACAGCGGTGCTCTCCAAGTGGTGCTTTTTAATAAGAGGATGATGACTCAACATAAAAGTAAATAGATAGTCCCTTCACAGAGGGAAGCATGGATTTGTAGAGATGCTAGAGCTCGAGTTTTGAAATAGAGATAAATAATATTTTGGGTGGTATACTTTCATTGTCAACATAACAACCAAGAGATCTTGATATCTTCCATGCTACACACATTATAGGTGGTTCCCAAACAGAATGCTAAAGTTTATACTCCCCCACCACCAACAAGCATCAATCCATGGCTTGCCCGAAATAACGGGTGCCTCCAACTAACAACAATCCTGGGGGAGTTTTGTTTGCAATTATTTTGATTTGAGCATGGCATTGGGCATCCCGATTACCGGCCATTTTCTCGTGAGTGAGGTGCGGAGTCCACTCCTCGTGAGCATAACCCACCTAGCATGGAAGATATAGACAACCCTAGTTGATACATGAGCTGTTCGAGCATACAAAACAGAATTTCATTTGAAGGTTTAGAGACTGGCACATACAAATTTACTTGGAACGGCACGTAAATACCGCATATAGGAAGGTATGGTGGACTCATATGGAATAACTTTGGGGTTTATGGAAGTGGATGCACAAGCAGTATTTGTTGGAAATATGCCCTAGAGGCAATAATAAATTAGTTATTATTATATTTCCTTGTTCATGATAATCGTTTATTATCCATGCTATAATTGTATTGATAGGAAACTTCAGATACATGTGTGGGTACATAGACAACACCATGTCCCTAGTAAGCCTCTAGTTGACTAGCTCGTTAATCAATAGATGGTTACGGTTTCGACCATGGACATTGGATGTCATTGATGACGGGATCACATCATTAGGAGAATGATGTGATGGACAGACACAATACTAAGACTAGCACAGATCATGTAGTTCGTATGCTAAAGCTTTTCTATTGTAAAGTATCATTTCATTAGACCATGAGATTGTGCAACTCCGGATACCGTAGGAATGCTTTGGGTGTACCAAGCGTCACAACGTAACTGGGTGACTATAAAGGTGCACTACTGGTATCTCCGAAAGTGTACATTGGGTTGGTACGAATCGAGATCGGGATTTGTCACTCCGTGTAAACGGAGAGGTATCTCTGGGCCCACTCGGTAGGACAACATCATAATGTGCTCAATGTGATCAAGGAGTTGATCACGGGATGATGTGTTACGAACGAGTAAAGAGACTTGCCGGCAACGAGATTGAACAAGGTATCGGGATACCGACGATCGAATCTCGGGCAAGTACAATACCGCTAGACAAAGGGAATTGTATACGGGATCGATTGAGTCCTTGACATCGTGGTTCATCCGATGAGATCATCGTGGAACATGTGGGAGCCAACATGGGTATCCAGATCCCGCTGTTGGTTATTGACCGGAGAACGTCTCGGTCATGTACGCATGTCTCCGAACCCGTAGGGTCTACACACTTAAGGTTCGATGGCGACGCTTAGGGTAATAAAGGAAGCTTGTATGTGGTTACCGAATGTTGTTCGAGTCCGGATGAAATCCCGGACGTCACGAGGAGTTCGGAATGGTCGGAGGTAAAGATTTATATATGGGAAGTTCTGTTTTGGTAACGGAAAAGTTTCGGGCGATATCGGTAATGTCTGGGACCACCGGAGGGTCCTGGGGTCCACCAAGTGGGGCCACATGCTCCAGAGAGGCATACATGGGCCAAGTGTGAGCGGCCACCACCCCCTAGGTGGGCTAGGGCGCCTCCCACCATGACCCATGCGGCAAAGACGGGGAGAGGGGGCAAACCCTATGGGCAGATGGGCCCTAAGGCCCATACTCCCTGCGCCTCCCTCTCCTTCCCCTTGTGGCCGCCACCCAATAGATGGGTTTGGGGCTGCCGCCCCTCTAGGGTTGGGAACCCTAGAGGGGCGCACCTCCTCCCCTTCCCCTATATATATGAGGCCAAGGGGCTGCCCAAGACGCGATCCTATCTCTCGTGGGTGCAGCCCTGCCTCTTCTTCCTCCTCCTCATATCTTGTGATGCTTGGCGAAGCCTGCAAGATTGCCACGCTCCTCCATCACCACCACGCCGTTGTGCTGCTGTTGGATGGAGTCTTCCTCAACCTCTCCCTCTCTCCTTGCTGGATCAAGGCGTGAGACGCGTCACCGGGCTGTACGTGTGTTGAACAGCGAGGTGCCGTCTGCTCGGCGCTAGGATCTCCGGTGATTTGGATCACGACGAGTACGACTCCTTCAACCCCGTTCTCATGAACGCTTCCGCTTAACGATCTACAAGGGTATGTAGATGCACTCTCCTTCCCCTCGTTGCTGGTTTCTCCATAGATAGATCTTGGTGACACGTAGGAAAATTTTGAATTTCTGCTACGTTCCCCACCAGTGGCATCATGAGCTAGGTCTATTGCGTAGATTCTTTGCACGAGTAGAACACAAAGTAGTTGTGGGCGTTGATGTTGTTCAATATGCTTACCGTTACTAGTCCAATCTTGTTTCGACGGTATTGTGGGATGAAGCGGCCCGGACCGACCTTACACGTACTCTTACGTGAGACAGGTTCCACTGAATCGACATGCACTTGGTGCATAAGGTGGCTAGCGGGTGCCGCCTCTCCCACTTTAGTCGAACGGATTCGATGAAAAGGGTCCTTATGAAGGGTAAATAGCAATTGGCATATCACGTTGTGGTTTTGCGAGGTAGGAAGCGTTCTTGCTAGAAACCCATAGCAGCCACGTAAAACATGCAAACAACAATTAGAGGACGTCTAACTTGTTTTTGCAGGGTATGCTATGTGATGTGATATGGCCAAGAAGAATGTGATGAATGATATGTGATGTATGAGATTGATCATGTTCTTGTAATAGGATTCACGACTTGCATGTCGATGAGTATGACAACCCGCAGGAGCCATAGGAGTTGTCTTTATTTATTGTAGGACCTGCGTGTCATTAAACAACGCCATGTAATTACTTTACTTTATTGCTAACCGGTAGCCATAATAGTAGAAGTAATAGTTGGCGAGACAACTTCATGAAGACACGATGATGGAGATCATGATGATGGAGATCATGATGATGGAGATCATGGTGTCATGCCGGTGACGATGATGATCATGGAGCCCCGAAGATGGAGATCAATGGAGCTATATGATATTGGCCATATCATGTCACTAATATATAATTGCATGTGATGTTTATTATGTTTATGCATCTTGTTTACTTAGAACGACGGTAGTAAATAAGATGATCCCTTACAACAATTTCAAGAAGTGTTCTCCCCTAACTGTGCTCCGTTGCTACAGTTCGTCGCTTCTAAGCACCACGTGATGATCGGGTGTGATGGATTGTTACGTTCACATACAACGGGTGTTGACGAGCCTAGCATGTACAGACATGGCCTCGAAACACGCAATACACTTAGGGTTAACTTGACGAGCCTAGCATGTACAGACATGGCCTCGGAACACGGAGACCGAAAGGTCGAGCATGAGTCGTATGGTAGATACGATCAACATGAAGATGTTCGCCGATGATGACTAGTCCGTCTCACGTGATGATCGGACACGGCCTAGTTTGACTCAGATCATGTAATCACTTAGATGACCAGAGGGATGTCTATTCGAGTGGGAGTTCATAAGATGAACTTGATTATCTTGAACATAGTCAAAAGACCTTTTGCAAATTATGTCGTGAAGCTCGCGCTTTAGTTCCACTTGTTTAGATATGTTCCTAGAGAAAATATAGTTGAAAGTTGATAGTAGCGATTATGCGGACAGTAGAAAGCTTATGTCTTTAATGCACCGCTCAGTGTGCTGAACCCCAAACGTTGTCTGTGGATGTTGCGAACATCGGACATACACGTTTTGATAACTACGTGATAGTTCAGTTAAACGGTTTAGAGTTGAGGCACGAAAAACGTTTTCGAAACGTCGCGGAACATATGAGATGTTTCGAGAGCTGAAATTAGGATTTCAGGCTCGTGCCCACGTCAAGAGGTATGAGACCTCCGACGATTTTCTTAGCCTGCAAACTAAGGGAGAAAAGCTCAATCGTTGAGCTTGTGCTCAGATTGTCTGAGTGCAACAATCACTTGAATCAAGTGGGAGTTGATCTTCCAGATTAAATAGTGATGTTTCTCCAAAGTCATTGCCACCAAGCTGCTAGAGCTTCGTGATGAACTATAACATATCAAGGATAGAGATGATGATCCTTGAGGTATTTGCGTTGTTTGACATCGCGAAAGTAAAAAATCAAGAAGGAGCATCAATTGTTGATGGTTGGTGAAACCACTAGTTTCAAGAAGGGCATGGGCAAGAAGGGACACTTCATGAAACGGCAAATCAGTTGCTGCTCCAAAGGAAGAAACCCAAGGTTGAACCCAAACCCGAGACTAAGTGCTTCTGCAATAAGGGGAACAACCACTGGAGAAGCATTACCCTAGATACTTGGTAGATAAGAAAGCTGGCAAGGTCGATAGAAGTATATTGGATATACATTATGTTAATGTGTACTTTACTAGTACTTCTAGTAGCACCAGGGTATTAAGATACCGGTTCGGTTGCTAAGTGTTAGTAACTTCAAATAAAAGGATACGGAATAAACGGAGACTGGCTAAAGGAGAGCTGACGATATGTGTTGGAAGTGTTTCCAATTTGATGTGATCAAACATCGCACGCTCCCTCTACCATCAAGATTAGTATTAAACCAGAATAATTATCATTTGGTGTTTGCGTTGAGCATAGACATGATTGGATTATGTCTATCGCAATACGGTTATTCATTTAAGGAGAATAATGGTTACTCTATTTATTTGAATAATACCTTCGATGGTCTTGCACCTAAATAAATGGTTTATTGAATCTCAATCGTAGTGATACACATTTTCATGCCAAAAGTATAAGATAGTAATGATAGTACCACTTACTTGTGGCAATCGCCATGTGAGTCATATTGGTATAAAACGCATGAAGAAGTTCCATGTTGATGGATCTTTGGACTCACTCGTTTTTTGAAAAGTTTGAGACATGCGAACCATGTCTATTGGTGTATACGCATGAAGAAACTCCATGCAGATGGACCGTTTGGACTCACTTGATTTTGAATCACTTGAGATATGCAAATCAAACCACATGGGCAAGATGGTGAAAAGCCTCGGTTTCAGTAAGATGGAACAAGGTAGCAACCTGTTGGAAGTAACACATTTTGATGTGTGCAGTCCAATGAGTGCTGAGGCATGCAGTGAATATCGTTATGTTCTTACTTCACAGATGATTCGAGTAGATGTTGAGTATATTTACTTGATGAAACACAAGTCTGAATTATTGAATGGTTCAAGTAATTTCAGAGTGAAGTTTAAGATCTTACGTGACAAGAGGATAGAATGTCTATGATATGATCATAGAGATGAATGTACGAGTTACGAGTTTTGGCACACAATTAAGACATTGTGCAAATTGTTTCACAATTAATACCGCTTTGGAACACCATAGTGTGATGGTGTGTCGAACATCATAGTTGCACTCTATTGGATATGGTGCATACCATGATATCTCTTATCGAATTACCACTATCGTTCATGGGTTAGGCATTAGAGACAACCACACTCACTTTAACTAGGGCACCACGTAATTCCGTTGAGATGACACCGTATGAACTATGGTTTAGAGAAACCTAAGCTGTCATTTCTTAAAGGTTTGGGGCTGCGACGCTTATGTGAAAAAGTTTCAGGTTGATAAGCTCGAACCCAAAGCGGATAAAATGCATCTTCATAGGACACCCAAAGCGGTTGGGTATACCTCCTAATTCAGATCCGAAAGCAATAGGGATTGTTTCTTGAATCGGGTCCTTTCTCGAGGAAAAGTTTGTCTCGGAAAGTTGAGTGGGAGGATGGTGGAGACTTGATGAGGTTATTGAACCGTCACTTCAACAAGTGTGTAGCAGGGCACGTGAAGTTGTTCCTGTGGCACCTACACCAATTGAAGTCGAAGCTTATGATAGTGATCATGAAGTTTTGGATCAAGTCACTACCGTGCAAATAGGGTGACAAGGATGCGGACTGCTTCAGAGTGGTACGCAATCCTGTCTTAGAGGTCATGTTGCTAGACAACAATGAACCTACGAGCTATGGAGAAGCGATGGTGGGCCCGGATTCCGATGAATGGCTCGAGGCCATAAAATCCGAGAACGGATCCATGACTTTGGAAGAAATACTTGATGGTCGTAAGGCCATTGGGTACGGATGGATTTTAAAAGGAAGACAGAAAATGATGGTAAGAATTACCATTAAGAAAGCTCGACTTGTCGTTAAAGATGTTTTCCGACAAGTTCAAGGAGTTGATTACGGTGAGGTTTTCTCACTCGTAGCGATGCTAAGAGTCTGTTGGAATTGGATTAGCAGTTACTGCATGATTGATGAAATCTTGCAGATAGGATGTCAAAACATTGTTTCCTCGACGTTATACTTGAGGAAAGGTTGTATGTGATAAAACCAGAAGGTTTTGTCAATCCTGAAAGATGCTAACAAGTATGCGAAGCTCCAGCTATCCTTCTAAGGACTGGAGTAAGCATCTCGGAGTTGGAATATACGCTTTGATGAGATGATCAAAGATTTTGGGTCTATACCAAGTTTATGAGAAACTTGTATTTCCAAAGAAGTGAGTGGGAGCACTATAGAATTTCTGATGAGTGTATGTTGTTGACATATTGATGATCAGAAATGATGTAGAATTTTCTGTAAAGCATATAGGGTTATTTGAAAAAGTGTTTTTCAAGTGAAAACCTGGATTAAGCTACTTGAACATTGAGCATCGAGATCTATAAGGATAGATCAAAATGCTTAATAATACTTTCAAATGAGCACATACCTTGACATGATCTTGAAGGTGTTCAAGATGGATCAGTCAAAGAAGGAGTTCTTGCATGATGTGTAAGGTATGAAGTTAAGAGTTAAAGCTCGACCACGTCAGAAAAAGAGAGAAAGGACGAAGGTCGTCCCCTATGCTTCAGGCGTAGGCTCTATAGTATGCTATCTTGTGTACCGCACTTTGATGTGTGCCTTGCTACATATCGGCAAGAGAGTACAAAGGTGATCAAGGAGTGGATCACTAGATAGCGGTCAAAATTATCCTTAGAGGAATAAGGACATGTTTCGATTATGGAGGTGATAAAGAGTTGGCGTAAAGGGTTACGTCAATGCAAGCTTTAACACCTATCCGAGTGACTCTGAGTAGCAAACCGGATCGTATAGTGGAGCAACCATTTGGAATAGCTTCAAGTGGAGCGTGGAAGCAGCATTTACAATATGACATAGAGAATTGCGAAGTACACACGGATCTGAAAGGTTCAGACCGTTGACTAAAACCTCTCTCACAAGCAAAACATGATCAAACCTCGAACTCATTGAGTCTTAATCACATGATGATGTGAACTAGTTTACTGAACACTAGTAAACTCTTTGGATGTTGGTCACATGGTGATGTGACCTATCAGCGTTAATCACATGACGATGTGAACTAGATTATTGACTCTAGTGCAAGTGGGAGACTGTTGGAAATATGCCCTAGAGGCAATAATAAATTAGTTATTATTATATTTCCTTGTTCATGATAATCGTTTATTATCCATGCTATAATTGTATTGATAGGAAACTTCAGATACATGTGTGGGTACATAGACAACACCATGTCCCTAGTAAGCCTCTAGTTGACTAGCTCGTTAATCAATAGATGGTTACGGTTTCACGACCATGGACATTGGATGTCATTGATGACGGGATCACATCATTAGGAGAATGATGTGATGGACAGAACCAATCCTAAGCCTAGTACGATCGTGTAGTTCGTATGCTAAAGCTTTTCTAATGTCAAGTATCATTTCCTTAGACCATGAGATTGTGCAACTCCGGATACCGTAGGAATGCTTTGGGTGTACCAAAGCGTCCTGGCAACGTAACTGGGTGACTATAAAGGTGCACTACGGTATCTCCGAAAGTGTCTGCATTGGGTTGTACGAATCGAGATCGGGATTTGTCACTCCGTGTAAACGGAGAGGTATCTCTGGGCCCACTTTCGGTAGGACAACATCATAATGTGCACAATGTGATCAAGGAGTTGATCACGGGATGATGTGTTACGGAACGAGTAAAGAGACTTGCCGGCAACGAGATTGAACAAGGTATCGGGATACCGACGATCGAATCTCGGGCAAGTACAATACCGCTAGACAAAGGGAATTGTATACGGGATCGATTGAGTCCTTGACATCGTGGTTCATCCGATGAGATCATCGTGGAACATGTGGGAGCCAACATGGGTTTCCAGATCCCGCTGTTGGTTATTGACCGGAGAACGTCTCGGTCATGTACGCATGTCTCCCGAACCCGTGAGGGTCTACACTTAAGGTTCGATGACGCTAGGGTAATAAAGGAAGCTTGTATGTGGTTACCGAATGTTGTTCGAGTCCCGGATGAAATCCCGGACGTCACGAGGAGTTCGGAATGGTCCGGAGGTAAAGATTTATATATGGGAAGTTCTGTTTTGGTAGCAGGAAAAGTTTGCGACATATCGGTAATGTCACGGGACCACCGGGAGGGTCCTGGGTCCACCAAGTGGGGCCACATGCTCCAGAAGCATACATGGGCCAAGTGTGAGAGGGCACCAGCCCCTAGGTGGGCTAGGGCGCCTCCCACCATGGCCCATGCGGCTAAGAAGGGGAGAGGGGGCAAACCCTAAGGGCAGATGGGCCCTAAGGCCCATACTCCCTGCGCCTCCCTCTCCTCCCCCCTTGTGGCTGCCACCCATAGATGGGTTTTGGGGGCTGCCGCCCCTCTAGGGGTGGGAACCCTAGAGGGGCGCACCTCCTCCCTTCCCCTATATATATGAGGCCAAGGGGCTGCCCAAGGCAGCGATCCTATCTCTCGTGGGTGCAGCCCTGCGTCTCTTCTTCCTCCTTCTCATATCTTGTGATGCTTGGCGAAGCCTGCCAAGATTGCCACGCTCCTCCATCACCACCACGCCGTTGTGCTGCTGTTGGATGGAGTCTTCCTCAACCTCTCCCTCTCTCCTTGCTGGATCAAGGCGTGGGAGACGTCACCGGGCTGTACGTGTGTTGAACGCGGAGGTGCCGTCCGTTCGGCGCTAGGATCTCCGGTGATTTGGATCACGACGAGTACGACTCCTTCAACCCCGTTCTCATGAACGCTTCCGCTTAACGATCTACAAGGGTATGTAGATGCACTCTCCTTCCCCTCATTGCTGGTTTCTCCATAGATAGACCTTGGTGACACGTAGGAAAATTTTGAATTTCTGCTACGTTCCCCAATAGTATTCCCGCTTAGTACAAGTGAAGTCTAGAAAGAGACTGGGAAGCGACCAACTAGAGAGCGACAACAGTCATGAACATGCATTAAAATTAATCAACACTGAGTGCAAGCATGAGTAGGATATAAATCACCATGAACATAAATATCGTGGAGGCTATGTTGATTTTGTTTCAACTACATGCGTGAACATGTGTCAAGTCAAGCCACTCGAATCGTTCAAAGGAGGATACCACCCTATCATACCACATCAGAACTATTTTAATAGCATGTTGGCACGCAAGGTAAACCATTATAAACTCCTAGCTAATTAAGCATGGCATGAGCAACTATAATCTCTAATTGTCATTACAAACATGTTTCATTCATAATAGGCTGAATCAGGAACGATGAACTAATCATATTTACAAAAACTAGATAAGTCGAGTTCATACCAGCTTCTCTCATCTCAATCAGTCCATCATATATCGTCATTATTACCTTTCACTTGCACGACCGAACGGTGTGGATAATAATAATAGTGCACATGCATTAGACTAAGCGGGAATCTGCAAGCATTCAATTCAAGGGAGGAGACAAGGTAATATGGGCTCTTGGTTAAATTAATAATAATGCATATGAGAGCCACTCAACATTTTCATCATGGTCTTCTCCTCTCGACCCCCAAAGAAAAGAAAAGAAATAAAACTATTTACACGGGAAAGCTCCCAACAAGCAAAAGAAGAACAAGAAATCTTTTTGAGTTTTCTTTTAATTACTACTACAAGCATGGAAAGTAAACTAGCTAAAAGCTATAACTATTTTTTTTGTTTTTCTTAAGGTTTTTCAAACACACAAGAAGAAGGCTTAGAAAAGAAAACAAACTAGCATGTATAGTACAATGAAAAAGTATGAGCACCGACAACTAGAATGACTTTGTGAACATGAATGTAATGTCGGTCAGAAATACGTACTCCCCCAAGCTTAGGCTTTTGGCCTAAGTTGGTCTATGGCCATTGCTGGCCTGGCGGATATCCAAAGTCGTAGTTGGGGTTGTACTGAGATGCAGCAACTACTGCCTCAAGAGCTGCAGCTCTGAGGCGAGCTGCATCCGTCCTCCTCTCGTATTCGTTCGCCTCCTCCCTGGTTATAACATATCTACTTTTTGCCTGAAATGCATTAAAACTACTTGGGACCCTATAAATTTGACATGCAAGCTCAAGAACAGGATCACTTTAGCAGCAAAAATTAACAATAAATAAAGCACTAGAACAAAAACTAATTGGACCATTGGAGGAGTCACATACTGAAGAACAATCCCCCAAAACAGTTTCGTGGATGAAGCTTTGAGCAAGGAGATCGAAAATCGCAGCAAAACAAGTTAGAACACGAGTTTGAGCTGTGTGGTGATTTTTTCTGGAGGAAGACGAAGTGTGTGGGTGCAGGAATAAGTGGAGAGGCGCCACGTGGGGCCCACGAGGCAGGGGGCGCGCCCAGGGGGGAGGGTGCACCCTGGACCCTCGTGGCCAGGTGGTGTGGCTCCCTGATGTGTTCTTAGTGCCAAATATTCTTAAATATTCTACAAAAAATCATATTTCATTTTCGGGTCATTTGGAGAACTTTTATTTTCGGGGTAATTTTTTATTGTAAGGATAAATCAGAAAACAGACAGAAAAATACTATTTTTGCTTTATTTAATCTAAATAACAGAAAGTAAAAGGAGGGTACAGAGAGTTGTGCTTTCTAACTTCATCCATCTCATGCTCATCAAAAGGAATCCACTAACAAGGTTGATCAAGTCTTGTTAACAAACTCATTCTGAATCGCATGAAACCGGAGAATCTTTGAATAGCACTAAGTTACCTCAATGGGGATATGCATGTCCCCAACAATAAGAATATCATATTTCTTCATGATAGTAGGAAGAGGAAATTCAAAACCTCCAATAGTAATCGTTGAAAATTTTCCAATACAATTGATACTGTGGACTTGAAGTTGTTTCCTCGGAAAGTGTACCGTATGCTCATTACCATTAACATGAAAAGTGACATTGCCTTTGTTGCAATCAATAACAGCCCCTGCAGTATTCAAAAAGGGTCTACCAAGGATAATCGACATACTATCGTCCTCGGGAATATCAAGAATAACAAAGTCCGTTAAAATAGTAACTATTGCAACCACAACAGTCACATCCTCACAAATACCGAGAGGTATAGCAGTTGATTTATCGGCCATTTTCAAAGATATTTCAGTAGGTGTATCTGGTGACGATGTATCTGGTGCACTGGGGCAATTGGTGCTACCAGTGCACCGGTCCCCTGTTGCACAGTAAAAAATGTTCGAAAAAATGCGGAAAAAATTTAGTGCATTGCCACAACAACAATGCATGTTGTTACAAAAATTCAAATCAAATTCGAAACATTGTTCGAGATACAAAAATGTCAAATTTGTCATTTTTGTATCTCGAGCAATGTTTTTGTCTTGCTTGGAAAGTGTTCATAAGGAGATTGGAAGGCCCTCGGGGAGCTTTTCTTGCTCAGAAATCCACTAAGGTTTTGTTATGTTTTTTCGTTTTGTCTTGGATGAAACCAAGTAATTATGGATGCTGTAAGTAGGGTTTCTATTTTGAGTGAGAAATGAATTCAGGGAGCAGGGCTCCTGTTAATTGAAAAAATAAGCTATTTTGCACCCCGCGCGGGGCATGGTTCCAATTCTAATAATCTATTTTGCATCTGGGCTCAGATGAGCCCATGTGTGAACAGTAAATTATTTTAAATAGCAAATAAATTCGAAAACTTCTTTTTTTTGTGGGTCAAGATGTTCGTGTGTGTGATACCCATGCAAATTTTGGTGAAGTTTGGACATTCGAGGAGGTTGTGGCAAAAAAGAAATCTTTTTTTGAGCATATATGTGTTAGATAGCATATATATGTATATGTTAGATAGCATATATATGTATGTGTTAGATAGCATATATATGTATGTGTTAGATAGCATATATATGTATCTAGTTTTGTATATTTGCCGGGTTTGGTGAGAATTGAGTCTGTTCGGGGAAAATATTTGGCCAAGACATGATCCCAACCAGCACCCTAACTTAAGAGAAACCCACCCGAGTCTCGAAGCATGACCATTTGCCACTTGAGAAATTCACCCCCAACCACCACCACCACCACTTTCCCTTTTTTTGGCCACATCAAGTTTGCAATGGTTTCTTAGATTGTGGAAACTTGGGTTTTGACGCTAATATAAATCATACTCAGGTCTAAAAACCCTCCACACATATTGTTTTGAGTTCATAACCACTGGTTGATCACCCCTATGGCGGGCACATCACACATGGTCCAAGAGGAAATGCCAGCCAGCCAAACAGTTGTAGTCCACGACCATGTTGTCACAAACTCACCAGAAACAATCGACACATACACTGGAGTGGTACCAATGGAAGGTGGTAGTTTTTTTCAATCACTTCTCGGAAGAGCCTCTTTGACGCAAACATTCTACCACGAAGTGCTTGATACTCATATATGCTTAAGGAATGGAACCTACTGTTGAGCACATATTCATAAGTTTTGATAGAAAATACGGATGATAGATAAGGTCAGGAGAAGAGATGTGGAAGACAGGAAGCCTCCTATAGGTTAGTTGGGCATCAAACCCGAGGGCCTCTGAGCAAACGTCATAATGCGTTTAACTTCCTATACATATGTACTCCTTAGGTAAAAAAGAAAGGCTTACAATAACAATAAGTCAAGCAATGTTTTTTGTTAATTGTATGTAAAACTCCAAGATGGTTGGACCAAACCAAACCAAAGGAATAGCTTATGAAGAAAAGCTAGTCAAATTAAGAAAAGTTGTGCCATGACAGTCAAATCAAGAAAAGCTGCGCCATGACAGTTATACCATATGTATACCCATAGCTATTTTCTTGTAGAATATTAGGACCTAGCTAGCTAAAGATCTCCCAAATTAACTCCCAAAAGACTTGTGCTAATTTGAATGCCAAGGTGACATGGTCAAGGAAAGAGTTAAATACACTGGTGGTGCCTCAATTTATTTTGCGCCTTCAGTTTAGTACCTAAAGTTGCAAAATACATGAAACAGGTGCTCAAACTAGTCTTGCCATACAAATACGGTGCCTGCAGTAGAAATAAATTGTAGGATGTAGAATCGATGGTGGGAACTCATGGTCACAGGTTGCATTGTAGGCACAGGCTGTCCACCACGCCAAGCTATCATGCTGGATTCTCATGAGGTCGAATTTATATACGACGTTTATCCAAAAGGTAACTTTGTAGCACGAGGCACATT
The DNA here is from genome assembly GCA_021605145.1 of Aegilops bicornis. Lineage (NCBI taxonomy): Eukaryota > Viridiplantae > Streptophyta > Magnoliopsida > Poales > Poaceae > Aegilops > Aegilops bicornis. The sequence goes on along the minus strand of JAHIAL010000075.1, from coordinate 1,450,798 downwards.
GTGCCCGTTTTTCCGAAGTTCTGTGAAACGAAGTTGTACATCTCAAAATAATTCTAAAATCATTTATATGGGAGATCCGAAAAAGACAAATACATGCAAAAATCAGTGTTTTTATGTGGGAGATCCGAAAAAGACAAATACATGCAAAAATCAGCTTTTTTTGGCTGTTTTTTTTGTCTTTATTGCAGGGTAAAATATAACATAATTTCGAATGAAATTTGACATTCAGAGAACATGCGCACGTTTTTGTTGTGAAAAAGAAAAAGAAACTTTTAAGTGCCAGTTTTAACCTGAAAAAATGTGCTCAGTGGCCACCGTAATCCAAAAATCTGCTTTGGTTGCTATGTACCTTTTCTAGCGTTTCATTTATATGTGGCACTCATATGGTTCAACACAGGGTTTTTTTCACGTTTTTGTTTACTTTTGTTGTTGATATTGTTTTTACCTTTTGAAAGAACAAATGTAAGAAAAAAAACTAAAATTGTCATAAACTTAAAGAAAGAGCTAGTGCAATTGAAACATATCAACATGTTTTTGGAAAATGTTTCGCATGTATTCAAAAGTTAGAACGTGTTTTTGAAAAAAAACATCATGCATTCGAAAAAATTGAATATGTGTATTAAAAAAAGGTTCAACATGTTTTAGAAATGATTATTAAAAGATTATTATGTAAAATTATCCTTACATTTCTACAAACAATGTGGACGTGTTTTATGCATTTCTAGGGTTTAATACTATTACAAAATAATTTTTAGTGCATGTTGAATAGTTCACAAAATAAAATTTTGTCAAAATTTTAATATTTTGGAATTTTAGAAACACAATTAAGATACATAATAGTTGTTTGTGCTTCTGGTCTGGAATGAAGGTACATAAATTTACACAATAGTTTGAAAATTTTAAATCCGCATAAATTTTTTGAAAAAGTTAATTTTACCTCTTCAAAGTACAAAACAATGAAAAAATAAAATATATTTAGTTATACATGGTAATTGTATATTGATAATTATTATATATTTATATGGAAAAATTTATGTGTCATAAAACTAAGCAAGAACTTGGAAAAAATTAAAAATAAAACTGGTGGGTAACGCATCATAAAAGTTTGAAAGCGGCATATGTCGAATTGGTCTACAAAGCTTTCTAGCTAATACTTGTAGTTACCTAATAGTTTGCTCGCGTGGCTAGATCCTGACGTTTGGTAACCTGGAGGTGCAGGTTCTAACCCCTCTCCATGAAGCTTTTTTGTTCATGTTATTCGTCTCTAGCATATAGTGTATTTGAGGGGGGTTTCTGCATATTTATTCCTCATGAGTGGGGCACCTAACGCATCCCCGCACGTAGCCACTGATATATGTGTCACCACGATGTTGGCACGTTATATGGGCAGGGCCTATGTCTAAATACGGAAGGAGGCACCGTATTTGTATGGTTGGAAAAGTTCGACTACAAGTTTCGTGTATTTTACAACTTTACGCACCAAGTTGACCGCCCAAGACAAGTTTAGGCACCTCCGGTGTATTGAACTCTCAAGGAAACTACACATGATCCAACACTTATTTCAGGATATCTTGTTCACACCTTTAGAAGACTATCAATACGTTTTATGCCGTTTACTAGCAAGCCAAAAAAATGTAAAGCTTATTAGTTCATTTTCGTGTCTTATTTCAGCTACTAGTAAATATAGTTTGAAGGGACAATTACATTTGCCCTTAATTGGAACCCACTACTGGTCAAAGGCCTTTGACCGGACGGAAAATGTACGAAAGGGCATTTCTGTAATCGCACTTAAGAGAAGAGGGGCAAATTTGAGCAAACTTCGGAATTAGGGGTAAATGTGAGTTGGTGGTTCGAGTTAGGGGCTGAAATGTAAATGACCCTAGTTTGAAAGATATATCTGTGGAGAAGAGATCAAAACCACATACATGTGGGCAGTATTCCGTTTGCGACTAGAAATATATTTTACATGTGGTTTGCACGTCGTGTTCAGAGAGCTCAACATTAATTTGAATGCACTTCCAATAATTTCCAAACCATTTCTGGACCGCGTGCATTCCACACATAATTTGTTGACTAGGTAGATCCAGTCAAAACAAAACTCATAGGTCAAATTAAACAATCAATGACATTAGCATTCAGTCAAAGGGGTCCATACACTCCCACATCAATATAATCAACTAGTGCAAATTAAAATTGTAGTTATTATACACGTACTAGTTTCACATTAGACGTCATGATCGTTCTAGTTGATGTGAATTTTATAATGCCCGGTCCATATGCGTCTATAAGAATTGATTTTTCCGATGCATTTGGCAATCATACTTAACCTTAGCTCCCAAACGGTTAAGCATTATGGCCTCCAACAACAACAAAACACCGAAGGGTAAGCTGGTTAGCGTTGTCATGACTAGCGTAGCACTGCTATATCACATGCGCACTACTTTACTAACTTATTTATATATGTCTGATTTGCCGTATAGGGGGCAGTAGCAAGACGGTTACTCCAGAGAAGATTCATTCGGCTTCACCAACACCTAATACTCGACAACATGATGCCCTGGATGCAAGGGCTGCCACGGGTTAGTACCTCTTACCGATGGCTCGAGTATATCCAGAGTTAAGTTATTTGTTATTTTGTATTCGAATACCTGAAAGTAAACTGATTTGACATGAAACGATGAGTACGAATGCCATTATGCCGCTGGCATCGCATAACACCGTGAAACATGCATCTTCTTGTACTGAATAATTAGTACCACCTCTTCCTTTCATGGACCAGTGAGTCTATTCTATCCAGCCTCCGTAAATAGACAATAATTTTGGCATTGACACGTCTTGAACATGGGTCCTAGATCATTAGCTTTAGTAGGCATATGCTGCAGAAAAACATCATATATGTTTTTTTCACCTGCAAAACTCTATGCTAGTTGAAATATTTTTCATGATAAATCTAATGATGCTTTATTTAATCTAGTTTTGAGTCCATCACAAATGGTTTGAGTTCATCACATGTTCTAACTCATGTCTGAAAGCCCTCCTCACATATGGTTTTGAGTTCATAACCACTGGTTGATTACCCATATGACAGGGACATCACACACGGTCCAAGAGGAACTGACAACCAGCCAAACAGTTGTAGTCCAAGACCATGTTCTCACGAACTCATCAGAAACAATCAATGCATGCATTCCAGTAGCACAAGGGAAAGTGGTAGTTTTTTTCAATCGCTTCTCAGAAGAGGCTCTTTGACACAAACATTACAATAGAAAGTACTTGATACTCATACATGCTTAGGCAACCTAGCATCATAGCCATCAATTTGTATAGGGATAAAAGCCCGGTCTTCAATAGCCAAGGTTGACACAAAAAAGGAAACTCCCTTTGTTAATCCAAATCCCACTGAAAACTAAATGGATCCAGCAACCATAGTAGAAGATATTTAAGGGAAAGGTTCTCAATTGATGATCCATCATTTCAGGATAATACTTAACTAGGAGCATTTGCATACCCATCACTAGTTATATCTTCGTTTGACCGTTTCAAACCACGCCCACACCCACACATCGTTATAATTGCTTCTTGGTTTTCTATTTGAATTCCCACTAGCAATCCATCCTTGATGTTTGAAATTCCGAACTTCCAGGTTAATGACACAAGACCTACCTAATCTTTTCCCTGCGGCCTATACCACAAGACCTGCAAATATGTATTATTCTTCTTTGAATCCTTCCTCATCCAAACATTATGTATCGTATATTTATCAAACCCCTCCGTGGTGACATTGTATAATTTGAGACAACTCATAAGTTTGGAAGAGATGAAAGAAAAACATTGATAATTTGAAGTCTCCCTCCATAATAAGAACACATACCTAATCTCCTTTCCTTTCCTTAAATCAGGGGTATAAGTCCTAGGCATGTTATGCACAACGTCAAGCCCAAGCATGTGAATGAGATAGAGCCTCCATGTCACTTGTAGGACACATTAGTATATCTGCAATTTGATCCGTGAAACACTGACTGGCACTAAAAATGAGTGGATTTAGCAAATCTGGATCCAGAGTGTCTTCGACGGTGGAGTCGAGACCTAGAAACTCACATCAAGGATTCCATATTAAGGAATAAATTTTACAATGTCAAATCGACTATGGGTCCTATGAATAAATGAAATTTGTTATAAAATAAATAAATGGAACCTACTGTCGAGCACCTATTCATAACTTTCGATAGAAAATACGGATGATTGACAGGATGAGGAGAAGAGACACAGAAGACACGGAGCCTCCTATGGGTTATGGTGTCAAACCCGAGGGCCCAATGAACATGTGCCACAATGCGTTTAACTTCTTATACAACTTTACTCCTTAAGTGAAAAAGTAAGGCTCTCTTTAAGAATGAGTTAATTAAGTTTCTGCTGGAAATATTCCCTAGAGGCAATAATAAATTAGTTATTATTATTATATTTCCTTGTTCATGACAATCGTTTATTATCCATGCTATAATTGTATTGACCGGAAACCGCAATACATGTGTGGATACATAGACAACACCATGTCCCTAGTAAGCCTCTAGTTGACTAGCTCGTTGATCAATAGATGGTTACGGTTTCCTGACCATGGACATTGGATGTCGTTGATAACGGGATCACATCATTAGGTGAATGATGTGATGGACAAGACCCAATCCTAAGCCTAGCACAAAGATCGTAGTTCGCATGCTAAAGCTTTTCTAATGTCAAGTATCTTTTCCTTAGACCATGAGATTCTGCAACTCCGGATACCGTAGGAATGCTTTGGGTGTACCAAACGTCCTGGCAACGTAACTGGGTGGCTATAAAGGTGCACTACATGTATCTCTGAAAGTGTACATTGGGTTGGCACGAATCGAGACTGGAATTTGTCACTCCGTGTAAACGGAGAGGTATCTCTGGGCCCACTCGGTAGGACATCATCATAATGTGCACAATGTGACCAAGGGGTTGATCACAGGATGATGTGTTATGGAACGAGTAAAGAGACTTGCCGGTAACGAGATTGAACAAGGTATCGGGATACCGACGATCGAATCTCGGGCAAGTGCAATACCGCTAGACAAAGGGAATTGTATACGGGATCGATTGAGTCCTTGACATCGTGGTTCATCCGATGAGATCATCTTGGAACATGTGGGAACCAACATGGGTATCCAGATCCCGCTGTTGGTTATTGACCGGAGAACGTCTCGGTCATGTCTGCATGGTTCCCGAACCCGTAGGGTCTACACACTTAAGGTTCGATGACGCTAGGGTTATAAAGGAAGTTTGTATGTGGTTACCGAATGTTGTTGAGTCGGATGAGATCCCGGACGTCACGAGGAGTTCGGAATGGTCCGGAGGTAAAGATTTATATATAGGAAGTCTTATTTTGGTGCTGGAAAAGTTTCGCGCATTATCGGTATTGTACCAGGAGTGCGAAAGGGGTCGAGGGTCCACCGGGGTCCACCTGCCTGGGGGCCACATGGGCTGTAGAAGTGCGCCTTGGCCCATATGGGCCAAGGGCACCAGCCCCAAGAGGCCCATGCGCCAAGGAGACTTGGGGAGGGAAGAGTCCAAAGGGGGGAAGGCACCTCAGGGTGCCTTGGGGAGGATGGACTCCTCCCCTCTTGGCCGCACCCTTCCTTGGAGGAAGGGGCAGGCTGCGCCCTCCCCCTCTCTTGCACCTATATACAGGGAGGGGAGGGAGGGGAAGCCACACCTGAGTCCCTGGCACCTCCCTCCCTCCCGTGACACCTCCTCCTCTACGGCAGGTGCTTGGCGAAGCCCTGCAGGATTGCCACGCTCCTCCACCACCACCACCACGCCGTTGTGTTGCTGCTGGACGGAGTCTTCCTCAACCTCTCCCTCTCTCCTTGCTGGATCAAGGCATGGGAGACGTCACCGGGCTGTACGTGTGTTGACCGCGGAGGGGCCGTCCGTTCGGCACGAGGATCATCGGTGATTTGAATCACGACGAGTATGACTCCATCAACCCCGTTCACTTGAACGCTTCCGCTTAGCGATCTACAAGGGTATGTAGATGCACTCTCCTTCCCCTCGTTGCTGGTTTCTCCATAGATAGATCTTGGTGACACGTAGGAAAATTTTGAATTTCTGCCACGTTCCCCCAACGATGGCATCATGAGCTAGGTCTATTGCGTAGATTCTTTGCACGAGTAGAACACAAAGTAGTTGTGGGCGTTGATTTTGTTCAATATGCTTGCCGTTACTAGTCCAATCTTGTTTCGACGGTATTATGGGATGAAGCGGCCGGACCGACCTTATCGTACTCTTACGTGAGACAGAGTTCCACCGGTGACATGCACTTGGTGCATAAGGTGGCTAGCGGGTGCCGCTCTCCCACTTTAGTCGGAACGGATTCGATGAAAAGGGTCCTTATGAAGGGTAAATAGCAATTGGCATATCACGTTGTGGTTTTGCGTAGGTAAGAAACGTTCTTGCTAGAAACCCATAGCAGCCACGTAAAACATGCAAACTACAATTAGAGGTCGTCTAACTTGTTTTTGCAGGGTATGCTATGTGATGTGATATGGCCAAGAAGAATGTGATGAATGATATGTGATGTATGAGATTGATCATGTTCTTGTAATAGGAATCACGACTTGCATGTCGATGAGTATGACAACCGGCAGGAGCCATAGGAGTTGTCTTTATTTATTGTATGACCTGCGTGTCATTGAACAACGCCATGTAATTACTTTACTTTATTGCTAACCGGTAGCCATAGTAGTAGAAGTAATAACTTGGCAAGACAACTTCATGAAGACACGATGATGGAGATCATGATGATGGAGATCATGGTGTCATGCCGATGACGATGATGATCATGGAGCCCCGAAGATAGAGATCAAAAGGAGCAAAATGATATTGGCCATATCATGTCACTATTTGATTGCATGTGATGTTTATCATGTTTATGCATCTTATTTGCTTAGAACGACGGTAGTAAATAAGATGATCCCTTACAACAATTTCAAGAAGTGTTCTCCCTAAGCATGCACCGTTGCTAAAGTTCGTCGCTTCTAAGCACCACGTGATGATCGGGTGTGATGGATTCTTACGTTCACATACAACGGGTGTAAGACATATTTACACACGCGAAACACTTAGGGTTAACTTGACGAGCCTAGCATGTACAGACATGGCCTCGGAACACAGAGATCGAAAGGTCGAGCATGAGTCGTATAGTAGATACGATCAACATGAAGATGTTCACCGATGATGACTAGTCCGTCTCACGTGATGATCGGACACGGCCTAGTTGACTCGGATCATATAATCACTTAGATGACTAGAGGATGTCTATCTGGTGGGAGTTCATGAGATGAACTTAATTATCCAGAACATAGTCAAAAGATCTTTGCAAATTATGTCGTAAGCTCGCGCTTTGGTTCCACTGTTTAGATATGTTCCTAGAAAAATATAGTTGAAAGTTGGCGATGGCGATTATGCGGACAAGAGAAAGCTTATGTCCTTAATGCACGCTCGGTGTGCTGAACCCCAAACGTCGTTTGTGGATGTTACGAACATCGGACATACACGCTTTGATAACTACGTGATAGTTCAGTTAAGCGGTTTAGAGTTGAGGCACCAAAGGCGTTTTTCAAAGCGTCGCGGAACATATGAGATGTTTCGAGGGCTGAAATTGGGATTTCGGGGCTCGTGCTTACGTCAAGAGGTATAAGACCTCCGACAATTTTCTTAGCCTGCAAACTAAGGGAGAAAAGCTCAATCATTGAGCTTGTGCTCAGATTGTCTGAGTGCAACAATCACTTGAATCGAGTGGGAGTTGATCTTCCAGATGAGATAGTGATGTTTCTCCAAAGTCATTGCCACCAAGCTGCTAGAGCTTCGTGATGAACTGTAACATGTCAGGGATAGATATGATGATCCTTGAGGTATTCACGATGTTTGACACCGCGAAAGTAGAAATCAAGAAGGAGCATCAATTGTTGATGGTTGGTGAAACCACTAGTTTCAAGAAGGGCAAGGGCAAGAAGGGACACTTCATGAAACGGCAAATCAGTTCTGCTCCAATGAAGAAACCCAAGGTTGAACCCGAACCCGAGACTAAGTGCTTACGTAATAAGGGGAACAGCCTTGGAGCAGAATTACCCTAGATACTTGGTAGATAAGAAGGCTGGCAAGGTCGATAGAAGTATATTGGATATACATTATGTTAATGTGTACTTTACTAGTACTCCTAGTAGCACCAGGGTATTAGATACCGGTTTGGTTGCTAAGTGTTAGTAACTCGAAATAAAAGCTGCGGAATAAACGGAGACTAGCTAAAGGTGAGCTGACGATACGTGTTGGAAGTGTTTCCAAGGTTGATGTGATCAAGCATCATACGCTCCCTCTACCATCGAGATTGGTGTTAAACCTAAATAATTGTTATTGGTGTTTGCGTTGAGCATAGACATGATTGGATTATGTCATGTCTTAATACGGTTATTCATTTAAGGAGAATAATGGTTACTCTGTTGATTTGAATAATACCTTCAATGGTCTAGCACCTAAAAGGAATGGTTTATTGAATCTCGATCGTAGTGATACACATTTTCATGCCAAAATATATAAGATAGTAATGATAGTACCACTTACTTGTGGCACTGCCATGTAAGTCATATTGGTGTACGCATGAAGAAGCTCCATGCCGATGGATCTTTTTGACTCACTCGTTTTGAAAAGTTTGAGACATGCGAACCATGTCTATTGGTGTATACGCATGAAGAAACTCCATGCAGATGGATAGTTTGGACTCACTTGATTTTGAATCACTTGAGACATGCAAATCATACGACATGGGCAAGATGACTGAAAAGCCTCGTTTTCAGTAAGATGGAACAAGATAGCAATTTGTTGGAAGTAACACACTTTGATGTGTGCAGTCCAATAAGTGCCGAGGCATGCAGTGAATATCGTTATGTTCTTACTTCACAGATGATTCGAGTAGATGTTGAGTATATTTACTCGATGAAACACAAGTCTGAATTATTGAATAGTTCAAGTAATTTCAGAGTGAAGTTGAAGATCATAGTGACAAGAGGATAAAAATGTCTATGATATGATCATAGAGATGAGTATCTGAGTTACGAGCTTTGGCACGCAATTAAGACACCGTGGAAATTGTTTCACAATTAATACCGCCTGGAACACCATAGTGTGATGGTGTGTCCGAACATCATAGTTGCACCCTATTGGATATGGTGCGTACCATGATGTCTCTTATCGAATTAATCCTATCATTCATGGGTTAGGCATTAGAGACAAACGCACTCACTTTAATAGGGCACCACGTAATTCCGTTGAGACGACACCGTTTGAACTATGGTTTGGAGAAACCTAAGTTGTCGCTTTCTTAAAGGTTTGGGGCTGCGACGCTTATGTGAAAAAGTTTCAGGTTGATAAGCTCGAACCCAAAGCGGATAAAATGCATCTTCATAGGACACCCAAAACGGTTGGGTATACCTCCTAATTCAGATCCGAAAGCAATAGGGATTGTTTTCTAGAAACGGGTCCTTTCTCGAGGAAAAGTTTCTCTCGAAAGAATTGAGTGGGAGGATGGTGGAGACTTGATGAGGTTATTGAACCATCACTTCAACCAGTGTGTAGCAGGGCACAGGAAGTTCCTGTGGCACCTACATCAATTGAAGTAGAAGCTTATGATAGTGATCATGAAGCTTCAGATCAAGTCACTACCGAACCTCGTAGAGGGATTACAAGGACGCAGCATCTGCTTCGGAGTGGTACGGTGATCCTGTCTTGAATGTCATGTTGCTAGACAACAATGAACCTGCGAGCTATGGAGAAGCAATGGTGGGCCCATATTCCAGCAAATGGTTAGAAGCCATGAAATCCGAGATAGGATCCATGTATCGTAACAAAGCATGGACTTTGGTGGACTTGCCCGTTGATCGGCAAGCCATTGAGATAAATGGATCTTTAAGAAGAAGACGGACGTGAACGGTAATGTCACCGTCTGTGAAGCTCGACTTGTGGCGAAGAGTTTTTCACAAGTTCAAGGAGTTGACTACGATGAGATTTTCTCATCCGTAGCGATGCTTAAGTCCGTCGGAATCATGTTAGCATTAGCTGCATTTATGAAATCCTACAGATATGATGTCAAAACATTGTTTCCTCGATGTTATTCTTGAGGAAAGGTTGTTTGTGATACAACCAGAAGGTTTTGTCAATCCTGAAGGATGCTAACAAGTATGCAAAGCTCCAGCAATCCTTCTAAGGACTAGAGTAAGCATCTCGGAGTTGGAATGTAAGCTTTGATGAGATGATCAAAGATTTTGGGTTTATATAAAGTTTATGAGAAACTTGTATTTCCAAAGAAGTGAGTGAGAGCGCTATAGAATTTCTCATAAGTATATGTTGTTGACATATTGTTGATCAGAAATGATATAGAATTTCTAGAAAGCATATAGGGTTATTTGAAAAGTGTTTTTCAATGGAAAACCTGGATTAAGCTACTTGGACATTTTTTCATCAAGATCTATGAGGATAGATCAAACACGCTAAATGGTACTTTCAAATGAGCACATACCTTGACATGATCTTGAAGGTGTTCAAGATGGATCAGTCAAAGAAGGAGTTCTTGCCTGAGTTGTAAGGTATGAATTAAGAGTTAAAGCTCGACCACGGCAGAAGAGAGAAAGGGCGAAGGTGCGTCCCTATGCTTGAGACATAGGCTCTATAGTATGCTATCTTTGTGTACCGCACGGAAGTGTGCCTTGCCATGACTCAGTCAAGGGGTACAAGAATGATCCAGGAATGGATCATTGGATAGCTGATCAAAATTGTCCTTGGAGTAAATAAGGACATGTTTCTCGATTATGGAGGTGATAAAGAGTTCGGCGTAAAGGGTTACGCCGATGCAAGCTTTAACACCTATCCGAGTGACTCTGAGTAGCAAACCGGATCGTATAGTGGAGCAACCATTTGGAATAGCTCCAAGTGGAGGCGTGGAAGCAGCATTTACAATATGACATAGAGATTTGCGAAATACATACGGATCTGAATGTTGCAGACCCGTTGACTAAAACCTCTCTCACAAGCAAAACATGATCAAACCCCAGAACTCATTGAGTTTTAATCACATGGTGATGTGAACTAGTTTAGTGACACTAGTAAACTCTTCGGATGTTGGTCACATGGCGATGTGACCTATCAGTGTTAATCACATGGCGATGTGAACTAGATTATTGACTCTAGTGCAAGTGGGAGACTGTTGGAAATATGCCCTAGAGGCAATAATAAATTAGTTATTATTATTATATTTACTTGTTCATGATAATCGTTTATTATCCATGCTATAATTGTATTGACCGGAAACCGCAATACATGTGTGGATACATAGACAACACCATGTCCCTAGTAAGCCTCTAGTTGACTAGCTCGTTGATCAATAGATGGTTACAGTTTCACGACCATGGACATTGGATGTGCGATTGATAACGGGATCACATCATTAGGTGAATGATGTGATGGACAAGACCAATCCTAAGCCTAGCACAAAGATCGTAGTTCGCATGCTAAAGCTTTTCTAATGTCAAGTATCTTTTCCTTAGACCATGAGATTACGCAACTCCCGGATACCGTAGGAATGCTTTGGGTGTACCAAAGCGTCAACGCAACTGCGGGTGGCTATAAAGGTGCACTACAGGTATCTCCGAAAGTGTATGCATTGGGTTGTACGAATCGAGACTGGAATTTGTCACTCCGTGTAAGCGGAGAGGTATCTCTGGGCCCACTCGGTAGGACATCATCATAATGTACACAATGTGACCAAGGGGTTGATCACGGGATGATGTGTTACGGAACGAGTAAAGAGACTTGCCGATAACGAGATTGAACAAGGTATCGGGATACCGACGATCGAATCTCGGGCAAGTGCAATACCGCTAGACAAAGGGAATTGTATCACGGGATTGATTGAGTCCTTGACATCGTGGTTCATCCGATGAGATCATCGTGGAACATGTGGGAACCAACATGGGTATCCAGATCCGCTGTTGGTTATTGACCGGAGAACGTCTCGGTCATATGCGCATGGTTCCCGAACTTCGTAGGGTCTACACACTTAAGGTTCGATGACGCTAGGGTTATAAAGGAAGTTTGTATGTGGTTACTGAATGTTGTTCGAGTCCGGATGAGATCCCGGACGTCACGAGGAGTTCCGGAATGGTCCGGAGGTAAAGATTTATATAGGAAGTCTTATTTTGATCGCGGAAAAGTTTCACAGACATTATCGGTATTATGCAGGAGTGCGAAAGGGGTCAGGGTCCACTGGGGTCCACCTGCCTGAGGGGCCACATGGGCTGTAGGGGGTGCGCCTTGGCCCATATGGGCCAAGGGCACCAGCCCCAAGAGGCCCATGCGCCAAGGAGACTTGGGGAGGAAGAGTCCAAAGTGGGAAGGCACCTCAGGGGTGCCTTGGGAGGATGGACTCCTCCCCCTCTTAGCCGCACCCCTTCCTTGGAGGAAGGGGCAAGGTTGCGCCCTCCACCCTCTCTTGCACCTATATAAAGGGAGGGAGGGAGGGAAGCCACACTGAGTCCTGGCACCTCCCTCCCTCCCGTGACACCTCCTCCTCTCCCGCAGGTGCTTGGCGAAGCTCTGCAGGATTGCCACGCTCCTCCACCACCACCACGCCGTTGTGCTGCTGCTGGATGGAGTCTTCCTCAACCTCTCCCTCTCTCCTTGCTGGATCAAGGCATGGGAGACGTCACCGGGCTGTACGTGTGTTGAGCCTTGAGAGGTGCCGTCCGTTCGGCACTAGGATCATCGGTGATTAGAATCACGACGCAGTACGACTCCATCAACCCCGTTCACTTGAACGCTTGGCTTAGCGATCTACAAGGGTATGTAGATGCACTCTCCTTCCCCTCGTTGCTGGTTTCTCCATACATAGATCTTGGTGACACGTAGGAATATTTTGAATTTCTGCTACGTTCCCCAACAGTTTCTACCGTTGATAGTGTCCAAAACTCCAAGATGGTCGGACCAAACCAAATGCCTTAGTTTATGCACACTTTAGAACAATTATGTTGTTGATATAGCTTTTGGAATAGCTAATCGCTCAAGACATGCGCTATAATACATGACAATTATGCCATAATTTGTTTTACGGGGCAACACTGTGTTGTTTGTATGTTTATCCTCTTACTTAATTAAACATAGTAAGATTGAATTATACTGGTTAATTAGCTATGTTCCCAATAATTAATTGAAGCAAAAAATTCCTATATTAGTAATGAGGAACATATATCATCCAAATTATACAAGTAAAAATGTCTTGGCTCGATGCGTTAATCAATTAACATTTGTTCCAACTGGGAACGGCGACTAAGGAACATCTACTATATGTACACATATACATCAGCTAGTCAAATCAAGAAAAGCCGCATATGACAGTTATACCATATGGTACCCATAGCTGTTATAGTGTAGAATATTAGGACCTAGCTTGCTGAAGATCTCCTACATTAACTCTCAGAAGAGTTGTGCTAATTTGAAGGCCAAGGTCAAGGAAACTACACATCATCCAACACTTATTTCAGGATATCTAGTTCACACCTTTAGAAGACTATCAGTACATTTTCTGCCATTTTCTAGCAAGCAAAAATAAATGTAAAAATTATTAGTGCATTTTCGTGCCTTATTTCAGCTACTAATAAATATAGTTTGAAAGATATATCTGTGGAGGAGCTGATCAAAACCAGATACATGTTGGCACTATTTCGTTTGCGACTAGAAATATATTTTATATGTGGTTTCCACATCATGATCAGAGAGCACAACATTAAATTGAATGCACTTCCAGTAATTTCCAAACCACTTCTGGACCGCGTGCATTCAACGCATATTTCATTGACTCGGTAGATCCAGTCAAAGAAAAACTCATGGGTCAAATTAAACATTCTATGACATTAGCACTCACACAAAGGAGTCCATACACTCCGACATCAATGTAATTAATTTGCAAATTAAAATTATAGTTATTATACACATACTAGTTTCACATTAGGCGTCACAATCTTTCTAGTTGATGCAATTTTTACAATGCCCGCTTCACATGCGTCTATTAGAATCGATTCTTCCAATGCATTTGGCAATCACACTTCAACCTAGATCAAAAATGGTAAAGAATTATTGCCTACAACAACTACAAAATGGCGAAGCGTGAGCTGGCTAGCGTTGCAATGATTAGGATAGCACACCCATATCACATGCACGCTACTTTACTAAGTTATTTATATATGTCTCATATGCCGTGCATGGGCAAGTAGCAAGACGGTTACTCCACTGAAGATTCATTCAGTTTTGCCAACACCTAATACTCAACAACTGGATGCCCTGAATGCACGTTCTCCCACGGGTTAGTAGCTCTCACCACTTTCCCGAGTATATCCAGAGTTAAGTTATTTATTATTTTGTATTCATTTACCTGAAAGTAATATGATTTTCCATGCAGCAACGAGTACGAATCGCATTACTCCACCGGCATCGCGTAACACCAGTAAACAAGCTTCTTCTTGTACTGGCTAATTAGTACCACATCTTCCTTCCATGGATCACTTGAGTCTATTTTTTCCTGCATTCGCAAACAGACAATAATTTTGGCTTTGACACGTCTTGAACATGAATCATAGATAATTAGCTTTAGTAGGCATATGCCGAGAAAAACTTTGTATTATTTGAAATATTTTCATGATAAATCTAATAATACTTTTTTCATACGGTTTTGAGTTCATCACATGCCCTAACTCATGTCTAAAAACTCTCCCGACATATCGTTTGAGTTCATAACCACTGGTTGATTACCCCTATGAGAGGCACATCACACACGGTCCAAGAGGAAGTGACAGGCAACCAGACAGTTGTAGTCCGCAATCATGCTGTCACCAACTCGTCAAAAACAATCAACGCATGCATTGAAGTGGCACCGAGGGAAAGTGGTAGTTATTTTCAACCGCTTTTCGGAAGAAGCTCTTTGACACAAACATTCTAATAGAAAGTACTTGAAACTCATATATGCTTAGGCAACCTAGCATCCTAGCCATCATTTTTATAGGGATAACAACCCAGTCTTCAATGGCCAAGGTTGACGTGAAAAAGGAAAAAAACCTTTGTTAATCCAATTCCCAGTGAGAACTAAATGGATCCAGCAACCATAGTAGATGATATTTACGGGCAAGGTTGTAAGTTCATGATCCATCATTTTTACCCCATCTGGATAAAACCTCACTAGGCGCATTTGCATACCCATCACTAGTCATATCTTCATTGGACCGTTTCAAATCATGCCCACACCTACATGTCGTCATAATTCCTGCTTGGTTTTTTTTATTTGGATTGCAACTAGCAATCCATCCTTGATGTTTGAAATTCCGAACTTCCAGGTTAATGACCGAAGACCTTCCTAATCTTTTCCCTGAAGCCTATATTAAATGTAGCCAAAGGTGTATTCTTCACCTTTGAATCCTTCGTCATCCATAGATTGTGTGTCGTATATTTATCAAACCCCTCCATGGTGCCATTATATAATTTTAGACAACTCACAAGTTTGGAAGAGATGAAGGAAAAACATTAATAATTTGATGTCTTCCTCAATAATCAGAACTCATACCTAATCTCTTTCCCCCCCTCCTTGAAACAGGGGTATAATTCCTAGGCATGTTATGCTCAAGTTCAAGCCCAAGTATGTGAATAGGAAAGAGCCTCCATGATACTTGTAGGATATATTAGTATATATGCACTTTGTCCTGTGAAACACTGATTGGGACTAAAAGAGACTGGATTTAGCAAGCCTAGATCCAGGGTGGCTTCGCCGGTGGAATCGAGCAGCACAAGCTAACATCGAGGATGCCATAATAACGAATAAATTTTACAGGGTCAAATAGACTATGGGTCCTATAAATAAACATAATTTGTTCATATAAAATAAATGAATGGAACCTAGTGTCGAGCACCTATTCGTAAGTTTGATAGAAAATATGGATGATAGAGAGGATCAGGAGAAGAGATGTGGAAGACATGGAGCCTCCTACGGGTTATTAGGGTGTCAAACCTGAGGGCCCTCTGAATGTACGTCACAATGCGTTAATCTTCTTATACAGCTTTACTCCTTCAGTAAAAAAGGAAAGGCTTCAAGAATGAGTCAAGCAAGTTTCTTCTGTTGATGGTGTCCAAAACGTCAAGATGGTCGGACCAAACCAAATGCCTTAGTTTATGCACACTGCAGAATAGTTTTGTTGTTGATATAGCTTTTGGAATAGCTAATCGCTCATGACGTGCGCCTATAATAAGGGACAATTATGCCCTAATTTGTTTTCCAGGGCAACACGGTGTTGTTTGCATGCTTCTCCTCTTAATTAAACATACTAAGATTGAAATGTACTGGTTAATTAGCTATGTGCCCAATAAATTATTCAAGCAAAAAAATTCGTATATTAGTAAGGAACATATATCATTCAAATTCTAAAAGAAAAAAATGTCTTGACACGATGTGATAATAAGGACCTTTTGTTCCAACTTGGAACGACGACTAAGGAACATGTACCATATGTACACATATACATCAACTAGTCAAATCAAAAAAAGCTGCGCTAGGACAGTTATAGCATATGTATACCCATAACTGTTTTCGTGTAGAATATTAGGACCTAGCTAGCTAAAGATCTCCAACATTAACTCCCAAGAGACTTGTGCTAATTTGAGTGCCAAGGTCAAGCAAACCACACATGACCCAACACTTATTTCAAGATATCTTGTTCACACCTTTAGAAGACTATCAGTACTTTTCTGCCGTTTCTAGCAATCAAAAATAAATGTAAAATTTATTAGTGCATTTTCGTGCCTTATTTCAGCTACTAATAGATGTAGTTTGAAAGGTATATCTGTCGAGGAGTTGATCACAACCACATAAATGTGAGCACTATTTTGTTGGCCACTAGAAATATATGTTATATGTGACTTGTGCATCATGTTCAGAGAACTCAACATTAATATGAATGCACTTCCAATAATTTCCAAAACCATTTCCGTATTGCGTTCATTCAACACATATTCCATTGACTAGGTAGATCCAGTAAAAGAAAATTCATGGGTCAAATTAAACATTTAATGACATTAGGACTCACTCAGAGGAATCCATAAAATCCAACATCAATGTAACCAACTAGTGGAAATTAAAATTTTATTTATTATACACGTACTAGTTTTGCATTAGATATCATCATCATTCGAGTTGATGCGATTTTTACAATGCCTGCTCCATATGGGTCTATAAGAATCAATATTTTCAACCTAGCTCAGAAACGGTTAGGCATTATGGCCTCCAACAACAACAAAACGGTGAAGGGTCAGTTGATTAGTGCTGTAATGATTATCATAGCAGTCCTATATTACATGCATGCTACTTTTCTAACTTATTTATATACGTCTGATATGCCGTGCAGGGGGCAATAGCATGACGGTTACTCCACTAGAGATTCATTTGGCTTCACCAACATCTAATACTCGACAACCGGATGCCCTGAATGCACGGGCTGCCACGGGTTAGTACACTCATCGATGGCTCGAGTATATCCAGAGTTAAGTTATGTATTATTATGTACTCCCTTCGTCTGGAAATACTTGTCGGAGAAATAGATGTATTTAGACATATTTTAGTTCTAGATACATCCATTTTTATCCATTTATGCAACAAATAATTCCGGACGGAGTGAGTATTCGATTAACTGAAAGTAATCTGATTTGACATGCGGCGATAAGTATGAATCCCATTACGCGAGTGACATCTCGTAATGCCGTTAAACATGCATCTTCTGGTACTGATTAATTAGTACCACCTCTTCCTTTCACGGAAAACTTGAGTCTATCCTATCCGGCTTTAATAGAGATAATATTTTTGAGATTGACACGTCTTGAGGGTGAATCCTAGATCATTAGGTTTAGTAGGCTATGCTGCAGAAAAACTTTGTATACGATTATTTGAGCTGGAAAACTTTGTATTATTTGAAATATTTTCATCTTACTGATATATAAATATTTTTATACAAGTAATAAGATATAGATTTTTTTTGCTTCATGCCTTCTATCAAGTCATTTATTTTTTAACCCGTGGTTACTAACCCACGGATGCATGTACTAACCATTTAACTTATATATCTTCTGATTTTTCATGGAGTGAGGATTAAGCCCTGTGCTTGTACCAGAAAAATAATTAATTAGTATCACCTCTTCCTTTGATGGATCACTTGAGTGTATTCTATCCAGCCTCTATAAATAGATAATATGTTGACATTGACATGTCTTGAACATGAATATTTGATCAATACCTTTAGTGAGCGTTTGTTGCCGAAAACTTCATATTGTTGAAATATTTTTCATGGTAAATCTAATAATACTATCTTTCATCTTAAAAATATGAATACTTTTATACTCGCACTAAAAATAGAAAATATTCTGCACACCATCTATAGCGAGCCATTTATTTTTGAATCCGTGCTTAGTAACCCACATACGCATGTACTAACCATTTACCTTATGTAAATTCTGATTTCCCATGGAGCAAGGATTAAGCCCTGTGCCTGTATCAGAAATTTGATTGCTGGGAATAAGAGTTATTATCTATATTCTTTTATTAATTAGTTGATGGCATGCAGCTAGTGGTATGCCTGCGAGTGGAAGGAAACCATCCACAACAGAGAAGCAGAAACAAAGTCAGGCATCTTCTACTGGTTTGTACCTTGTCACTCGAGTTAGAGGCATAGAGTCTGCCTATGTATACAATACTCCATGGCTTCACCTATGCATAAAAGATCACTTAATTAATCTCGTCTAAAATATAAACATAGACTATCAAATCAATTTTACTGGATCTATCATGAAATAAGTATTCAAAATGTAATGATTAGGTATTAATATATGTTGATATATTTGCATGTAAACTTGATCAAAATTGAAAAGGCTTGACTTAAAAAAAGAAAGGACTAAATGGTTTTGTATACATCAACAGAGGGAGTACTAATCGACTCATATCACACTAGATTGCAGTGAACATATATGTACATTACATGGTACCTGATTTTCTGCTCTGCATTTTTTAAATCTAGGTTCCATTCCATGCCCAAAATGATTTTGCTAAAGTTTCTTTTGTCATCTCCCTGGGATCTTGCGTGCATGCAGATCAACCTAGACATCATGCCCCATCATCATCAGCGAGCAATAGGAATGGGCAATCATCAACAAGCAGCAGTCAAAGGGGGCATGCGGAGTCTCATTGTGCCGGTAAACCGAAGTCTGCAGGAACAAAAAACAAGTGAACTCTATAGTATCTTGCTTATGGATGGTAATGATTTATTGCTCTACTTATGTACATAGTGCGCACCTCAGAGACTTTGTCTGATTGAAATTAATCTTGTTTTTCCTCAGGCAAGCTATGATGCGTGTAGCAGTTCAATCGTCCGATCTTTAATCAGCATACTCTATCTCTAAAATAATACAGATAATATGTGTATTGTACTCTCTGATAAATTGGTTGTAATTTAGTCGCTACGTAAGTGGAACGAAGAGAAATATATGAATCTGTTACATGTAGCGGTTTGTAATTGCCTCTCAGCAGATTTGCACAATGCCCCTAGTCCATATTTATGTTGTGTGTATTGAGTTCACATATATTGTATTTGGGATTTGGGGTTGCACTAATAAGTATTTGAGAGTGTGTAACTTCATAAACATTGTACATTTATCGTAAAGTATTTTACCATGTATGTTAAGGAATGGAAGGTGTTACGCCATATGTTGTTGCTCCAAATAATTGCGCAGTGAGCACAGCAAGGCTTGCTAGAACAAATGGCGCATGCAGCACGATTCGCACTGGCAAGGGCGATATGAAAGGCTCCTGCCCTAGCCGTGAACCTCACCTCCAACACAACGTCATCAGCAGCGTAGAAGAGCGCTGGCCAGCCCAACTGTAGGTAAGTTTGATTCTCCAGTCTAGGTGGTAAGTGCCTTTGGTAGCGAGAAAATATAAACGGAGACCGGGCTCCATGGAGGCCTTGATTTGAAAACTTCAACATTCATACTTTTCAGTTTCAAAAACTTCTGAAAAAATACACGTTTACCTAGAGACATAATGTACATGTGTGTAGATTTTCAGGTGGAAATAGGCTAAAATGAGAGCTACAAAAAATACAGGGTTGCATGTGTATTGTTCATCCTCAATGTCTGTGTTTTCATTTTGTGCAGCTCGCAATTCAAGGGATTTCATCCTGAAATTTTATACACATACACATTACATCTTTGAATTTTACACATACACTATATACATCACACACTAAGGCCTGCTCGGTCTAAAAATGCCCTACTCGGCAGCTGACAGCAAAAATGCATGCACTCTGTTCTTATATAGCAGTTATATTGCATTTGGGATTGTACTAATTATAAGTATCTGAGTGTGTGTACCTCTCAATAACTGTTAGATTCTGTCAAAGTGTTTTAGCATGCATGGTAAGGAGTGAAAGTGTGGGATTTTTACCAGGTTGTTCTGAAACACAATCTTTACTAAGAAAAGTTTCACCATGGAGCAGTTAGATGTTTATAGTACCTCCTTTTATTCCCTTTTTATGCTGGAGTTTTCTCCAAGTTTTTGTACCTACTACAGATCGATTTGTCGTCTCTCTTACAACCAAGAGCTTTGATCCAGGATCAAAAGCAGCGATGCTTCAGATCCATAGAATTGATGCAAAACCTTTCGCATGTCTCGTACAAGCTATGTGTCCTATGTCATGTATCATATAGTGTTATGTGTTGTTCCATGAGCAAATTATACTTGAGCAATGGAACACACTATGTACAAATATGTTTGGCTACTATTCACATTATAGATAATGTTGTACATATATTTTGGTATATGTGATTATTGCCGAGAAACTACCAAGCATATATGTTGTCTTCTGGACCCTTATGTATATTAGTCCCAAGAATGTGCTAGCAACACATGTTTATTATCATACTTAAATTTATATTTTGAGAAAAAATGTTGTTATTGTTTTTCTGGAGGAATGTTATGATCATGTAAAAGTGCTAACATTTTTGTTTGCTAATGTGATCATGTTTTAGCTCAAACAATCTTTCAAAATGGTTATATTCATATCTGGTTGCCGGCTGTTTGGCGGGCTGTTTGTCGGAGCCGCGCCCCCTATCTAGTGTTGTTTGAAATATGCAAAAAGAATTGCAGAGCACGTCCAGCTAGCTAGAAAAAGCACGCTACCGGGTGCACGGCTATTCCTGGTCGTGCATCTCACCTCGGTGTGACATGATGTCACCGACATCCAGGTTGCGCCCACACCTGCTTCCAAGTTAACAGGTACAAGGATTCCTGAATCCGGTGGCAGGGTTGGACGTCCAAGTTAATAGCTACGCACCATTCTATCTATCTGTCGTTTGAAGGTTGCTACACGATTCTTCTATCTATTTGTCGTTTAAAGGTTGCTACTTGTAGGACGGGTAGGACGTGCCTTCTTGTATCTATCGGTCTCCCAAAACGTGCCTTCGTCTCCACGTTGACGCATGCATTCTTAGTCTGTCCGCAGCTATAGTTACAAGCGTCAGCGATACTTGTAGGGGCCGAGGGACGGCGGTGGCGATGACATGAAGATTTGGCTGCAAAAACAAAATAGTATTCAAAATAGTGCTCTCCAGTTTGAGCATTCAAAATAGGAGTAGTTCTCCAATTTGAGCATTCAATAAGCAAAACTATATCATAAAATAAATTAGTATTAAAATTAGCATGCAGTCAATAAGCAAAACTAAATCATCTCTTGCGTCCCTACATCGTGAATATTATCACTAATACATCTCAAATAGTATCATACATATAACCTCACTAATACAACTAAAACCCTAGCGAACAACGGGTATCGGCCCGGCCGGTGGACACCCAAAGAGAAGGAACAATCACAGGATCATAACTCGGTGAGATCCACGAAGAACCTGCCACGTATTGGAGAACCTTTCCTCCAACGCAATCATGTAGCGACAGACGTGCTCGTCCTCCTCACACGGTGACGGTGGCGTACTCACGTCAACAGGATCCTCAAGCCTCTGCACCGTCCACCGGCCCACGCGACCGCCACCAAAGAAGGTTCGGTCAACGACGTGCTGGCCCCTCACCAAGCCACGCCTCCGGGAAGGTAGCACATCCCAGTACCAGCCTGACGGAGCCCAGTCCCGTACATGGCCCCTCACGATAAGCAGGGCTCCTCCCGAGTCAACGACAAGGATGCGGTATAGGCATCGTGCGGCGTCGATGCGGGAATAATTGCTTTAACTAAAAAAAGTAAACTAGTTCTACTAATTTTCGTACTAAAAATAAAATAGTTGTATTAATTCAGCTAGTTCAACTAACGACTTACTATAAATAAAAATAAACTAGTTCTTACTAAAATAAACTAGTTCTTACTAAAAATAAACTAGTTCAACTAGTTCTATTAATTTTCTTACTAAAATACTAGTTCTATTAATTCAATTAGTTCTTACTACCTCCGTTTCAGTTTATAAGTCCTACGCGTATACCTAGGTTGCCAATTTTATCACCCTAATATAAACTATATAACACAAAAATTATACCTTTTGAAAGTAGAAACTCCAAAGTTTATGTTGGTATATTTTTTGTAATATATGACGTGTATTAGGTTGGTCAAATTGACGACTTAGGGGTACGCGCACGCCCTGTAAACTGAGAGAGAGGTAGTAGTAAAAATAAACTAGTTCAACTAGTTCTATTAATTTTCTTACTAAAAATAAACTAAACACTACTGCCCTAACCCTACTGCCCTAGTTTTTAAGCATCTACAAGTACTAACTAATTAGATGAACCCTACGTAGGTACTTAAGCATCTACAACTACTTAGCACGCATTGATGAACTCTAGGAATTTGTCCTAAAAACTAATTAAGCATCTACAACCACTGCCTAATTAACATCTAGTTTACAATTAAGAATCTACAACTACTACCCTAATTAGCATCTAATTAGATGAACCCTAACTAATTAGATGAAATCTAAAATTTGATGAACCCTAGGAACCCTAGCTAGGCAGAGGTAGGCAAGGAGGAGGAGGAGGAGGAGGAGGAGGAGGAGGTGTAGTAGTGCTCACGTTGGGCGCCGACGGAGTTAGGGAGCGGCCGTGGCAGGGGCACGCGGCGTCGAGGTCGGGTCGGGCTCGGCCTTGTGGCGGAGGGCGGCGATGTAGGGGGGGCGTCGAGGTCGGAGGCGGCGTTGAGGGCATGCGGAGAGCAACAGGAGAGCGCGCAGCGGCAGACGGTGATGTAAGGCGACAATGGCGGCGACAGCAGACGAGTTGGATTTGGGGGAAGTGGCCGTGGGGAAAAAGAACCGTGCGGTTAAGTCAAAAATAGCTGTAGCGCGGGCCAGGATAAGCGCTACTGCTACATTAGCTATAGCTAACTTAGCTATAACGCTGCATGGCAAAACACACTACTGCTAAGTTAGCTATAGCGCCTGTCCTGAAAGCACGCTGCTGCTACGCCTTTCTCCTTTATTTTTCTTTTTCATTTATTTCCTCACATTTTCTTTTTTTCCTTGCCCTTTTGTATTTCTTTCATTTTCATTTACTTTTCTATATGTTTTTCAGTTTATTTTGCTTTCATTAGCAGTAGCGCTTTCTGCGTAAAACACTCTGCTACAACAATCTTAGCAGCAGTGCGCTTTGCTTATGCTCGCTACTACTATTGGTAGCCTGGCGAGAACAGTTGGGGAATTGAGTTGTAGCGCTTCTTCCGTGAGACGCGCTACTGCTACAAACTTAGCTGCAGCGCGTTTGGTTGCCGCGCGCTAGTGTTAAATTGTAGCAGCGCTTCTTTTTGACCCGTGCTACTGGTAAGTTTACGTGTATAAGGTTTTTCCTAGTAGTGCTAGTGCATATTTATGTTGTGTGTATTGAGTTCACATATATTGTATTTGGGATTTGGGGTTGCACTAATAAGTATTTGAGAGTGTGTAACTCGCAAACATTGTACATTTATCTTAAAGTATTTTACCATGTATGTTAAGGAATGAAAGGTGTTCTGCCATATGTTGTTGCTCCAAATAATTGCGCGCAAAGCACAGCCAGGCATGCAGCACACGTCGCACTGGCAAGGACGATATGAAAGGCTCCTGCCCCAGCCGTGAACCTCACCTCCAACACGACGTCATGAACGCGCATGGAAGAGCGCTGGCCAGCCCAACTGTAGGTAAGTTTGATTCTCCAGTCTATGTGGTAACTGCGTTTGGTAGCGAAAAATGCCAAAGCGGAGAACGAGCTCCATGGAGGCCTTGATTTAAAAACTTCAACATTCATGCTTTTCAGTTTCAAAAACTTCTGAAAAAAATACACGTTACCTAGAGACATAATGTACATGTGTGTAGATTTTCAGGTCGAAATAGGCTAAAATGAGAGCTACACAAAAAACAAAATCAGGGTTGCATGTGTATTGTTCATCCTCAATGTCTGTGTTTTCATTTTGTGCAGCTCGCAATTCAAGGGATTTCATCCTGAAATTTTATACACATACACATTACATCTTTGAATTTTACACATACACTATATACATCACACACTAAGGCCTGCTCGGTCTACAAAATGCCCTACTGCAGCTGACAGCAAAATGCATGCACTCTGTTCTTATATAGCAGTCATATTGGATTTGGGATTGTACTAATTATAAGTATCTGAGTGTGTGTACCTCTCAATAACTGTTCGTTCTGTCAAAGTGTTTTAGCATGCATGGTAAGGAGTGAAAGTGTGGGATTTTTACCAGGTTGTTCTGAAACACAATCTTTACTAAGAAAAGTTTCACCATGGAGCAGTTAGATGTTTATAGTACCTCCTTTTATGTGCTGGAGTTTTCTCCAAGTTTTTGTACCTACTACAGATCGATTTGTCGTCTCTCTTACAACCAAGAGCTTTGATCCAGGATCAAAGCGACGATGCTTCAGATCCATAGAATTGATGCAAAACCTTTCGCATGTCTCGTACAAGCTATGTGTCCTATGTCATGTATCATATAGTGTTATGTGTTGTTCCATGAGCAAATTATACTTGAGCAATGGAACACACTATGTACAAATATGTTTGGCTACTATTCACATTATAGATAATGTTGTACATATATTTTGGTATATGTGATTATTGCCGAGAAACTACCAAGCATATATGTTGTCTTACTGGACCCTTATGTATATTAGTCCCAAGAATGTGCTAGCAACACATGTTTATTATCATACTTAAATTTATATTTTGAGAAAAAATGTTGTTACTGTTTTTCTGGAGGAATGTTATGATCATGTAAAAGTGCTAACATTTTTGTTTGCTAATGTGATCATGTTTTAGCTCAAACAATCTTTCAAAATGGTTATATTCATATCTGGTTGCCGGCTGTTTGGCGGGCTGTTTGTCGGAGCCGCGCCCCCTATCTAGTGTTGTTTGAAATATGCAAAAAGAATTGCAGAGCACGTCCAGCTAGCTAGAAAAAGCACGCGCCGGGGTGCACACGGCTATTCCCCTGGTCGTGCATCTCACCTCCGGTGTGACATGATGTCACCGACATCCAGGTTCTTGACCCACCTGCTTCCAAGTTAACAGGTACAAGGATTCCTGAATCCGGTGGCAGGGTTGACGTCAAGTTAATAGCTACGCACCATTCTATCTATCTGTCGTTTGAAGGTTGCTACACACGATTCTTCTATCTATTTGTCGTTTAAAGGTTGCTACTTGTAGGACGGGTAGGACGTGCCTTCTTGTATCTATCGGTCTCCCAAAACGTGCCTTCGTCTCCACGTTGACGCATGCATTCTTAGTCTGTCCGCAGCTATAGTTACAAGCGTACGTACTTGTAGGACGGGGACGACGGCGGCGATGACATGAAGATTTGGCTGCAAAAACAAAATAGTATTCAAAATAGTGCTCTCCAGTTTGAGCATTCAAAATAGGAGTAGTTCTCCAATTTGAGCATTCAATAAGCAAAACTATATCATAAAATAAATTAGTATTAAAATTAGCATGCAGTCAATAAGCAAAACTAAATCATCTCTTGCGTCCCTACATCGTCGAATATTATCACTAATACATCTCAAATAGTATCATACATATAACCTCACTAATACAACTAAAACCCTAGCGAACAACGGGTATTGGCCCGGCCGGTGGACACCCAAAGAGAAGGAACAATCATAGGATCATAACTCCAGTGAGATCCCTGAAGAACCTGCCACGTATTGGAGAACCTTTCCTCCAACGCAATCATGTAGCGACGGACGTGCTCGTCCTCCTCGCTGACACGGTGACGTACCACGTCAACAGGATCCTCAAGCCTCTGCACCGTCACTGGCCCACGCGACCGCCACCAAAGAAGGTTCGGTCAACGACGTGCTGGCCCCTCACCAAGCTACGCCTCCCGGAAGGTAGCACATCCAGTACCAACTGACGGAGCCCAGTCCCGGACATGGCCCCTCGATAAAGCAGGGCTCCTCCCGAGTCAACGACAAGGATGCAGTATAGGCATCGTCGACGTCGATGCGGGAATAATTGCTTTAACTAAAAAAGTAAACTAGTTCTACTAATTTTCGTACTAAAAATAAAATAGTTGTATTAATTCAGCTA
The DNA here is from genome assembly GCA_021605145.1 of Aegilops bicornis. Taxonomy (NCBI): domain Eukaryota; kingdom Viridiplantae; phylum Streptophyta; class Magnoliopsida; order Poales; family Poaceae; genus Aegilops; species Aegilops bicornis. Next base: position 1,424,082 of record JAHIAL010000075.1, on the reverse strand, counting down.
GTTCAACTAACGACTTACTATAAATAAAAATAAACTAGTTCTTACTAAAAATAAACTAGTTCTTACTAAAAATAAACTAGTTCAACTAGTTCTATTAATTTTCTTACTAAAATACTAGTTCTATTAATTCAATTAGTTCTTACTACCTCCGTTTCAGTTTATAAGTCCTACGCGTATACCTAGGTTGCCAATTTTATCACCCTAATATAAACTATATAACACAAAAATTATACCTTTTGAAAGTAGAAACTCCAAAGTTTATGTTGGTATATTTTTTGTAATATATGACGTATATTAGGTTGGTCAAATTGACGACTTAGGGAATGCAGCATGTAAACTGAGAGAGAGGTAGTAGTAAAAATAAACTAGTTCAACTAGTTCTATTAATTTTCTTACTAAAAATAAACTAAACACTACTGCCCTAGTTAAACCCTACTGCCCTAACCCTACTGCCCTAGTTTTTAAGCATCTACAAGTACTAACTAATTAGATGAACCCTACGTAGGTACTTCCTAAGCATCTACAACTACTTAAGCACGCATTGATGAACTCTAGGAATTTGTCCTAAAAACTAATTAAGCATCTACAACCACTGCCCTAATTAACATCTAGTTTACAATTAAGAATCTACAACTACTACCCTAATTAGCATCTAATTAGATGAACCCTAACTAATTAGATGAAATCTAAAATTTGATGAACCCTTGGAACCCTAGCTACGCAGAGGTAGGCAAGGAGGAGGAGGAGGAGGAGGAGGAGGAGGTGTAGTAGTGCTCACGTTGGGCGGCGACGGAGTTAGGGAGCGGCCGTGGCAGGGGCACGCGGCGTCGAGGTCGGGGTCGGGGCTCGAGCGCGCGGCGGAGGGCGGCGATGTAGGGGGACCGTCGAGGTCGGAGGCGGCGTTGAGGGCATGCGGAGAGCAACAGGAGAGCGCGCAGCGGCAGACGGTGATGTAAGGCGACAATGGCGGCGACAGCAGACGAGTTGGATTTGGGGGAAGTGGCCGTGGGGAGGAAAGAACCGCGCGGTTAAGTCAAAAATAGTTGTAGCGCGGGCCAGGATAAGCGCTACTGCTACATTAGCTATAGCTAACTTAGCTATAACGCTGCATGGCAAAACACACTACTGCTAAGTTAGCTATAGCGCCTGTCCTGAAAGCACGCTGCTGCTACGCCTTTCTCCTTTATTTTTCTTTTTCATTTATTTCCTCACATTTTCTTTTTTTCCTTGCCCTTTTGTATTTCTTTCATTTTCATTTACTTTTCTATATGTTTTTCATTTTATTTTCCTTTCATTAGCAGTAGCGCTTTCTGAGTAAAACACACTGCTACAACAATCTTAGCAGCAGCGCGCTTTGCATATGCTCGCTACTACTATTGGTAGCCTGGGCGAGAACAGTAGGCGAATTGTAGTAGTAGCGCTTCTTTCCTGAGACGCGCTACTGCTACAAACTTAGCTGCAGCGCGTTTGGTTGCCTCGCGCTAGTGTTAAATTGTAGCAGCGCTTCTTTTTGACCCGTGCTACTGGTAAGTTTCTGTGTATAAGGTTTTTCCTAGTAGTGCTAGTGCATATTTATGTTGTGTGTATTGAGTTCACATATATTGTATTTGGGATTTGGGGTTGCACTAATAAGTATTTGAGAGTGTGTAACTCGCAAACATTGTACATTTATCTTAAAGGATTTTACCATGTATGTTAAGGAATGAAAGGTGTTCTGCCATATGTTGTTGCTCCAAATAATTGCGCGCAAAGCACAGCCAGGCATTGAACACACGTCAGACCGGCAAGGAGCGATATGAAAGGCTCCTGCCCCAGCCGTGAACCTCACCTCCAACACGACGTCATGAACGCGCATGGAAGAGCGCTGGCCAGCCCAACTGTAGGTAAGTTTGATTCTCCAGTCTATGTGGTAACTGCGTTTGGTAGCGAAAAAATGCCAAAGGGAGAACGAGCTCCATGGAGGCCTTGATTTAAAAACTTCAACATTCATGCTTTTCAGTTTCAAAAACTTCTGAAAAAAATACACGTTACCTAGAGACATAATGTACATGTGTGTGTAGATTTTCAGGTGAAAATAGGCTAAAATGAGAGCTACACAAAAAACAAAATCAGGGTTGCATGTGTATTGTTCATCCTCAATGTCTGTGTTTTTCATTTTGTGCAGCTTTCATAATTCAAGGGATTTCATCCTGAAATTTTATACACATACACATTACATCTTTGAATTTTACACATACACTATATACATCACACACTAAGGCCTGCTCGGTCTAAAAAATGCCCTACTCGGCAGCGACAGCAAAATGCATGCACTCTGTTCTTATATAGCAGTTATATTGCATTTGGGATTGTACTAATTATAAGTATCTGAGTGTGTGTACCTCTCAATAACTGTTCGTTCTGTCAAAGTGTTTTAGCATGCATGGTAAGGAGTGAAAGTGTGGGATTTTTTACCAGGTTGTTCTGAAACACAATCTTTACTAAGAAAAGTTTCACCATGGAGCAGTTAGATGTTTATAGTACCTCCTTTTATGTGCTGGAGTTTTCTCCAAGTTTTTGTACCTACTACAGATCGATTTGTCGTCTCTCTTACAACCAAGAGCTTTGATCCAGGATCAAAACGACGATGCTTCCAGATCCATAGAATTGATGCAAAACCTTTCGCATGTCTCGTACAAGCTATGTGTCCTATGTCATGTATCATATAGTGTTATGTGTTGTTCCATGAGCAAATTATACTTGAGCAATGGAACACACTATGTACAAATATGTTTGGCTACTATTCACATAATAGATAATGTTGTACATATATTTTGGTATATGTGATTATTGCCGAGAAACTACCAAGCATATATGTTTGTCTTCTTGGACCCTTATGTATATTAGTCCCAAGAATGTGCTAGCAACACATGTTTATTATCATACTTAAATTTATATTTTGAGAAAAAATGTTGTTATTGTTTTTCTGGAGGAATGTTATGATCATGTAAAAGTGCTAACATTTTTTGTTTGCTAATGTGATCATGTTTTAGCTCAAACAATCTTTCAAAATGGTTATATTCATATCTGGTTGCGGCTGTTTGGCGGGCTGTTTGTCGAACCGCGCCCCCTATCTAGTGTTGTTTGAAATATGCAAAAAAATTGCAGAGCACGTCCAGCTAGCTAGAAAAAGCACGCGCCGGGGTGCACACGGCTATTCCCCTGGTCGTGCATCTCACCTCCGGTGTGACATGATGTCACCGACATCCAGGTTGCGGCCCACCTGCTTCCAAGTTAACAGGTACAAGGATTCCTGAATCCAGGTGGCAGGGTTGGACGTCCAAGTTAATAGCTACGCACCATTCTATCTATCTGTCGTTTGAAGGTTGCTACACACGATTCTTCTATCTATTTGTCGTTTAAAGGTTGCTACTTGTAGGACGGGTAGGACGTGCCTTCTTGTATCTATCGGTCTCCCAAAACGTGCCTTCGTCTCCACGTTGACGCATGCATTCTTAGTCTGTCCGCAGCTATAGTTACAAGCGTCACGTGCCTTGTAGGACGGGACGACGGCAATGGCGATGACATGAAGATTTGGCTGCAAAACAAAATAGTATTCAAAATAGTGCTCTCCAGTTTGAGCATTCAAAATAGGAGTAGTTCTCCAATTTGAGCATTCAATAAGCAAAACTATATCATAAACTAAATTAGTATTAAAATTAGCATGCAGTCAATAAGCAAAACTAAATCATCTCTTGCGTCCCTACATCGTCGAATATTATCACTAATACATCTCAAATAGTATCATACATATAACCTCACTAATACAACTAAAACCCTAGCGAACAACGGGTATTGGCCCGGCCGGTGGACACCCAAAGAGAAGGAACAATCATAGGATCATAACTCGGTGAGATCACGAAGAACCTGCCACGTATTGGAGAACCTTTCCTCCAACGCAATCATGTAGCGACGGACGTGCTCGTCCTCCTCGCTGACACGGTGACGTACCACGTCAACAGGATCCTCAAGCCTCTGCACCGTCACTGGCCCACGCGACCGCCACCAAAGAAGGTTCGGTCAACGACGTGCTCGCCCCTCACCAAGCTACGCCTCCCGGAAGGTAGCACATCCCAGTACCAGCCTGACGGAGCCCAGTCCCGGACATGGCCCCTCTGATAAAGCAGGGCTCCTCCCCGAGTCAACGACAAGGATGCGGTATAGGCATCGTCGACGTCGATGCGGGAATAATTGCTTTAACTAAAAATGTAAACTAGTTCTACTAATTTTCGTACTAAAAATAAAATAGTTGTATTAATTCAGCTAGTTCAACTAACGACTTACTATAAATAAAAATAAACTAGTTCTTACTAAAAATAAACTAGTTCTTACTAAAAATAAACTAGTTCAACTAGTTCTATTAATTTTCTTACTAAAATACTAGTTCTATTAATTCAATTAGTTCTTACTACCTCCGTTTCAGTTTATAAGTCCTACGCGTATACCTAGGTTGCCAATTTTATCACCCTAATATAAACTATATAACACAAAAATTATACCTTTTGAAAGTAGAAACTCCAAAGTTTATGTTGGTATATTTTTTGTAATATATGACGTGTATTAGGTTGGTCAAATTCAATGACTTAGAATACTGCATCGCCTGTAAACTGAGAGAGAGGTAGTAGTAAAAAATAAACTAGATCAACTAGTTCTATTAATTTTCTTACTAAAAATAAACTAAACACTACTGCCCTAGTTAAACCCTACTGCCCTAACCCTACTGCCCTAGTTTTTAAGCATCTACAAGTACTAACTAATTAGATGAACCCTACGTAGGTACTTAAGCATCTACAACTACTTAAGCACGCATTGATGAACTCTAGGAATTTGTCCTAAAAACTAATTAAGCATCTACAACCACTGCCCTAATTAACATCTAGTTTACAATTAAGAATCTACAACTACTACCCTAATTAGCATCTAATTAGATGAACCCTAACTAATTAGATGAAATCTAAAATTTGATGAACCCTTGGAACCCTAGCTACGCAGAGGTAGGCAAGGAGGAGGAGGAGGAGGAGGAGGAGGTGTAGTAGTGCTCACGTTGGGCGGCGACGGAGTTAGGGAGCGGCCGTGGCAGGGGCACGCGGCGTCGAGGTCGGGGTCGGGGCTCGAGCGCGCGGCGGAGGGCGGTGATGTAGGGGGACCGTCGAGGTCGGAGGCGGCGTTGAGGGCATGCGGAGAGCAACAGGAGGCAGCAGCGCAGGCAGTGATGTAAGGCGACAATGGCGGCTGACAGAGCAGGAGTTGGATTTGGGGAAGTGGTCGGGGGAAGAAGAACCGTGCGGTTAAGTCAAAAATAGCAGTAGCGCGGGCCAGGAAAAGCGCTACTGCTACATTAGCTATAGCTAACTTAGCTATAGCGCTGCATGGCAAAACACACTACTGCTAAGTTAGCTATAGCGCCTGTCCTGAAAGCACGCTGCTGCTACGCCTTTCTCCTTTATTTTTCTTTTTCATTTATTTCCTCACATTTTCTTTTTTTCCTTGCCCTTTTGTATTTCTTTCATTTTCATTTACTTTTCTATATGTTTTTCAGTTTATTTTGCTTTCATTAGCAGTAGCGCTTTCTGCGTAAAACACTCTGCTACAACAATCTTAGCAGCAGCGCACTTTGCTTATGCTCGCTACTACTATTGGTAGCCTGGCGAGAACAGTTGGGGAATTGAGTTGTAGCGCTTCTTCCGTGAGACGCGCTACTGCTACAAACTTAGCTGCAGCGCGTTTGGTTGCCGCGCGCTAGTGTTAAATTGTAGCAGCGCTTCTTTTTGACCCGTGCTACTGGTAAGTTTCTGTGTATAAGGTTTTTCCTAGTAGTGCTAGTGCATATTTATGTTGTGTGTATTGAGTTCACATATATTGTATTTGGGATTTGGGGTTGCACTAATAAGTATTTGAGAGTGTGTAACTCGCAAACATTGTACATTTATCTTAAAGTATTTTACCATGTATGTTAAGGAACGAAAGGTGTTCTCGCCATATGTTGTTGCTCCAAATAATTGCGCATAAGCACAGCCAGGCATGCAGCACACGTCGCCGACTGGCAAGGACGATATGAAAGGCTCCTGCCCCAGCCGTGAACCTCACCTCCAACACGACGTCATGAGCAGCGCATGGAAGAGCGCTGGCCAGCCCAACTGTAGGTAAGTTTGATTCTCCAGTCTATGTGGTAACTGCGTTTGGTAGCGAAAAATGCCAAGCGGAGAACGAGGCTCCATGGAGGCCTTGATTTAAAAACTTCAACATTCATGCTTTTCAGTTTCAAAAACTTCTGAAAAAAATACACGTTACCTAGAGACATAATGTACATGTGTGTAGATTTTCAGGTCGAAATAGGCTAAAATGAGAGCTACAAAACAAAAATCAGGGTTGCATGTGTATTGTTCATCCTCAAAGTCTGTGTTTTCATTTTGTGCAGCTCGCAATTCAAGGGATTTCATCCTGAAATTTTATACACATACACATTACATCTTTGAATTTTACACATACACTATATACATCACACACTAAGGCCTGGTCGGTCTACAAAATGCCCTACTCGGCAGCGACAGCAAAATGCATGCACTCTGTTCTTATATAGCAGTCATATTGCATTTGGGATTGTACTAATTATAAGTATCTGTGTGTACCTCTCAATAACTGTTCGTTCTGTCAAAGTGTTTTAGCATGCATGGTAAGGAGTGAAAGTGTGGGATTTTTACCAGGTTGTTCTGAAACACAATCTTTACTAAGAAAAGTTTCACCATGGAGCAGTTAGATGTTTATAGTACCTCCTTTTATTCCCTTTTATGTGCTGGAGTTTTCTCCAAGTTTTGTACCTACTACAGATCGATTTGTCATCTCTCTTACAACCAAGAGCTTTGATCCAGGATCAAAAGCAGCGATGCTTCCAGATCCATAGAATTGATGCAAAACCTTTCGCATGTCTCATTACAAGCTATGTGTCCTATGTCATGTATCATATAGTGTTATGTGTTGTTCCATGAGCAAATTATACTTGAGCAATGGAACACACTATGTACAAATATGTTTGGCTACTATTCACATTATAGATAATGTTGTACATATATTTTGGTATATGTGATTATTGCTTAGAAACTACCAAGCATATATGTTGTCTTACTGGACCCTTATGTATATTAGTCCCAAGAATGTGCTAGCAACACATGTTTATTATCATACTTAAATTTATATTTTGAGAAAAATGTTGTTATTGTTTTTCTGGAGGAATGTTATGATCATGTAAAAGTGCTAACATTTTTGTTTGCTAATGTGATCATGTTTTAGCTCAAACAATCTTTCAAAATGGTTATATTCATATCTGGTTGCGGCTGTTTGGCGGGCTGTTTGTCGGAGCCGCGCCCCCTATCTAGTGTTGTTTGAAATATGCAAAAAGAATTGCAGAGCACGTCCAGCTAGCTAGAAAAAGCACGCCGGGGTGCACACGGCTATTCCCCTGGTCGTGCATCTCACCTCCGGTGTGACATGATGTCACTGACATCCAGGTTGCGGCCCACCTGCTTCCAAGTTAACAGGTACAAGGATTCCTGAATCCAGGTGGCAGGGTTGGACGTCCAAGTTAATAGCTACGCACCATTCTATCTATCTGTCGTTTGAAGGTTGCTACACACGATTATTATATATATTTTTCGTTTAAAGGTTGCTACTTGTAGGACGGGTAGGGCGTGCCTTCTTGTATCTATCGGTCTCCCAAAGCGTGCCTTCGTCTCCACGTTGACGATGCATTCTTAGTCTGTCCGCAGCTATAGTTACAAGCGTCACGTATTTGTAGGACGGGACGACGGCGGCGATGACACGAAAGATTTGGCTGCAAAACAAAAATAGTATTCAAAATAGTGCTCTCCAGTTTGAGCATTCAAAATAGGAGTAGTTCTCCAATTTGAGCATTCAATAAGCAAAACTATATCATAAAATAAATTAGTATTAAAATTAGCATGCAGTCAATAAGCAAAACTAAATCATCTCTTGCGTCCCTACATCGTCGAATATTATCACTAATACATCTCAAATAGTATCATACATATAACCTCACTAATACAACTAAAACCCTAGCGAACAACGGGTATCGGCCCGGCCGGTGGACACCCAAAGAGAAGGAACAATCACAGGATCATAACTCCAGTGAGATCCCTGAAGAACCTGCCACGTATTGGAGAACCTTTCCTCCAACGCAATCATGTAGCGACGGACGTGCTCGTCCTCCTCGCTGACACGGTGACGTACCATGTCAACAGGATCCTCAAGCCTCTGCACCGTCACCGGCCACGCGACCGCCACCAAAGAAGGTTCGTCAACGACGTGCTGGCCCCTCACCAAGCTACGCCTCCCGGAAGGTAGCACATCCCGATACCAGCCTCGACGGAGCCCAGTCCGGACATGGCCCCTCTGATAAAGCAGGGCTCCTCCCCGAGTCAACGACAAGGATGCGGTATAGGCATCGTCGACGTCGATGCGGGAATAATTGCTTTAACTAAAAAAGTAAACTAGTTCTACTAATTTTCGTACTAAAAATAAAATAGTTGTATTAATTCAGCTAGTTCAACTAACGACTTACTATAAATAAAAATAAACTAGTTCTTACTAAAAAATAAACTAGTTCTTACTAAAAATAAACTAGTTCAACTAGTTCTATTAATTTTCTTACTAAAATACTAGTTCTATTAATTCAATTAGTTCTTACTACCATGCGTTTCAGTTTATAAGTCCTACGCAGATACCTAGGTTGCCAATTTTATCACCTAATATAAACTATATAACACAAAAATTATACCTTTTGAAAGTAGAAACTCCAAAGTTTATGTTGGTATATTTTTTGTAATATATGACGGTATTAGGTTGGTCAAATTGACGACTTAGGGGTACGCGCACGCCCTGTAAACTGAGAGAGAGGTAGTAGTAAAAATAAACTAGTTCAACTAGTTCTATTAATTTTCTTACTAAAAATAAACTAAACACTACTGCCCTAGTTAAACCCTACTTCCCTAACCCTACTGCCCTAGTTTTTAAGCATCTACAAGTACTAACTAATTAGATGAACCCTACGTAGGTACTTAAGCATCTACAACTACTTAAGCACGCCCTGTATAAGGTTTTTCCTAGTAGTGCTAGTGCATATTTATGTTGTGTGTATTGAGTTCACATATATTGTATTTGGGATTTGGGGTTGCACTAATAAGTATTTGAGAGTGTGTAACTCGCAAACATTGTACATTTATCTTAAAGTATTTTACCATGAATGTTAAGGAATGAAAGGTGTTCTGCCATATGTTGTTGCTCCAAATAATTGCGCGCAAAGCACAGCCAGGCATGCAGCACACGTCGCACTGGCAAGGACGATATGAAAGGCTCCTGCCCCAGCCGTGAACCTCACCTCCAACACGACGTCATGAACGCGCATGGAAGAGCGCTGGCCAGCCCAACTGTAGGTAAGTTTGATTCTCCAGTCTATGTGGTAACTGCGTTTGGTAGCGAAAAAATGCCAAACGGAGAACGAGCTCCATGGAGGCCTTGATTTAAAAACTTCAACATTCATGCTTTTCAGTTTCAAAAACTTCTGAAAAAATACACGTTACCTAGAGACATAATGTACATGTGTGTAGATTTTCAGGTCGAAATAGGCTAAAATGAGAGCTACACAAAAAGAAAAATCAGGGTTGCATGTGTATTGTTCATCCTCAAAGTCTGTGTTTTCATTTTGTGCAGCTCGCAATTCAAGGGATTTCATCCTGAAATTTTATACACATGCACATTACATCTTTGAATTTTACACATACACTATATACATCACACACTAAGGCCTGCTCGGTCTACAAAATGCCCTACTCGGCAGCGACAGCAAAATGCATGCACTCTGTTCTTATATAGCAGTCATATTGCATTTGGGATTGTACTAATTATAAGTATCTGAGTGTGTGTACCTCGCAATAACTGTTCATTCTCTCAAAGTGTTTTAGCATGCATGGTAAGGAGTGAAAGTGTGGGATTTTTTACCAGGTTGTTCTGAAACACAATCTTTACTAAGAAAAGTTTCACCATGGAGCAGTTATATGTTTATAGTACCTCCTTTTATTCCCTTTTATTTATGTGCTGGAGTTTTCTCCAGGTTTTTGTACATACTGCAGATCACCATTAGTGCACTCTTTAAATAACGCATTGCCACACTTATCTGATGCCTATTGGATTTATGATTTTTTTATGGTGCCACTAAATCCAGGTGGGTAAGACTTTTAAGTTAGCAGGTACGCGTAGGAGGTGTGGCGCATATTGGGTCTTAAGGATTTTATCAACAACCTGGGACAACTTGATCGACAGGACACCTCACTGATGGTTGACGTCCTCCTTGTGCCAAGCACCCGAGGCCCAGTCCTAATCGACATTAGCTGGAATGATCTGGTTGCTACTGCGACATGGTATCTTTGGTTAGAATTACGTCGCTTTACACACGGCGAGCCACTCGGCGGCTATGGGATTGCTCAGGTTCAGGCCAGGGAGAGATCCCCGCTCGGCTCGCCGGTGTTGGGAGATACGGTGCCCGCGGGTGTCGTTTTCCTTCTTGGAGACGCTGCCAAGGCCTTTAGCTGCGCCCCTCTTCGAGCTCAGGGGAAACCCTAGGCCCGGGTCACCCGGACCGGATAGTGCCGAAGTCTCGGTGTCGTCTTCCTTCTTGAAAGGCACTATGTTGCTCGCTCGTGGTGTCCTCCATTTTTGGCTAGCACGATGTTGGAGTTCTAGTTGGTTTGGCATCGCCGCTCTTGGCTTGGGTTTTGTAGGTTTAGCTATGATGTCCCCTCTGTTTCGGCCGAGCATCCCTTGTCTCTCTGCTCCAGGCACTATGTTCATGCCTGTCTATGTTCGTGTCATGTGTTGTACCCCGTGTACTCATTCTTCTTCTTCTATCAATGAAATGATACGCAAGCATTGCGTATTCGCGAAAAAAATAACTATTCATTCTCGTAAAGTATTTTACCATGCATTTTCTTGGCTCAGGTTGAAACGCGCGTGCTCTCTCTCTCTCTCCTTATGTTGTTTGATTGATTGAAAAGAAACACGCGCACGTAGAGCACGTCTCCTGGTCATGCATCTCACATCCGGTGTGACGTCCAACAGTAGGTAACTGGGATTCCTGAATCTAGGTGCAGTCTACGTACAAGGATTCCTGCATATCCAGGTGGACTTTCAAGTTTATATCAAGGTCTGAGATTGCTATAAACTTGAAGACGCACCATTCTATCTATCGGTCGTTTAAAGGTTGCTACTTACTGTAAGATTTTTGTATCTATCGGTCTCCCATGACGTGCCTTCGTCTCCACGTTGACGCATTCATTCTTAGTCTGGCCGCGGCTATATCTACAAGACGTACGTACGTGGGATTGCTGACTCCATGTGCCATACGTACCTACCTACCGATCAGAAGAATCATCTATAAATATAGCTATAGGCTCATGCACGGCCACAACCATCTAGCTCTCCATAGCTATACCCATCCGCCTCCCGGCCATCTGCTTCCGAGGCGGGCGCCGGCCTCATAACCATGAAGCTCATGCCGACCATCTTCTGCCTTCTCCTCGTCGTCCTTGCATTGGATGGTATATATGCACATCGTAACTAGTTACTGCCTTGCTTTCGCTTTTAGATATTCGTTGCTAGCTCTAGGAGTATATATGTTATACTTCCATCTCGTCAAGTACTTCATGCATGCACTGAGACATGATTGATCTATCTGACAGGGGCTCGTGTGGAGGCACGAGGCACACCTTCGGCTGATCAGGGGTCAAAGAACCAATGGTCCAGCATGTTCGTCTTCGGCGATGGCTTCTGCCTCGACAACGGCAACCTCCCAAATACCAACACATGGCGTCAATGGAGCTATCCCTACGGCTCCTATCTCAACTCCCGTGGATCTGCGACTCCTGTCCCAACTGGACGCCTTTCCAACTATTGGATTCAATCTGACTTCATCGGTACGTATTAACTATATATACTGGTATGCTAGTACCTAGCTAGATAGAGAATTTATTTTTGAGCACGTACAACCTTATATCTAAGATCATTCAAAATAATCCATCATATCAACGCTCTAGATAATTTAGTTCCGACCCTTGCAATCCTATATGTGTTTTACTAAAATAATCCTTCATATTTATTGATTTATTTCCCTTGCAGCAAGGATCTTGGGCCTCAGTGAAGCCCCTCCATCGTACAGGCTCACGCCACATCTATCTTGCGACCCATCTGGCATGACCTTTGCTTTCGGCGGCGCTGGCGTCTACGAGGTGCCGGACAAGAAGGTGCCGACCCTTGCCACACAGGTCGATGCTTTCACGAGGCTACTCAATGCTGGGGTCATCTCAAAACAACAGCTTCAGAGCTCCGTCGCTCCCGTCTCCATCTCCGGCAGTGACTACATGACTGGTGCCAATGTCGAGAATGCCTTCTTGAGCAGCTTCGATGATGTGAGTAGTAGTTAGCGGACTCAAACTTGCAAACACTAACCAGTCTGCAATTACTATATAGCCATCTTCTTACCAAGTAACTTCTCTTCCATGCAGATCGATAGTTATATTGGGAACGTGACGACCGAGATTGCGAAGAACGTGGGGAAGCTACAGAGGCTAGGTGTGAGAAAGGTACTAGTGAACAACATGCATCCCATTGGCTGCACGCCGTTGCGGACTAGTTCGACCAACTACACGACATGCGACCTTCTGGCCAACTATGCCGCAACTGTGCACAACATCAATATAGAACACCTGATGGGCAACAAGAATAATGCCCACATACTGGACCTCTACACTGCCTTCACCGACATCGTCAATCACGCCCCTGGTAAGTACTTTATATTTCTGCATGCGCATGATGCAAATTAAATCAGCTTTCACATGTATGCATTTTATTCAACATCTGTTAGAACTATGTGTACGCAGGTGAAGGGTCGGAGCAGGCAAACAATTTCAAGCGCAAGCTGACACCTTGCTGCGAGGCTTCCACCGAGCTGGGGTACTGTGGACAGGTTAGCCCTTCAGGGGAGCGCCTCTACGACCTATGCAAGAATCCTGACAAGAAGTTCTACTGGGACGAGACTTACCCGACAACTGCTGGGTGGGAAGCTGTTACAGAGGCGCTAGAAGAACCTTTGAGGGAGTTCCTAGATCGGGACTATGTTCCATGATGCATTTGTAGTTTAGGTTTAGCTCGATCCATTGCTTGTTGGTGCAATATCTTTTAGCTAGGTTAGCTTTATATAGATAGTATTCGTATTTAGGAAGAAACTTGTGAGTTTTTATTTCCTTGTGTTCCATGAACTTTGGTCTAGTTGCCTTCACCTTTTAAGAAAGGTAGTCCTATTATATATGGTGAATCTAGCGTGCATCTATTTGGGGAGCTCGTGGGAGTTGCAGCAAACGAGAAGGTGCTTGGCTGAGTGATAGGTTCTATTTCTGTCAAGATTAGATATATATAGCATTGCATGTGCGATCTTAGGTCTCAAAGACTGCGTTTTAGTCGATTGAGGTAACTTTCCACCTGGTGCACCTCATGCTGCTCTTCCCTGCGCTGCCACCATTACCTCGCGCATGGTTGGTTTGCCGTTGCAGGGCATGGCGGTAGCACGGGTGTTTCACACAACATGATGGGTGCCAAGCCAGCTCATTTCGACGTGGCAAAGACGACAAATACGCACACTGGCACTCGCACATCAGACATTCGTCCAGCTTTCCCGGCACTTCTTTAAGGTGTTTGTTCAGGTTCTCCTTTCACCATGTAGGCCCCGGCTCGCCAAGGCTGTGTTTATGTCTGTCGTTCCCATACGTCTTGTCAGAACAGTAGCCTGTAATTAAAAGCGCACGTGTCCGTGCCTGTGAGAAACTCCACTTGGCTCTCTGCCAGTGTTGGGGATGACCTTGTGTTGGTATTTGTTTCAATTCCAATGGCAGGCACATGTCTGTAACAAGCTAGGTCTTATGCCGCAGATTTTTTTTAAGCTTTTGAGCGTGTAGTTGCAATGTGTGGATTTCACATTCGTGGGCTTGGTTTCTTTTACTTTGCTGTTACAAGTATTGGGAAGCAAGTTAACGGGAGAGACAGATGCTTTCTGGGAAGAAGGAAATATTGATCACTTCAAGCTAGTCCGACATATGTTGGTGGATCCTAAAGAATGGAAAAAAGAATATGTCCTACTTGAATTGGGACAAAATGATGCTCCCTAAATCAAAGGGTGGTATGTGTTCTCGTGATATGCGTCCTTCAGCCAAGCACTTCTAGCAAAACAAGCTTGGTGATTGGTCGATGGTCTGGAGGGCTTATGTGCATGATTGCTAGGTGCAAAATAATACCCCAATGCGAATTTGTTGGATCCAGTGTTTACTGCGTCCACTGTGTGGAAAGGAATAGAAAACGGGATGGCACTAGTGAAGCAATAATTTAGGAGAGTTGTGATGGTACATCCATTCCTACGAGGACCATCGTTACACCGCTCAAGGAAAATTGTAGAGTACATCTTGCGGTGGTTTTTTTCTCACACAAAGGATACCTGCTTTCAATCTCTTCATGCAAGGATGGTTCATGGCCTGACTGTGTGCGTATCATCAAATTCTGAGTTGTAATCAGAGACGTCTGGGCTTGAGTAGTTTAGTTGACCAACTGTCTCCAGTCAATATCATTTGTCTGGAACGTCTATCTATCACCTTTCTCGCGAACCAATTTTGCGCAGCCAGATATTGGTTTTCCAGAGAAAATATGGCTCATGCCTTAGAGGAGTGTAGTTTCACTCTATTTTCTTCGGTCAACCTGCTGCCAGTGAACTTGCTGGCGCGACTGCGATAGGCTGGTCTTGGACGCCATGGTTTGTGCCATCTCAAGCTTCTTCGTTGCATTGAGTTTCTCTCCCTTTATCTCTCTTGATAAGCTTGCGATCTCTTGGTGGAGCAGCAAAAATATATGAGGAGGATGTCAAACATCAGGCAACAAGGTCATTGTGCTCGTCTAGGATTTTTGGCATTACATAATTCAGGCATGACACATGGTAAAGAAGCTACACCAGTGGAGGCACTGATCAAGTTTCTGGTAGTTACATGACATAACTTAATAATACGCAGTGGTTCACAACCGGAGATATCATTAAAGGGAAGATGCCGCTGCAGAATTCCTAGAGGGAAACCAAAAAATAATAATGATGCCCAAACCTGTTCTTTTGGTGTACATGTCTTTTTGGACATCAGATGGTACTTCGGGGAGCGATATATGTTCCTCAGGACGCATGATGGAACAATTATATTTGCAGCTTGTCGCATGTCGCTTTCTGTTAAAATGCTACAAGGTGTTGGAAGTGGAGGTACATGCGGTAATGATCGGTATGCACTAGCTTTCCAACATAACGATCTTCATGCAGTGATGCGGTCGGGCTTTTTAGTTGCTATTTCCATAATCTCTACAGATGACCTAGATCGCTCTGCTTATGGACATATTGGTGCTGAGATGTTGACAGTGAGTTTATTTCGCACAAGCATCAATGGGAATTGAATAGGGTTGTAGATTGTCTGCCTTGTTTTGTCGTACTGAATGTATAGCACTGCTGTGTGGCTACATATAGGACACCCTTTGTATCTTGCAGCTCGCACTGGAGCGAGCTGAAAGCGCGCCAATGTCATAGCCCCTCCCACACCGGAGCTGGAAAGACCTTGTTCTAGATTTCTTCTGAGGGTGCCAAACAATTATATGTGAAAGGCCGAGGTGAAAGTTAGCAAAGTGCCCCATTGCCCTTGATAAATGAATTGAGATAATTGTTGCCTATGCCGAGATCCCACGTTGTTGTGTCATTAGAGATTCACTTGTCAACTCTGCATAGACCTGACTCATTAGTGTGTTAATGTGATGCAGAGACCTAGAAGGTCCACCTCCATCTGCTGAAGGAGTCCCCGGTGACCTTACGTATGTTTTTTTTAGGAGATCGACAAATTAGTACATCTTGCCCACCTCCCCTAAGGACAAACTGGGACGCCTATCGCAGTCGGTACTTATGGTGATTCTCCATCATCTAATAAAAGGCAAAGTAATGAAGCTAGTAATAACATTGATGACAGGCGTGTTGGAAATATGCCCTAGAGGCAATAATAAAATGGTTATTATTGTATTTCCTTGTTCATGATAATCATCTATTATTCATGCTATAATTGTATTGACCGGAAACCGCAATACATGTGTGAATACATAGACCAGAACATGTCCCTTGTGAGCCTCTAGTTGACTAGCTCGTTGATCAACAGATGGTCATGATTTCCTGACCATGGACATTGGATGTCATTGATAACGGGATCACATCATTAGGAGAATGATGTGATGGACAAGACCCAATCCTAAGCATAGCACAAGATCGTGTAGTTCATTTGCTAAAGCTTTTCTAATGTCAATTATCATTTCCTTAGACCATGAGATTGTGTAACTCCCGGATACCGTAGGAGTGCTTTGGGTGTACCAAACGTCAAAACGTAACTTGGTGGCTATAAAGGTGCACTACAGGTATCTCCAAAAGTGTCTGTTGGGTTGGCACGAATCGAGACTGGGATTTGTCACTCCGTATGACGGAGAGGTATCTCTGGGCCCACTCGGTAATGCATCATCATAATGAGCTCAATGTGACTAAGTAGTTAGTCACGGGATCATGCATTACAGAACGAGTAAAGTGACTTACCGGTAACGAGATTGAACGAGGTATTGGGATACCGACGATCGAATCTCGGGCAAGTAACGTACCGATTGACAAAGGGAATTGTATACGGGATTGCTTGAATCCTTGACATTGTGGTTCATCCGATGAGATCATCATGGAACATGTGGGAGCCAACATGGGTATCCAGATGCCGCTGTTGGTTATTGGCCAGAGAGCTGTCTCGGTCATGTCTGGATGATTTCCGAACCCGTAGGGTCTACACACTTAAGGTTCGATGACGCTAGGGTTATAAAGGAAGTTTGTATGTGGTTACCGAATGTTGTTCGAGTGCCGGATGAGATCCCGGACGTCACGAGGAGTTCCAGAATGGTCCGGAGGTAAAGATTTATATATGGGAAGTCCAGTTTCAGTCACCGGAATAGTTTCGGGGGTTATCGGTATTGTACCGGGACCACCGAAAGGTGTCCGGAGGTCCACCGGGTGGGGCCACCTGCCCCGGGGGGCTTGATGGGCTGAATATGGGAGGGAACCAGCCCCTAGTGGGCTGGTGCGCCCCTCCCCAAGGGCCCAAGGCGCCTAGGGCTGAAAACCCTAGGGGAGGGGGGCGCCTCCACCTTGCTTGGGGGCAAGCCTCCACTCCTGGCCGCCGCCCCTCCCCTCTAGATGGGATCTGGAGGGGGCTGGGCCCCTCTCCCCGCCCCCTATATATAGTGGGGGTTTTGGGGCTGCCAAGCACATGAGTTTTCCTCTCTCCTGGCGCAGCCCTACCCCTCTCCCTCCTCGTCTCTTGCAGTGCTTGGCGAAGCCCTGCTGGAGTGGCACGCTCCTCCATCACCACCACGCCGTTGTGCTACTGCTGGACGGAGTCTTCCCCAACCTCTCCCTCTCTCCTTGCTGGATCAAGGCACGGGAGACGTCACCGGGATGCACGTGTGTTGAACGCGGAGGCACCGTTCTTCAGTGCTTAGATCGGATTCGGCCGCGATCTGAATCGCTTCGTGAACGACTCCACCAACCGCGTTCTTGTAACGCTTCCGCATCGCGATCTTCAAGGGTATGAAGATGCACTCCCCTCTCTCTCGTTGCTAGTATCTCCATAGATTGATCTTGGTGATGCGTAGAAAATTTTGAATTTCTGCTACATTCCTCAACAATGGCATCATGAGCTAGGTCTTTTGCATAGATTCTATGCACGAGTAGAACACAAATTGTTGTGGGCGTTGATTTTGTTCAATATGCTTACCGTTACTAGTCCTATCTTGTTTCGACGGTATTGTGGGATGAAGCGGCCCGGACCGACCTTACACGTACACTTACGTGAGACAGGTTCCACCGATTGACATGCACTTGTTGCATAAAGGTGGCTAGCGGGTGCCAGTCTCTCCCACTTTAGTCGGATCGGATTCGATGAAAAGGGTCCTTATGAAGGGTAAATAGCAATTGGCATATCACGTTCTGGCTTTTGCGTAGGTAAGAAGCGTTCTTGCTAGAAACCCATAGCGGCCACGTAAAATATGCAAACAACAGTTAGAGGACGTCTAACTTGTTTTTGCAGGGTATGCTATGTGATGTGATATGGCCAAAAGAATGTGATGAATGATATGTGATGTATGAGATTGATCATGTTCTTGTAATAGGAATCACGACTTGCATGTCGATGAGTATGACAACCGGCAGGAGCCATAGGAGTTGTCTTAATTTATTGTATGACCTGCGTGTCATTGAACAACGCCATGTAATTACTTTACTTTTTTGCTAAACCGTTAGCCATAGTAGTAGAAGTAATAGTTGGCGAGACAACTTCATGGAGACACGATAATGGAGATCATGATGATGGAGATCATGGTGTCATGCCGGTGACGATGATGATCATGGAGCCCCGAAGATGGTGATCAAAAGGAGCAAAATGATATTGGCCATATCATGTCACTTTTTGATTGCATGTGATGTTTATCATGTTTATGCATCTTATTTGCTTAGAACGACGGTAGTAAATAAGATGATCCCTCATAATAATTTCAAGAAAGTGTTCCCCCTAATTGTGCACCGTTGCGAAAGATCGTTGCTTCGAAGCACCACGTGATGATCGGGTGCGATAAATTCTAACGTTCACATACAACGGGTGTAAGCCAGATTTACACACGCGAAACACTTAGGTTGACTTGACGAGCCTAGCATGTACAAACATGGCCTCGGAACACAAGAGACCGAAAGGTCGAACATGAGTCGTATAGTGGATACGATCAACATGAAGATGTTCACCAATGATGACTAGTCCGGTCTCACGTGATGATCGGACACGACCTAGTTGACTCGGATCATGTATCACTTAGATGACTAGAGGATGTCTATTCGAGTGGGAGTTCATCAAATAATGTGATTAGATGAACTTAATTATCATGAACATAGTCAAAAAGGTCTTTACAAATTATGTCGTAAGCTCGCGCTTTAGTTCTACTATTTTAGATATGTTCCTAAAGAAAATTTAGTTGAAAGTTAATAGTAGCAATTATGCGGACTGGGTCCGTAAACTGAGGATCGTCCTCATTGCTGCGTAGAAGGCTTATGACCTTAATGCACCGCCTGTGTGCTAAACCTCGAACGCCGTCTGTGGATGTTGCGTAACATCCGACATACACGTTTTGATAACTACGTGATAGTTCAAGAATGTTAAACGGTTTAGAATTGAGGCACCGAAGACGATTTGAAACGTCATGAACATATGAGATGTTTCGAGGGCTGAATTGGGATTTCAGGCTCGTGCCCACGCCAAGAGGTATAAGACCTCCAAGTTTCTTAGCCTGCAAACTAAGGGAGAAAAGCTCAATCGTTGAGCTTGTGCTCAGATTGTCTGAGTACAACAATCACTTGAATCAAGTGGGAGTTAATCTTCCAGATGAGATAGTGATGTTTCTCCAAAGTCATTGCCACCAAGCTGCTAGAGCTTCGTGATGAACTATAACATATCAGGGATACATATGATGATCCTTGAAATATTCGCGATGTTTGACGCCTTGTGAAAGTAGAAATCAAGAAGGAGCATCAATTTTGATGGTTAGTGAAACCACTAGTTTCAAGAAGGGCAAGAGCAAGAAGGATACTTCATGAAATGGCAAATCAGTTGCTGCTCTAGTGAAGAAACCCAAGGTTGAAACCAAACCCGAGACTAAGTGCTTCTGTAATGAGGGGAACGGTCACTGAAGCAGGACTACCCTAGATACTTGGTAGATGAGAAGGCTAGCTAGGTCGGTAGAAGTATATTGGATATACATTATATTAATGTGTACTTTACTAGTACTCCTAGTAGCACCGTGGTATTAGATACCGTTCGGTTGCTAAGTGTTGGTAACTCGAAATAAAAGCTGCGGAATAAACGGAGACTAGCTAAAGGTGAGATGATGATATGTGTTGAAGTGTTTCCAAGCTTGATGTGATCAAGCATCGCATACTCCCTCTACCATCGAGATTGGTGTTAAACCTAAATAATTGTTATTTGGTGTTTGCGTTGAGCATAGACATGATTGGATTATGTCTATCGCAATACAGTCATTCATTTAAGGATAATAATAGTTGCTATGTTTATTTGAATAATACCTTCAATGGTCTTGCACCTAAAATGAATGGTTTATTGAATCTCGATCGTAGTGATACACATGTTCATGCCAAAAGATATAAGATAGTGATGATAGTACCACAAACTTGTGGCACTGCCATTTGAGTCATATTGGTATAAAACGCATGAAGAAACTCCATGCAGATGGATCATTTGGACTCACTTGATTTTGAATCACTTGAGACATGCAAATCATACCACATGGGCAAGATGACTGAAAAGCCTCGTTTTCAGTAAGATGGAACAAGATAGCAACTTGTTGGAAGTAACACCTTTTGATGTGTGCAGTCCAATGAGTGCTGAGGCATGCAGTGGATATCGTTATGTTCTTACTTTACAGATGATTTGAGTAGATGTTGAGTATAGTTACTTGATGAAACACAAGTCTGAATTATTGAAAGGTTCAAGTAATTTCAGAGTGAAGTTGAAGATCTTCGTGACAAGAGGATAAAATGTCTATGATATGATCATAGAGATGAATATCTGAGTTAAGTAGTTTGGTACACAATTGAGACATTGTGGAAATTGTTTCACAACTAACACCGCTGGAACACCATAGTGTGATGGTGTGTCCGAACATCATAGATGCACCCTATTTGATATGGGGCATACCATGATGTCTCTTATCGAATTACCACTATCGTTCATGGGTTAGGCATTAGAGACAACCACATTCACTTTAAATAGGGCACCACGTAATTCCGTTGAGATGACACCGTATGAACTATGGTTTAGAGAAACCTAAGCTGTCGTTTCTTGAAAGTTTGGGGCTGCGACGCTTATGTGAAAAAGTTTCATCCTGATAAGCTCGAACCCAAAGCGGATAAATACATCTTCATAGGACACCCAAAACAATTGGGTATACCTCCTATTCAGATCCGGAAGCAAAAGTGACTGTTTTAGAATCGGGTCCTTTCTCGAGGAAAGGTTTCTCTTGAAAGAATTGAGTGGGAGGATGGTGGAGACTTGATGAGGTTGTTGAACCATCACTTCAACTAGTGTGTAGCAGGGCACAGGAAGTTGTTCCTGTGGCACCTACACCAATTGAAGTAGAAGCTAATGATATTGATCATGAAACTTGGATCAAGTCACTACCAAACCTCGTGAGGTTGACAAGGATGCGTCTGCTTCCGCGATTGATGCGTAATCCTGTCTTGGAGGTCATGTTGCTAGACAACAATGAACCTCGAGCTATGGAGAAGCGATGGTGGGCCCGGATTCCGATGAATGGCTCGAGGCCATAAAATCCGAGAGAGGATCCATGTATGAAAACAAAGTGTAGACTTTGGCAGAACTACTCGATGGTCGTAAGGCTGTTGAGTACAGATGGATTTTAAAAGGAAGACGGACAATGATGGTAAGTGTCACCATTAAGAAAGCTTGACTTGTCGTTAAGATGTTTTCCGACAAGTTCAAGGAGTTGACTGCGATGAGACTTTCTCACTCGTAGCGATGCTAAGTATCTGTTGGAATTATATTAGCGATTCTTGCATTATTTATGAAATCTTGCGTATAGGATGACAAAGCATTGTTTCCTCGACAATTTTCTTGAGGAAAGGTTGTATGTGATACACGGAAGGTTTTGACAATCTCGAAGATGCTAACAAGTATGCAAAGCTCCGGCAATCCTTCTAAGGACTGGAGTAAGCATCTTGGAGTTGGTATACTGCGCTTTGATGAGATGATCAAAGGTTTTGGGTTTATACAAAGTTTATGAGAAACTTGTATTTCCAAAGAAGTGAGTGGGAGCACTATAGAATTTCTGATGAGTATATGTTGTTGACATATTGTTGATCGAAAATGATGTAGAATTTCTGGAAAGCATATAGGGTTATTTGAAAAGTGGTTTTCAATGGAAAACCTGGATTAAGCTACTTGAACATTGAGCATCAAGATCTATAAGGATAGATCAAAATCGCTAATAGTACTTTCAAATGAATACACACCGTGACAAGATTTTGAAGGAGTTCAAAATAGATCGACAAAGAAGGAGTTCTTGGGTGTGTTATAAGGTGTGAGTATTGAGTAAGACTCAAGACCTGACCACGGTAGTGAAAAGAGAAAAGGACGAAGGTCGTCCCCTATGCTTTAGACGAGGCTCTACTGGTATGCTATCTTTGTGTACCACACCTAAAGTGTGCCTTGCCATGAGTCAGTCAAGGGGTACAAGTGTGATCCAGGAATGGATCACAGGACAGCGGTCAAGGTTATCCTTAGTAGCTAGTGGACTAAGGAATTTTCTCGATTATGGAGGTGGTAAAAGAGTTCGTCGTAAAGGGTTACGCCGATGCAAACTTTGACACTAATATGGATGACTCTGAGTAGTAGACCGGATTCGTATAGTAGAGGAGTTATTTGGAATAGTTCCAAATAGCGCGTGGTAGCTGCATCTAGGAGATGACATAGAGATTTTGCAAAGCACACACGGATCTGAAAGGTTCAGATCCGATTGACTAATAACCTCTCTCACAAGCAAGATATGATCAAACCCCATGGGTGTCGATTCATTACAATCACATAGTGATGTGAACTAGATTATTGACTCTAGTGCAAGTGGGAGACTGTTGGAAATATGCCCTAGAGGCAATAATAAAATGGTTATTATTGTATTTCCTTGTTCATGATAATCGTCTATTATTCATGCTATAATTGTATTGACCGGAAACCGCAATACATGTGTGAATACATAGACCACAACATGTCCCTAGTGAGCCTCTAGTTGACTAGCTCGTTGATCAACAGATAGTCATGGTTTTCACGACCATGGACATTGGATGTCATTGATAACGGCATCACATCATTAGGAGAATGATGTGATGGACAAGACACAATCCTAAGCATAGCACAACGTAATGTCAAGTATCATTTCCTTAGACCATGAGATTGTGTAACTCCCGGATACCGTAGGAGTGCTTTGGGTGTACCAAGCGTCACAACGTGGCGGGTGGCTATAAAGGTGCACTATAGGTATCTCCGAAAGTGTTCATTGGGTTGTACGAATCGAGATCGGGTTTGTCACTCCGTTATGGCCGGAGAGGTATCTCTAGGCCCACTCGGTAATGCATCATCATAATGAGCTCGGTGTGACTAAGTAGTTAGTCACGGGATCATGCATTACGAACGAGTAAAGTGACTTGCGATAACGAGATTTAACGAGGTATTGGGATACCGATGATCGAATCTCGGGCAAGTAACATACCGATTGGACAAAGGGAATTGTATCACGGGATTGCTTGAATCCACGACATCGTGGTTCATCCGATGATCATCGTGGAACATGTGGGAGCCAACATGGGTATCCAGATCCCGCTGTTGGTTATTGGCCGTAGAGCTGTCTCGGGTCATGTCAAGATGATTCCCGAACCCGTAGGGTCTACACACTTAAGGTTCGATGACGCTAGGGTTATAAAGGAAGTTTGTATGTGGTTACCGAATGTTGTTCGAGTCGGATGAGATCCCGGACGTCACGAGGTGTTCGGAATGGTCCGGGAGGTAAAAATTTATATATGGGAAGTCCAGTTTCAGTCACCGGAATAGTTTCGGGGGTTATCGGTATTGTACCGGGACCACCGAAAGGTGTCCGGAGGTCCACCGTGTGGGGCCACCTGCCCCGGGGGGATTGATGGGCTGAATATGGGAGGGAACCAGCCCCTAGTGGGCTGGCGCGCCCCTCGCCAAGGGCCCAAGGCGCCTAGGATTGAAAACCCTAGGGGAGGGGGGCGCCTCCACCTTGCTTGGGGGGAAGCCTCCCCTCCTGGCCGCCGCCCCTCCCCTCTAGATGGGATCTGGAGGGGGCCGGCCCCCTCTCCGCTTCCCCTATATATAGTGGGCGTTTTGGGGCTGCCAAGCACATGATTTTTCCTCTCTCCTGGCGCAGCCCTACCCCTCTCCCTCCTCGTCTCTTGCAGTGCTTGGCACCTCCGCGTTCAACACACGTGCAGCCCGGTGACGTCTCCCATGCCTTGATCCAGCAAGGAGAGAGGGAGAGGTTGAGGAAGACTCCATCCAGTAGCAACTGGCAGGCGTGGTGGTGGTGGAGGAGCGTGGCAATCCTGCAGGGAGCCCGCCAAGCACCTGCGGGAGAGGAGGAGGTGTCACGGAGGGAGGAGGAGGTGCTGGGGACTCGGTGTGGCTTCCTCCCTCCCTCCACTATATGTAGGTGCAAGAGAGGGGCGCAGCCTTTGCCCCTTCCTCCAAGGAAGGAGTGCGGCCAGAGGGGGGAGTCCATCCTCCCAAGGCACCTCGCAGGTGCCTTCCCCCTTTTGGACTCTTCCCTCCCCAAGTCTCCTTGGCGCATGGGCCTCTTGGGGCTGGTGCCCTTGGCCCATATGGGCCAAGGCGCACCACCTACAGCCCATGTGGCCCCCGAACAGGTGGACCCCGGTGGACCCCGGACCCCTTCGGCACTCCCGGTACAATACCGATAATGCGCCAAACTTTTCCGGCGACCAAAATAAGACTTCCTATATATACATCTTTACCTCAGGACCATTCCGGAACTCCTCGTGACGTCAGGGATCTCATCAGTACTCGAACAACATTGGTAACCACATACAAACTTCCTTATAACCCTAGCGCCATCGAACCTTAAGTGTAGACCCTACGGGTTCGGGAACCATGCGAACATGACCGAGACGTTCTCCGGTCAATAACCAACAGCCGGATCTGGATACCCATGTTGGCTCCCACATGTTCCACGATGATCTCATTGGATGAACCACGATGTCTAGGACTCAATCGATCCCTTATACAATTCCCTTTGTCTAGCGGCATTGTACTTGCCCGAGATTCGATCACGGTATCCCGATACCTTGTTCAATCTCGTTACTGCAAGTCTCTTTACTCGTTCCGTAACACATCATCCCATGATCAACCCCTTGGTCACATTGTGCACATTATGATGATGTCCTACCGAGTGGGCCCAGAGATACCTCTCCGCTTTACGAGTGACAAATCCCAGCCTCGATTCGTGCCAACCCAATGACACTTTCGGAGATACCGTAATGCACCTTTATAGCCACCCAGCCACGCTAGGACGCTTGGTACACCCAAAGCATTCCTACTGTATCCGGGAGTTGCACAATCTCATGGTCTAAGGAAATGATACTTGACATTAGAAAAGCTTTAGCATACGAACTACGATCTCTGTGCTAGGCTTAGGATTGGGTCTTGTCCATCACATCATTCTCCTAATGATGTGATCCCGTTATCAATGACATCCAATGTCCATGGTCAGAAACCGTAACCATCTATTGATTAACGAGCTAGTCAACTAGAGGCTTACTAGGGACATGGTGTTGTCTATGTACCCACACATGTATCTCGAGTTTCCTATCAATAAAATTATAGCTTGGATAATAAGCGATTATCATGAACAAGGAAATATAATAATAACTAATTTATTATTGCCTCTAGGGCATATTTCCAACAGTCTCCCACTTGCACTAGAGTCAATAATCTAGTTCACATCGCCATGCGATTAACACTCACAGGTCACATCGCCATGTGACCAACATCCAAAGAGTTTACTAGTGTCATTAAACTAGTTCACATCATCATGTGATTAAGACTCAATGAGTTCTGGGGTTTGATCATGTTTTGCTTGTGAGAGAGGTTTTAGTCAACGGATCTGAACCTTTCAGATCCGTGTGTGCTTTGGTAAATTTCTAGGTCATATTATAAATGTTGCTTCCACGCTCCATTTGAAACTATTCCAAATGGTTGCTCCACTATACGTATCCGGTTTGCTATTCAGAATATTCGAATAGGTGTCAAAGCTTGCATCGACGTAACCCTTTACACCGAACTCTTTATCACCTCCATAATTCCAGAAACATGTCCTTATTTACTCCAAGGACAATTTTGACCGCTGTCCAATGATCCCCATTCTGGATCATTCTTGTACCCCTTGGTGACTCATGGCAAGGCACACTTCCGTCTGCGGTACACAGCATAGCATACTATAGAGCCTACGTCTAAAGCATAGGGGACCACCTTCTTCCTTTCTCTCTTTTCTGGCCAGTGGTTTAGCTTTAAGTCTTAACTTCATACCTTACATCTCAGGCAAGAACTCCTTCTTTGATCGATCCATCTTGAACACCTTCAAGATCATGTCAAGGTATGTGCTCATTTGAAAGTATCATTTAGCGTTTTCGATCTGTTCTCATAGATCTTGATGCTTAATGTTTAAGCAGCTTAATCCAGGTTTTCACTTGAAAAACACTTTTCAAATAACCCTATATGCTTTACGTAAAATTCTTCATCATTTCGATCATCAATATGTCAACGACATATACTCATCAGAAATTCTATAGTGCTCCCACTCACTTCTTTTGGAAATACGAAGTTTCTCACAAACTTTGTATAAACCCAAAATCTTTGATCATTTTATCAAAGCGTATACTCCAACTCCGAGATGCTTTACTCCGGCCCTTAGAAGGATCGGGCCGAGCCAAAGCATACCTTTTTAGCATCCTTAGGATCGACAAAAACTTTCTGATTGTATCACATACAACCTTTCCTTACAAAACTGGTAAGGAAACTCGCTTTGACATCCATCTGCCAGATTTCATAAATGCAGCTAATGCTAACATGATTCCGACGGACTTAAGCATCGCTACGGATGAGAAAATCTCATCGTAGTCAACTCCTTGAACTTGTGAAAAACTCTTCGCCACAAGTCGAGCTTCATAGACGGTGACATTACCGTCCACGTCCATCTTCTTCTTAAAGATCCATTTATCTCAACGGCTTGCCGATCAACATGTCCCTAGTGAGCCTCTAGTTGACTAGCTCGTTGATCAACAGATAGTCATGGTTTCCTGACCATGGACATTGGATGTCATTGATAACGGCATCACATCATTAGGAGAATGATGTGATGGACAAGACACAATCCTAAGCATAGCACAACGTAATGTCAAGTATCATTTCCTTAGACCATGAGATTGTGTAACTCCCAGATACCGTAGGAGTGCTTTGGGTGTACCAAACGTCACAACGTAACTGGGTGGCTATAAAGGTGCACTATAGGTATCTCCGAAAAGTGTCATTGGGTTGTACGAATCGAGGGCCCAGGATTTGTCCTCCATGTATGGCGGAGAGGTATCTCTGGGCCCACTCGGTAATGCATCATCATAATGAGCTCGGTGTGACTAAGTAGTTAGTCACGGGATCATGCATTACGGAAACGAGTAAAGTAGTAGTCTGATGTTGTCTCTAATGCCTAACCCATGAACGATAGTGGTAATTCGATAAGAGACATCATGGTACGCACCATATCCAATAGGGTGCTACTATGATGTTCGGACACACCATCACACTATGGTGTTCCAGGCGGTATTAATTGTGAAACAATTTCCACAAGGTCTTAATTGCGTGCCAAAGCTCGTAACTCAGATACTCATCTCTATGATCATATCATAGACATTTTTATCCTCTTGTCACAATGATCTTTAACTTCACTCTGAAATTACTTGAACCATTCAATAATTCAGACTTTGTGTTTCATCAAGTAAATACACTCAGTATCTACTTAAATCATCCGTGAAGTAAGAACATAACGATATTCACTGCATGCCTCAAGACTTCATTGGACTGCACACATCAAAATGTGTTACTTCCAACAAGTTGCTATCTTGTTCCATCTTATCAAACCGAGGCTTTTCAGTCATCTTGCCCATGTGGTATGATTTGCATATCTCAAGTGATTCAAAGTCAAGTGAGTCCAAACGATCCATCCCCATGGAGTTTCTTCATGCGTATACACCAATAGACGTGGTTCGCATGTCTCAAACTTTTCAAAAATGAGTGAGTCCAAAGATCCATCAACATGGAGCTTCTTCATGCGTTTTACACCAATATGACTTACATGGCAGTGCCACAAGTAAGTGGTACTATCATTACTATCTTATATCTTTTGGCATGAAAATGTGTATCACTACGATCGAGATTCAATAAACCATTCTTTAGGTGCAAGACCATTGAAGGTATTTATTCAAATAGAGTAACCATTATTCTCCTTAAATGAATAACCAGACATTGCGATAGACATAATCCAATCATGTCTATGCTCAACGCAAAACACCAAATTACAATTTTAGGTTTAACTCCAATCTTGATGGTAGAGGAGCGCGTGCGATGCTTGATCACATCAACCTTGGAAACACTTCCAACACATATCGTCGGCTCACCTTTAGCTAGTCTCCGCTTATTCCGTAGCTTTTATTTCGAAGTTACTAACACTTAGCAACCAAACCGGTATCTAATACCCTGGGGCTACTAGGAGTACTAGTAAAGTACACATTAACATAATGTATATCCAATATACTTCTATCGACCTTGCCAGCCTTCTTATGTACCAAATATCTAGGGTAATTCTGCTCCAGTGGCTGTTCCCTTATTACGTAAGCACTTAGTCTCGGGTTTGGGTTCAACCTTGGGTTTCTTCATCGAGCAGCAACTGATTTGCCGCTTCATGAAGTGTCCCTTCTTGCCCTTTGCCCTCTTGAAACTAGTGGTTTCACCAATCATCAACAATTGATGCTCCTTCTTGATTTCTACTTTCGCGGTGTCAAACATCGTGAATACCTCAAGGATCATCATATCTATCCTCGACATGTTATAGTTCATCACGAAGCTCTAGCAGCTTAGTGGCAATGACTTTGGAGAAACATCACTATCTCATCCGGAAGATCAACTCCCACTCGATTCAAGTGATTGTTGCACTCGAGACAATCTGAGCACAAGCTCAATGATTGAGCTTTTCTCCCTTAGTTTGCAGGCTAAGAAAATCGGCCGGAGGTCTTATACCTCTTGACGTGGGCACGAGCCTGAAATCCCAATTTCAGCCCTCAAACATCTCATATGTTCCATGACGCTTCAAAAACGCCTTTTGGTGCCTCAACTCTAAACCGCTTAAATGAACTATCACGTAGTTATCAAAATGTGTATGTCCGATGTTCGTAACATCCACAAACGACGCTTTTGGGGTTCAACACACTCGAGCGGTGCATTAAGGACATAAGCTTTCTACTGTCCGCAGATAATCGCATCATCGTCAACTTTCAACTATATTTTTCTAGGAACAAATCTAAACAAGGAACTAAAGCGCCGAAGCCATTTACATAATTTGCAAAGATCTTTGACTATGTTCAGGATAATTAAGTTCATCTCATGAACTCCCACTCGAATAGACATCCCTCTAGTCATCTAAGTGATTACATGATCCGAGTCAACTAGGCCGTGTCCGATCATCACGTGAGACGGACTAGTCATCATCGTTGAACATCTTCATGTTGATCGTATCTCATCAGACGACTCATGCTCGACCTTTCGGTCTCTTGTGTTCCGAGGCCATGTCTGTACATGCTAGGCTCGTCAAGCTAACCTAAGTGTTCTGCGTGTGTAAATCTGGCTTACACCCGTTGTATGTGAACGTAAGAATCTATCACACCCGATCATCACGTGGTGCTTCGAAACAACGAACTTCCATAGCGGTGCATAGTTAGGGGAACACCTTCTTGAAATTTTAATGAGGGATCATCTTATTTACTACCTTCGTTCTAAGCAAATAACATGCATAAACATGATAAACATCACATGCAATCAAATAGTGACATGATATGGCCAATATCATTTTGCTCCTTTGATCTCCATCTTCGGGCTCCATGATCATCATCACACCGGCATGACACCATGATCTCCATCATCATGATCTCCATCATCGTGTCTCCATGAAGTTGTCTCGCCAACTATTACTTCTACTACTATGGCTACCGGTTAGCAATAAAGTAAAGTAATTACATGGCGTTGTATAATGACACGCAGGTCATACAATAAATAAAGACAACTCCTATGGCTCCTGCCAGTTGTCATACTCATCGACATGCAAGTCGTGATTCCTATTACAAGAACATGATCAATCTCATACATCACATATCATTCATCACATTCTTCTTGGCCATATCACATCACATAGCATACCCTGCAAAAACAAGTTAGACGTCCTCTAATTGTTGTTTGCATGTTTTACGTGGCTGCTATGGGTTTCTAGCAAGAACGCTTTCTTACGCAAAAACCACAACGTGATATGTCAATTGCTATTTACCCTTCATAAGGACCCTTTTCATCGCATCCGATCCGACTAAAGTGGGAGAGACTGGCACCCGCTAGCCACCTTATGCACCAAGTGCATGTCAGTCGCACTACAAGGATACCCCCTATAATGCAACACATATTCGACAACGTTTTGACTATATCGCTGCAAAGTTCAGAAGAGATACGCATATAGGCATTGTAGCATATGCGCGTTGTAGTGCAGCTTCGTGACCCATTGCACCCACCACAACTCCATGTAAAGCCCAATGCACTAACCCAGCCCAAGTTGGCTTTCACGACTAACCTAGGTCGTTCCTTTCCTCAGCCTCCCTTCTTCTCCTCTCGAGCCCTCCACGCGCCGCCGCTTTCATGCCTGATCGTTGCCACTCCTTTGTGCGGCTGCGACCTACCTGCATCCCTGCTCGCCGCCCCTCACCAGTCCCCTGCGATCCTCTGTCCCGGCGCCGCTCCTCACCGCTGCCCTGCGACCCTCGTCCTAGCGCGCCGCCCCTCGTCACCACCCCTGCAACCCTGCATCCCGGCACGCCGCCCCTCGTCACGGCTCCCCTGCGACCAACGGTGAATCCCGGTACGGCAATGAACAAGCACATGCAACCGCATCCCTCGTTCCACATCTGTAGCCCCTCGCGGTAGCAATGCATCATCCACATCTGTAGCCCTGCTCGTCCTCCTCCGGTGCTCCTCCTCCTAATTGTTCTCCACTATTCACGTGTCCTCCATGTAAAACGCATCCAGGAAGCCTCTCCTTTTTTTGCGAATAGGAATCCTCTCCCTGCTCCTCGCCTCGCAACCTTTTAATATCCACTGCACCAGGACATCCGTCCAATCTCGCATTCCATGCCCAACCAAAACTGAAATCCAATGTCGTGGAGAAGGCGGTACATCAAAGACAGTTTGTATCTGATTGGACAGCCCTATTGTTGGTGAAGTTGCAGAGAAGAGGAACTATTGCAGGCTGGTCGCAGGTATGGAAGGAGCAAGAAGAGAGTAGGTTTTTTGCTTTTGACGATTTTTATGTTGTGTTGTGCTACTGAAATCTGGGACGTACAGCCTAAAGTTTTGTTTTGGGGAATATTGATAATGTGCTTTCTTTAGTTTCAGACATCTGAAGATACATATTACTTGGATGGCTAAATTTGTAGGTGCTATACAAGGAATTATGTGATTCAATTCAGCAAAGGCGTGGTCGCATTACCTCTGCACAATGAACTCAAGCACCACTTCTAATATTGTTGGAAAGTGGATAAGTCGTTTTGGAGCATTACACGATTTGTTCAATCTACTTGTGATGTTCCTTACATGCAAAAGGTAATGGGTTTGTTTACTTGATATGTTCTTTCAATTTTATCCTCACCCAGTGATCCACATCTTAAAAGCACAAACTACTCTTTTCAGATGGAATATCTTTGATAGTGTTGTTGCAGACTTGAAGGTATATGCATCAGGAGGTCAAGGTGGCAGTGGCACCGTAACAGTATTTATTTGAAACTACACGCGAGGTCAAAAAGTGATTCTAAGTTAACCTCTTTCCTCATATATTTTTGTCTGCTTGGTTTGTTTTAATGTCGTTCTTTTGTTAAATTGATGTACTAAATAATTAAGAACATTTATGGTGCTAGAACTTGCTTAGGAAGAGCTGTTATGAAATTAAGATCTAGTTTTTGTAATTCGCTGACTGAATCCATGATACTAAACTGTATGTTTGTTGTAGTTCATATATATATATGTTATACATACACGTACAGTTACTAGGCACGCATTGTGAGTAGATAAGTTGAGTCTCCATTTATTTCGTTAAGCACAAAATATGACCTTGCATACATGTATTTCCATTCTCATATAATGGAAAATATACTAAAGGAAAGACTCATCCTGTATGCTTCTGATTCATGTTGAAAGTGTGTAACCTGTTTGCCGCAATTCTTCCTTTTCACATAATAGGAAAAGGTCAGTAAACAAAAAAGGAAGCTCACTGAGCACGTCATTAGATGAAGAGGATAATCAAGTTGAGAGCCCCACCGAGGACGTATAATGGCTGAGTGAACTTCTCATCCGTGCTTTGGCTGCATCCCGTGCCTCCAGGTGTGTAGGTATTGGCTTCATACTGTTCTATTTTATACACGCACGTACTGGACTAGAGGTTTGATTTCTAGGACAATTTCTTATTACTACTTTACACCTTTTACAAGCATGATGCATGGATGAGGAGCTCATATAAGTTTGGAGAGCATGGATCATATGATTAGTTGCAGTGGGGCTAAGCTAAAAGAGGATTAATGATGCTTACAATACGTATATACACAGCCACGCATTTTGTGATATTGGTATGTGTAGTATATGATCTATGTTTTTTAAGCTCTAAATCTATGTTTTTGTTTTGACCCTATACGAAAGAGAGCAAAACCATCTCAAATCAGTACGAGCGAAATAAATCTATTAATTAATCCATGACTTGATGTACTATTTAAAAGGTTAACAATTAAGCTACATGTATGTATCATACACGAGAAATATATCTTCTAGATGAGTATGTATACCATATATTTGATATGCGTATATATGCATTTGTTAAGTCTTACAATGGGTTTCTTTTGAAACTCTTCAACATAAATGAACTAGAAATCCAGGTTGTCTGCCTCGCATTTTATAGTGTAAAAATGATAGACCAAACGGAAAATCCAGTCATCTTTTTTGTGTTGTCTATAGAACATTTCAATGGATTTTCTGTATATCACCAAAACAAAATAAATGTCCTTCTTTTAAGTGTTCATCCCATATACAGGAGCCAAAACGCCTCTTTCTGCAGAAACATAGAATACATGGTCCCTTCTAAAGATTCCTTGGAATATTTTAGTCTGAGTTTCCAGTTTTATCGTCCCATAGTAGCCATCTTTTTTCATCTGAATCCATGACATAACATGACCCGTTGTGAGATGTTCAAAAATGTATTACAAGTTCTCTAATTACACTTACATTACCACAGAAAGTTATTCGATTTTTTTGGTTTTTGTTAATGCATTGTGTGTTAACAGTTCATTTTGTTTTTTGTTTGTAGGTTCAAAAGATAAATGGATGATTATATGGGCGTGTGGCAAATATACTGATGATGATGATGATGCTGGATGCTTTCAATTTTAGTTAAGTTGTAGGAATGATGTTCCTCTGTTAAGTTTTATTTAAGTTGTAGCGATGTTGAGGGATGATTTTGGTTTTCGATTTGTTCTCAAGAAAATATTTAGATTATGCATCACATTTGGATGATGTTCCTCCTGTAATATCCACTTTTGTAATCCAACAATTTTATATAATATATGATTTTCTTCCTCCAGTGAGTATATTCTCTTGTTTTTTTTTTCGCTTGAAATGCATATATAATTATCACCATTACGTGTAGCATTAATTTAGTTGCTAGCAATATGTATAAAAAATAATATTATTCAAATTATATATGTACCAAGATTTGAAGCATTGCAAACTCTCTGTTGCAAAGAAATGGGATTTATTCCTGTACATTAAGCACCAACATATAAAAGTGTTGCATAAGTCTGTTTTATGTGTTGCATTTTTGCAACAGTCCCTTTTACCAACGGTGGTATAACCGTTGTAATATGCGCTAGCAACACTGGATAACGCAACGCATCCCAAACCGTTGGTATTGACACTTACAACGCATATATGAACTTTTAGATACGGAAAAAAGCGTTGCTATAAGGGGGTTCCTGTTGTAGTGTCGGTGGAACCTGTCTCACGTAAGAGTACGTGTAAGGTCGGTCTGGGCCGCTTCATCCTACAATACCGTCAAACAAGATTGGACTAGTATCGGCTAGCATATTGAACATAATCCACGCCCACTACTACTGTGTGTTCTACTCGTGCAAAGAATCTACGCAATAGACCTAGCTCTTGATGCGACTGTTGGGGAACGTTGCAGAAATTCAAAATTTTCCTACGTGTCTCCAAGATCTATCTATGGAGAAACCAGCAACGAGGGAAGGAGAGTGCATCTACATACCCTTGTAGATCGCTAAGCGGAAGCTGTTCAAGTGAACGGGGTTGATGGAGTCGCATTGCCGTGATTCAAATCACCGATGATCCTAGTGCCGAACGGACGGCACCTCCGCTGTTCAACACACGTAGACAGCCGGTGACGTCTCCCATGACTTGATCCAGCAAGGAGAGAGGGAGAGGTTGAGGAAGACTCCATCCAGTAGCAGCACAACGGGCGTGGTGGTGGTGGAGGAGCGTGGCAATCCGGGCAGAGCTTCGCCAAGCACTGCGGGAGAGGAGCAGTGTCACGGGAGGGAGGGAGGTGCCGGGGACTCAGGTGTGGCTTCCCTCCCTCCACTCCACTATATAGGTGCAAGAGAGGGGAGGGCGAGCCTTGCCCCTTCCTCCAAGGAAGGGGTGCGGCCAAGAGGGGGTGGAGTCCATCCTCCCCAAGGCACCCCTGAGGTGCCTTCCCCTTTGGACTCTTCCCTCCCAAGTCTCCTTGGCGCATGGGCCTCTTGGGGCTGGTGCCCTTGGCCCATATGGGCCAAGGCGCACCCCTACAGCCCATGTGGCCCCCCGGCAGGTGGACCCCAGGTGGACCCCGGACCCCTTCGGCACTCCCTTGCATAATACCGATAATGCGCCAAACTTTTCCGGCGACCAAAATAAGACTTCCTATATATGAATCTTTACCTCCGGACCATTCCGAACTCCTCGTGACGTCCGGGATCTCATCCGGACTCCTAACAACATTCGGTAACCACATACAAACTTCCTTTATAACCCTAAAGGCCATCGAACCTTAAGTGTGTAGACCCTATGGGTTCGGGAACCATGCGAGACATGACCGAGACGTTTCTCCGGTCAATAACCAACAGCGGGATCTGGATACCCATGTTGGCTCCCACATGTTCCACGATGATCTCATCGGATGAACCACGATGTCAAGGACTCAATCGATCCCGTATACAATTCCCTTTGTCTAGCGGCATTGTACTTGCCCGAGATTCGATCGTCGGTATCCCGATACCTTGTTCAATCTCGTTACCAGCAAGTCTCTTTACTCGTTCCGTAACACATCATCCCGTGATCAACCCCTTGGTCACATTGTGCACATTATGATGATGTCCTACCGAGTGGGCCCAGAGATACCTCTCCGCTTACACGGAGTGACAAATCCCAGTCTCGATTCGTACAACCCAATGGACACTTTCGGAGATACCTGTAATGCACCTTTATAGCCACCCGATTACGTTGTGATGTTTGGTACACCCAAAGCATTCCTACGGTATCCGGGAGTTGCACAATCTCATGGTCTAAGGAAATGATACTTGACATTTAGAAAAGCTTTAGCATCTGAACTACACGATCCGTGCTAGGCTTAGGATTGTCTTGTCCATCACATCATTCTCCTAATGATGTGATCCCGTTATCAATGACATCCAATGTCCATGGTCAGGAAACCGTAACCATCTATTGATTAACGAGCTAGTCAACTAGAGGCTTACTAGGGACATGGTGTTGTCTATGTACCCACACATGTATGTGAGTTTCCTATCAATACAATTATAGCTTCTAGGGCATATTTCCAACACGAACAACGGGTATCGGCCCGGGCGGTCTACACCCAAAGAGAAGGAACCATCACAGGATCATAACTCCGGCGAGATCCCTGAAGAACCTGCCACGTATTGGAGAACCTTCCCTCCAACGCAACCATGTAGCGACGGACGTGCTCGTCCTCCTCGCTGACACGGTGACTTACCACATCCACAGTATCCTCAAGCCTCTGCAACATCACTGGCCCACGCGACCGCCACGAAAGAAGGTTCGGGTCAACGACGTGCTGGCCCCTCACCAAGCTGCGCCTCCCGGAAGGTAGCACATCCCAGTACCAGCCTGACGGAGCCCAGTCCCGGACATGGCCCCTCTGATAAAGCAGGCCTCCTCCGCCGAATCGACGACGAGGATGCGGTATAGGCATCGTCAACGTCAATGCGGGAATAATTGCTTTAACTAAAAAAGTAAACTAGTTCTATTAATTTTCGTACTATAAATAAAATAGTTGTATTAATTCAGCTAGTTCAACTAACGACTTACTACAAATAAAAATAAACTAGTTCTGACTAAAAATAAACTAGTTCAACTAGTTCTATTAATTTTCTCACTAAAAAAACTAGTTATATTAATTCAATTAGTTCTTAGTAAAAATAAACTAGTTCAACTAGTTCTATTAATTTTCTTACTAAAAATAAACTAAACACTACTGCCCTAGTTAAACCCTACTGCCCTAGTTTTTAAGCATCTACAAGTACTAACTAATTAGATGAACCCTACCTAGGTACTTAAGCATCTACAACTACTTAAGCACCCATTGATGAACTCTAGGAATTTGTCCTAAAAACTAATTAAGCATATACAACTACTGCCCTAATTAACATCTAGTTTACAATTAAGCATCTACAAGTACTGCCCTAATTAGCATCTCATTTGATGAACCCTAACTAATTAGATGAACTCTAAAATTTGATGAACCCTAGGAACCCTAGCTAGGCAGAGGTAGGGGAGGAGGAGGAGGAGGAGGAGGTGTAGGCGTGCTGACCTCGGGCGCCGGCGGAGTTAGGGAGCGGCCGTGGCAGGGGCACGAGGCGTCGAGGTCGGGGTCGGGGCTCGAGCGCGCGGCGGAGGGCGGCGATGTAGGGGGGCGTCGAGGTCGGGGGCTGCGTTGAGGGCATGCGGAGGGCGACGTAAGAGCGCGCGGCGGCAGACGGCGATGTAGGGCGACGATGCCGGCGACAGCAGACGAGTTGGATTTGGGGGAAGTGGTCGTGGGGAAGAAGAACCGTGCGGTTAAGTCAAAAATAGCTGTAGCGCGGGCCAGGAAAAGCGCTACTGCTACATTAGCTATACCTAACCTAGCTATACCACTGGATGGCAAAACACACTACTGCTAAGTTAGCTATAGCGCATGTCGTGAAAGCACGCTACTGCTACGCCTTTCTCTTTTATTTTTCTTTTTCATTTATTTTCCTTCACATTTTCTTTTTTCCTTGCCCTTTTGTATTTCTTTCATTTTCATTTACTTTTCTATATGTTTTTCAGTTTATTTTCCTTTCATTAGCAGTAGCGCTTTCTGCGTAAAACGCTATGCTACACCAATCTTAGCAGCAGCGCGCTTTGCTTAAGCTCGCTAATACTATTGGTAGCCTGGCGAGAACAGTTGGGGAATTGAGTTGTAGCGCTTCTTCCGTGAGACGCGCTACTGCTACAAACTTAGCTGCAGCGCGTTTGGTTGCCGCGCGCTAGTGTTAAATTGTAGTAGCGCTTCTTTTTGACCCGCGCTACTGGTAAGTTTCTGTGTATAAGGTTTTCCCTAGTAGTGCTAGTCCATATTTATGTTGTGTGTATTGAGTTCACATATATTGTATTTGGAATTTGGGGTTGCACTAATAAGTATTTGAGAGTGTGTAAATCGCAAACATTGTACATTTATCTTAAAGTATTTCACCATGTATGTTAAGGAATGAAAGGTGTTCTGCCATATGTTGTTGCTCCAAATAATTGCGCGCAGAGCACAGCCAGGCATGCAGCACACGTCGCACTGGCAAGGACGATATGAAAGGCTCCTGCCCTAGCCGTGAACCTCACCTCCAACACGACGTCATGAACGCGCATGGAAGAGCGCTGGCCAGCCCAACTGTAGGGAAGTTTGATTCTTCAGTCTAGGTGGTAAGTGCGTTTGGTAGCGAAAAAAATGCCAAACGGAGACCGAGCTCCATGGAGGCCTTGATTTAAAAACTTCAACATTCATACTTTTCAGTTTCAAAAACTTCTGAAAAAATACACGTTACCTAGAGACATAATGTACATGTGTGTAGATTTTCAGGTCGAAATAGGCTAAAATGAGAGCTACACAAGAAAAATCAGGGTTGCGTGTGTATTGTTCATCCTCAAAGTCTGTGTTTTCATTTTGTGCAGCTCACAATTCAAGGGATTTCATCCTGAAATTTTATACACATACACATTACATCTTTCAATTTTACACATGCACACATATACATCACACACTAAGGCCTGCTCGGTCTCCAAAATGCACTACTCGGCAGCGACAGCAAAATGCATGCACTCTGTTCTTATATAGCAGTCATATTGCATTTGGGATTGTACTAATTATAAGTATCTGAGTGTGTGTTCCTCGCAATAACTGTTCATTATCTTAAAGTGTTTTACCATGGATTGTAAGGAGTGAAAGTGTGGGATTTTTCCCAGGTTTTTTTTTGAAACACAATCTTTACTAAGAAAAGTTTCACCATGGAGCTGTTAGATGTTTATATTACCTCCTTTTATTCCCTTTTATTGACGTGCTGGAGTTTTCTCCAGGTTTTTGTACATACTACAGATCACCATTAGTGCACTCTTTAAATAACGCATTGCCACACTTATCTGATGCCTATTGTATTTATGATTTTTTTTATGGTGTCCACTAAATCCAGGTGGCCGGGGTAAGACTTTCAAGTTAGCAGGTACGCGTAGGAGGTGTGGCCCATATTGGGTCTTAAGGATTTTATCAACAACCTGGGACAACTTGATCGACAGGACACCTCACTGATGGTTGACGTCCTCCTTGTGCCAAGCACCCGAGGCCCAGTCCTAACCGACATTAGCTGGAATGATCTGGTTGCTACTGCGACATGGTATCTTTGGTGAGAATTACGTCGCTTTACACACGGCGAGCCACTCTAGGAACCTGCGCGATCAACACTGGCCATCTCTACGCTGGTGAAGAATTTTTCACGATCTAGGAAAGGTATCCAACACATCATGAGGCATGGAAGGATGAAAACCGAAGGAAGGTTATGTCAAGTTAAATGTCGATGTTGCGTTTGACAGCGATAGTGGTAATGGTGGAACTGGGGCAGTAATCTGAGATGTCAATGGCTTCTTCATCGCCGCGTCGAGCAACGACCTGCAATGGGTAGAACACGCGGCAACTGCGGAGGCTCGAGCTCTCAAGGAGGCCTGATTTTGGCGGGTACCATTGGCTGCCATAACGTGATTCTTGAAGCTGATTGTATGGAGGTGATTAACGTAATGCTCAATGGGGGTAACTCGCTAGGACAGGCAGCAGCCATCTATGAAGAATGTTCTTTCCTTAGTCAAACTTTTTCTTCATTTTTAATCATTGCCCTAGGGAGGCCAATATGGCGGCAGCCGTTTTAGCTAGCAAGGCGGAGTGTGATCGATCCATTCTACGGCAATCGGAGCCTCCAGATTTTCTTGTCGATGTTAAACTGGCAAGAATCAAATGTATGTGCATGCATGAAAAACAATTGAAGACATGCATCACATCAGATAATAATAACAAAGGCATACCCAATGCTCAAGTGAGCATATTATACGGAGGAAAAGGGTAACAAAACACGTAATATTACCAAAACATACAAAACAATAAGTTTACCAAAAAGTTACAAGTCGGTGAGAATGACCATGCCATAAAATCAAGCAATACAATCATTTTGCATGGCAGGCTACATACATTGGATTTTCATTGTCACGCAAGAAAGTCAATACCAGGAAAAAGTTGCAAAAAATATCAAATAAGTTCAACATGATGTATTTGTGATATTCCATCATATGCAATTTTAAATGTCTACATAATTGTAAACCAACATGTAAATGTGAAAATAGTAATATGTAAAAATACGTATATGTAAAAACACACCGAACACAATACATCAAAATCTAGCCGCGCAAATGCGCGGGTCACACTACTAGTTATAAGTATCTGAGTGTATGTACCTCACAATAACTACTAAATTCTGTTTTCTGACAAACAACAGTACCGGTGAGCCCTCCCCCCCCACCAACCCCCGTAGCCCTCCTCTGGCGGCACGTGGGAAACCTAGCCCCAGCCGCCAACCTCCCCCGCGTCGCCACCACCGGAGGGCCGGCATATGAAAAGCCGCACCGGACCCTAGGAAGGTGGCGGCGGGGCGGATCGGGATCCCTCTCGCCCCAACCCCCCACGCTGCACCACGCGCCTCGACCTTGCCGCGGTGGCTCCCGCTCCTCCTGCTGCTCCGACACTGATGGCTTGGCTCCGCGCGTCTCCGACGGCGACGACCTGGTCCCGCGCATCTCCGGCCAGTGGCGGACCCCCTCCCCGGTCTTCATCGGCCGCCGCGGGCGCTCCTCCCCACGCGCCTCCACCCCCTCCGCCCATGACCCGACGATCCTCCTAGTGTTTCAGGGCCCCCTCCCCCCACCAGCTGTTGCTCGAGCCTGCTTGCCGGTGGCGCGGCCGGTTGCGGGGCGCTCGCAGCCTGCCTCCATGCAAGGGGCCCCCTTGTTTTCATCGGCCCTCCCTCCACCAAAGCCCGGTGATTGCTCCTGCGTGGAGGTGGAGATGCTTCCGTGGTTGTGGCTAGCTCGGGGCCCTTCGCGACGGGTCCTTGTTAGCGGTGCTCCTGCCCCGGCCGCAGTTTGCATCTCTGGTGTCGCCGCTGCCGGCGTCCTCCATCGTGCAGCTCCGGCCCCGGCGACCAGGTAGCTTCGGCCCTTCCGGCGTTACGGCCACGATAGCTCGGATCTGCGTCTCTTCCGTCCTTGCTTGTCGGCATTGCTGGACGCTGTTGCCCTAAGACCCCCGCGTGGTTCGCCTTGTCGCCCGCCTACCCTGTACGCCTCAAAGCCCCCCTTTTGCCAGATCCA
This sequence comes from Aegilops bicornis, assembly GCA_021605145.1. Taxonomy (NCBI): domain Eukaryota; kingdom Viridiplantae; phylum Streptophyta; class Magnoliopsida; order Poales; family Poaceae; genus Aegilops; species Aegilops bicornis. Next base: position 1,382,926 of record JAHIAL010000075.1, on the reverse strand, counting down.
AGCCCATGGTTCGGAGGCAGCGCCATCCTCCGGCGGTGGGTGGAGCCCCGCCAACCCCCCATGACTTGGTGGTTCGACCAGCTTTGGCCTCCCCATCTGCGATCCTTGATTCGGCAGCTATGGGATTTCTCAGGTTCAGGCCAGCGAGAGATCCCCGCTCGGCTTGCCAATGCTAGCAGATATGGTGCCCGCGGGTGTCGTTTTCCTTCTTGGAGACGCTGCCAAGGCCTTTAGCTGTGCCCCTCTTCGAGCTCAGGGGAAACCCTAGGCCCGGGTCACCCGGACCGGATAGTGACGAAGTCTCGGTGTCGTCTTCCTTCTTGAAAGGCACTATGTTGCTCGCTCGTGGTGTCCTTGATTTTTGGCTAGCACGATGTTGGAGTTCTAGTTGGTTTGACATCACCGCTCTTGGCTTGGGTTTTGTAGGTTTAGCTATGATGTCCCCTCTGTTTCGGCCGAGCATCCCTTGTCTCTCTGCTCCAGGCACCATGTTCATGCCTGTCTGCGTTCGTGTCATGTGTTGTTCCCCCTGTACTCATTCTTCTTCTTCTATCAACTAGTAAAGTGGCCCGCTCGATGCGCGGGCAATGTCTTTTATCCATTGCATATTTCATCATTAACCTTTCTATATAATGTGAGATTACAAGTATCCTGGAATCCATTCAAAAATTTTGATTACCGTTAATTATTTTATGTCACATAGATGTTAGTAATAATAAATCAAATCCTAATGAATAAGCATTAACATAAATTTATCATTTCACGCCTAGGTGTACTAATATTTTTCAAAATTTTCAAACTCTACCAATGAGGTTTTCCGGAGTATAATTTTTTTAAATCTTTCAAAGAGATTAAACATTATGGATATTTTTATATTATTGTGTTTCGTGTAGTCTTGCTCTCTGAAGAATTACAACATTTACTTGGATTATATATTTATATTATATGTGTACACCTTAGAACATGTGACTCCAGAAAATTCGTTGTAAAAAATGAATATTAAATTCACAAAGAAAAAACCCATTACAATTCATGTGCTACAACATATGGAAGAATATGTTTTTTTTTGTCACTTACCATGACGTAGGTGCTTAAATGGAAGCAGTTATAATGAGGTCTGTGGAGCTCAACTACATACAAATTTATGTCTCATATATTCATATGATAATTAAATTGTGCATTGTATTGTGGGAATAGTACAAAGAATAATTAAAAATGGCATGCACTATTCCTCAATATAGAAATGTTTGGATGAAGATATGTCTCTATTGTTGTACTTAAAAGATTCATGTATGACAACATCATAATTAATAAGCGCCACAACCTTCTAACGTTGCAAAAATAACAAAATGATGTTCTTGTCTTTCCTTTAAGCTGAAAAGGATGATAAAAATATGCAAGGAAATCGCCACTATATATCACGAACTTGGCACATGATAAATAAATTTGATGTTGGCCAGCACTTTAGGAAATTTTCAATATAAGTAAGAAGCAATCATGCTATTGGATATTCTCGTATTTCCAGTTATTTATTCTTTTATTAGTGGAAAAAACGCAAGATATTTTGGTTGATGCATGTAGAGAGTGCATACCATATAATATAACACATTTATAAACCACATTCTCTTACTTTTGATTGGAACATAATTTATGTTACGATTGGGGTGAATCACGGTTCACTCATAGTTTTTTTTAGGGGACATGACAACATTTTGATAGATAAAGCATGATGCGTTGCATGGCCATTCTAGCTGATTGGATACTTCGGATATCCCCATCGGTCATCGCTGCCACTTGTTCTATCATGTTGCCATGAATTTCGCAAAGGGTGAGATTAGCATGATAGTCAAAATAAAGTGGCATGAGAATGTAACTACTTGAGACAGGAAGTTCTATCATTGTAGGGTGAAATCTCCCAAGATCAGCTTATCCTTGCCAGCGTAAGCGTAGATGCTCGTGTTCACGATCCTAGGATGCCTTCTTTGATATCCGTGTGTAAGTACAGCTGTTTCTCCAGCCACTGTTAAGAACGGCACCCCGTCCACATGCATGCTACATCATCGGCTTGCTCCATAAATCTTGATTACTTTGACCTTCCCTAGGTTTGATTTATTTTCCTCTGTTTATGATGCACGCATACTCTTGTGGAAAACCAAGTTTTCTTCTACCCCAATGGTATGTGTATATAGATATGACCGATAATTTCTAGATGGACCATTTAGAGGAGAAAACACTTATTTTTTCTTCACAATTATCTATTCTGGTCAATTTTGAGTGGACCATTTAGACCTGATGAATTTCGAGCTTTTGGTTTGTTCGATTTCCTCTTTTCAATTACCACGTTTGTAAAATTTTGGCCCAAGTCTCTATATTTAAGGAAACACTATTTAAGCACAATTCATTTTCTTATGCTTAAATTCGTACGTGCATGGTTATATGATTCTTTCATATTACAGTAGATGCACACAGCTATTATAGATATCTACCTCCTGTTCTACGTTGTTGATGGTGATCTGATAAAGTTTTGTAGATTGCGTGCAGCTGAGGCGCACTATGGATCGATGGATTGAGCTGGCTTGAATGCACATGTACACATGAGTCCTCAACGCTGACCGGTTCCTAAGCTAGCCATGCTAGCTGATTGATTTTGCCGAGGCTCAACACGTACGTACACAACCTGACGATAAATATGATGGATTCCTCCCTTGTGTAAACCTGGCCTAGCTCCTTATTGATTCCCTCCCGGCCGGCCGGAAAGACAATGCAACACATGTACGTATACACCTAATGGATGTACGTATGCAAAAATATTCTGAATGTGTGATTCTACTTTTTTCTAACTTGGACACGTGATTTTCATTAGCTAGATGGACAGGCTATTCAACTAAAAAAAAGATGGACGGTTATTTTTTATGACCTGGACGTGAGGACAATTTTTTTACCTGGACACATGATTTTCTTTAGCTAGCTAGACGGATAGTTTGCTTTTACCTGGATACGTGATTCTCTTGGCATGGAAACATGAGGATGGGTGTTAATTTTTTTTACCTGGGCATGTGGTTTTCTTTTGTTTTTTTTTTAACATCAGTACAGACACAAGCGCTCATATACACGCGCATACACTCACCCCTATGAACGCACACACGCACACCCTACCCCTATGAGCACCTTCGAAAGACTGAGCCGGCATATCATCTTGAGATTTACGAAGTCACCGTAGGCGCCTCGTCGTCGACGGGAACGTCTCCTCCCACTGAATGCGCATCGCCGGAAATCCTGAAATAAATTCAGAAATAAATGCGAGCACCAGGATTTGAACCCTGGTGGGCTGGGGATACCACAGTCCCTCTAACCATCCAACCACAGGTTGGTTCGCGGGCATGTGGTTTTCTATAGCTAGAGGATGAGTATTCTTTTTTATATGCACACGTGATTCTTGTAGCTAGACGCGAGGAAAATTATTTAGGTCCATAATGTTTTGCGTAATGGCAGTGGTGGGTAATTTAGAGAGGATGGCATTGGTGGGTCATTTCTTCAGCTGTAAAAGTGGATCTAACGGTTGTGGTTTTTTGAAAAATAAAATAAAATTAAAGGACAAATGTTTCTGATTATTGTGGTAATTTCTAGATTATTTCTCTTTTCTCTGGTTGACCCGTCAAATACTTCTTATATATAATAGATAGATGAAATGATACGCAAGCATTGCGTATTCGCGAAAAAAATAACTATTCATTCTCGTAAAGTATTTTACCATGCATTCTCTTGGCTCAGGTTGAAACGCGCGTGCTCTCTCTCTCTCTCCTTATGTTGTTTGATTGATTGAAAAGAAACACGCGCACGTAGAGCACGTCTCCTGGTCATGCATCTCACATCCGGTGTGACGTCCAACAGTAGGTAACTGGGATTCCTGAATCTAGGTGCAGTCTACGTACAAGGATTCCTGCATATCCAGGTGGACTTTCAAGTTTATATCAAGGTCTGAGATTGCTATAAACTTGAAGACGCACCATTCTATCTATCGGTCGTTTAAAGGTTGCTACTTACTGTAAGATTTTTGTATCTATCGGTCTCCCATGACGTGCCTTCGTCTCCACGTTGACGCATTCATTCTTAGTCTGGCCGCGGCTATATCTACAAGACGTACGTACGTGGGATTGCTGACTCCATGTGCCATACGTACCTACCTACCGATCAGAAGAATCATCTATAAATATAGCTATAGGCTCATGCACGGCCACAACCATCTAGCTCTCCATAGCTATACCCATCCGCCTCCCGGCCATCTGCTTCCGAGGCGGGCGCCGGCCTCATAACCATGAAGCTCATGCCGACCATCTTCTGCCTTCTCCTCGTCGTCCTTGCATTGGATGGTATATATGCACATCGTAACTAGTTACTGCCTTGCTTTCGCTTTTAGATATTCGTTGCTAGCTCTAGGAGTATATATGTTATACTTCCATCTCGTCAAGTACTTCATGCATGCACTGAGACATGATTGATCTATCTGACAGGGGCTCGTGTGGAGGCACGAGGCACACCTTCGGCTGATCAGGGGTCAAAGAACCAATGGTCCAGCATGTTCGTCTTCGGCGATGGCTTCGTCGACAACGGCAACCTCCCAAATACCAACACATGGCGTCAATGGAGCTATCCCTACGGCTCCTATCTCAACTCCCGTGGATCTGCGACTCCTGTCCCAACTGGACGCCTTTCCAACTATTGGATTCAATCTGACTTCATCGGTACGTATTAACTATATATACTGGTATGCTAGTACCTAGCTAGATAGAGAATTTATTTTTGAGCACGTACAACCTTATATCTAAGATCATTCAAAATAATCCATCATATCAACGCTCTAGATAATTTAGTTCCGACCCTTGCAATCTTATATGTGTTTTACTAAAAATAATCCTTCATATTTATTGATTTATTTCCCTTGCAGCAAGGATCTTGGGCCTCAGTGAAGCCCCTCCATCGTACAGGCTCACGCCACATCTATCTTGCGACCCATCTGGCATGACCTTTGCTTTCGGCGGCGCTGGCGTCTACGAGGTGCCGGACAAGAAGGTGCCGACCCTTGCCACACAGGTCGATGCTTTCACGAGGCTACTCAATGCTGGGGTCATCTCAAAACAACAGCTTCAGAGCTCCGTCGCTCTCGTCTCCATCTCCGGCAGTGACTACATGACTGGTGCCAATGTCGAGAATGCCTTCTTGAGCAGCTTCGATGATGTGAGTAGTAGTTAGCGGACTCAAACTTGCAAACACTAACCAGTCTGCAATTACTATATAGCCATCTTCTTACCAAGTAACTTCTCTTCCATGCAGATCGATAGTTATATTGGGAACGTGACGACCGAGATTGCGAAGAACGTGGGGAAGCTACAGAGGCTAGGTGTGAGAAAGGTACTAGTGAACAACATGCATCCCATTGGCTGCACGCCGTTGCGGACTAGTTCGAACAACTACCACGACATGCGACCTTCTGGCCAACTATGCCGCAACTGTGCACAACATCAATATAGAACACCTGATGGGCAACAAGAATAATGCCCACATACTGGACCTCTACACTGCCTTCACCGACATCGTCAATCACGCCCCTGGTAAGTACTTTATATTTCTGCATGCGCATGATGCAAATTAAATCAGCTTTCACATGTATGCATTTTATTCAACATCTGTTGGAACTATGTGTACGCAGGTGAAGGGTCGGAGCAGGCAAACAATTTCAAGCGCAAGCTGACACCTTGCTGCGAGGCTTCCACCGAGCTGGGGTACTGTGGACAGGTTAGCCCTTCAGGGAGCGCCTCTCGACCTATGCAAGAATCCTGACAATAAGTTCTACTGGGACGAGACTTACCCGACAACTGCTGGGTGGGAAGCTGTTACAGAGGCGCTAGAAGAACCTTTGAGGGAGTTCCTAGATCGGGACTATGTTCCATGATGCATTTGTAGTTTAGGTTTAGCTCGATCAATTGCTTGTTGGTGCAATATCTTTTAGCTAGGTTAGCTTTATATAGATATTATTCGTATTTAGGAAGACTTGTGATTTTTATTGCCTTGTGTTCCATGAAGTTTTGTCTAGTTACCTTATTGTTTTAAGAAAGTTGGTCGTACTATATATTGTGAATCTAGTGTGTATCTATTTGAGGAGCTCGTGGGAGTTGCAGCAAACGAGAAGGTGCTTGGATGATTGGTCCTATTTGAGTAAAGAGTAGATATATATTTCTGCATGTGGGATCTTTGGTCTCAAAGACTGCGGCTTAGTCGATTGAGGTAACGCTCCCCCTGGTGGTAGCAAGGTGTTTGACACGACATGATGGGTGCCAAGCCAACTATGTTTCTCGTAGCAAACACGAGAAAGACGCACACCGGCACCCGGACCCCATACTTTTGTCCGAGCCTTCTTGGCTGTTCCGCCAGGTTCTGCCTTCACCATCTACGCCCCGGCTCGCCAAGGCTGTGTTTATGCGGGCGTTCCCATACCTGTAATTAAAAGCGCACAGGTCGTGCCTGTGAGAACTTCCACTTAGCTCCCTGCTGCTGTTGGGAATGACCTTGCATTAATTGGTATTTGTTTGGCAAGCACATGTCTGTAATAAGGTCCTATGCCACAGATTTTGTTAAGCTTTTGAGCCTGTAGCTGCAATGTGTGGATTTCACATCTGTGGGGTTGGTTTCTTTTACTTTGATGTTTCATGTATTCGGAAGCAAGATAAGGGGGAGAGAGATGCTTTCTGGGAGGAAATATTGATCACTTCAAGCTAGTCCGACATATGTTGGTGGATCCTAAACAAAGGAAAAAGGAATATGTCCTAGTTGAATTGGGACAAAATGATGCTCCCTAAGTCAAAAGGTGCTATGTGTTTTCGTGATATACGTCCTTCAGCCAAACACTTCTAGCAAAACAAGCTTGGCGATCGGTTGATCGTCCAGAGGGCTTATGTGCACGATTGCTACGGGCAAAATAATACCCCAATGGGACTGTGTTGGATCCAGTGTTTACCACGTCCACTGTGTGGAAAGGAATATAACACGGGATGGCACTAGTCAATCAATAATTTAGGAGAGTTGTTGATGGTAACGATTATAAGCACTGGAGCGAGCTGAAAGCGCGCCAATGTCATCGTCCCTCCCTCACCGGAACCAAAAAAACCTTGTTGTAGACTTCTTCCGAGGGTGCCAAACAATGATATGTGAAAGGCCCAGGTGAAAGTTAGCAAAGTGCCCCATTGCCCTTGATAAATGAATTGAGAGAATTGTTGCCTATGCTGAGATCCCATGTTGTTGTGTCTTTAAAGATTCACTTGTCAACTCTGCATTGACCTGACTCATTCGTGTGTTATTGGGATGCAGAGACCTAGAAAGTGTACCTCCATCTGCTGAAGGAGACTTGGGTGGCCATACTTATGTTTTTTTTGTAGGAGATCGACAAATCAGTACATGTTGCCCACCACGCACAAACTGGGATGCCTCTCGCCGTCGGTACTTATGGTGATTCTCCATCATCTAATAAAAATCAAAGTAATGAAGCTAGTAATAGCATTGATGACAGGCGGCTCACACTAAACGCGCAATCCCATCCCCTCCTGCGACGATCCCACGGCCCCTCCTCCTTGCGTCACCCTCTCCTCGCCGCTGCCCCGACATGCTGGTGAGCTAAGCTCTGCCAACGCAGGTGGCGGCGGGGTGTTCTTCCTTTCCCTGCTTGGGCAGACGGACGCGGGTTCCATGGTCGGGCAACGTCACAGCGTTTTCCTCAGGGTGCGGCGACGGAAACACGGGCTGCGGGTGGCAGCATGAAGGGGCTGAGACATGGTGGGCGTGGTCTTTGGCGCCGCTGGCCCTGTCGGTGTGCGGACAGATCTTGGGACAGGCGGCGTGGGTCGGGAGCGATGCGAGCTGCGGGCATCCGCCACTGTCGTGGTCGTGGATGGTGGGGGTGGAGGCGCAGCGGCGGGGGCAGATGGGCAGCTGGTCAGTTTCAAGGCGTCCCGCCGGCTGGACGGCAATAGCAGCGCAGTTGGACTCCGTGATGAGTTTCCTCGGGGGTTGGCGGCGGTCCTGGCGGGTCCTCCTTGCATGTGGCTGCGGCTGTATCAGTGGCCTTGCGTGGTTCTGCGTCGGATGCCAGGGCAAGGCGGCACGGGCCGTGTCGGAGGCGGGGATGTTGGCCCAGTTGACACCACCGAGTACTTTCCGGTGACACGCGATGACCGGCAACGAAGGACGACGAAGTAACTTGCTGGCTGAACTCGACAAAATACTTTTACGCCGACTGCACCGTGATATGCAAAGCTAGCCTCCAATAGGTCCAACGCGTACGTAGTGGACAATAGCTACGGCCGATCGATACGATCTACTCCCTCCGTCCGAAAATACTTGTCATCAAAATGAATAAAAAGAGATGTATCTAGAATTAAAATACGCCTAGATGCATCCCCTTTTATCCATTTTGATGACAAGTATTTCCGGACGGAGGGAGTACAAGCTGACTAACTCACAACGCATGCACGTACATTTAGAAATCGATATCTATACCTCTCTCTCTATATATATATATATATATATATATATATATATATATATATATATATATATATATTTACTATTAAAGGGAGGTGATATTCTTGGTTTCGTTCCATTTCGTTTGGTCCCTCTTCATTTGGTCCCGCTTTAATTAATTTCACGTACGCTATTTGGTTTCGTTACTTGCCACCCGTTTTGACCCAATGGTACCCCTCATTACAATTAATTTCACGTACGCTATTTGGTTTCATTCATTTGGTACCCCTTATTACAGTTAACGTCACTAAAATTTTACATACATGAAATCATGGGTGAGTGCAAAAGTAAATGAATCTAAGTTGAGTAGAATAAGGAAGGATACAATGAATGAACAAATCAATCGCGCTCATGTCGTTCATCCATTCTTCTCCATCTAGAAATGGAACCCAATACGATGTTGCTGCACATTGCATCGCTCCATGAGAAAGTCGGGAACCTATCAGGAACCCCATGTGCCCATTTCTTCCACGGCTGACCTCAACATCGCCCCATAACATCTCTCCACCAGCTCTTTCATGAAGCCATGTCCACCATGTTACACTTCATCTTACGTTACTCCTCACGTAACATAGGTACTATGTCCAACCATGCATATCAGTAAAATATATGCACTGTCTACACAACAAATATTTGTTTTGCCGAACAACTTGTATGCCCGCCTTCTCTAAACCAATTAACCAATCTGCCACATGCTGACCGAACACTTTGGTCCATACACAAATTATAGTAATTCTCTTCTCAAAAGGAGAATTGCGGAGATAAAGCGATATATAATTCAGTCGGCTCAAATGTACATGTGAAAGATGATGGTGCAAAACAAAATCATGGCTCAAACATGTTGGTGCTTCTACTAACTTTGTTATGGCTCCAGTCCACTAAGCTGCCTTTGTAGGAAAGAGAGACTTTTCAGGACAACTATTTCTCCATTGGTAGCACATGTTTTGAGGGAATTTGATAATTATTTGGACTATCATACATATAAAGTGGAAAGTTATTCAGCTAGAAAACCCAAAAATGACATCACCTTTTAATTAAGCAAAACAACTGAGTTATGCTTCTTGTCGTTTTTAGTCATGCAGTTTACATTTACATGTGTTTGCCTTGTACTGCAAGTAATATCTGTTGCCACAACTGAACTTTCTATTCCTTGTGTCGTAGTACAACATGAGAAATAAGGACATATAAGATGACTGGAAACCAAAGACTAACTAAAGCTTGCATTCACTTCTTTATTTGAGCTCGATTTCAAAGAACTACAATAGTCATGTATTTATCAAGTTCAAATAAAATTGCAAGCAAAAATATGAGAGAATACTACGTAACCTAAATTAAGTTGCCATCTGCTATTCAGAAACATGACTGCCTCGTAAGATACTAAATCCAATAGATTCAACCAATTTATCTTTATGAAAGGAATAAGTCTCTGCTTGCACGATCTTGCACATCCTATATGTATTAGAGTTCACTTTTTTTAGTGCACAGATGCATAGAAGACTTGCTGGAATCAAACTCACCGAATCAAGCTAAATTGTACCCCTAGTTACATTCAAGAGATCACTGCACTCAGAACTGTAGCTATCTCAAGCAAATGGTTGGATGCATCATGTCCGACAGCTAGGCTATAGACAATCTCCTCACCAAGTATGAAAAACAGAAGAACTAAGTTGATATGTCATGTTCAACGGCTAGGCTACAAACAACATTGTGCAACACTGGGCGATGACTACGTGCCCGACTATCACCAGAGTCCATATCTGCTGTAAACTTGCATGCTATTTGTAGACAGCTCACTGAGACAATTGGTTCAGCTTCTATACACCCCACTTCTTAAACTTTAAAATAAAAAATCCAAATAGATTGTTGTAGATATGTATGCTTTATTAGAAAGAAAAGAACATTTGTTTCTTTATTTCTCCTCTTATACCCTCTTTCCCTACCTCTCAACTCACCTCCTTCTCTCGTTGCCACACTGCGTCACTCTAGCATCATCTCGATCAACCACACCATCTCATTACATGCACACCTAATCTACCATATGTTTCATAAGTTTATCAGCATGCAATCACGCAAAAGAGGCTAAATAGGCTGTGGCATCCTACCTAGTTCAATTAAAACTTTGGATAAAAGGAAACAAATAGAAAGAAAAAACAAGTGCTACCATCATGCAGTTACAAGAACATAATGTAAGTATACGAAACATAGTAAAGTAAAGAAAAGGAAAATAACCTTTTTTTGTTTAGATTTAGAGACCCGCGGTGAAGGTGTAAACACGAAATATACATGGTATACGAAAAGAGAAGAATCCCTCCATTGTCACCATTGTAATACTCTATAAATAAATCATTAAAGAAAATGCCATTATAAGCCTAAAATGATTCGGATATGGCCATATATAGAACCAAATTATCATGGTAACTAATATCAATTCATCGAGATTTATATGAGCCCTTGCATCTACGTCCCAACTAAGACATTGCTAGAAAAATACAGGGAGCGTTAAGTATCCCAGAAGTTCATGATCACATTGCCTGCGATCGTGTTTGGAGTAGAAGGTTGCAGCACTGGCACAACAACATGTTGCTGGACATGGGCATGGCAGCGGCAGAAATCCACGCCAAGATGGTCGTATTCATCATCATCAGTTCCTTCTTGATGTCCTCATGTTCAAGCTCCTAGTTACCTCTGTTTACCAGCCCACGTCTAGGTACCATGATGAGTCTATGCTGGAGTGTTGTCGGAATGCCGCCCTCCTGAACGGTGCCATGTCCTCAAGGCCCATCTGTGCCATCTCCTATCAGGTTGCCCGGCACCCCTTCTTGCAAATACATGACATAATTGATTAAGTTGCATTCTTCAATTAAATATAAACAATATAGAACAATCTGATATTTAAGTAACAACTGCATACGTATTGTTAGCGATTACCTTTCATACAAAATCTATGATCAAGTATGCCCCGCCAAAGACATAACTGAGAGCAAACTTGCAAAAAAAAAGCTTATGTTCAGTACACAATCCATTGTTCTTGCAGATGGTAGGGCATAACCTCCTAGCTTATAATTTTTAGACTGCACTACACATGTGACAAAATCCTGCATGTAGATGGATATTCAGCTCGATGCAAACATGTGAAAAGGAGACACGATAGAAGTAGAACTGAATTCATGTAATTGCAAAAATATATATCTGGAAGATGATAATAAGAAAGGAACCCTAGTGAACGAAATTTGGAAAACATGATAGCAAAAGAGTTGCTACTAAACTTGTTTCCAGGCCAAAACATTAAGGAATGAATGACTATGGCTTTTCTATTAAGGATCTGGCCACCAAGATGGTGCTTCTCCGATGTGATTCCTCCGGCGATCTCTACACCTTCGTGTCGCCCCGCCACTGCCTCATCGCCGCCGTCACCCCCGACCTCTGGCACCAACGCCCGGGCCACCCCGGTGCCGCCGTCCTCGCCAAAGCTTCTGCCTACTTCGACTTTAGTTTCAATAAAAGCTTGACGACCTATTGGACCGCTTGTCGTCTTGGCATACACACTATGCTTCCTTTTTACTAGCTCTACATCTTCCACCACTTTTCCTTTTGAACTTTGTCATTCTGATTTATGGACTAGCCCTGTCATGAGTGTATCCGGCTATCAATATTATTTGGTTATTCTTGATGATTACACACATTATGTATGGACCTTTCCCGTTCGTCACCAACCCGAAGTTCACCGTCTCCTCGTTCTCTTCTACGCCTATGTGACAACCCAATTTTCTCATCCCATTCTCGCCTTCCAAACCAACAATGGACGTGAATTCGACAACCACACCAACCGTTCTCTCCTAGGATCCCACGGCACGCTTCTTCGCCTCACATGCCCCTATACTTCCCAACAAAATGGGAAGGCAGAGCGCATCCTCCGTACTCTCAACGATGGAGTCTGAACCCTCCTTCTCCACGCCTCCATGCCCCCTCGATGGTGGGCCGAAGATCTCTCCACGTCCACCTACTTGCTCAACCGGCGCCCGTGCAAGCCAAACCTTCTCACGACCCCACATGAGCTACTATACAGGAATGCACCAGATTTCCGCCACTTGCGCATGTTCGGATGTCTATGTTATCCCAATATCCTCGCAACCACCCCTAAAAATTATCTGCTCGTTTCGTGGCTTGCGTCTTCTTAGACTACCCTGACGAACGAAAGGGTTATCGTTGTTATAACCCCCTCACGGAAAAGAATTCTATGAGACCAGGTCTCACGGGTTAGCATGTGAGACCCATCCTGATGGATGACACGTGGCATTCACAAATCACAAAGCATGTACCCCACCCCCACCTGAAATCGGGGGGGGGGGGGATTAGATGCTCTGTGATTTATGAATGCCACGTGTCATCTATCAGGGCTGGTCTCACCTGCTAACCATGAGACCCGGTCTCATATAATTCCCCCCCCCCCCCCGCCTCACCTGGCGCATCCTTTTTTCTCGGCACGTCACATTTGTTGAGACTGTTCTTCCATTCAAAACGCTCCCTTTATCCCCTCTAGACGCGCCTGAACGTACTCCCGATCCACCGGATCTGCCGCACGTAAACCATGCATGGGAACCGCCCCAGCTGACCCCTCCCAGTCCGCCACCTGGCTCCCCCATGCATACCGCGTCCCCGCCCCCGCACCCATCCACCCCGCAATCACCGCACCCATCTACTCCTCTCGAGCCACTGCAACCACCCACCGGTCCCACTACCTCTACTGACCGGTCAACTGCCCACTCTCCTGCCCCACCTGCACGTCCCATCCACCCCATGGTAACGCGCGCTCGAGATGGCATATTCCAGCCTAATCCCCGTTACGCCAACCTGCAGGCTACAGTGGTCTCTCCCATTACTAAACAGTAAGACTTAGCTACCTACGAGCCGCCACAGCGTTTTGACGTCATCAACCGTCGGATCAGGCACTGGAACGACCCAGATTGTTCGGTCATCTCACCCAGCACCGAAAGGTCAACCAGCGTGACGCGATTTCGGGCTCTTGCTCCGCAGTCGAGCTAGAAAACCCCTCGTTCGTCGGGCTGATAGCGGGCCAGAAGCCCATCTAGGCCCAACAACGTGGATTTCCACCCGTTCCGTGTGCGTCCTCCGTCCATACCGATCTTCCTCCAATCGCTAGATTTTTTCTCTTTGCCCATCTTTCCCAGTACCTGGCCGGCAATTTTTTTTTTCCCAGTACACACGATGTTCGATGATCCGTTCTTTCTCTTTAGTATTTGGTGATCCTGTTTAGCATTAGTAGAAGAGCACCAGCTTCATTGATAATTAATTTAGGAGGAGACTCACCTGTTGTGACTACTACTAGGTCCTAAGCCAACTACTACCAATCCTGATATGCCAATGGATCAATTTTAAGTTCAAATATGCTACTAAACAGTAAGACTTAGCTACCTACGAGCCACCACAACGTTTTGACGTCATCAACCGTCGGATCAGGCACTGGAACGACCCAGATCGTTCGGTCATCTCACCCAGCACCGAAAGGTCAACCAGCGCACGTATTCGGGCTGCTGCTCCGCAGGCCGAGCTAGAAAACCCCTCGTTCGTCGGGCTGATCGCTGGCCAGAAGCCCATATAGGCCCAACAACGTGATTTTCCACCCGTTCCGTGTGCGTCCTCCGTCCATCCCGACCTTCCTCCAATCGCTAGATTTTTTTCTCTTTGCCCATCTTTCCCAAAGACCTGGCCGTCAATTTTTTTCCCCAGTACCCACGATGTGCGAAGATCCGGTCGTTCGCTTTAGTATTTGGTGCTCCTGTTTAGCATAAGTAGAAGAGCACCAACTTCATTGATAATTAATTTAGGAGGAGACTCACCTGTTGTGACTACTACTAGGTCCTAAGCCAACTACTACCAATCCTGATATGCCAATGGATCAATTTTAAGTTCAAATATGCTAACTATTTCAAATATGTGTTATGCCAGATCAAAAAGATATGCTAATGGATTGGTTCAAACTTCAAATAAATATGCCCCGTTACTGCTGCCATGTCATTCTAGCTTAAAGTCATTCGAATTTCATCAAATATTTATATTATTCAACTTTTTCAAATATATCATAGCTTTTTGTTTAAGATGAACGGGCGCGGCAACGCGCGTCTTCATGGTCTAGTTCCTACTTCTATGCGAGCTGCAGTACGTGACCCCAACTAGCGTACTGCCATGCTAAATGAGTATGATGCTCTAATGGCTAACTCCACTTGGTCACTTGTCCGTCGTCCGCCTGGCACAAACATTGTCACGTGCAAATGGGTCTTTTGGCACAAAACGAAGGCAAATGGCTCGCTCGAACGCTATAAACCACGTTGGGTAGTCCGTGGTTTCGCTCAACGCCCAGGCATCGTTTTTGGCGAGACATTTTCTCCGGTGGTCAAACCGGCGACGATTCGGACCGTGCTCACCTTGGCGTGCTCCCGCGGCTGGCCCGTTCACTAGCTTGACGTCAAGAACGCTTTCCTTCACGGTGTTCTCGATGAGCATGTGTGCTGTCATCAACTAGCTGGCTTCGTCGATGACACTCATCGCGATCACGTTTGTCGCCTCTCCAAGTCCCTCTACGGTCTCAAGAAGGACCCACGGGTTTGGTTCCATCGCTTCGCCACCTTCGCCGCCACACTCGGGCTCGCCGCCTCGCGCTCTGACGCCTCGCTATTCATTCTACAGCGGGGCAATGAGGCTGCCTACCTACTGTTGTATGTGGATGACATCGTCCTCGCCACTTCATCGACGGCCCTTCATCGCACTCTCGTCGATCAGCTCCAACGCGAGTTTGCGATGATGGACATGGGCTCCCTCCACTACTTCCTTGGCATACGCGTCCAGCGCACCATGTGTGGGTTCTTCCTCAACCAAGCCCAATACGCCGAGGAACTTCTCCACCGAGCTGGCATGTCGCAGTGTGATCCAGCCTCAACTCCGGTCGACACCTCTCCCAAGCTCGCCGCTGATGCCGGCTCACCTGTATGTGATCCCTCTGAGTATCGCAGTCTCGCGAGTGGCCTCCAGTACCTCACCAAGGCTCGCCCCGACTTAGTGTACGCTGTTCAGCAGGCGTGCTTGCACATGAATGATCCTCGCGACTGTCATCTCGCCATCATCAAACGGATCCTACGCTACATCCGCGGCACTTCCACATACGGGCAACTCCTACCGTCTTCCCCCTCGACCGAGATTGTCGCCTACTCTGATGCAGCTGGGCTGGGTGCCCGGACACTCGGCGCTCTACATCATGCTATTGTGTTTATCTTGGCAGCACACTCCTCAGTTGGTCCTCTAAGCGCCAAGCCACAGTCTCTCTCTCCAGCGCGGAAGCAGAGTATCATGCTGTCGCCGACAATGTCGCAGATTGCGTGTGCCTCCGGCAACTTCTTGGTGAGCTCGACTGTCCTCTATCGAAGGCCACTGTTGTGTTCTGCGACAACATCTTAGCTGTGTACATGTAAACTAACCCCGTTCATCATCAGAGGATGAAACGCATCAAGTTGGACATTCACTTTGTCAGGGAGAAGGTGGCCCTCGGCGAGTTTCGCATTGTACATGTACCCACTACACATCAGCTCGCCGACATCATGACTAAGGGTTTGCCGGCAACCGCTTTTCAGTCTTTCAGGTCCAGTCTTTGTGTCTTGCCAGGCAGCCACGACATGACTGCGGCGGGGTGTTAGCGAATATGTGTTCTGTACTTCATGTATTATGTACGTAGTATAGACTCAGTCATTAGCCTACTTTCGCGTGAGTTAGTTGAGGCAAACTATGTATATCTTGTGTAACAACCAGATCAATCAATACAGAGAATCAGTGTTGCACGAACCCCTCTCTCCCTCCTCTGGCTCGCTCTCTGACAAGCGGAAGCCGCCGCTAGAAGCAGCAGCTGCACCAGCGCGGCCGTCGCCATGGTTGCCACGAACGGCTTCACGGTGAGCATGCTGAATGTGGGCTGTGGCGATAGTGGTGACTAGTGTCCCTGCTAGATGCAGCAGTGTGTGTGTCCACGTGTGTTCTGGATCTAGTTAATGTCCTTGTTTTCTTATAGGCCGACCATGAAGCGAGGAGAGTATCGAGGAGGGGGACCGCATTTCTTTCACCACGTACTAGTAGGTACTCCCTTTGTCCCATATTGTAAGATGTTTTTTTTATATATATCTTACATTATGAGGCGGAGGGAATAGTATGATCATATGCGCATGCGGGAATCACGACAAGAGCAGGACGGTTGTGCACATAAGGCTACCATAGCGAGGAGTAACTGTTGAACTGTCACGTCATTGTACATGTACACTAGTCTGATGTTTATCTTCAGTCCGTTGTAACTAGCTAGGCCTAGTCTTCAGGACTCTCCTAGTCCATCGCTGCCACCACGAGACGTACCCTGCATGTAGGGATCTCGATCTATATGTAACCGTATTGTGCATAGGAATACAGCAGCAATAGTTACAGCTCAGTTTAGTAATCTGAGCTATGCTTCTCCTCCTCCTTCTTCCAAGGCCGATGCCGACTCCGCCGATGCTGCCGCAACCGCCGCCGCCACCGCGGATCTCCCTACCGACACCAGCCTTGAGGCGCGCCCTCACGCTCCGCTCTCCACTGAGAACTCCTCCTCGGCTCTGTCCCTTACTACCCTCCCACCCAATCCCACTGCAACATCTTCCTCCTCCGGCTCATCTCCAGCCCTGCCGGCCAGTGTTTCCAGCGTCATCGACTTCAAGCTCGCCCTGGACGGCACCAACTTCCAACGCTGGAGAAACTACATCAACCTCCTTCTGGCGCGCTACCACACCGAGGACCACGTGCGGGAGGGTTCAACCCGCCGACTGGCTGACCCGGCATGGCGCGATGATGACAACACCGTCATCCTCTGGTTCTTCACCATGATCGAGCGGGATCTCCTCGACATCGTCGCTCCTGCCGGCTCCACCGCCTTCACCATCTGGACAAGGATTCATGAGTACTTCCTCGCCAACAAGGCCGAGCACGCGATTCACCTCGGCCAGGAGTTCCGGGCGACGGTGCGCGGCGACCTCAGCGTCAATGACTACTGCCGCCGCCTCCAGGGCATCGCTGCCGCCCTCGCCGACGTCCGCGAACCGATGACGGACTGTACTCTGACCTTGCAGATGCTCGACGGGCGGGGGCCAAAGTTCGCCATGCAGGTCGCCGTCATCCAGGCCACGGTCCCCCTTCCCACCTTCCAGCAGGCACCGTCGCGCCTCGTCCTCGCCGAGCTCTCCATGGACAAGCGCACGCGCAGCGAGGGCTCTGAGGTGCATGCCATCCAGAACGACGAGCATGGGGCGGATCGCTCTGGTGATCGCGGCGGCGCTCGCGGAGGCGACCGTGGTGATCTGGAGGTGACCGCGCTCCCAACGGCATGGGCGGGCGTGGCGGCCAGCTCGGGGCGAACCATGGGCGCGGCCGCGGGCGTGGCCGTGGCGATCGCGCTCCTGGTCGCGGTTCTGGTGCCACACCATGGCTAGGCTACTTCGCGCCTGTCGGGGTGCCCAACTCGGTGGGCGGGCTTGGTCCCTGTCCCGGTGCTCCAACCCAGGCCTGCCCACTGATCTACTCCACCGCGCCGGCTGCTCCCACCCCCTATGCCGCGGCTCCTCCTAGCTAGGACGCCTCGGCCATGTACCATGCAGCTCCGAGCTATGGATCTGCTTTCCCTCTGAACGCCGAATGGATCATGGACACGGGTGCCGCGTCCCACGTCGCCGGCGATCCAGGTACCTTGTCCTCGTTTCGTCCCTTATTACCGCTTTACACTCATCATATAATTGTCGGTAATGGCTCTCGGCTCCCTGTGCTTGCTATTGGTACTGCCCGTCTCCCTCCTAAGCCCTTTTACCTTCGCCATATTCTTTTGTCTCCTAGTATTATAAAGAATATCATCTCTGTTCGTAAATTCACTCATGACAACTTGTGTTCTGTGGAATTTGACCCCCTTGGCTTTTCCGTGAAGGACCTAGCTACCAAGGAGGTGGTCCTGAGGGTCAACAGTGACGGAGATTTGTACCCCTTCTCTGGAAATAAAGGCGCCACCACCACGCAAGCATTCGTCATCTCCATGCCGGATCTATGGCATAGGCGGCTCGGGCATCCTAGTTCCTCTACATTTTCCAGATTTTCCTTAGACTTTCTTACCACATGTAATAATGATGTCCATCCTTCCCATCTATGTAGTGCATGTCAAATGGACAAACATACACGCCTACCCTTCACCACCTCCACCTCCTACATTACTGCCCCCTTTCATTTAATCCATTGTGACGTTTGGACATCCCCGGTTGTGAGCTATTCCGGATACAAATATTTTCTTGTTATTATCGATGACTACACACATTTTTCCTGGACTTTCCCGTTGCGTGCAAAATCTGAAACGTGTGATATTTTACTTCGCTTATTTTACCTTATTCTCACTCAACTCGCGTCCTCATCCGGTGTGTGCGATGTGACAATGGAGGGGAGTTTCTTACTACCTCGCTACGAGACTACTTGTCTTCTCACGGCATCTCTTTCCGTCTTACGTGCCCCCGTACTTCTCCAAAAATGGTAAAGCCGAACGCCACATCCGTACCACCAACGATGTATTTCGTACCTTGCTCTTGCAAGACACTATGCCTCCTGCCTTTTGGGTTGAAGCATCACACACTGCCACCACTCTTCTCAACATCCGTCCGTCACGCGCCATCCACCATTTCACCCCCTATTTTCTCTATGGCGCCCATCCCACATATGATCATCTTCGGACTTTTGGGTGCCTTTGCTTCCCAACATCTCTGCCACCGCTCCCCACAAACTCTCTCCTCGTTCGGCCCGTTGCATCTTCCTTGGGTACCCACGAGAACAAAAAGGATACCAATGCTTTGACTTAGTCATGCGGAAAGTAATTATTTCTCGCCACGTTACCTTTGATGAACATGTCTTTCCTTTTCTCGTAGTCCCGGATCCGCAGCCACAGCAGATCCCGTCTCCCTCGGATCACGCGCCCCCAATCATCGTGACGCACCTGGGCGCCAGAACCCGCACTCCGCTTCATCGGCTGCTTCCTCCAATCATGCATGTCCCACCCCTGCGGTTTTCCGATCCAGCCACGGGGCCCGCCCCACCCCGCGCCAATCTCTCACCCGCATGCCCACCCCGCACCACTCCCGAGCCTGCATGCCCCTCCCGGACAACCAGCCACTTCGCGGGGCCCGCCCAGCCCGGCACCACCCCTGTGCCCTCCACCCACCCTTCCAGATCCCCCACGGGAACTCCGCCGCAGACCACGCCTGCCATGGATCTCTCTGAATCGTGGTCCCCCACCCCGACACCTCCCCAACCGGTATCCACTGCCGCACTCTACGTGACGCAGACATCTTTTTTCGACCCCCTCGCCGCCACGTTTTTCCGTGTCACCTCCCATACAACCATTGCCACCCCGCGCCGTGCCTATTTCCCCATCCGCCAACCCACATCCCATGAAGACACATGGAAAAACCGGTTATGCCATGCCAAAAACGATCCTTGATCTCCACGTTGTAGATGCTCCTTCTCCCATTCCCTCGTCGTACTGTGCAGCACTTAAGGATCCCAATTGGCACGCCGCAATTCTTGATGAGTTTAATGAGCTAATTTGGAATGATACGTGGTCTTTGGTTCCTTGTCCTGCAGGTGTTAACGTGGTGACCGGCAAGTGGATCTTCCGCCACAAGCTCCATCCCTAGGGCACACTGGCGCGGTACAATGCTCGGTGGGTGGTTCGCGGCTTCACACAATAGCCGGATGTCGACTACGGGGAGACCTTTAGCCCCGTGGTCAAGCCGGCTACCATCCGGGTCGTCCTCAGCATTGCGACTGCTCAGTCTTGGCCAATTCGTCAGATGGACATCAAGAATGCCTTCCTCCACGGAGATCTTGCTGAGACCGTCTACTGCCAGCAGCCTTCCGGTTTCGCTGACACCACATCTCCTACCCACGTTTGTCGTCTCAACAAGTCTCTCTATGGGCTTAAGCAGGCGCCCCACACATGGTTCCTTCGGTTCACCCGCTTCATTCACTCTCTTGGTTTTGTGTCCTCGAAGTGTGATACCTCGCTCTTCATCTTGCACCACGGCCACTCGGTCGCCTATCTCCTGCTGTATGTCGACGATATTATCCTCACCGCCAGCACCGCCACCCTCCTTTAGTCGCTTGTGGACTCCCTCACCGGTGAGTTCTCCATGAGTGATCTCGGCGACATTCCTCTCTTTCTTGGGGTGAACGTTCACCGCTCCGCTACCGGGCTCTTTCTCTCCTAGGAGCACTACGCTTGAGATTTTAGACCGTCTTGGCATGCTTAACTGCAAGCCCATCTCCACCCCCGTCAACACTAGTAGTAAGATCTCCGCCACTGGTGGGGTACCCTACTCCCATCCCACGCATTATCGCCGCCTTGCCGGAGCTCTCCAGTACCTCACCCTCACACGTCCTGATCTTTCATACGCTATTCAGCAGCTTTGTCTCGTCATGCATGCTCCTATGGATGGTCACTACCAGCTGCTTAAGCGGGTTCTTCGCTACCTTCGTGGCACGACTCACTATGAGCTCCAGCTCTACCGCTCATCCTCGCACTATCTTCTTGCCTATAGTGACGCTGACTGGGCCCTGACACCCGTCGCTCTACCTCGGGCTTCTGCGTGTTCCTCGGCACCAACTTGGTCTCTTGGTCCTCCAAGCGTCAACACACGATGTCCCGATCTAGTGTCGAGGCGGAGTACTGTGCAGTTGCTAACTACGTGGCTGAGTCATGCTGGCTTTGCCAGCTTCTCACCAAGCTTCGTCGCCCTCCTCGCCGAGCTACAATCGTATACTGTGATAATGTGAGTGTTGTATATCTCTCATCTAACCCCATCCAGCACCAACGCACGAAGCATGTGGAGATCGACCTGCATTTTGTACGCGACTGTGTGGCACTCGGCGAGGTCCAAGTGTTGCACGTCCCAACGTCGTCCTAGTTTGCTGATGTCTTCACCAAGGGACTGCCATCTTCGGTGTTTCGTGACTTTTGCTCCAGTCTGAACGTCTTACCTGGTGCCTTTCGGACTGCGGGGGGTGTTGAACTGTCACGTCATTGTACATGTACACTAGTCTGATGTTTATCTTCAGTCCGTTGTAACTAGCTAGGCCTAGTCTTCCAGACTCTCTTAGTCCATTGCTGCCACCACGAGACGTGCCCTGCGTGTAGGAGTCTCGATCTATATGTAACCATATTGTGCATGGGAATACAGCAGCAACAGTTACAGCTCGGATGCATATATTACTAGTCTATGTTACTGCCTGTATGGTTGGGAGTAACATATGTGTGGTATCCTATATAACACTTCATTTACTAGGTTATAGACTCATCTTGTCTTGACATGTGGGATGTTACCTATAATATGAATAACTAGTTATGTTACTCAGTTCATCCCTCTCGGCATTAAATCATTGTCAAATAAGCAAATTTGCTGAGTTGGGCCGTATGTTACTACAGAAGTTAGTCTCACTATGGACAGTCTAAGCGGAGGTGGATCCGACATACATGGGCAGATGTTTGCGGCCATGCAGAGACACCTCATTGTTTGACCTGACCATCTCGACTACCAATCGACAAAAGATTCTGGATGACCAACGTCTCTCTCACCTCTTCTTGACCAGCTCCCACACGGTAGCAGCAAAGATAATGGAGTTAGGGCATCTCTAGCATCTGGCAAATCCCAAAAGCTATATTTTGAGAGATTGGCTGGTTTAGGAGCAGGTTATCTCCGCCTCTGGCGGTCACTCTCTGTGTGCGTGTGCGTGTGTGTGTGTGTGTGTGTGTGTGTGTGTGTGTGTGTGTGGCGTCGTCGTTCTAGTGAAGGTGGAAGGTGGCGGCGGTGTCTGCTCTAGTGTTCCAGCTTTCACCTTCTCCCAACGGTGTCATCTGTGGCAGCATTGGATGTCTTGGACGGGTAGATTCATGCCGTTTTCTTTGGAGTGGCGAGGCTAGGTTTCCAGAGCTTGGCCGATGAGTGGTCAAGATGTTGGATTTGTGTCGGGGCTCCTCCCCTGCCTCATTGACGTATGCTCCGGCGCCAGCGATGAGCTCTCTGATTGTCTGTACAGGGGTGGCCCTAGTTCATTCTTCCTTTTGGTGTCGGCCAGAGAGACGTCAAGAAGCTTCTAGTGATTCATGCTTCGAATCGGAAGTGCTTGTACGGCTGAGGATTGAAGACTTCCTGTCTGCCATATGGTCATGTTGTTGTATCCAAGTGTAGGCCGCCTCCGGGAGGGTTGGATCCCCAGGGATCCGGATGTAATTTATTTGTTTGCTTTGGGTGCATTGTATCATTGGACTTCTCTAATGCAGTTCTGGGGTCCTTTCACAAAACAAATCAAGCTAGGAGATCCTCAGACCAAATAATCTAGTAATCTCTCAAAAACTAGTGTTTCACCCTCAAAACTTTTCTTCTCTAGCTTACATTTCTGTAGAAGAGGGCAAACTAAATTAAAATGGGGTGATTGTTCCCCCTCTGTCAATTTGATGTTGATGTAGTGAGCAGTGGATTGTTTAATTGTGTTATATATGATGTTAATGTTATACCGTTGATCTTATTATGCAATGAGCTTGTTTAAATTTGTGTTTGAAATGGGTGTGTGCAAAGAGTTGTTCGATTGGAGTCCAAAGATATGTATGTTTTGTTTGCTCATTTTTCTTGCTTGCTTCATTTCTTACATTATGTTGTCATGTAATGTTTGCTTGCTAGATGGGATTATCTGCACGTTGTACCATGAATTTGGGATGGAACAATTAACTTTGTCCCGTTCTTTGTTGGAGTTGAATGGGGAACCCAAGTGGGAAACCCTCTTTCAAGATCTCAAGAACTCAACAAAGAACAAGAACATTAATGGGAGAAGGTCCCGTCAATCTATTGGATTTGATGATGATGATGACCAAGGTGGAGGGTGGCAAGAGTTGAGACCAAGATAAAGATGAGTAGGCAATTGAAGGTGAAGAATTCGGAGAGAAACATTGCTGATCACTTAGTTCTTCATTTTCTTTAGTCATTTCATGGTCCATTTTTTTTATCATCGAGAGAATATCAATTATTTTCATTTGTTAGTTCATTATTTTTAAATCATTTGGATCTCATTCATCGTTCATTACTTTTCTTACTTAGTCTATAAACTTGTCTTCTCACTATTTTGCGCATTATTATTCTTCATTTATATGTATTCATTCTCTCTCTAGCGAGGCAATTAGACATTTTACCCTCCCATCGGCGCTGCCGTAGATCGGCATTGTCTTCTCTGGGCTTAGGGTCATAGAGGCGTGGTGGTTCCCGGTACTTGCAGAAGGGAGAGCTACTGGTCTGTTTTTAAGTGTTCTTTTGTGTTCGTTTAGGGTTCATGCCCTGTACAGGAAGATGAGATGGTGGCAGCTCTCTATAGATGGAATAAGGTTTTCCTTACTTAGCATTCATTCTGGTGGTGTGTCTAGCATCTTCGAAGGGTGTGTGAAGTTGTGTGTCCGACGGATCTCCGTTCGGTCGGCATTTGACTTTTGTGGACCCACTTGGATCCAGTCTTTGTTCCTCTATGCTAGTGTGTCTTTAGTTTGGAACCCTCAGATTTACACTTCTCTTCATCGACGACGGTTACTGTTTTGTTACGCTGGTCCTATTGGGCCTTAGCACGACGACTTCCCAGTTGTCTACTAAAACAAGGTTTGCCCAACTCCAGTGAGAGAGCGGCGATGAAGGTGGCTGTCGGTGTCAAAACCGGCGGATCTCGGGTAGGGGGTCCCGAACTGTGCGTCTAGGCGGATGGTAACAGGAGACAAGGGACACGATGTTTTTACCTAGGTTCGGGCCCTCTCGATAGAGGTAAAACCCTACTCCTGCTTGATTAATATTGATGATATGGGTAGTACAAGAGTAGATCTACCACGAGATCAGAGAGGCTAAACCCTAGAAGCTAGCCTATGGTATGATTGTTGTTCGTCCTACGGAGTAAAACCCTCCGATTTATGTAGGCACCGGATAGGGTTAGGGTTACACAGAGTCGGTTACAATGCTAGGAGATCTACATATCCATATTGCCAAGCTTGCCTTCCACGCCAAGGAAAGTCCCATCCGGACACGGGACGAAGTCTTCAATCTTGTATCTTCATAGTCCAGAGTCCGCCAACGGTGATAGTTGACTATCCGGACACCCCCTAGTCCGGACTCCTCAAGAGCCCCGAACCAGGCTTCAATGACGATGAGTCCGGCGCGTAGATTGTCTTCGGCATTGCGAGGCGGGTTCTCCTCCAAATTCCATATACTTGTCGAATAGTGTCCGGCTTCTGATAAGTGCTGCGCTCCTTTGGCTTCCACGCCCAATAATGGCCATCTTCCACGTGTCGAACGAATGTGAAAAGTCAGGGTATCTTTACATTTACCCCCCTTGCTGTGCAAATGAGCCGTCTATAAAAAGACGGGGACCCAGATCCGGATCGCACCATCCTCCCCTCGCGAGCCTTCATCAGAGCGCCTTCGACAAAAAATCCATTCCACCATGGACAGTCGACGCGGCTCCTCCTCTCGTGCTCCCAGCCCTCAGCCCGGAGATTGGGGGAGATGCTCAGTCCCGCACAGCGAATTGGTGGCGCTCCAAACCAAGGGATTCCTTCCCCCGGCCTTCCTGGTTCCGGTGCGTTCCGGACTCGCCACTTATAAGGGCGGGAAGCAGGCGGAGAGCGTTCCCGATCCCTCTAAGGGAGAGCGGGTATGCTTCGTCTCTCACCTAATGAGAGGACTCGGATTTCCAATCCATCCGTTTCTCCGGGGGCTTCTGGAGTTCTACGGCCTCCAGCTGCACAACCTTACGCCTGCCTCCATCTTGCATATAGCGGGCTTTGTGGCCCTCTGCGAGCTGTTCCTGGGTGTTGAGGCCCATTTCGATCTGTGGAAGAGATTGTTCTGCCTTGTGCCCCGTTCTCATGAGGGGTCAATATATCAAGTGGGCGGAGCCGAGCTGTGGCGCATCGCCGGGACCGGATATCTATCCGGAACCCCGAAGAAGGCGTCCGAAGACTGGCCTTCGGAATGGTTTTATATAGAAGACGTCCCGCTGCCGGATCCTGTTCGGATCGGTCTCCCGGAGTTCAGCCATGCTCCTTTGAAGAAACGCCTGAGTTGGCGCCCGCGGAGCCCCCAGAGGGAAGACGGCAGGGACGTCCTTTACCTGATGACCCGAGTAAGATTGTGGGCTCATTCCGGACTGACCATGAATGGTGTCATGGCCACATGCATTATGCGGGGAGTTCAGCCGCTCCAATATAGGGGCCACCCCATGTGGGATTTCAACGGGGAGGATGATGCCACCCGCCACGGCCGCAAAGGGCCGGGATCGGTCACCGAACTGGTGAAGACCTTGTTCGCTATGTACAAAGGGGAAGAGGAGGATTTTCTCCGCGTCAGTCCGCTGAACGGGTTTTCTTCAAGTAATCCTCAAAGTTGGGTAAACGAATATCTTTGTGGCCTATCCGATCCATGCTCCCGTGGTTAAATATCTCATTTCATGATTTCTACGCAGGAACTGCGCTGGGCCGTGGAGAAGATACACAGCCCGCCTCCACAACCAGAGGATCCGGAACGGTCCCTCGATCCGGCCTCCGAAGAGGACTCGGATATAAAGGTGGAGCTGATCGACGGGGTGTGCCATCAACTTAGCATCGACAATGCTTTGGTGGCCATCACGGCCCGACTACCCGGACTATTTCCGGCCTCCCTGTAACCGTGTGATCAAGTCCGGATACCATGACCCACCCGTGCTTTATTTCTAACCACCGCATATTTGATGGTGTTTCGCAGGGGGTGCCTTCGAGGCAGGAGGCCGAGCCCGCGGCGGCTAACCAACAAGGGGCAGCGCGGCCACGCAGGCTAAAAAGAAGTGCGGTTCAGATTGAAACGCCGCCGCAACGGTAAGGCGTGCCACCATATCCCCAGGATTGATTCACGAAGGCGTACTAACACGGTGCTCTTTTCAGGAAAAAGCGCTTCGCCGGACTGTGTCCGGGAGATTATAATCGAGCCTCCGCCAGCCAGGCTCCAACGCCGGGTCCGGAAGCGGAGGTAAACACGAGGCGTCAAGGCCGGATGCTCCTCCCGACAGAGGATGCCGACAGATTGTCCGCCACCAACTCCGAGGTGGAGAGTGCCATGAATCACAGGCGCCGCCGGACAGTTCTTCGTGACGCATGTTTCTCCCAGGAGGCATTGAATGCCTTCAATTCGGGAGATGCGCACCTCTGTGCCGCTCAAGATGGTCTAGCCAGAGCCACGGAGCAGTATGTAAAGGACATACGGGTAAGGAATTTTGACAGTTGTATATGCCAGTAGCCCCCGAGACTTAAAATAGTTAGGATAACTGATTTAAGGATCATTTGTTATGCAGGATCTTACGGAAAAGAATACCCGACTGTCCCAGGAGCTTGAAGAGTGCAAGGCCCAGCTTGAGGCCGCACTAGCCGCCACAGGGGGAGCCACAGAGACCCCCTCCGGTAATATATACTTTGAAAAATAAGTAGTTTGTGAAGTGTGGCGTGTGTATAAGTCTGACAATAATATTGCAGATGGCGCCGGACTAGATCCGGACAAGCAACAGCTCCTGCGCCAGCTAAAGGCCGGCGAGAGCGTGCTTACAAGGGTGCGGCAGGAGAAAAACAACCTCCAAGATGCCAACACCCAACAGGGAGAGGAACTAAAGGATGAACGTGCCCAGCTTATCCGACCAGAAGGAGAATCGACGGCTTCGTCGCGGCATTTTCCGTAAGTGTTTAAACGAACTTTGAAAAAGTTCGGCGAGGAAGGCGACTAACATAAACATGTATGTAGGTTTGCTCACAGGTCGTCCTGAGGAGGAGATGCCCAGTTCTTCGGGCGATCTTCTTCCCGAACTGCGTCAGCTGCACGATCGAGTTCGGCAGGTGATGAAAGGCGTCGCCCAGGCCTTGTGGCCATCTATCTCCCTACCCGAAGGCATTGGGGAGCTGGCAGAGCGGCTTCAAGGAGCACGGCGGCGCTTCCGACTATGGAAGATATCGGCCTGCCGTCAAAAGCGCCAGGAGGCTCGGGCCATGGTAAAGACGCGGTACACGAAGATCGACTCCAAACCACATGGCGAGGTCGGACCTGTGGGGCCTGATGGGAAGGAGATCCTGTAAGTTTAGTGTACGGCCAAGTAGAATTGGCCGCCAAGTATTCCAACAAGATTGTAAATTAGACAGCCTATTAGATGGCATTGAGGAGGAATACAATCAGTCGAGTTGATCTATGTAATTTAATATGACATGAAAAATGTCTTCTAGCCGGATTGTAGATCGTTTGTCATAGCGGACCTTTTCGCGTCGACCTCGGGACCCAATAGTCCGGAGTGTGTCCGAATACCCTCGCGGTTATGTAAGAACCGGGTCATGCATGGAGACAAGGCGTAGGGGTCATTATTGTTGTATCAGACAAGTGCCCAACTAGTTATGTTATATTAATGGATAGTAAGAAACATCTTCCAGGGAGAATAGTTCCGTTAAGGGTTCCTTTCCTCGAGGGATGCCCTAAAGTGCATGCCCGAACTGCTAAGAAAGCAGAAAATCATCCGGGGCAGATGGGTAAATAGTTAAAATCATCTTTCGGTTCACCGACCGAATATTCCCTTAAGAACGCTTAGCTTTCGGCTTCACCCGATCGGAGGTACACGTCCGGCTGACCCGGCTAATAATCGCAGAGGTGCTCCTTTACCGCCTAGCCAAACAATCGGGAACGAGGGGTAAGCACAGGAGCCAGGCAACCCAGCTTGGCCAAAACTTAAGTCATATCGATGCATATAATGGTGAGTAAAAGGTACATGCGGAAGTTTGACACATGTGTTGGGCATAAAGCCCGTATAAATAAGCTTCTGTTAAAGAAGCCCCCAGGTATAATGAGCGTGGGTGGTGCGTCAAGTATGTGAACAAAGCGCAAGCGAGCCTCTAAAGGCGTTAAGAAGAAGGAGGAGGAAGGAGAGAAATAAAGACAGCTAAAGTATAAATTTTGGGCGGAGGAAGGAGACGAACCCAGAGTCCAGCGCTAGGCGAGAATCTTAAATGAGACTGGCTGCGTTCCATGGGTTTGGCTCGAGTCGGTTATCCGATGCGTTTCGCAGACGGTATGCCCTGCCGGTCAGGACGTGGTCGATGATGAAGGGACCTTCCCATTTGGGCTTGAGTTTGTCCTTTTTCTTGTCCGGCAGGCGTAGAACTAGTTCGGCAACGTTGTAGGCTTTGGCCCGTACTTCTTTGCTTTGATATCTTCGAGCCTGCTGTTGATAAAATGCGGAACGAGCTTTTGCCACGTCGCGCTCCTCCTCCAAGACATCCAGACTGTCCTGCCGATCGATTTCGGCTTCTCTTTCTTCATACATGCGCACGCGAGGTGAGTCATGAATTATGTCGTAGGGCAAGACTGCCTCTGCGCCGTACACCATAAAAAATGGTGTGAATCCGGTAGTTCGGTTTGGCGTGGTCCGCAGCCCCCAGAGTACGGAGTCGAGCTCCTCTACCCAAAGGCGTGTTAGATTCCTTAAGGGACCACACTAGTCTGGGTTTAATGCCGCTCATGATTAGACCGTTTGCCCGCTCGACTTGACCGTTAGTTTGAGGGTGATAGACTAAGGCATAATCGAGCTTGATGCCCATGTTTTTTGCAAATTCATAATTTGACCTCATCAGCTGTGAAGTTGGTGCCGTTATCGATGATGATACTTGTGGGGACACCGTAACGGTGCACTACCCCGATATGAAGTCTGTCACCGGTCCAGATTCGGCCGTTTTAACAGGCTTGGCCTCTATCCATTTGGTGAATTTATCCACCATGACCAATAGGTATTTTTGCTTGTCGGTTCCTCCCTTAATGGGTCCAACCATGTCAAGCCCCCTGACCCATGACGGCCAGGTGATGGGTATAGTTTTGAGGCGGTGGGTGGCATGTGGCTTTGGTTAGCAAAAAGCTGGCATCCGACGCATCGTTGGACTAAATCCTGCGCATCTGCTCAAGGCCGGCCAATAAAATCCTGTCTGGAAGGCCTTGCCTACAAGGGCCGGGCTGCGGCGTGGTGCCCACCCAGTCGGCATGAATTTCAGCCAGGAGGTTTCGCCCTTCCTCTTCGGAGATACACCTTTGAAGGACTCTGTTGTGCTTTTCTTATAAAGCTCTCCCTCATGGACTTTATAGGCTTTGGATCGCCGCACTATGCAGCGAGCCTCATTTTGGTCTTCGGGAGTTCCTGCCTAGTTAGGTAGGCTAGGAATGGCTCCGTCCCACGGGCAATAACCGCCATTATTTCGTGGGCGGAGGGTGTTATCTCGCTGGCGAGCCTCCGATTGTGTCGAGTGTTCGGTGTCGCAAGGCGGTGCGGTTGGGTCCGGATTGTTATTTCGGACTCCCTTCCCATAGTACGGATGGCTTGAACAGCCGTTCGAGGAAGATGTTGGGCGGGACGGCATCGCGTTTGCACCGATGCGTGCCAACACGTCCGCCACCTGGTTGTTATCCCGGCTATATGATGAAATTCGAGCCCTTGAACCGTCCGACACTTTTAGAACCGCGTTGCGGTACGCTGCCATTTTCGGATCTTTGGCGTCAAAGTCTCCGTTTATTTGAGATATCGCGAGGTTTGAATCCCCGCGCAACTCTAGGCGTTTGATGCCCATGGAGACCGCCATCCGGAGGCCGTGCAGAAGGGCCTCGTATTCGGCTGCGTTGTTGGAGTCCGTGTACATTATCTGAAGGACGTATTGGGTATGTCCCCGGTTGGGGAGACGTCAGACGACGCCAGCCCCAGGCCGCCAACATTTTGGAGCCGTCGAAGTGCATGATCCAATTGGAATATGCGCCCGTACTCTTTAGGGAGTTCGCCTCGGTCCATTCGGCAATGAAATCGGCCAACACTTGTGACTTAATAGCTCGTCGTGGCTTATAGGTTATGTCGAATGGGAGGAGCTCGATGGCCCATTTGGCAATCCGGCCTGTCGCGTCGCGGTTGTTTATAATGTCGTTAAGAGGTACTTCGAGGCTACCGTAATTGAACACTCTTGAAAGTAGTGTCGCAGCTTCCGGGATGCCATGAACATCGCGTATGCTATCTTACGATAATGTGGGTACCGGGACTTGCATGGAGTTAGGACAGTGGTCACGTAATAAACTGGTTTTTGAAGAGGGAACCTGTGTCCGTCCGTTTCTCGTTCGACGACGAGCACCGCGCTAACAACTTGATGTGTTGCAGCGATATATAATAGCATTGGTTCGCCCGTGTTGGGCGCGGCCAGGACCAGATTTGTTGCCAATATGGCTTTTATTTCTTCGAGTCCGGCCGTGGCGGCATCCGTCCACTCGAAGTGTTCGGTGCGCCGGAGGAGGCGGTAAAGGGGTAACGCCTTTTCTCCCACACGGAAATAAAGCGGCTTAGAGCCGCTCGCATCCAAATCAATTTTTGTATTTGTTTGAGGTCTTTTGGAATATCCAATTGTGACAGAGCTCGGATCTTGGTTGGGTTTGCTTGGTTCCTCTCTTGGACACAATGAAGCCCAAGAGCTTTCCGGCTGGAACGCCGAAGACGCATTTTTCCGGATTGAGCTTAATGTCGTATTTTCGGAGATTGTCGAATGTGAGCCTCAAGTCGTCTACTAGAGTTTCGACATGCTTGGATTTGACGAGCACGTCATCTACATATGCCTCCACTGTTTTGCCGATCTGGTTTGCCAGACATGTCTGAATCATGCGCTGATATGTTGCGCCGGCGTTTTTGAGCCCGAAGGGCATTGTGTTGAAGCAGAATGGGCCGTATGGAGTGATGAATGCCGTTGCAGCTTGGTCTGGCTCCGCCATCTTAATTTGGTGGTAGCCGGAGTATGCATCGAGGAAACACAATGAATCGTGTCCTGCTGTGGCGTCGATAATTTGATCAATGCGAGGGAGGGGGAAGGGATCCTTTGGGCAAGCCTTATTAAGGTCTTTGAAATCAACACATAGGCGCCAGGATTTGTCCTTCTTTGGTACCATCACCAGATTTGCTAGCCAGTCCAGATGTTTTATATCTCTGATGAATCCGGCTTCCAGAAGTTTGGCTAGCTCCTCTCCCATGGCCTGTCTCTTGGGTTTGGAAAAACGCCGAAGAGCCTGCTTGACTGGCTTAAATCCTTTTAGGATATTTAGGCTGTGCTCGGCCAGCTGACGTGGGATTCCTGGCATGTCGAAGGGTGCTGTGCAAAATGTCCCAGTTTTCTCGTAGAAATTCTCATAGTGCGGCCTCTACATCAGGGTTTAATTGTGCCCCAATGGAAGCCGTCTTTGCTGGGTCCTTTGGGTGGACTTGGAATTTGACTATTTCGTTTGCTGGTTTAAAAGAGGTGGACTTGGATCTTTTATCAAGTATCACATTGTCCCTGTTCACCGTGGAGCGCATCGCAGTGAGTTCCTCGGCCGCTAGGGCTTCGGATAGTGCCTCGAGGGCTAGTGCGGCTGTCTTGTTTTCGGCACGGAGTGCTATGTTCGGATCACTAGCGAGAGTGATGATTCCGTTAGGTCCGGGAATTTTAAGCTTCATGTACCCATAATGGGGTATAGCTTGAAAAATTGTGAATGCCTCTCGCCCTAATATGGCGTGATATCCGCTGCTGAACGGGGCCACTTGAAATGTGACCTCCTCGGACCTGTAATTGTCCGGTGAGCCGAACACTACGTCCAATGTGATTTTTCCTGCGGCAAGCATGCTTCCCGGGTAGGGATTATTCCTCTGAAGGTTGTGCTTCTTCGCTCAATGCGGTTCCAGTCTATTTCCATTTTTCGGAGGGTTTCCTCATAGATGAGGTTTAATCCGCTGCCGCCATCCATGAGTACCTTAGTAAGGCTTAAAGCCGTCCACAATTGGACCGAGGACCAGGGCATGGGCCGGTGCTCGGGCTATTCGAATTTGGGTTCGTCACTGGCATTAAAGGTAATAGCCATGTCACTCCATGGATTTATTGTCGCTACTTGGTAGACTTCGCAAGGTTGCGAGTGTTCGCTCGCATGTTATTTGATGCGAAAGTCTCAAGACTGTTAATACTGCATCGGTATTGTTGGGCTGGGATTACGAAGCTAGAAGCTCTTCGCCACTTTTGGCCACCTGCCGTAGTATCCAACATGCTCGAAGGCTATGAGTTGGAGTGGCGTCCTCGGTGCTATGAATTTTGCAGGGTCCGTTGAGCCATCCCTCCAATACGGTTCCATGCCCTTTAGGGGGTCTTTGTTTTTTGGTATTTAACCCAGGTGGTTGGTGATAATACACCCTTTTATTTCGGACTAGGGCCGTGTTCGGGGCCGGATTATCCCAAAATTTACTTTCGGTTTTCCAAGCACTCTCCATGGCACAGTACTTTTGTACTATGGTCACCAAGTCAGCAAGGCGTGTAATTTCACGACGACTTATGGCGTTTAGGATTCCTTCGTCCGTGCAAATATTGCAGAAGAGTGAGATTGCGTCCTCCTCTCGGCAGTCCTTTATCCTGTGCATAACCAGGAGGAATCGGGCCCAGTAATGATGTACTGTTTCAACGGGCTCTTGCCGAATTCGGGATAGATCGCTAATGTTTGGGTGGGCGGCTGGACCTAAACCCGGAACCCCGTCTAATCTAAGACTCAGGGGCTGAGAAGTTTCCGAACTTGGAAGTTTGGGTTTTTGGATGTTACCCACTGAATCCAACCCGCCGCTTGACTTTAAGTTCAGGATTTGATCGTCGTCCGTCCCTCCGCGGGAATCCGGCATGGAGGGCTCGGGAATCCGGACGTAGCTAGTCCTTAAGATAGAAGAAGAGTCGCCGCATTGTTCCTCTACCACAGCAACGTGGTGGGTAGCCTGGGGAGAGTTAATCTCTCTCAGATCGGTTTTAGGCCCGATCTGATCGTAGTCAGTGGCGACTCCCAGGGCGGCGATGCGATCCAAGAGCTCGTTCACGGAGGAGAGCTCGATCGGATCTAGCTGCTCGGCAAGTTCCGAGTTAACACGAAGATTGGTTTCGATGACCCGAGAAGCCATCGTCGGCGCGGCGGCCGAACTGGCGGTCATAAGGAAACCACCTAGCCGAAGAGTCTGGCCGGCGGCCAAGGCTCCTTTGGCGATAATGTCGTCTTTAAAGACGGGATGAGGCATCCTTCCTGACGGTGACGGCACAGAGGAACTCTCAATGAAAGCACCAATGTCGGTGTCAAAACCGGCGGATCTCGGGTAGGGGGTCCCGAACTGTGCGTCTAGGCGGATGGTAACAGGAGACAAGGGACACGATGTTTTACCCAGGTTCGGGCCCTCTCGAGGGAGGTAAAACCCTACTCCTGCTTGATTAATATTGATGATATGGGTAGTACAAGAGTAGATCTACCACGAGATCGAGAGAGGCTAAACCTAGAAGCTAGCCTATGGTATGATTGTTGTTCGTCCTCTGGACTAAAACCCTCCGGTTTATATAGGCACTGATAGGGTTAGGGTTACACCGAGTCAGTTACAATGGTAGGAGATCTACATATCCGTATCGCCAAGCTTGCCTTCTCGCCAAGGAAAGTCCCATCCGGACACGGGACGAAGTCTTCAATCTTGTATCTTCATAGTCCAGGAGTCCGGCCAACGGTGATAGTTCGGCTATCCGGACACCCCCTAATCCGGGACTCCCTCAGTGGCGCTCCTTCGGCTCGCTCCTATGCTTGTAGTCATCGCTAGGTGGTCTACTGACCTGGATGTAGTTTTTACTTCTAGTGTTCTTTGTACTGCCTTGACAGATGACGAATAGATCTGAAGTTGTTCTCGCAAAAATAAATGTTTTCATTCTATAGCCTACACTCCGTCATGTTTCATTCTTATTTCATTCTTTCATTCATCAATATTGTGTTTCATTGTTATTATTTCATTCATATCATTGCTCTTTATTCAGTGTATTGTTTGCTATGCATAGTCATATCTATGTTCTGGTTAGACTACTACACTATAAGCTTTATTTTTTGTATAAGCTATTCTTCAGTCTGCCTGATAGATACCCAAATTTTGGTGGAATTCCGGTCATTTGGTACCTATTTAATATTGTCGTTGTTCATTTTTTTATGTTCTATTGTAATCTAGGATTGTTCATATTTCCTAGAAAACATCATGATAATTTGTCAGTATTTGTGTTAAGACAGTGATAATTTGGTCTAGATAGTTTAGTTATGATCTTTCAGTTGGTTTATTATTGTAGCTATCTACAATTGTTTGGATTTTTCCTTTATTTAGATAACCTTACAAGGTGGATGCGTCTAGTCTAGTTCTGATTGTCAAGATGATTCAGCAAGGTGTTCCAAAATGTCACGCCGCATGTGGTATATATTTCTCATGAATGTGTTGTTGTCAAGAGTGTGTTACTTTTCTTCTTTCTAAAACATGCCTGATGTGGCTTTTTCCGAGTTTCCTCCTGACAGTCCTTCCCGTAACACATAGTGCAAATGTTAATTTAGTATACGAGGCTGGTGCCTTAGTTGTTTACACATAAGGGCTAGCTCTGAGCACATACTAGTCCAACTGTGCATGGTTTGTCTACTAGACCGGGAAAAGTAGATATCAAAACAAGCCTTCGCCCCGCTTCATATGAAGCAATCAGCATGTCCATACAACAAGTTCAATTGACAGAAAAGTAAAAGTAAGTTATTTGGGGCAACAACACATACATGCCATGAAACAAATAAGTATAAACTGACACCAAGCAACGGGTGGAGTGGCCCTGTGGCAGGGCAGGGCGGCGCACTGCTCGCATCCATCATGCTGCCAAGCCGGTCCCGATCTCACTGCCTAGAGAGCGAGTGTCAGTGCTGGAAAAAGGACAGAAATATGAATACAACATCAGTGGCCTGCTATCAAGAAACCATCTCAATAACCATATTATTGTGCATCGTCCAAATGGTCCAGTTCATTGATGTGAACACTAACTAGAAGAGGCGTCTCCTCCTCCGGGTATAGTTGGCCCGAGTTTTGAGAAACACAGCCAGGCTAAGCCTCCAAATCAAGCCCAACCACCTCAGGGACAAAGCCTCAAAGAAAATGGGCAGCGCGTCAAGTGAGGAAGTTATGTGTCCTAGTCCCTGGGACACCACAAAGGAGGCATAAACCATCCCAGGGCCATTCCACTAGACCACCTCCATCCCTAATGGCAGACGATCCCGCAGAAGCTGCCACACGAAGATCTTGATCTTCAGAGGTAAGGGCAATGTCCACAAAGGTGTGGTCCAACAGGAAAAGGAGATCGGTCCCCCTTTTGTTCACCGCCTAACTGAAATCGGCATTGAGTGGAATAAGTTGGTAAGTTTTGTGAATTTCTTTGTGTCTTATAATTTACATTCTCTGCTACTTCCTCCAATTTTGTATACAAGGCCACAAACCCATATTACATGTACCAAGGTAGAAACTAATGGTCACTTAAGCCAATGTTGCAAACTAGTCTTTTCTCCTCGCTTGACGTGTTAATTAATGTGTATTTTTCTCTCGAACACACAACAAGACAACTCTCTCACTCCTCGTTGGTTGATTAATGCGGTGTGCATGCATGGGGTATTAATGTCCTCGGTTGCTAACTTGCTACTACGAGGCAAACCTCATAAATTTATCTCGATTGGTGTTAGTGGCCTTGTATATAGCTGCAAATTGTAATCTTACATTCTTAAGAAGTTGGTCCCAATTCTC
Source organism: Aegilops bicornis (assembly GCA_021605145.1). Classification (NCBI taxonomy): domain Eukaryota; kingdom Viridiplantae; phylum Streptophyta; class Magnoliopsida; order Poales; family Poaceae; genus Aegilops; species Aegilops bicornis. Next base: position 1,346,584 of record JAHIAL010000075.1, on the reverse strand, counting down.
TCAACATGCAAAGTGTCCACCTCATCGTCCCCACTAAAGCCATGCATTTAAGTTTTCTCTCCCACTAAGCCATGCAAAATCTGCCACATAAGCGAACATATAAATTATAATTATTTTTCATTAGTATATGCATGTAACATTGTCACATAGTACATGCATGTTAGTAATCCTTCACATTTTTGTTCAAAATGATCTTTAACAGTAATTCAAAAGTTCATATTCTGTTTTTAAAGACTTTCTTTTATTGATTTTCAAGCTTATATTTTCTTTTCATTAGATTTAGTTATTTTTTAGCAATTATCTATGTATTTTTTAACAAAGTTACCGTAGCAACGCGCGGGGTATCATCTAGTTTTGATAGTGGCCCTGTATATAAAAATTGAGGGAGTAGTTTTGTTTGTTCCCCCAAATTGGTTTTGATATTTTTACTATTTTTTCGTTTGTTTTTTATGCAGTTAGTTTCAGTTTAACAATGTCTAGGTGTCGATACTACCATCTAAGTGAATATGCGGTCAGACGATGAAACCTTTTACCACGGTTGTCTTTCTTTTTGTTGTTCTCTTTGCTTACTTTTTCAAAAACTATACTCACTAATATTGTGAGTACATTCATCAGTTAATTATGTTTTGAGTGTTCTAAATCCATGGGCAGTCTTCTGTAATTCTTCTCAAGGTACTAACCTAGTAATCTTTATTCTTCGAGTGTCATTGCAAAACATTAACCAAGTTATCTTCATTTTTTCGGTTACATGATTATTTTTCATTCTTTCAGCCTCAAGTTTGTCTCGCAAGGTACAACTTAAGATACTAACCAAACTATATTCACTCCTTAACCTTAGCTTTCAGTTCAATTTTATCCAAACTGTGAAATCTTTACAACGTGCTCCTTTTCAAAATTTAAGTATGGACTTGTAATCTACTCTCCCCACTTTTCTCTTACTCCTGTATGAGATAGCAGGTCGAAGTTGGATCTCTTTTGGGACTCCTCCCTCCATGTCTTTCCCTCCACCTCCTCTACACCGTTGCCTTTCGTTGTGTCCTGTGTTATGCTATTCATTCCACAGTAGGACATAAAATTTCGCTGAGACCAAATAAAATTCAGAAATAAGAAAAAGGCAATGCCTATGACACAAGCATTTCGGCGTGCAAGGAAAGGGGAGATGTTGCGATCGGTGGTCATGTGATGCTACGACGGCGTGTCTGAAGGACACGGGGCCTGGACTGCGTGCTGCAAACTGGGGGCACATTGGTGCAGGGAAGCTGCGATGAGCGGCATCGTGAGGAGGGGAAGCAGCGATGTGCTGCCCTCGCAGGAAGCGCACTGCCAGGGGCACAGTCAGCCGGAGGCGCTAGCCTTGACCAACAGTTTGTGGAAAAGAAAAAAGCATCCAACGGTTGTAGGGAGTCATATCGGGCGGCTGCCAAGCGACCGGCCCAAATTTGGACCGGCGCCCCGGCGCCTAGCCCTAGCCTTGTGATTGGGACGACCATCAGTGGAGCAGGCCGGATGCCACCGTGACCTACAAACATGCATGGCGCAGGAGATGGCTACCGCTCGGGGTCGTTCGAGGAGAGTAGCGTAAGGGTGTTGCCGTCGCTGCCAATCTCCCTTGTGTGCACCACGTGTGGTATTTGAGACATAGACCTATATAATTTCTGGGACCACGCGTGGTCCTAGCAAGCCATCCAGGCAAGATGCATCTATCTAGTTACTAAGCTCCCAGGAAATAAAGCTCCCTGGTGAATCAGGAGTTTGTTGGACGAGTGGGTCTCGGTTGTCAGCCTAAGCAACCTATGGTCTAGTTATCTTCACTGCTTTGTTGATTGGTTCAGTGGTTTTCTATTAATTGAGCTGCAGTGGCGTGATCTATAGGAAAACATACTCATCATCATATGCAGCTGTCCTTCTACCAGAGGTGAATTTTCTGAGTCATGCTTAATGCTGTCTAATATTTACTCTCTTTGTACCATCTTCAAGAAAGTCATATGGCCCAGATAAAAATTCCTATTCACCTAGATTTAAATTTGATCGAAGTTATTTCTCACCAGAGGCATAAGGGTTTTCTACCTAACATTCTCACCATTCCTAAGTATCCAGGTATAATTGTGTACTTTGGTTGGCATCGTGCTATCCACGATATGATAATGGTAAGTTAACCTGGACATTTTGCCAGGATTAATGTACATTTCAGCAAATTTTGGATATTAATGTTGGTGTGGTTGTGTAGGTTCGAGAAGCATTTCTTACTCCAGGTTCTGAATTGTTGATGTTCAATGAGGTGGCACAGAAGAAGAGGGAGAAAAACTGACTGACGATGGTATGGATATTTTTGAACTAACAAACATTAAATTGTACACAAAGAAGGGAATGTTGTCATCAGGCAGCACTTAGAAAGCTTGCCTCTTGAGACCTTTGATTCTGCGAGTATATGCTCCATCGTAGAGAGAAATAGAGTACTCTGAACTTTTTTGTTCAAACAATTATTGTTTTTATGAATCGGCCAATGTGGTCCAAAATGGCAACTCAGCATTGCCCTGCATTTCTTCTACTCTAAGTTTACCTGTGCTGAAATTCACCCAATGCTAACTTTAAAACCACAGATTTTGATTCTCGCAGATGAGTCGGTGGAGGATTCCATTTGAACAATTAGATTCATGGTGCTTAGCTACACTTTCTTCTAATTCATGACGTGCAGGTGAGCAACAAGCAGCCTGGCTTCCGGCTTGCCAACACTGACGAGTCAACCATTAATCCAGAACTGAAGTCAGAGATTAAGTAGTCTCTAGACGATGTGTTTGTTGTGATCATGAAAAGGTGACTAATTTTACAATGTCATCTCACTTTTTTATGATAGCAAAAGTAATCCATGCTAATAGAAATGATGACCGTGCAAGCATATATTAAAGTAGTTCTGATCTCACCCATGCCATTAGTACTGTACACGTTGGGATTCCTGTCATCTTCGTAGCATTCAGTTTACCTCAATGTAAATAACTTCAGTACCCCAGCCTGAAATTGTTGTTTGAGAGTAAATAAACATTACAGTGGATCAATGCAGTAGGAATATCTTGTAGTAATTCATGTTGTATTTTGTAAAGTTCACGGTTAATTGTTGAACCCATGCATGTTGATGTTCCATGAAATCTAACAAAGCTGCACTTCCGCACAGTGCATCTTCGTTCTTTTCCTTTCTCACAGCTAATTATTGAATCCATGCTATACTATATTGATGCTCAAGAGATTTGCAGTATACTCAGTAAAGGCTCCTGTAATACTATCTACAATAGCTGAACTTCAGCAAATTCAAACAGTGCATCTTTGTTCTTTTGCTTTTTCTTTAGACTTGGACCACAGACGATCTCGAAAAATCCTGAATTGAGGCGGGCAACCCCAACTTTTTCTTGATAAAAAGAAAGAGTACTGACCGTGAGAAGAGCGGCGCAGCAGAGCGCACGTACCCCTCTAGTCATATCCATGCCTACTGACTAGAGTTATCATACACACGCACGCTATATCTCACTCAAATATACGACCGAATTTCAATCTCAACTAACAGGGGATAAAACAATAAGCAAAATTAACACCCGTTCATGTTTAATCTATAATATTCATGAGTACTGTACTACACTAAAACTCCATCAAAACACAAGTAGAAAAACCTCACAACCTTCTTCCTAAACTCGCATCCTATTTATAAAAACTAACCTAAAAGATATTGCGCCAACTAGCTAGCCATCAAGCTGATGCATTATGCAATGTAGTCCTCATCGAGAAACTCCGTCAAAGGCTGTTGCAGCGCCTTCATGACAGCCTCCCACCCAGCATGTGTAGGGTGTGTCTGGTCCCAGTAGAACGCCTTTGTCGGGATTTTCGCATAGGTCGTACAGGCGCTTCCCTGAATGGCTACGCTCTCCACAGAACCCTCCCTCATCCGTACTCTCGCAGCATGGGGTCAGCTTGCCATCGAAATCCTTGGACTGATCCGATCCTCCACCTGCATGCACAAAATATATATGCATGGTTACATAATCGAATTTATACATAAGGAACCAGATTTGACTTACAACATCAATGCGCATATATGTGTATTTACCAGGGGCGTGATTGACGATGCCAGTGAAGGCTGTGTAGAGGTCCAGAATGTGAACGTTATCCCTTTCGTCCAGCATTTGCTTTAGATACTTGTTGTGCACGGACGCGCCATAATTGCCGAGAAGGTCGCATGTGGTGTAGTTGTTCGAACTAGTATGCAAAGGCGTGCAACCAATGGGATGCAAATTGTTTACTAGCACCTTTCTCACACCAAGCATCTGCAGTTGCGCCACATTATCTAGGATCTCAGTCGCCACGTTTCCGATGTAAGTATCGAGCTGCATTCAGGAGAAGTAAATTAGTAAGGTGGAGATCAGTATAATTAATTGACTTTAATTTGTATGTGCGAGAATGCTAGGTACTACGCACATCATCGAAGCTTGTGTAGAAGCCGGTCTCAATGTCGGAGTCACTCATGTAGTCATTGCCGGAGATGGCGATGAGCGCGACGGAGTGGTGAAGCTGATGTGTTGAGATGACCCCGTCGTTGATAAGCCTCTTGAAAGTTTGAACCTGTGCGGCAAGGGTCGGCACCTTCTTGGTCTTCACCTTGAAGACACCAGCGCCCCCAAAAGCAAAGGTCATGCCAGATGAGTCACAAGATTGATCTGATGTGAGCTCGTACGCTGGAGGGGCTTCATTGAGGCCCAACATCCTTGCTGCAAGGACAAGGCAGTAGATAGAAACGATTATTTTGGATGCATGCACCTTGATGTATATACTTGAATAACATATGAGTACATCATATACCGATAAAATCTGATTGCATCCTGTAGTTGGAGAAGCGCCCGGCCAAAACAGGAGACGTGGCATAATGAGTGTTGAGATAGGAGCCGTATGGGTAGCTCCATTGACGTGATGTCTTTTTACCAATGTTGTTCGGAACATTGCCGTTGTCGACAAAGTCGTCGCCGAAGACAAACATGCTGGACCATTGGTTCTTCGACCGCTTTGAAGAAGGTGTGCCTCGGGCCTCCACACGAGCAGCTGCAACATAGATCGAGCATGTCAGTACATCGTGCGTGCATGCTGGAAGAACATGAAGAACCGGGCAAGATTGAACTTGAAGTGATCAATAGCAACAGATATGATCTACTAAAAGGAAGACATGGCGGCACGCTAGCAACAAACATCCAAAAGGAAGACATGGTAGCAAGTTAGTACGTAATCCGTGCATACCAGCAAAGACGACGACGAGGAGAAGAAGACAAGCAACAGCCGGAGGAAGCTTCATGGCGGCGAAGACGGCGAGGGCAGCCGTCCGGCGCCCGGCGAGGAAGGAGTTGATGGAGAGGGAGGGAGATGGGGATGGGGATGGGATCGTGGTGTGGGCGTAGGGCTATATTTATAGGAGGAAGAATGCACGTGTACCTTAGTGTCCTGCTCCTGTTAACTTCGATTCAACTTCTTACCTCGGACGATCAACTTGGAGGGGAAGGCGCTGGAGCATGTCTATCACCGACCTAATTCCTTTGACGTTCAATGCAATCTCACGATTCTCGTCCCCTCCTCACGTACTGATCCCGGTCTTCTTTTATCTGCCCATACCGAATTTTCTGCCCATTGTTCCTTCTAGATGGTCGCCGCATTCTCCAACCAACACGACACGACAGGAGTGGCCCCCGTCATTGTTCTTGGATGGTCCCAATTCGTTGACAACCTAAAGCTCTCTTAACCAGGACGGCGCCCTCCATCCTCAACTGCTCGCTAAATTGATAGTGCAGCGATGTCGGATAAGTTTATTGTTGGGGCTGATCGGAGCAGCTCCTTCTTCCTCTTGCAGCTCACAAGGGACACACAGAAACACAAGTATTTTGGTGGCCGCTGCTGTTGAGTAAATAGGCAATTTTTCGATTAATTTAATCCTAAAAATAATCATGAACATGATATTGACAGAATTAACGACATGCTGATTACTATTTAAATAAGCACATACCACGCAAACAATAGACACATCTACACATAATGCTAGTATGGCTAACACAGAATAAACAGGAGCCGGATAAGCGAGTTATACCCTCCGATCGGTCAGGCAGAGGCCGCGGCGGCACCGGTGGTAGCATCGGCATCCTCGGCGGCCTTCTTCTCGGCCTCGAGCTTCTCAGTGGCAAGACGGGCGGCTCGGTTGACTGAGACATGGTGATGATGAAGACGTAGAGGAAGCAGTGGATCAGTGGCGAGCGGTCCCGTAGTCGCTTCCCAAAAACCTAATCGCCCCTCTCCCGTACAGGATCCGGAGAGGCGGGGTTTCGGAGACCTGCTCTTCCTTCAACCGTGTATGTGGCAGACGGGATGGAGCCGGCGGCGGCAGCAGCAGCAATGGAACGCCTGGGTGTGACAGCTAGGATTGGCAGACGGCCCACAAATATATGCGCAACCGTGTGGAGAGACGTGGGGTGAGCTCACGTCCGAGTCGGTAACAACCCACGATCTGATGTCTCAGATCGTGGTCCACCTGTAAATGACTCTTCGTTCTTGACCGACAAAAATAAGCGCATAGATGTGAGCTCGGCTCGGCTCGTCGTGGCGGGCGGCAGCGGAGGAGGATCGTGCGAGGGCCATATAACCCCTAGTGCCATATAACCCACATGCGCCCTTAGAAATTTTCAGATATTGTTAGATGGGACCGTAAGATTTCAACAATCCCCCACCAGATCTCAAGGGCCCATATTGTCCTCTGTTCCAAACATTGTTTTGATATACCAGTATTTTAGTGGAGACCTATTAAGGTTGAGCTCCACCTAGAGCAATTAGCTACGCTCCTTCACAACTGAACAATGGACTATGTCTTGAATTGTCAGTTTGCATAATGAAGTTTCACCACATGTCTTACTAGTACTAGACTGCCGAAGGCTAACCCCTCGGTGGAGCATATTAGTCACACTCCTTGCCTATTCATGAGCTTGCTAGAAATTAACCCAATCTCATAGACTGTGACCAGCAGTCGGGCTCATATAGGTGTGTACCTCCAAAGATCGCTCTGTAGGATAGCATCTTGCTTACATAAGCTTTGGAACACATTAAGATAGTACTCATCCTACCATACAGTATTGAGAGTATCGCATCTCCAACGGAGTGGGTTAGTAAAGTTACTCTCCTCAGTTCACCATTGGCTCGTTTTCTCAGGTCCTACATCACGGGATCTCCGATCACATAGGTTGGATTACCACCATGTCAACTCATGTGGGTCTAATACCCATCTCCCTCGATGCATTGTCTATCACAACACGTGATAGCCCTTTAGTAAAGGGATCTGTCCGATTCTTAACCGTTTGGACATAATCCAAAGCTATTACTCCAAAGTTTCTTAACTTTCTGAAAGCTTTTAATCTCATTCTTATGTGTTTGTTGAACTTCATGTTGTCCTTTGAAGTCTTCACCTTGGCAATAACAGTCTAATTGTCACAGTTGATAAGGATAGCTGGAAGCGGCTTCTCAACCAATGGCAAGTCCATCAAAAGATCTCGAAGTCATCCTGCTTCGACACCAGACGTGTATAATGTTGTTCTACTTCCATTGACGATCTCGTTAAGATCGTTTGCTTGCAAGACATCCAGCAAACAGCAGCACCTCCAAGAGTAAGCATATACCCAGTTGTGCCCTTCATCTCATCAGCATCAGAGATCCAATTCGCATCACTATACCCTTCAAGTAACGATGGGTATCCAGTATAGTGAAGTCCATAGTTCATAGTACCATTCAGATAGTGCATAACTCTTTCAATAGCATGGCAATGTACATCACCCGGTTTGGAAACAAACTGGCTCAGTTTGCTCGCAGCAAATGCGATGTCAGGCCTCGTTGCGCTCGCTACGTGCATGAGTGAACCAATCATTTGAGAATATCCCAATTAGTCCTTAGCCGTGACTTTGAACTTTCAAATCAACACAGTAGGATCATATCGTGTTTTAGATGGTTTGCAGCCCGAATATCCAAAATGACTCAACACCTTCTCAACATAATGGGATTGCAGAAGTGTTAATTCCACCCTCATCATTTCTCAGTAGTTTGATGTTCAAGATAATATCAGCCACGCCAAGGTCTTTCATCTCAAAGTTCTGATATAGAAACGACTTGACCTCCTCAATGACTTTGAGGTTGGATCCAAATATTAGTATGTCATCAACATACAAGCACAGTATAACTCCTTCAGCACCACCATGGTGATAGTATACATATTTGTCAGCTTCATTAACAACGAAGCCGACAGATGTCAGAGTTTGTATTAAATTTCTCATGACATTGCTTAGGTGCTTGTTTCAAGCCATATAAAGATTTTAGCAACCTACACACATTTCCTTCCTGGCCATCTATCATAAAGCCATCTAGATGTTGCATGTAGATTTTCTCGTCTAACTCTTCGTTTAGGAAAGCCGTCTTAACATTCATCTGGTGGACGAGAAGACCATGCGAGGCCACCAACGAGAGTAATACTCGAATGGCGGTCAGTTTTGCCACAGGTGAACAAGTATCGAAGAAATCTTCCTCTTCTTTCTGGGCATAGCCCTTGGCCATAAGCCTATCCTTGTACTTTTCAATCGTACCATCGGGTCTAAGCTTCTTTTTGAACACCCACTTACATCCCAATGGTTTGCGACCATCGGGACGTTCAGTAATCTCCCATGTCTCATTAGACATGATGGAATCCATCTCGCTATGGACTGCATCCTTCCAGTAGTCAGCTTCTGGAGAGGCATACGCTTCTGAAATAGAAGTGGGAGTATCATCCACGAGGTAATCATCACCGAAGGTCTTTGCAGTCATTTGTCTCTTGCCCCTACCAAGGTTTTCCTTGTCATCCTCATCAGGATTTTTATCATGTGTTTGTTCATAATATTCCTTAGGAATGGCAGGCTCGGGAGTCTCCTCAGATTGCTGTCTAGAAGTGCTTTGCGTATCTCTCATAGGAAAAATATCCGCGAAGAATGTACCATCCATAGACTCCATAATTGTACCGACCTTCTGGGCAGGTACCTCAGATTTCACTACTAGAAATCTATAGCAAACGCCATTCTTAGCGGAGCCCAAATTAACGCAGTCCACGGTCTTTGGTCCAAGCTCACACTTTTTGCGGATCGGCAAATTGACTTTTGCTACTTCTTGAGCTTGCGTTGGTTTTTTCCCTTGAAGAGGAAAGGGTGATGCAGCAAAGTAGAGATAAGTATTCCCCTCAGTTTAAGAACCAAGGTATCAATCCAGTAGGAGACAACGCACAAATCACCAAATACCTGCACAAACAATCAAGCAAACTTGCACCCAACGCGATAAAGGGGTTGTCAATCCCTTCACGGTTACTTGCAAAAGTGAGATCTGATAGAGATAGATAAACGATAAAGTAAATATTTTTGGTATTTTTGGTTTGTAGATCGAAAAGTAAAAAATTGCAAGAATAGTAGATCGGAAACTAAAATTGTAGATCGGAAACTTGTATGAGGGAAAATAGACCCAGGGGCCATAGGTTTCACTAGAGGCTTCTCTCAAGATATAAAATAATACGGTGGGTGAACAAATTACTGCCGAGCAACTGATAGAAAAGCGCAAAGTTATGACGATATCTAAGGCAATGATCATGAATACAGGCATCACGTCTGTGTCAAGTAGACCGACTCCTGCCTGCATCTACTAATATTACTCCACGCATCGACTGCTATCAGCATGCATCTAGAGTATTCAGTTCATAAAGAATGGAGTAATGCATTAAGTAAGATGACATGATGTAGAGGAATTAACTCAAGCAATATGATGAAAACCCCATCTTTTTATCCTCGATGGCAAAAATACAATATGTGCCTTGCTGCCCTACTATCACTGGGAAAGGACACCGCAGGACTGATCCCAAAGCTAAGCACTTCTCCCATTGCAAGAAAAACCAATCTAGTTGGCCAAACCAAACTGATAGTTTGAAGAGACTTGCAAAGATATCAAATCATGCATATAAGAATTCAGAGAAGATTCAAATAATATTCATAGATAAGCTGATCATAAATCCACAATTCATCGAATCTCGGCAAACACACCGCAAAAAAGTATTACATCGAATAGATCTCCAAGAACATCGAGGAGAACATGGTATTGAGAATCAAAGAGAGAGGAGAAGCCATCTAGATACTAGCTATGGACCCATAGGTCTGTGGTAAACTACTCACGCTTCATCAGAAGGACAATGGTGTTTATGTAGAAGCCCTCCATGATCGAATCCCCCTCTGGCAGGGTGCCGGAAAAGGTCCCTAGATAGGATCTCTCGGGTACAGAAGGTTGCGGCGGTGGAAAAGTGTTTTCGTGGATGTCTCTGTTCGTTTGAGGATATACGGGAATATATAGGCGAAAGAATTAGGCCAGGAGGTGCACGAGGGGCCCACAAGGGTGGGGGGCACGCCCTACCCCCTGGGCGCGCCCTCCGTCCTTGTGGCCGCCTCGTGCCCCTTTCGACTTCATCTCCAAGTCTCTTGGTTGTCCTCTGGTCCAAGAAAAATCATCGCGAAGGTTTCATTCCGTTTGGAATACGTTTCGTATTCCTTTTCTACGAAACTCAAAAGCAGGGGAAAACAGGAACTGGCACTGGGCACTAGGTTAATAGGTTAGTCCCAAAAATAATATAAAATAGCATATTAATGCATATAAAACATCCAAACAGATAATATAATAGCATGGAACAATCAAAAATTATAGATACATTGGAGACGTATCAAGCATCCCCAAGCTTAATTTCTGCTCGTCCTCGAGTAGGTAAATGGTAAAAACAGAATTTTTGATGTGGAATGCTACCTAACATATTTATCTATGTAATTTACTTTATTGTGGCATGAATGTTCAGATCCATAAGATTCAAAACAAAAGTATAATATTGACATAAAAACAATAATACTTCAAGCATACTAACAAGGCAATTATGTCTTCACAAAATAACATGGCCAAAGAAAGCTCATCCCTACAAAATCATATAGTCTGGCTATGCTCCATCTTCATCACACAAAATATTCAAATCATGCACAACCTCGGTTTTAGCCATGTAATTGTTTCATACTTTAGTATTCTCAAACTTTTTCAACTTTCACGCAATACATGAGCGTGAGCCATGGACAAAGCACTATAGGTGGAATAGAATGGTGGTTGTGGAGAAGACAAAAAGAGGGAGATAGTCTCACATCAACTAGGCGTATCAACGGGCTATGGAGATGCCCATCAATAGATATATCAATGTGAGTGAGTAGGGATTGCCATGCAACGGATGCTCTAGAGCTATAATTTTATGAAAGTCAAAAAGAAAAACTAAGTGGGTGTGCATCCAACTTGCTTGCTCATGAAGACCTAGGGCGATTTGAGGAAGCCCATCGTTGGAATATACAAGCCAAGTTCTATAATGAAAAATTCCCACTAGTATATGAAAGTGACAAAATAGGAAACTTTCTATCATGAAGATCATGGTGCTACTTTGAAGCACAAGTGTGGAAAAAGGATAGTAACATTGCCCCTTCTCTTTTTTTCTCTCATATAATTTATTCTTTGGCTTCTTTGGCCTCTTTTTTTATTTGGCTTCTTTTGCCTCTCTTTTTTTTATTTTCTCACATGGGACAATGCTCTAATAATGACGATCATCACACTTCTATTTACTTACAACTCAAAAAATAACAACTCGATACTTAGAACAAAAAATATGACTCTATGTGAATGTCTCCGGCGGTGTGCCGGGATGTGCAATGAATCAAGAGTGACATGTGTGAAAGAATTATGAAAGGTGGCTTTGCCACAAATACGATGTCAACTACATGATCATGCAAAGCAATATGACAATGACGAAACGTGTCATAATAAACGGAATGGTGGAAAGCTGCATGGCAATATATCTCGGAATGGCTATGGAAATGTCATAATATGTAGGTATGGTGGTTGTTTTGAGGAAGGTATCTGGTGGGTGTATGGTACCGGCGAAAGTTGCGCGGCACAAGAGAGGCTAGCAATGGTGGAAGGGTGAGAGTGTGCATAATCCATGACTCAACATTAGCCATAAAGAACTCACATACTTATTGCAAAAATCTATTAGTCATCGAAACCAAGCACTAAACGCATGCTCCTAGGGGAAGGGTTGGTAGGAGTTAACCATAGCGCGATCCCGACCTCCACACAAAGGATGACAATCAAAAAATACCTCATGCACCAACTTCATTACATAACGGTTCACCATGCGTGCATGCTACGGGAATCACAAACCTCGACACAAGTGTTTCTTAAATTCAAAATTACTCCACTAGCATGACTCTAATATCATCATCTTCATATCTCAAAACAAGCATAAGGAATGAAACTTCTCATAGTATTCAATCCACTTTGTATGAAAGTTTTTATTATATCCCTCTTGGATGCCTATCATATTAGGACTAAATTTGTAACCAAAGCAAATTACCATTATGTTTAGAGACCCTCAAAATAATACAAGTGAAGCATGAGAGTTCATCAATTTCTATAAAATAAAACCACCGCCGTGCTCTAAAAAGATATAAGTGAAGGACTAGAGCAATATTGCCTAGCTCAAAAGATATAAGTGAAGCACATAGAGTATCCTAATAAATCACGATTCATGTGTGTCCCTCTCAAAAGGTGTGTACAGCAAGGATGATTGTGGCAAACTAAAAATCAGAGAGTCAAATCATACAAGACGCTCCAAGCAAAACACATATCATGTGGTGAATAAAAATATAGCCTCAAGTAAAGTTACCGATAGACGAAGACGAACGAGGGGATGCCTTCCGGGGCAACCCCAAGCTTAGGCTCTTGGTTGTCCTTGAATATTACCTTGGGTTGCCTTGGGCATCCCTAAGCTTAGGCTATTGCCACTCCTTATTCCATAGTCCATCAAATCCTTACCCAAAACTTGAAAACTTCACAACACAAAACTCAATAGAAAATCTCATAAGCTCCGTTAGTATAAGAAAATAAATCACCACTTTATGGTACTGTTGTGAACTCATTCTTTATTTCTATTGGTGTAATATCTACTATATCCAAATTTTCCATGGTTCATACCCCCCGATACTACCCATAGATTCATGAAAATAAGCAAACAACACATAGAAAACAGAATCAGTCAAAAACAGAACAGTTTGTAGCAATCTTAACTCTCGAATACTTCTGTAGCTCCAAAAATTCGGAAAACTTAGGAAAACCTGGGAGATTTTTGTACCAATCCATAGCAAAAAGAATCAGATCAAAATCATGTTTCAATAAAATCCAGGAAATTATTTACTGGGCGCAAAAGTTTCTATTTTTCAGCAAGATTAAAACAACTATCACCGTAAGCTATCCCAAAGGTCTTACTTGGCACAAACACTAATTAAAACAGAAAAACACATCTAACCAGAGGCTAGATGAATTATTTATTGAAAAAAAGGAAGGAAAAATATTTGGTTTTCTCCCAACAAGCGTTTTTCTTTAAAGCCTTTTAGCTAGGCATTGATAATTTCAATGATGCTCACATAAAAGAGAAGAATTGCAGCACAAATAGAGCATCATAAAACACGTGACAAACATATATAAGTCTAACATACTTCCTATTCATAGGCATTTTATAAGCAAACAAATTATCAAGGCAAGCAAAAACTAGCGTATGCAAGGAAGAAGAATAAAACATAGACAATCTCAACATGAGGAGAGGTAAGTTAGTAACATGAAAATTTCTACAACCAGGTTTTCCTCTCTCATAATAATTACATGTAGGATCATAAGAAAATTCAATAATATAGCTATCATATAACATATTCTCAACACAATCCACATGCATGCGAAGTTGACACTCTTCCAAAATAGTGGGATCAACATTAACTAAAGTCATGACCTCTCCAAACCCACTTTTATAAAAAAAAATCATAAGATTGAACATTCTCCAAATATATGGGATCTAAAGTTGACACTCTTCCAAACCCACTTTCAGTATTATTGCAAACATTATTATCAATCTCATATTCATCATGGGGCTTAAATAAATTTTCAAGATCAATAGAAGAATCATCTCAATCATGATCATTGCAACAAGTAGTAGACATAGCAAAATTAGCATCCCCAAGCTTAGGGTTTTCCATATCATTAACACAATTGACATTAATGGAATTTACGATAACATCATTGAAATCATGCTTTTTATTCAAAGATCTATCATGAATCACTTCATAAAGTACTTCATCACAATTTTCAGATTCACGGATTTCAAGCAAAACATCATAAAGATAATCTAGTGCACTCAACTCACTAGCAATTGGTTCATCGTAATTGGATCTTTTAAAAGATTAGCAAGTGGATGAGGATCCATAAACCTTTTGGTTCTTGATTTTCACTAAACACACAATCATACCAAGTGAACAAGCAAACAAACCAAGTAATACATAAAGGCAAACGAAAAGACGAACGAAAGAGGGGCGAAGAAAAGGAAATTCTTTTCGAAAATTGTTCTAGAAGTGGGGGAGAGGAAAACAAGAGGCGAATGGTTAATAATGTAATGCAAGAGATGTGAGATTATGATGGGTACTTGGTATGTCTTGACTTGGCATAGATCTCCCCGGCAACGGCACCAGAAATTCTTCCTTCTACTTCTTGAGCTTGCGTTGGTTTTTCCCTTAAAGAGGAAAGGGTGATGCAGCAAAGTAGAGATAAGTATTTCCCTCAGTTTGAGAACCAAGGTATCAATCCAGTAGGAGACAACGCACAAGTCACTGAATACCTGCACAAACAATCAAACAAACTTGCACCCAACACGCTAAAGGGGCTGTCAATCCCTTCATGGTTACTTGCAAAAGTGAGATCTGATAGAGATAGATAAACGATAAAGTAAATATTTTTGGTATTTTTGGTTTATAGATCGGAAAGTAAAAGGTTGCAAGAATAGTAGATCGGAAACTAAAATTGTAGATCGGAAACTTGTATGAAGGAAAATAGACCCGGGGGCCATAAGTTTCACTAGAGGCTTCTCTCGAGATAGAAAATATTATGGTGGGTGAACAAATTACTGCCGAGCAATTGATAGAAAAGCGCAAAGTTATGACGATATCTAAGGCAATGATCATGAATATATGCATCACGTCCGTATCAAGTAGACCGACTCTTGTCTGCATCTACTACTATTACTCCACACATCGACCGCTATCCAGCATGCATCTAGAGTACTAAGTTCATAAAGAAGGGATGTTGCGACCATTGATGTGAGATGCTCGAACTAGGCAATGGAGGAGCTGCAACCCGTGGCTGAATTTGCTACATCCAATTCCGGCGAGAGCAAGACCTGCGACGATGGCGAATAAAGTTTTTGCTGCAACCCACATCAGTTTTTTCTACTACCGATGTCTACATTTGCTACCACCTGTGATGACATTTACTACATCATTCATGATGATGTAACAACCCCGACGGCGTCGATGATGTTTTTTGCTACAACTGGCTATGGTGAAAGCTAACACCAGAGTCTTTTTGTTACAAACATTCACAGATTAGCTGCGACATGCGATGGCGACAACGACGTTTGCGGCAATCATTGTCGGATTTGCTATGACCGACGTCGTTGTTTGCTAGATCATTCACGGCTTAGCTGCAACATGCGACGGCGGCTGCGGCGGCGGTGGCGTTTTTGCTGCAGCCGTAGCTGAATTTTGCTGCAACTGGTGAAGTTTTTTCTACATCTATGCACAGCTTCCACAACTATGAGCAGCACGAGATGCTGGTGGGGGGTGCCGCGGGGCACGAGCCGGCCGGCGGTTGGACGAGATGAGTGCAAGGAAAGGGGACGTTGCAATCTGTGGTCATGTGATGCTACGACGGCGTGTCTGAAGGACACGGGGGCTGGACTGCGTGCTGCAAACTGGGGGCACATTGGTGCAGGGAAGCTGCGATGAGCAGCATCGTGAGGAGGGGAAGCGGCAATGTGCTGCCCTCGCCGGAAGCACACTGCCAGGGGCACAGTCAGCCGGAGGCGCTAGCCTTGACCAACAGATTGTGGAAAAGAAAAAAGCATCCAACGGTTGTAGGGAGTCATATCGGGTGGCTGCCAAGCGACCGGCCCAAATTTGGACCGGCACGCTGGCGCCTAGCCCTAGCCTTGTGATTGGGACGGCCATCAGTGGAGCAGGCCGGATGCCACCGTGACCTACAAACATGCATGGCCAGGAGATGGCTACCGCTCGGGGTCGTTCGAGGAGAGTAGCGTAATGCTGCTTGTAATGGGTAGTATCATAGCTTAGTATCACGCACATGATACTAAGCTATGATACTACATCCGTAATGCATAGTACTCCCTCCGTTGTTATTTAGTTCGCATATTAGGTTTGGTCAAAGTCAAGCTTTACAATCTTTGATCAAGTTTATAAACAAAATTATTAACATTTACAATAACAAATCAACAATATTAGATTTATTATTGAATGTATTTTCACATCGTATAGATTTATTATGATAAATGTCTATATTGTTTTCAATAAACTTGGTCAAACTTTAAGAAGTTTGACTTCAGTCAACTCTAATATGCAGAATAAATAAAAACGGAGGGAGTATCATATACTAGTATCTTATGTTATCTTATTTATTGCCATGCATGACACATACTAGCATAGCATTTAATATGATACGGTATCATGATATGATACTCAATCCTCTCTTTCTTCATTTAATTCTATGTCACCTCAGCAAAATAGTCTAGTTGACATGCATGATACTACCTATGATACTACCATTACGACCAGCCTAAGGGTGTTGCCGTCGCTGCCGATCTCCCTTGTGTGCACCACGTGCGGTATTTGAGACATAGACCTATATAATTTCTGGGACCACGCGCGGTCCTAGTAAGCCATCCAGGCAAGATGCATCTATCTAGTTACTAAGCTCCCAGGAAATAAAGCTCCCTGGTGAATCAGGAGTTTGTTGGAGGAGTGGGTCTCGGTTGTCAGCCTAAGCAAGCTATGGTCTAGTTATCTTCACTGCTTTGTTGATTGGTTCAGTGGTTTTCTATTAATTGAGCTGCAGTGGCGTGATCTATAGGAAAGCATACTCATCATCATATGCAGCTGTCCTTCTACCAGAGGTGAATTTTCTGAGTCATGTTTAATGTTGTCTAATATTTACTCTCTTTGTACCATCTTCAAGAAACTCGTATGGCCCAGATAAAAAATTCCTATTCACCTAGGTTTAAATTTGATCGAAGTTATTTCTCACCAGAGGCATAAGGGTTTTCTACCTAACCTTCTCACCGTTCCTAAGTATCCAGGTATAATTGTGTTCTTTGGTTGGCAACGTGCTATCCACGATATGATAATGGTAAGTTAACCTGGACATTTTGCCGTGATTGATGTACACTTCAGCAAATTTTGGATATTAATGTTGGTGTGGTTGTGTAGGTTCGAGAAGCATTTCTTACTCCAGGATCTGAATTGTTGATGTTTAATGAGGTGGCAGAGAAGAAGAGGGAGAAAAACTGGTGACGATGGTATGGATATTTTTGGACTAACAAACATTAAATTGTACACAAAGAAGGGAATGTTGTCATCAGGCGGCACTTAGAAAGCTTGCCTCTTGAGACCTTTGATTCTGCGAGTATATGCTCCATCGTAGAGAGAAATAGAGTACTCTGAACTTTTTGTTCAAACAATTATTGTTTTTATGAATCGACCAATGTGGTCCAAAATGGCAAGTCAGCATTGCCCTGCATTTCTTCTACTCTAAGTTTACCTGTGCTGAAATTCACCCAGTGCTAACTTTAAAACCACAGATTTTGATTCTCGCAGATGAGTCGGTGGAGGATTCCATTTGAACAATTAGATTCATGGTGCTTAGCTACACTTTCTTCTAATTCATGACGTGCAGGTGAGCAACAAGCAGCCTGGCTTCCGGCTTGCCAACACTGACGAGTCAACCATTAATCAAGAACTGAAGTCGAGATTAAGTAGTCTCTAGGCGATGTGTTTGTTGTGATCATGAAAAGGTGACTAATTTTACAATGTCATCTCACTTTTTTATGATAGCAAAAGTAATCCATGCTAATAGAAATGATGACCATGCAAGCATATATTAAAGTAGTTCTGATCTCACCCGAGCCATTAGTACTGTACACGTTGAGATTCCTGTCATCTTCGTAGCATTCAGTTTACCTCAATGTAAATAACTTCAGTACCCCAGCCTGAAATTGGTGTTCGTTAGTAAATAAACATTACAGTGGATCAATGCAGTAGGAATATCTTGTAGTAATTCATGTTGTATTTTGTAAAGCTCGCGGTTAATTATTGAACCCATGCATGTTGATGTTCCATGAAATCTAACAAAGCTGCAGTGCATCTTCGTTCTTTTCCTTTCTCACCGCTAATTATTGAATCCATGCTATACTATATTGATGCTCAAGAGATTTGCAGTATACTCAGTAAAGGCTCCTGTAATAGTATCTAACATAGCTGAACTTCAGCAAATTCAAACAGTGCATCTTTGTTCTTTTGCTATTTCTTTAGACTTGGACCACAGACGATCTCGAAAAATCCTGAAATGAGGCGGGCAACTCCAACTTTTTTTTGATAAAAAAGAAGAGTACTGACCGTGAGAAGAGCGGTGCAGCAGAGCGCGAGTACCCCTCTAGTCATATCCATGCCTACTGATTAGAGTTATCATACTCAAATATACGACCGAATTTCAATCTCAACTAACAGGGGATAAAACAATAAGCAAAATTGACACCCGTTCATGTTTAATCTATAATATTCATGAGTACTGTACTACACTAAAACTCCATCAAAACACAAGTGGAAAAAACTCACAGCCTTCTTCCTAAACTCACATCCTATTTATAAAAGCTAACCTAAAAGATATTGTGCCAACTAGCTAGCCATCAAGCTGATGCATTATGCAACGTAGTCCTCATCGAGAAACTCCGTCAAAGGCTGTTGCAGCGCCTTCATTACAGCCTCCCACCCAGCATGTGTAGGGTGTGTCTGGTCCCAGTAGAACGTCTTGTCGGGATTTTCGCATAGGTCATACAGGCGCTTCCCTGAATGGCTACGCTCTCCACAGAACCCTCCCTCATCCGTACTCTCGCAGCATGGGGTCAGCTTGCCATCGAAATCCTTGGACTGATCCGATCCTCCACCTGCATGCACAAAATATATATGCATGGTTACATAATCGAATTTATACATAAGGAACCAGATTTGACTTACAACATCAATGAGCATATATGTGTATTTACCAGGGGCGTGATTGACGATGTCAGTGAAGGCTGTGTAGAGGTCCAGAATGTGAACGTTATCCCTTTCGTCGAGCATTTGCTTTAGATACTTGTTGTGCACGGACACGCCATAATTGCCGAGAAGGTCGCATGTGGTGTAGTTGTTCGAACTAGTGTGCAAAGGCGTGCAACCAATGGGATGCAAATTGTTTACTAGCACCTTTCTCACACCAAGCATCTGCAGTTGCGCCACATTATCTAGGATCTCAGTCGCCACGCTTTCCGATGTAAGTATCGAGCTGCATTCAGGAGAAGTAAATTAGTAAGGTGGAGATCAGTATAATTAATTGACTTTAATTTGTATGTGCGAGAATGCTAGGTACTATGCACATCATCGAAGCTTGTGTAGAAGCCGGTCTCAATGTCGGAGTCACTCATGTAGTCATTGCCGGAGATGGCGATGAGCGCGACGGAGTGGTGAAGCTGATGTGTTGAGATGACCCCGTCGTAGATAAGCCTCTTGAAAGTTTGAACCTGTGCGGCAAGGGTCGGCACCTTCTTGGTCTTCACCTTGAAGACACCAGCGCCCCAAAAGCAAAGGTCATGCCAGATGAGTCACAAGATTGATCTGATGTGAGCTCGTACGCTGGAGGGGCTTCATTGAGGCCCAACATCCTTGCTGCAAGGACAAGGCAGTAGATAGAAACGATTATTTTGGATGCATGCACCTTGATGTATATACTTGAATAACATATGAGTACATCATATACCGATAAAATCTGATTGCAACCTGTAGTTGGAGAAGCGCCCGGCCAAAACAGGAGACGTGGCATAATGAGTGTTGAGATAGGAGCCGTATGGGTAGCTCCATTGACGTGATGTCTTTTTACCAATGTTGTTCGGAACATTGCCGTTGTCGACAAAGTCGTCGCCAAGACAAACATGCTGGACCATTGGTTCTTCGACCGCTTTGAAGAAGGTGTGCCTCGGGCCTCCACACACGAGCAGCTGCAACATAGATCGAGCATGTCAGTACATCGTGCGTGCATGCTGGAAGAACATGAAGAACCGGGCAAGATTGAACTTTAAGTGATCGCTAGCAACAGATATGATCTACTAAAAGGAAGACATGGCGGCACGCTAGCAACAAACATCCAAAAGGAAGACATGGTAGCAAGTTAGTACGTAATCCGTGCATACCAGCAAAGACGACGACGAGGAGAAGAAGACAAGCAACAGCCGGAGGAAGCTTCATGGCGGCGAAGACGGCGAGGGCAGCCGTCTGGCGCCCGGCGAGGAAGGAGTTGATGGAGAGGGAGGGAGATGGGGATGGGGATGGGATCGTGGTGTGGGCGTAGGGCTATATTTATAGGAGGAAGAATGCACGTGTACCTTAGTGTCCTGCTCCTGTTAACTTCGATTCAACTTCTTACCTCGGACGATCAACTTGGAGGGGAAGGCGCTGGAGCATGTCTATCACCGACCTAATTCCTTTGACGTTCAATGCAATCTCACGATTCTCGTCCCCTCCTCACGTACTGATCCCGGTCTTCTTTTATCTGCCCATACAGAATTTTCTGCCCATTGTTCCTTCTAGATGGTCGCCGCATTCTCCAACCAACACGACACGACAGGAGTGGCCCCCGTCATTGTTCTTGGATGGTCCCAATTCGTTGACAACCTAAAGCTCTCTTAACCAGGACGGCGCCCTCCATCCTCAACTGCTCGCTAAATTGATAGTGCAGCGATGTCGGATAAGTTTATGTTGGTTTTGATCTGACGGCTTAACAAGCCAGATTAGATCTATTAGTCTATTAGATCTATTAAACGCGTTGACTGCTGGATCTACGATGCAAGCAGAATTTGTAGCATGTTATGAGGCCACCGGGCAGGCTGTATGGCTAAAGAATTTTATTCCCGGACTTAAAGTGGTCGACAGCATATCTAAACCAATTTTATTGTACTGCGATAATGAACCAGCAGTTTTCTATACGAGTAACAACAGGTCAAGTAATGCTGCCAGACACATTGACATAAAGTATCGTGTTGTGAAAGATAGAATCCAGGATCAAACAGTTGATGTTAAACATATAAGAACGAAGCATATGCTTGCGGATCCGCTAACAGAAGGCTTACCACCCAGTATTTTTCGTGAGCATGTTGCCGGCATGGGACTACTGGAAGCATGATGATTCTGGAATAAGAGGACCATTAAAATAAACCACTCCCCAATTAGCAAAATGTTTTCCATTTCGAAATAGGCGGGTGTGCTATAAGTGTTGAGGTTCTATGGCGTTTCAAGCTGTTGTAACACCTCACTTTGGTACATCATTCCTATGTAGAATGGGCGAATGAAGTTAAGCCTAACGATCAAGGGGGAGAATGTTGGTTTTGATCTGACGGCTTAACAAGCCAGATTAGATCTATTAGTCTAACAGAAAAAAGAATGAAGGGATAACGATAAGTGAAGGGGTCCACGTACCAACGTACGTGAACCTCGATCAGAACTAACGCGCCCTGATCGGGGGCGCCCAAAAACCAACTCAGGTTTTGGGTCCCCTGTCGCCAGCGCCATATAAAAGGATACGGGGGAGAGCTGGCCACCTGCGCGATCACAATTCACGTAAGGTTACTCTCCTCCCGATATTCTCACCCCATCCGATCAGGGGGAGCGCTGCAGCGACGGGAAGAACTAAGCCAGCCGCCGCCGCCGTCCCCGGCCAGTCAGTGGCGTCTGAAGGAATCAGGACGTCGAGGAGAACCTCTACTTCGACTACATCACCCCTGCATCACGCCTGCACCGAGCAGGCGATCATGTCCACTCCCGTGACATGTAAAGAAATCCTAAACCCTTCTCTGTTCATGTCAATTAGGTGTTCTAGTTGCAATCAATTTCTACTAATGGCATCCTATAGATGCATAATTACTCCAACAGTTTATTGTTGGGGCTGATCGGAGCAGCTCCTTCTTCCTCTTGCAGCTCACAAGGGACACACAGAAACACAAGTATTTTGGTGGCCGCTGCTGTTGAGTAAATAGGCAATTTTTCGATTAATTTAATCCTAGAAATAATCATGAACATGATATTGACAGAATTAACAACATGTTGATTACTATTTAAATAAGCACGTACCACGCAAACAATAGACACATCTACACATAATGCTAGTACGGCTAACACAGAATAAACAGGAGCCGGATAAGCGAGTTATACCCTCCGATCGGCTAGGCAGAGGCCACGGCGGCACCGGTGGTAGCATCGGCGTCCTCGGCGGCCTTCTTCTCGACCTCGAGCTTCTCATGGCAAGACGGCGGCTCGGTTGGCTGAGACATGGTGATGACGAAGACGTAGAGGAAGCAGTGAGTCGGTGGTGAGAGCGGTCCGTAGTCGCTTCCCAAAACCTAATCGCCCCTCTCCCGTGACAGGGATCCGGAGAGGCGGGGTTTGAGACCTGCTCTTCCTTCAACTGTGTATCACGGCAGATGGGATGGAGCCGTGGCGGCGGCAGCAGCAGCAATGGAACGCCTGGGTGTGACAGCTAGGATTGGCAGACGCCCACAAATATATGCGCAACCGTGTGGAGAGACGTGGGGTGAGCTCATGTCCGAGTCGGTAACAACCCACGATCTGATGACTCGGATCGTGGTCCACCTGTAAATGACTCTTCGTTCCTGATCGGCAAAAAGTAAGCGCATAGATGTGAGCTCGGCTTGGCTCGTCGTGGAGGGCGGCGGCGGAGGAGGATCGTGCGAGGGCCTCTTCTCTTCTCAAGTTCCAATAGCACGTGAAAGAGAACCCCTTATAAGGAGGTTCAACTCCTCTCCAACTAGCAAGGTGGAACTAAACTTCCCACCACCCCTAGTGCCATATAACCCACATGGGCCCTTAGAGATTTTCAGATATTGTTAGATGGGACCGTAAGATTTCAACAATCCCCCACCAGATCTCAAGGGCCCATATTGTCCTTTGTTCCAAACATTGTTTTGATATACCGGTATTTTAGTGGAGACCTATTAAGGTTGAGCTCCACCTAGAGCAATTAGCTACGCTCCTTCACAACTGAACAATGGACTATGTCTTAAATTGTCAGTTTGGCATAAAGAAGTTTCACCACATGTCTTACTATTACTAGATCGTCAAGGCTAACCCCTCGGGTGGAGCATATTAGTCACACTCCTTGCCTATTCATGAGCTTGCTAGAAATTAACCCAATCTCATAAACTGTGACCAGCAGTCGGGCTCATATAGGTGTGTCCCTTCAAAGATTGTTTAGGTGCTTGTTTCATATAGGTATGTCAGAGTTGTATTAAATTTATCATGCCATTGCTTAGGTGCTTGTTTCAAGCCACATAAAGATTTCAGCAACCTACACACCTTTCCTTCCTGTCCATCTATCACAAAGCCATCTGGGTGTTGCATGTAGATTTCATCGTCTAACTCTTACGTTTAGGAAAGCCGCCTTAACATCCATCTGATGGACGAGAAGACCATGTGAGGCCGCCAACGAGAGCAATACTCGTATGGTGGTCAGTCTGGCCACAGGTGAACAAGTATCGAAGAAATCTTCCTCTTCTTTCTAGCCATAGCCCTTGGTCACAAGCCTAGCCTTGTACTTTTCAATCGTACCGTCGGGTCTAAGATTCTTTTTGAACACCCACTAACATCCCAATGGTTTGCAACCATAGGGATGTTCAGTAATCTCCCATGTCTCATTAGCCATGATGGAATCCATCTCGCTATGGACCGCATCCTTCCAGTAGTCAGCTTCTGGAGAGGCATACGCTTCTGAAATAGAAGTGGGGGTATCATCCACGAAGTAATCATCACCAAAGGTCTTTGCAGTCCTTTGTCTCTTGCCCCTACCAAGGTTTTCCTTGTCATCCTCATCAGGATTTTTATCATTTGTTTGTTCATAATATTCCTTAGGAATGGCAGGCTCGGGAGTCTCCTCAGATTCCTGTCTAGAAGTGCTTTGCGTATCTCTCATAGGAAAAATATCCTCAAAGAATGTAGCATCCATAGACTCCATAATTGTACCGACCTTCCGGCAGGTACCTAGGATTTCACTACTAGAAATCTGTAGCAAACGCTATTCTTAGCGGAGCCCAAATTAACGCATGATCCACGGTCTTTGGTCCAAGTTCACGCTTTTGGGGATCGGCAAATTGACTTTTGCTACTTCTTGAGCTTGCGATGGTTTTTCCCTTGAAGAGGAAAGGGTGATGTGATAACCCACAAGTGTAGGGGATCAATTGTAGCCTCTTCGATAAGTAAGAGTGTCGAACCCAACGAGGAGCTAAAGGTAGAACAAATATTTCCTCAAGTTCTATCGACCACCGATACAACTCTACGCATGCTTGACGTTCGCTTTATCTAGAACAAGTATGAAACTAGAAGGACTTTGTAGGTGTTGTTGGATAGGTTTGCAAGATAATAAAGAACACGTAAATATAAACTAGGGGCTGTTTAGATAAAGAAGCAATAAAGTTAGTATAGCGAGTGTGGAAA
This sequence comes from Aegilops bicornis, assembly GCA_021605145.1. NCBI lineage: Eukaryota > Viridiplantae > Streptophyta > Magnoliopsida > Poales > Poaceae > Aegilops > Aegilops bicornis. The sequence goes on along the minus strand of JAHIAL010000075.1, from coordinate 1,321,805 downwards.
AGTGGTGGTAGGAGTTGCGAAATTGTCCCTAAGCAATTGACTACTTTACTAGACCGATAGCAAGTTTTATGTGGGAGAGGCATAAGCTAACATACTTTCTCTTCTTGGATCATATGCACTTATTATTGGAACTCTAGCAAGCATCCGCAACTACTAAAGATCATTAAGGTAAACCCAACCATAGCATTAAAGCATCAAGTCCCCTTTATCCCATACGCCACAACCCCCTTACTCGGGTTTATGCTTCTGTCACTCAAGCAACTCACTATAAGCGAATAATGAACGTATTGCAACACCCTATAGTGGGAATCCCACACGCTTGCGCGACACGGAGGGCACAATAGGACAGCAACATAACCACAAGAAAATTAAACGAATCATAGCAATTCATCAATCACCGGTAGGACAACGAAAATCTACTCACACATCATAGGTTGGCAACACATCATTGTATAATAATATGAAGCATAAAGCACCATGTTCAAGTATATGGTACATCGGGTTGCGGGAGAGTGAACCACTGAATATATATGGGGGAAGGTGATGGAGATGTTGGTGAAGATGATGGAGGTGTTGGTGAAGATCGCGGTGATGATGATGGCCTCCGGCGGCGTTCCGGCGCCACCGGAAGCAAAGGGGAGAGAGCCCCCCTTCTTCTTCTTCTTCCTTGACCTTCTCCCTAGATAGGAGAAGGGTTTCCCCTCTGGTCCTTGGCTCCCATGGCGTGGGAGGGGCGAGAGCCCCTCCGAGATTGGATCTGTCTCTCTGTCTCTCTCTGTTTCTGCGTTTTTTGATTCTGCCCTTTCACCGTTTCTTATATATCCAGAGATCCGTAACTCCAATTGGATTGAAACTTTCACCACAATTTTTATCCAAAAATTAGCTTTCTTGTGGCAAAAGAAGAGTAGCAACCGCCTTACGGGGTGCCCACGAGGGTCAGGGGCGCGCCTGCCCCCTGGGGCGCGCCCCCTACCTCGTGGCCCCCTCGGCACCGTCTCGCATTGATTCTTCTTCCCAAATATCACAAATATTCCAAAAATATTCTCCGTTCGCTTTTTATCCCGTTTGGACTCCATTTGATATGGGGTTTCTTGAAACATAAAACATGCAACAAATTGGGCACCGGCCTTTGAGCCTTTGGATCAATATGTTAGTCCCAAAAATAGTATAAAAAGTTGCCAAAAGTATATGAAAGTTGTAGAATATGTTGGAAATATGAGCAATTTACCGAATGATTTTATTAACAAAAATACTAGATAAAGCATGAAGTAGCAGATATAAAGCAAGTCATGCAATCTGACAGAGAGAAGGTAAACATAAATGCGCATATATGAACTTGAAGTAAACACATCTAGAACAGACACTAGATGTAGTTGCTTATCTGAAACAGAACCTAACATACGAGGGACAGAAAGTAGAGCCAAGAACTGTAGGAGGACTTCTAATGAAAGGAGAAGAACACGACGGCTGACAGCAGCAGAAGCGCTGGACTTGGGGTCGGTGTCCTCGCCTGCCATGTGGTCGAGGAGGTCGTGGACGCGTCGGGAAGTAGTCGTCGGCGACGGATCGTCTGTGATGAAGCAGCCCGATGGTCGCTTGGCGCCTCCCCAAAAACCTTATCACCCTTCTCCCGTACAGGACTCAAAAGGTGCGGTCTCGGAGGCCTACTGTCCCGACCTGCGGTGCACGCCGCAAGCCGGGATGAAGAAGATCGTAGCAGTAGCGCAGTGCTCAGGAACTTGTGGCGAGAGGAGGAAGAGATTCTGGTGCGAGGCGAGAGGCTGCGCTGGGAGAACGAGGGAGACAAAACGAACAGGCAGCAGGCGAAGAGGTGCTCCGTTCGTATTCAATCTCCACTACAGCAAAACGTTAGTGCGTGGCAAAAATTTACATCGGCTCGGCTCATTCTCAAGAACCGCAGCTGGCAGCGGGCGCGGGCGAGGTGGGCGGCGGAGGAGGAGCGCGCGTGGATGTCCCTCTTGTTCTCATGCTCATACAAGTGGGGAAGGAGCCTCCCTTATAAAGAGGTCCAACTCCCTCTAAACTAGCAAGGTGGGACTAAACTTTAGTTCCACTTCTTGCCTTGCACGAATGGGCTGCGTGGGCCTCTAGGATTTATTAGGAATTTCTGGAACTGCTATTGGGCTAGGCCCAAATAGACAAAAATTCCAGCAGAATATTGGCATGGAACAATCAAAAATTATAGATCTGACGGAGACATATCAGCATCCCCAAGCTTAATTCATGCTCGTCCTCGAGTAGGTAAATGATAAAAAGATAATTTTGATGTGGAATGCTACCTAGCATAATCTTGATCATATATCTAATCATGGCATGAATATTAAGACACGAGTGATTCAAGGCAATAGTCTATCATTTGACATTAAGGCGATAATAGTTCAAGCGTGCTAATAAAGCAATCATGTCTTTTCAAAACAACATGGCCAAAGAAAGTTATCCCTACAAAATCATATAGTCTGGTTATGCTCCATCTTCACTACACAAAGTATTTAAATCATGCACAACCCCGGTTTTAGCCAAGCAATTGTTTCATACTTTAGTATTCTCAAACTTTTTCAACGGGCTAGGTGGAATAGCACTATAGGTGGAATAGAATATGATGGTGGGGGTTATGTGGAGAAGACAAAAAAGGAGAAAGTCTCACATCGACGCAGCTAATCAACGGGCTATGAAGATGCCCATCAATTGATGTCAATGCGAGGAGTGGGGATTGCCATGCAACGGATGCACTAAGAGCTATAAGTGTATAAAAGCTCAAACTGAAACTAAGTGGGTGTGCATCCAACTTGCTTTCTCATGAAGACCTCGGGCATTTGAGGAAGCCCATCATCGGAATATACAAGCCAAGTTCTATAATGAAAATTCCCACTAGTATATGAAAGTGATAACTCAAGAGACTCTCTATATGAAGAACATGGTGCTACTCTGAAGCACAAGTGTGGTAAAAGGATAGTAACATTTCCCCATTTTTTTTATTTTCTCTCTTTTTTTGGTGGGCTTCTTTGGCCTCCTTTTTTATTTGGGCTTCTTTGGCCTCTTTTATTTTTCATAAAGTCTGGAGTCTCATCCCGACTTGTGAGAGAATCATAGTCTCCATCATCCTTTCCTCACTGGGGCAATTCTCTAATTATGATGATCATCACACTTTTATTTACTTACAACTCAATATTACAACTCGATACTAGAACAAAAATATGACTCTATATGAATGCCTCCGGCGGTGTACCGGGATGTGCAATGATCTAGCATAGCAATGACATCAAAAAACGGACAAGCCATGGAAACATCATGCTCGCTATCTTAAGATCATGCAAAGCAATATGACAATGAATGCTCAAGTCATGAATATGATGATGATGGAAGTTGCATGGCAATATATCTCGGAATGGCTATGGAAATGCCATGATAGGTAGGTATGGTGGCTGTTTTGAGGAAGATATAAGGAGGCTTATGTGTGACAGAGCGTATCATATCACGGGGTTTGGATGCATGGCGAAGTTTGCACTAACTCTCGAGGTGAGAAAGGGCAATGCATGGTACCGAAGAGGGAAGGGTGTGAGTGCGTATAATCCATGGACTCAACCTGAGTCATAAAGAACTCACATACTTATTGCAAAAATTTATTAGCCCTCGAAACAAATTACTAAACGCATACTACTAGGGGGAGGTTGGTAGCTAGTAGTTAACCATCGCGCACCCCCGACCTCCACACAAGGGATGGCAATCAAAAAATATCTCATGCTCCAACCCGTTACATAACAGTTCACCATACGTGCATGCTACAGGGAATCACAAACCTCAACACAAGTATTTCTACTAATCCACAATTACTCACTAGCATGACTCTAATATCACCACCTTTATATCGCATAAAACTATTGCAAGGAATCAAACATATCATATTCAGTGATCTACAAGTTTCATGTAGGGTTTTATGCCTAACCATGTGAATGACCAATTCTGTCGTCTCTAAATAGATATAAGTGAAGCAAGAGAGTTTAATTCTTTATACAAAAGATATGCCCATGCTCTAACAAATATAAGTGAAGCAAAAGAGCATTCTACAAATGGCGGTTTTCTATGTGAAGAGAAACAGGCAATCCAAACTTCAAATGATATAAGTGAAGCACGTGAAGCATTCTATAAAGACATACTCAAAAGATTTAAGTGAAGTGCAATGAGCATTCTATAAATTAACCAAGGACTATCTCATACCAGCATGTTGCATAAAATATAAGTGAAAACTAAATGCAAAAAGACGGCTCCAAGATTTGCACATATCGCATGAACGAAACGAATCCGAAAACATACCGATACTTGTTGAAGAAAGAGGGATGCCTTCCGGGCATCCCCAAGCTTAGACGCTTGAGTCTCCTTGAATATTTACTTGGGGTGCCTTGGGCATCCCCAAGCTTGAGCTCTTGCCTCTCTTCCTTTTCATCATATCGAGACCTCCTCGATCAAACACTTCATCCACACAAAACTTCAACAGAAAACTTCGGTAAGATCCTTTAGTATAATAAAGCAAATAACTACTCTAAGTACTGTTGCAAACCAGTTCATATTTTTTTTGCATTGTAGCTACTGTAATATAACTTTTCCATGGCTTAATCCACTGATAGAAATTGATAGTTTCATCAAAACAAGTAAACTATGCATCAAAAACAGAATCTGTCAAAAACAGAACAGTCTGTAGCAATATAAACATTCACCATACTTCTGATACCCCAAAACTTCTACCAAAAATAGAAAAAATAAACAATTTGTACAGAAATACAGTGCAAAAAGTTTCAGAACTGTTTGACGTTCCAGTAAAAAATGTAAAATCGCGCACTACAAACAAAGTTTCTGTCCTGCACCGTACAAACCAACAAGCATTGTAAACATCCTAAAGGCAAACCTTGGCACATTAGTTTTATAATACAATGGAATTGTACAAGGGGATAATTATTGTTGATGAAAAGTTTCTGTAATTAAGATTCACAAAGTTTCCGTGAGCATGAACAAAGTTTAAGGAGCTCCCCCACTTCAACAATGCTTGTCTTTCTCACTTTCACTTTCCTTTTTGAAAAGTTTTGGGTTCCCCTTTTTTTTAACTATATAAAAGCACTCAACATAAATAAATGACTCTCTAAAACTTCCGTGTTGTCTCCCTGGCAGCGCTTTCTTTAAAGTTATTAAGCTAGGCATATAGTGCTCAAGTAATGGATCCACCCGGATCCCAAAGTATATCAAAGCCAATTTTAATTAACAATGATTTGTAATTTAGTAGTGAGCACAAAGTAACATATATCAAGCAATGACGAAGTCTAACTCTCTTCCTATGCATCACATGTCACAAAAGAACAATTCATGCACACCAAGTAAAGGCCAATGCATAGTATAAGCAGTTTCTTGCAATTCTACCGTGTTGGAAACATAGAGAGGTAGAGATATAGTTCCTCTCTCATAATAATTGCAAGTAGGAGCAGCAAGCACATGCATATTATATCTATCAAAATCATCATGTGTAGTAGTAAAACGCAACCCATGAATATAATCCTTAATAAGCACAAACTTCTCTGATATAGTGTAGTTTGGAGAATTCAAAAAGATAATAGGACTATTATGTGTGGGTGCAATAGCAACAATTTCATGTTTAACATAAGGAACTATAGCAAGTTCATCTCCATAAGCATAATTCATATTGGCATCTTAGCCACAAGCATAGCAAGCATCATCAAAAAGGGGTATTTCAAAGGAATCAACGGGGTCATAACAATCATCATAGCAATCATCCTTCGGTAAGCACGAAGGGGAATTAAAAAATGTATGAGTTGAAGAGTTACTCTCATTAGAAGGTGGGCACGGGTAGCTAATCCGCTCTTCCTCCTTTTGTTCTTCGCTCTCCTCCTCATCTTTTTCATCCAATGAGCTCACAGTTTCATCAATTTCTTCTTCCATAGACTCCTGCAAAATATTATTCTCTTCTTGGACAGCGGAGACTTTCTCAATAAATGCATCAATATTGGAATTGTATTCATAATTCTCATAACAATATTTAAGTATAGCAAAAATTTCAGGTCTGTAAACAGCATCATCAAGATTTTCACACTCTTTAAACACAGATTCAATTTCATAAGCACCCATAAAAGCAACAAATTCTTATATTTTTGTTCCACATCATAGTAATCATATATACCATTAGCATAAGAAGCTAAGGTTTCATTATCATTAAATTTGCATGAAAAGGGAAGGTGTGGAGCCTTCATCCTAGAGCAACAAGTATAATCATATCTCAAGCATAGTTGCCGGCATACCAATGCAACATATGAATTTGATCCCATAATAGTTTCCCTTTTTGTGTCAAGCGATAATCCCTAAAGTATTCACGTTGATCCAACGTGTCTCCCATAACATAATTGAATGGGGTTTTCTCAGGATTATCAAAGTAGTACATAATATTTTTCACATAACCAGCATCGAGGGTTTTAGGAGGTTCCCCATCTCCATGAGTAGCAAGTACACCTAATTTTTTGGTATTTCGTGTTCCATATCCATAACTAAAGATAGAGAAAAACTTAGAACAGCAAATAAAAATTACTTAGTGATAAAGAAAACAAGCACACATGAGAATATTCACCCCACGCTATGACTCCCCGGCACACATGAGAATATAAACTAGGGGCTGTTTAGATAAAGAAGCAATAAAGTTAGTATAGCGAGTGTGGAAAAGTGGTGGTAGGAGTTGCGAAATTGTCCCTAAGCAATTGACTACTTTACTAGACCGATAGCAAGTTTTATGTGGGAGAGGCAAAAGCTAACATACTTTCTCTTCTTGGATCATATGCACTTATTATTGGAACTCTAGCAAGCATCCGCAACTACTAAAGATCATTAAGGTAAAACCCAACCATAGAATTAAAGCATCAAGTCCCTTTATCCCATCGCCACAACCCCTTACTCGGGTTTATGCTTCTGTCACTCAAGCAACCCACTATAAGCGAATCATGAACGTATTGCAACACCCTACAGCGGGAATCCCTCACGCTTGCGCGACACAGAGGGCACAATAGGACAGCAACATAACCACAAGCAAATTAAACCAATCATAGCAATTCATCAATCACCGGTAGGACAACGAAAATCTACTCACACATCATAGGATGGCAACACATCATTGGATAATAATATGAAGCATAAAGCACCATGTTCAAGTAGAGGGTACAGCGGGTTGGGGGAGAGTGGACCGCTGAATATAGATGGGGGAAGCTGATGGAGATGTTGGTGAAGATGATGGAGGTGTTTGTGAAGATCGCGGTGATGATGATGGCCTCCGGCGGCGTTCCGGCGCCACCGGAAGCAAGGGGGAGAGAGCCGCCCTTCTTATTCTTCTTCCTTGACCTTCTCCCTAGATGGGAGAAGGGTTCCCCTCTGGTCCTTGGATCCCATGGCTCGGGAGGGCGAGAGCCCCTCCAAGATTGGATCTGTCTCTCTGTCTCTCTCTGTTTCTGCGTTTTTTGATTCTACCCTGTCACCCTTTCTTATATATCCGGAGATCCGTAACTCCGATTGGATTGAAACCTTCGCCATGATTTTTTTTCCAAAAATTAGCTTTCTTGCGGCAAAAGAAGAGCAGCAACCGCCTTACGGGGTGCCCACGAGGGTCAGGGGCGCGCCCCCTGCCTCGTGGCCCCCTCGGGCACCGTCTCGCGTTGATTCTTCTTCCCAAATATCACAAATATTCCAAAAATATTCTCCGTCCGTTTTTATCCCGTTTGGACTCCGTTTGATATGGGGTTTTTGCGAAACATAAAACATGCAACAAGCGAACTGCACTGGGCACTAGATCAATATGTTAGTCCCAAAAATAGTATAAAAAGTTGCCAAAAGTATATGAAAGTTGTAGAATATTGGCATGGAACAATCAAAATTTATAGATCTGACGGAGACGTATCATGATGCAACAAAGTAGAGATAAGTATTTCCCTCGGTTTGAGAACCAAGGTATCAATCGAGGAGACAACGCACAAATCACCAAATACCTGCACAAACAATCAAACAAACTTGCACCCAACGCGATAAAGGGGTTGTCAATCCCTTCACGGTTATTTGCAAAAGTAAGATCTGATAGAGATAGATAAACGATAAATTAAATATTTTTGGTATTTTTCGTTTGTAGATCGGAAAGTAAAAGATTGCAAGAGTAGTAGATCGGAAACTAAAATTGTAGATTGGAAACTTGTATGAGGGAAAATAGACCCAGGGGCCATAGGTTTCACTAGAGGCTTCTCTCAAGATACAAATAATACGGTGGGTGAACAAATTACTGCTGAGCAACTGATAGAAAAGTGCAAAGTTATGACGATATCTAAGGCAATGATCATGAATATAGGCATCACGTCCGTGTCCAGTAGACCGACTCCTGCCAGCATCGACTAAGATTACTCCACACATCGACCGCTATCCAGCATGCATCTAGGGTATTAAGTTCATAAAGAATGGAGTAATGCATTAAGTAAGATGACATGATGTAGAGAAATTGACTCAAGCAATATGATGAAAACCCCATCTTTTTATCCTCGATGGCAAAAATAGAATATGTGCCTTGCTGCCCCTCACTGTCATTGGGAAAGGACACCACAGGATTGAACCCAAAGCTAAGCACTTCTCCCATTGCAAGAAAAACCAATCTAGTTGGCCAAACCAAACTGATAGTTTGAAGAGACTTTCAAAGATATCAAATCATGCATATAAGAATTCAGAGAAGATTCAAATAATACTCACAGATAAGCTGATCATAAATCCACAATTCATTGGATTTCGGCAAACACACCGCAAAAAAGTATTACATCGAATAGATCTCCAAGAACATCGAGGAGAACATGGTATTGAGAATCAAAGAGAGAGGAGAAGCCATCTAGATACTAGCTATGGACCCGTAGGTCTGCGGTAAACTACTCACGCTTCATTGGAAGGACAATGGTGCTGATGTAGAAGCCCTCCGTGATCGAATCCCCCTCCGGCAGGGTGCCGGAAAAGGTCCCTAGATAGGATCTCTCAGGTACAGAAGGTTGCGGTGGCGGAAAAGTGTTTTGGTGGATGCCTTTGTTGGTTTTGGGATATATGGGAATATATAGGTGAAAGAATTAGGTCAGGAGGTGCACGAGGGGCCCACAAGGGTGGGGGCACGCCCTACCCCCTGGGCGCACCCTCCGTCCTTGTGGCCGCCTCGTGGCTCTTTCGACTTCATCTCCAAGTCTCTTGGTTGTCTTCTGGTCCAAGAAAAATCATCGCGAATGTTTCATTCCCTTTGGACTCTGTTTTGTATTCCTTTTCTACGAAACTCAAAAACAGGGAAAAACAGGAACTGGCACTGGGCACTAGGTTAATAGGTTAGTCCCAAAAATAATATAAAATAGCATATTAATGCATATAAAACATCCAAACATATAATATAATAGCATGGAACAATCAAAAATTATAGATACATTGGAGACGTATCAAGCATCCCCAAGCTTAATTTCTGCTTGTCCTCGAGAATGTAAATGGTAAAACAGAATTTTTGATGTGGAATGCTACCTAACATATTTATCTATGTAATTTACTTTATTGTGGCATGAATGTTCAGATCCATAAGATTCAAAACAAAAGTTTAATATTGACATAAAAACAATAATACTTCAAGCATACTAACAAGGTAATTATGTCTTCTCAGAATAACATGGCCAAAGAAAGCTCATCCCTAAAAAATCATATAGTCTGGCTATGCTCCATCTTCATCACACAAAATATTGAAATCATACACAACCTCGGTTTCAGCCAGACAATTGTTTCATACTTTAGTATTCTCAAACTTTTTCAACTTTCACGCAATACATGAGCGTGAGCCATGGACAAAGAATGGAATAGAATATGGTGGTTGTGGAGAAGACAAAAAGAGGGAGATAGTCTCACATCAAATTGGATTATTAAAGGGCTATGGAGATGCCCATCAATAGATATCAATGTGAGTGAGTAGGGATTGCCATGCAACGGATGCACTAGAGCTATAAGTTTATGAAAGCTAAAAAAGAAAAACTAAGTGGGTGTGCATCCAACTTGCTTGCTCATGAAGACCTAGGGCGATTTGAGGAAGCAAATCGTTGGAATATACAAGCCAAGTTCTATAATGAAAAATTCCCACTAGTATATGAAAGTGACAAAATAGGAAACTCTCTATCATGAAGATCATGGTGCTACTTTGAAGCACAAGTGTGGAAAAAGGATAGTAACATTGCCCCTTCTCTTTTTCTCTCTCATATAATTTATTCTTTGGCTTCTTTGGCCTCTTTTTTTATTTGGCTTCTTTGGCCTCTCTTTTTTTTATTTTCTCACATAGGACAATGCTCTAATAATGACGATCATCACACTTCTATTTACTTACAACTCAAAAAGTTACAACTCGATACTTAGAACAAAAAATATGACTCTATGTGAATGTCTCCGGCGGTGTACCGGGATGTGCAATGAATCAAGAGTGACATGTGTGAAAGAATTATGAAAGGTGGCTTTGCCACAAATACGATGTCAACTACATGATCATGCAAAGCAATATGACAATGACGAAACGTGTCATAATAAACGGAATGGTGGAAACTTGCATGGCAATATATCTCGGAATGGCTATGGAAATGTCATAATATGTAGGTATGGTGGTTGTTTTGAGGAAGGAATATGGTGGGTGTATGGTACCGGCGAAAGTTGTGCGGCACAAGAGAGGCTAGCAATGGTGGAAGGGTGATAATGTATAATCCATGACTCAACATTAGTCATAAAGAACTCACATCGTTATTACAAAAATCTATTAGTCATCGAAACCAAGCACTAAACGTGTGCTCCTAGGGGAAGGGTTGGTAGGACTTAACCATAGCGCGATCCCGACCTCCACACAAAGGATGACAATCAAAAAATACCTCATGCACCAACTTCGTTACATAACGGTTCACCATACGTGCATGCTACAGGAATCACAAACCTCGACACAAGTGTTTCTTAAATTCAAAATTACTCCACTAGCATGACTCTAATATCATCATCTTCATATCTCAAAACAAGCATAAGGAATGAAACTTCTCATAGTATTCAATGCACTTTGTATGAAAGTTTTTATTATATCCCTCTTGGATGCCTATCATATTAGGACTAAATTTGTAACCAAAGCAAATTACCATTATGTTTAGACACCCTCAAAATAATATAAGTGAAGCATGAAAGTTCATCAATTTCTATACAATAAAACCACCATCGTGCTCTAAAAGATATAAGTGAAGCACTAGAGCAATATTGCCTAGCTCAAAAGATATAAGTGAAGCACATAGAGTATTCTAATAAATCACGATCCATGTGCGTCCCTCTCAAAAGGTGTGTACAGCAAGGCTGATTGCAGCAAACTAAAAATCAAAGACTCAAATCATACAAGATGCTCCAAGCAAAACACATATCATGTGGTGAATAAAAATATAGCCTCAAGTAAAGTTACCGATAGACGAAGACGAAAGAGGGGATGCCTTCCGGGGCATCCCCAAGCTTAGGCTCTTGGTTGTCCTTGAATATTACCTTGGGGTGCCTTGGGCATCCCCAACCTTAGGCTATCTCCACTCCTTATTCTATAGTCCATCAAATCCTTACCCAAAACTTGAAAACTTCACAACACAAAACTCAATAGAAAATCTCATAAGCTCCGTTAGTATAAGAAAATAAATCACCACTTTATGGTAATGTTGTGAACTCATTCTTTATGTCCATTGGTGTAATATCTACTATATCCAAATTTTCCATGGTTCATACCCCCCGATGCTACCCATAGATTCATCAAAATAAGCAAACAACACATAGAAAACAGAATCAGTCAAAAACAGAACAGTCTGTAGCAATCTGTAACTCTCGAATACTTCTGTAACTCCAAAAATTCTGAAAACTAAGGAAAACCTGGGAAATTTTTATACCAATCCAGAGCAAAAAGAATCAGGTCAAAAGCATGTTTTAATAAAATCCAGGAAATTATTTACTGGGCGCAAAAGTTTCTGTTTTTCAGCAAGATTAAAACAACTATCACCGTAAGCCATCCCAAAGGTCTTACTTGGCACAAACACTAATTAAAACACAAAAAAACATCTAACCAGAGGCTAGATGAATTATTTATTGAAAAACAGTAAGGAAAAATATTTGGTTGTCTCCCAACAAGCGCTTTTCTTTAAAGCCTTTTAGCTAGGCATTGATAATTTCAATGATGCTCACATAAAAGAGAAGAATTGCAGCACAAATAGAGCATCATAAAACACGTGACAAATACATATAAGTCTAACATACTTCCTATTCATAGGCATTTTATAAGCAAACAAATTATCAAGGCAAGCAAAAACTAGCGTATGCAAGGAAGAAGAATAAAACATAGACAATTTCAACATGAGGAGAGGCAATTTAGTAACAAGAAAATTTCTACAACCATGTATTCCTCTCTCTTAATAATTACATGTAGGATCATAAGAAAATTCAATAATATAGCTATCACATAACATATTCTCAACACGATCCACATGCATGCGAAGTTGACACTCTTCCAAAATAGTGGGATCAACATTAACTAAAGTCATGACCTCTCCAAACCCACTTTTATCAAAAATTTCATAAGATTGAACATTATCCAAATATATGGGATCTAAAGTTGACACTCTTCCAAACCCACTTTCAATACTATTGCAAACATTATTATCAATCTCATATTCATCATGGGGCTTAAATAAATTTTCAAGATCAATAGAAGAATCACCCCAATCATGATCATGGCAACAAATAGTAGACATAGCAAAATTAGCATCCCCAAGCTTATGGTTTTGCATATCACTAACACAATTTTAATTAATTGAATTTATAATAACATCATTGAAATCATGCTTTTATTCAAAGATCTATCGGGAATCACTTCATAAAGTACTTCATCACAATTTTCAGATTCACGGATTTCAAGCAAAACATCATAAAGATAATCTAGTGCACTCAACTCACTAGCAATTGGTTCATCGTAATTGGATCTTTTAAAAGATTAGCAAGTGGATGAGGATCCATAAACCTTTTGGTTCTTGATTTTCAATAAACACACAATTATACCAAGCGAACGAGCAAACAAACCAAGTAAGACATAAAGGCAAACGTAAAGATGAAAGGAAGAGGGGCGAAGAAAAGGCGATTCTTTTCTAAAATCGTTATAGAAGTGGGTGAGAGAGCGAATGGTTAATAATGTAATTCAAGAGATGCGAGTTTATGATGGGTACTTGGTATGTCTTGACTTGGCGTAGATCTCCCCGGCAACGGCACCAGAAATTCTTCCTGCTACTTCTTGAGCTTGCGGTGGTTTTTCCCTTGAAGAGGAAAGGGCGATGCAGCAAAGTAGAGATAAGTATTTCCATCAGTTTGAGAACCAAGGTATCAATCCAGTAGGAGACAACGCACAAATCACCGAATACCTTCACAAACAATCAAACAAACTTGCACCCAACGCGATAAAGGGGTTGTCAATCCCTTCACAGTTACTTGCAAAAGTGAGATCTGATAGAGATAGATAAACGATAAAGTAAATATTTTTGGTATTTTTGGTTTATAGATCGGAAAGTAAAAGATCACAAGAATAGTAGATCGGAAACTAAAATTGTAGATCGGAAACTTTTATGAAGGATAATAGATCCGGGGGCCATAAGTTTCACTAGAGGCTTCTCTCGAGATAGAAAATAGTATGATGGGTAAACACATTACTGTCGAGCAATTGATAGAAAAGCGCAAACTTATGACGATATCTAAGGAAATGATTATGAATATAGGCATCACGTCCGTGTCAAGTAGACCAACTCCTTCCTGCATCTACTACTATTACTCCACACATCGACCGCTATCCAGCATGCATCTAGAGTATTAAGTTCATAAAGAATAGAGTAACGCATTAAGTAAGATGACATGATGTAGAGGAATTAACTCAAGCAATATGATGAAAACCCCATCTTTTTATCCTCGATGGCAACAATACAATACGTGCCTTGCTGCCCCTACTGTCACTGGGAAAGGACACCGCAAGATTGAACCCAAAGCTAATCACTTCTCCCATTGCAAGAAAAACTAATATAGTTGGCCAAACCAAACCGATAGTTCGAAGAGACATGCAAAGATATCAAATCATGCATATAAGAATTCAGAGAAGATTCAAATAATATTCATAGATAAGTTCCACAAATCATCGGATCTCGGCAAACACACCCCAAAAAAGTATTACATCGAATAGATCTCCAAGAACATCGAGGAGAACATGGTATTGAGAATCAAAGAGAAAGAGAAGAAGTCATCTAGCTACTAGCTATGGACCCGTAGGTCTGCGGTAAACTACTCACGCTTCATCAGAAGGGCAATGGTGTTGATGTAGAAGCCCTCCGTGATCGAATCCCCCTCCGGCAGGGTGCCGGAAAAGGTCCCTAGCTAGGATCTCATGGGTACTTAAGGTTGTGGCGACGGAAAGTGTTTTCGTGGATGCCTCTGTTGGTTTGGGGATATATGGGAATATATAGGCGAAAGAATTAGGCCAGGAGGTGCACGAGGGGCCCACAAGGGTGGGGGGCGTGCCCTACCCCCTTGGGCGCACCCTCCGCCCTTGCTTCCGACTTCATCCCCAAGTCTCCTGGTTGTCTTCTGGTCCAAGAAAAATCATCGTGAAGGTTTCATTCCGTATGGACTCTGTTTGGTATTCCTTTTCTGAGAAACTCAAAAACAGGGAAAAAACAAGAACTGGCACTGGCCTCTTGGTTAAGAGGTTACTCCCAGAAATAATATAAATTAGTTAATGCATATAAAACATCCAAAACAGATAATATAATAGCATGGAACAATAAAAAATTATAGATATGTTGGAGACGTATCAACTTTCGCCAAACAACCCCAAGTATGCAAGTACGAGAGTGTTGTCCTTCTCTTCGCCCATTTATCATAGGGAGTGATCTCATTATCCTTTGTAGGAACTTTATTCAGGACATAACATGACGTCAATATAGCCTCCCCCACCATGCCTTGAATAAACCCAATGTATCTAACATGGCATTAACCAAATCACAGAGTACGATTTTTTTGCTCGACAACCCGTTTGACTAGGGCGAATAGGGAGGCGTCCTCTCATGAATAATACTGTGTTCCCCAGAGAAAGAATCAAACACTCGAGAAGTACTCTCCACCATGATCTGATCGGACTCGTTTAATTTTCTTTTCTAGTTGATTCTCAACTTCTGCCTTATAGATTTTGGAAGTAGTGTAGAGCCTCATCTTTAGTATTTAACAGATACACCTAGCAATATCTAGTGGAATCATCTATCAATGTCATGAAGTATTTCTTTCCACCTTTAGTCAACACACCATTCATCTCACAAAGATCAGAATGTATGAGTTCTAAGGCGCCAAGTGTCTCTCCTTCGCAGCCTTGTAAGTCTTGCGAGGTTGCTTAGCTTGCACACACAAAAGGCACTTAGAACCTTTGGATAAAATGAAGCTCCGGATTAGCTAGCCGTGTCATAACACCGAAACTAATGTGACAAAGATGTGAATGCCAAACTTCATTGTTCACGACTTTATTACAAAAATCTGCGAGGGAAAGGCTGAACATCCCTCTGCACTCATAACCTTTTCCAACAAAGAGTCCATATTTCGTAACAACTAATTTGTTAGACTCGAGGACCAACTTAAACACTTCTCTACACAGAAGGGAGCCACTAACGAGGTTCTTCTTGATGGCGGGGACATGCTGCACGTTCTTTAGCTGCACGATCCTTCCCGAAGTAAACTTCAGATCGACCGTGCCAACACCATGAACAGAAGCACTCGTACCATTCCCCCATCAATACAGATCCGTGGACTATGACCTGGTAAGAAGAAAACAATGAAATCTCAGCACACACATGAACACCTGCACCTGTGTCTACCCACCAATAGGTGGACTGAAACACTGAAAAACAATAAATAAATTACCGTACCTAGATGCACCATTCTCATTGTTGCCCACAATCATGTTGAAAGACTTGAAGTCCTGCCCTAGATTCTTGTACTTGTTGGGCACTTGTTGGCCCAAAAAAAATAGAAAACACGCTTTTTTTCGTTTCCGAGAGGCACGGCCGTGCCTCTTGCGGAAGTAAAATTGTGCCTCTCGAGGAAGAAAAACCATGCCTCTCACGGAAAAAATACACGTTTTCCTGCGGGATTTTTTTTGTTGCCGAAAAGCTAAGAAAGACCCTCATATACACTAATCTTGTACTTATACGACAATTATACATATTTTTATACACTAGCAATGATATAACAACTCATCATCATAATGATATAATAACTCATCATCATCGTGGTGATATAATAACTCATCATCATAAATTAACCACTACTAGCTGATTGTTATCATCCTAGGTAAATAACTTTCGAGCACATGACAAGTACTATGACCTAGTCCTCTCTCTTAGGTAAAACAGAATAAATAGAGATCCCCCGGTCACCAATTTGTGGCCTGCACTCATTCACAATTTGCCTCCATCCTTCCATTTTGAGGAATCCATTTGGTTGATGTTCAGTCATGTATGTATATTTGTAACTGATCCTCAAAGGGCAAACAGTTGTCGTCGGTGTCAAAACCGGCGGATCTCGGGTAGGGGGTCCCGAACTGTGCGTCTAGGCGGATGGTAACAGGAGACAAGGGACACAATGTTTTTACCCAGGTTTGGGCCCTCTCGATGGAGGTAAAACCCTACTCCTGCTTGATTAATATTGATGATATGGGTAGTACAAGAGTAGATCTACCACGAGATCAAGGAGGCTAAACCCTAGAAGCTAGCCTATGGTATGATTGTTGATGATGAAGTTGTTAGTCCTATGGACTAAAACCCTTCGGTTTATATAGACACCGGATAGGTTAGGGTTACATGTAGTCGGTTACAATGGTAGGAGATCTACATATCCGTATTGCCAAGCTTGCCTTCCACGCCAAGGAAAATCCCATCCGCATTACGGACGAAGTCTTCAATCTTGTATCTTCATAGTCTTGGAGTCCGGCCGTGACGATAGTCCGGCCGTGGACGATAGTCCGCTATCCGGACACCCCTAGTCCGGGACTCCTCGGTAGCCCCGAACCAGGCTTCAATGACGATGAGTCCGGCGCGTTAATTGTCTTCGGCATTGTGTGGCGGGTTCTTCTCCAAATTCCATATACTTGTCAAATAGTGTCCGGCTTCTGATAAATGCTGCGCTCTTCAGCTTCTACGCCCAATAATGGCAATCTTCCACGTGTTTCAATGAATATGAACAGCCAGTGGTGTTTTTACAATTACCCCCCCCCCCAGCCATGCCAATGAGCCGCCCCTACAAGGGGCAAGGATCTAGATCTGGGTCACACCATCTCTCCCTTGGCAAGCCTTCATCAGAGCGCCTCTGACTCAAGCCCATTCCACCATGGACAGTCGACGCGGCTCCTCTTCTCGCGCTCCTAGCCCTCAGCCAGGAAATTGGGAGAGATGCTCAGTCCCGTATAACGAGCTAGTTCTACTCCAAACCAAGGGATTTCTCCCCCCAGCCTTCTTCGTTCCGGTTCGAGCCGGACTTGCCACCTACAAGGGCGGAAAGCAAGCGGAGAGCGTCCCCAATCCCTCTAAAGGAGAGCGGGTGTGCTTCATCTCTTATCTAGTAAGAGGCCTCGGATTTCCCATCCATCCGTTTCTCCGGGGGCTCTTGGAGTTCTACGGCCTCCAATTGCACCATCTTACTCCTGCCTCCATCCTGCACATCGCGGGCTTTGTGGCCCTCTGCGAACTATTCTTGGGCGTTGAAGCTCACTTTGGATTGTGGAAGAGAATATTCTGCCTAGTGCCCCGTTCCCATGAGGGGTCTATATATCAAGTGGGCGGAGCCGAGCTATGGCGCATCGCCGGGACCGGATACCTGTCCGGAACCCCAAAGAAGGCGTCCGAAGACTGGCCTTCGGAATGGTTTTATATGGAGGACGTCCCGCTGCCGGATCCTGTTCGGATCGGCCTTCCGGAGTTCAACGACGCTCCTCTGAAGAAGCGCCTAAGCTGGCGCCCTCGGAGCCTCCGGGGAGAAGATGACCAGGATGTCCGTTATCTGATGAGCCGAATAAGGTTACTGGCTCATGCCGGACTGACCATGCCAGGGGTCATGGCAATCTGCATAATGAGGGGAGTGCAGCCGCTTCAATACAGAGGCCACCCCATGTGGGACTTCAACGGGGAGGACGACGCCACCCGTCATGGCCGCAAAGGGCCGGAATCGGTTACCGAACTGGTGAAGACCTTATGCGCCATGTACAAAGGAGAGGAGGAGGATTTCCGCCGTCTCAACCCGCTAAAGGAGTTTTCTTCGAGTAATCCTCGAAGCTGGGTAAGCAAAACATCTTCGCGATCTGTCCGATCCATGTTCCCGTAGTTAAATATCTCATTTCAAGGTTTTGTTTTTGCGCAGGACCTGCGCCGGACTGTGGAAAAGATACACAGCCCGCCTCCACAACCCGAGGATCCGGAACGGTCCCTCGACCCGACCTCCGAAGAGGATCCGGATATAAAGGTGGAGTTGATCGATGGGGTATTCTACCAACTTAGCGTCGACAACGCGTTGGTCGCCATTACGGCGGATTACCCTGGAATATTTCCAGCCTCACAGGTAAAGGAGGCCGAGATCCCAAAATTCTGATAACGACCCATTCGCGCTTTATTATTGATCACCGTATACCAATGGTGTTTCGCAGGGGGTACCTTCGAGGCAGGAAGTCGAGCCTGTGGTGGCTGACCAACAAAAGGCAGTGCGGCCCCGCAGGTTAAAAAGAAGTGCGGTCCGGATCGAAACTCCGCCGCAACGGTATAGCATGTCACCGTACACCTGTGATTGATTCACGAAGGCGAACTAATCGCCGATATCCTTTTCAGGAAAAGGAGCGCTCGCCGGACTGAATCCGGAGAGGTAGCCGATCGAACCTTCACCGGACAGGCTTCAAAGCCGGTTCCGGAGGCTGAGGCGAGTACGAGACGTGCATCGGACGTTCCACTGATAGAGGATGCCGACAGGTTGTCCTCCACCAACTCCGAGGTGGAGAGCGCCTTGAACCACAGGCGCCGTCGGACAGTTCTTGGTGACGCGTGTTTCTCCCGGAGGCCACGAATGCCTTTGAATCGAGATGCGCATCTCCGTGCCGCTCAAGATGGACTAGCCAGAGCCACGGAGCGTATGTGAAGGACATACGGTAAGCAATTTTGATGATTATATGTGCCAAGAGCCCCGAGACTTAAAATAGTTAAAATAACTGATTTAAGGATCATTTGTTATGCAGGATCTTACAAAAAGGAATACCCGACTGTCCCAGGAGCTCAAAGAGTGCAAAGCCCAACTTGAGGCCGCACTAGCCGCTGCAGGGGGAGCTACCGAGACCCCCACTGGTAATATATGTTTCGAATAAATACTTTATGAAGTGCGGCATATGTGTAAAGCTGACAAAAACATTGCAGATGGCGCCGGACTGGATCCGGACAAGCAACAGCTCTTGCGTCAGTTAAAGGCGAAGGTTTCATTCCGTTTGGAATACGTTTCGTATTCCTTTTCTACGAAACTCAAAAACAGGGAAAAACAGGAACTGGCACTGGGCACTAGGTTAATAGGTTAGTCCCAAAAATAATATAAAATAGCATATTAATGCATATAAAACATCCAAACAGATAATATAATAGCATGGAACAATCAAAAATTATAGATACATTGGAGACGTATCAAGCATCCCCAAGCTTAATTTTTGCTCGTCCTTGAGTATTTAAATGGTAAAAACAGAATTTTTGATGTGGAATGCTACCTAACATATTTATCTATGTAATTTACTTTATTGTGGCATGAATGTTCAGATCCATAAGATTCAAAACAAAAGTTTAATATTGACATAAAAACAATAATACTTCAAGCATACTAACAAGGCAATTATGTCTTCTCAAAATAACATGGCCAAAGAAAGCTCATCCCTACAAAATCATATAGTCTGGCTATGCTCCATCTTCATCACACAAAATATTCAAATCATGCACAACCTCGGTTTTAGCCATGTAATTATTTCATACTTTAGTATTCTCAAACTTTTTCAACTTTCACGCAATACATGAGCGTGAGCCATGGACAAAGCACTATAGGTGGAATAGAATATGGTGGTTGTAGAGAAGACAAAAAGAGGGAGATAGTCTCACATCAAATTGGATTATTAAAGGGCTATGGAGATGCCCATCAATAGATATCAATGTGAGTGAGTAGGGATTGCCATGCAACGGATGCACTAGAGCTATAAGTTTATGAAAGCTAAAAAAGAAAAACTAAGTGGGTGTGCATCCAACTTGCTTGCTCATGAACACCTAGGGCGATTTGAGGAAGCCCATCGTTGGAATATACAAGCCAAGTTCTATAATGAAAAATTCCCACTAGTATATGAAAGTGACAAAATAGGAAACTCTCTATCATGAAGATCATGGTGCTACTTTGAAGCACAAGTGTGGAAAAAGGATAGTAACATTGCCCCTTCTCTTTTTTTCTCTCATATAATTTATTCTTTGGCTTCTTTGGCCTCTTTTTTTTATTTGGCTTCTTTGGCCTCTCTTTTTTTTATTTTCTCACATGGGACAATGCTCTAATAATGACGATCATCACACTTCTATTTACTTACAACTCAAAAATAACAACTCGATACTTAGAACAAAAATATGACTCTATGTGAATGTCTCCGGCGGTGTGCCGGGATGTGCAATGAATCAAGAGTGACATGTGTGAAAGAATTATGAAAGGTGGCTTTGCCACAAATACGATGTCAACTACATGATCATGCAAAGCAATATGACAATGACGAAACGTGTCATAATAAACGGAATGGTGGAAAGTTGCATGGCAATATATCTCGGAATGGCTATGGAAATGTCATAATATGTAGGTATGGTGGTGGTTTTGAGGAAGGTATCTGGTGGGTGTATGGTACCGGCGAAAGTTGCTGGCACAAGAGAGGCTAGCAATGGTGGAAGGGTGAGAGTGTGCATAATCCATGACTCAACATTAGCCATAAAGAACTCACATACTTATTGCAAAAATCTATTAGTCATCGAAACCAAGCACTAAACGCATGGTCCTAGGGGAAGGGTTGGTGGGAGTTAACCATAGCGCGATCCCGACCTCCACACAAAGGATGGCAATCAAAAAATACCTCATGCACCAACTTCATTACATAACGGTTCACCATGCGTGCATGCTACGGGAATCACAAAACTCGACACAAGTGTTTCTTAAATTCAAAATTACTCCACTAGCATGACTCTAATATCATCATCTTCATATCTCAAAACAAGCATAAGGAATGAAACTTCTCATAGTATTCAATGCACTTTGTATGAAAGTTTTTATTATATCCCTCTTGGATGCCTATCATATTAGGACTAAATTTGTAACCAAAGCAAATTACCATTATGTTTAGAGACCCTCAAAATAATACAAGTGAAGCATGAGAGTTCATCAATTTCTATAAAATAAAACCACCGCCGTGCTCCAAAAAGATATAAGTGAAGGACTAGAGCAATATTGCCTAGCTCAAAAGATATAAGTGAAGCACATAGAGTATTCTAATAAATCACGATTCATGTGTGTCCCTCTCAAAAGGTGTGTACAGCAAGGATGATTGTGGCAAACTAAAAATCAAAGAGTCAAATCATACAAGACGCTCCAAGCAAAACACATATCATGTGGTGAATAAAAATATAGCCTCAAGTAAAGTTACCGATAGACGAAGACGAACGAGGGGATGCCTTCCGGGGCAACCCCAAGCTTAGGCTCTTGGTTGTCCTTGAATATTACCTTGGGTTGCCTTGGGCATCCCTAAGCTTAGGCTATTGCCACTCCTTATTCCATAGTCCATCAAATCCTTACCCAAAACTTGAAAACTTCACAAGACAAAACTCAATAGAAAATCTCATCAGCTCCGTTAGTATAAGAAAATAAATCACCACTTTATGGTACTGTTGTGAACTCATTCTTTATTTCTATTGGTGTAATATCTACTATATCCAAAATTTCCATGGTTCATACCCCCCGATACTACCCATAGATTCATGAAAATAATCAAACAACACAGAGAAAACAGAATCAGTCAAAAACAGAACAATTTGTAGCAATCTGTAACTCTCGAATACTTCTGTAGCTCCAAAAATTCGGAAAACTTAGGAAAACCTGGGAAATTTTTGTACCAATCCATAGCAAAAAGAATCAGATCAAAATCATGTTTCAATAAAATCCAGGAAATTATTTACTGGGCGCAAAAGTTTCTATTTTTCAGCAAGATTAAAACAACTATCACCGTAAGCCATCCCAAAGGTCTTACTTGGCACAAACACTAATTAAAACAGAAAAACACATATAACCAGAGGCTAGATGAATTATTTATTGAAAAAAAGGAAGGAAAAATATTTGGTTTTCTCCCAACAAGCGCTTTTCTTTAAAGCCTTTTAGCTAGGCATTGATAATTTCAATGATGCTCACATAAAAGAGAAGAATTGCAGCACAAATAGAGCATCATAAAACACGTGACAAACATATATAAGTCTAACATACTTCCTATTCATAGGCATTTGATAAGCAAACAAATTATCAAGGCAAGCAAAAACTAGCATATGCAAGGAAGAAGAATAAAACATAGACAATCTCAACATGAGGAGAGGTAAGTTAGTAACATGAAAATTTCTACAACCATGTTTTCCTCTCTCATAATAATTACATGTAGGATCATAAGAAAATTCAATAATATAGCTATCATATAACATATTCTCAACACGATCCACATGCATGCGAAGTTGACACTCTTCCAAAATAGTGCGATCAACATTAACTAAAGTCATGACCTCTCCAAACCCACTTTTATAAAAAAAATTCATAAGATTGAACATTCTCCAAATATATGGGATCTAAAGTTGACACTCTTCCAAACCCACTTTCAGTATTATTGCAAACATTATTATCAATCTCATATTCATCATGGGGCTTAAATAAATTTTCAAGATCAATAGAAGAATCATCTCAATCATGATCATTGCAACAAATAGTAGACATAGCAAAATTAGCATCCCCAAGCTTAGGGTTTTTCATATCATTAACACAATTGACATTAATGGAATTTACGATAACATCATTGAAATCATGCTTTTTATTCAAAGATCTATCATGAATCACTTCATAAAGTACTTCATCACAATTTTCAGATTCACGGATTTCAAGCAAAACATCATAAAAGATAATCTAGTGCACTCAACTCACTAGCAATTGGTTCATCGTAATTGGATCTTTTAAAAGATTAGCAAGTGGATGAGGATCCATAAACCTTTTGGTTCTTGATTTTCACTAAACACACAATCATACCAAGTGAACAAGCAAACAAACCAAGTAATACATAAAGGCAAACGAAAAGATTTAACGAAAGAGGGGCTAAGAAAAGGAAATTCTTTTCGAAAATTGTTCTAGAAGTGGGGGAGAGGAAAACAACAGGCGAATGGTTAATAATGTAATGCAAGAGATGTGAGATTATGATGGGTACTTGGTATGTCTTGACTTGGCATAGATGTCCCCGGCAACGGCACTAGAAATTCTTCCTTCTACTTCTTGAGCTTGCGTTGGTTTTTCCCTTAAAGAGGAAAGGGTGATGCAGCAAAGTAGAGATAAGTATTTCCCTCAGTTTGAGAACCAAGGTATCAATCCAGTAGGAGACAACGCACAAATCACTGAATACCTGCACAAACAATCAAACAAACTTGCACCCAACGCGATAAAGGGGTTGTCAATCCCTTCACAGTTACTTGCAAAAGTGAGATCTGATAGAGATAGATAAACGATAAAGTAAATATTTTTGGTATTTTTGGTTTATAGATCGGAAAGTAAAAGGTTGCAAGAATAGTAGATCGGAAACTAAAATTGTAGATCGGAAACTTGTATGAAGGAAAATAGACCCGGGGGCCATAAGTTTCACTAGAGGCTTCTCTCGAGATAGAAAATAGTACGATGGGTAAACAAATTACTGTCGAGCAATTGATAGAAAAGCGCAAAGTTATGACGATATCTAAGGCAATGATCATGAATATAGGCATCACGTCCGTGTCAAGTAGACTAACTCCTGCCTGCATCTACTACTATT
The DNA here is from genome assembly GCA_021605145.1 of Aegilops bicornis. Taxonomy (NCBI): domain Eukaryota; kingdom Viridiplantae; phylum Streptophyta; class Magnoliopsida; order Poales; family Poaceae; genus Aegilops; species Aegilops bicornis. The sequence goes on along the minus strand of JAHIAL010000075.1, from coordinate 1,297,558 downwards.
ACTCCACACATCGACCGCTATCCAGCATGCATCTAGAGTACTAAGTTCATAAAGAAGGGATGTTGCGACCATTGATGTGAGATGCTCGAACTAGGCAATGGAGGAGCTGCAACCCGTGGCGGAATTTGCTACATCCAATTCCGGCGAGAGCAAGATCTGCGACGATGGCGAATAAAGTTTTTGCTGCAACCCACATCAGTTTTTTCTACTACCGATGTCTACATTTGCTACCACCTGTGATGACATTTACTACATCATTCATGATGATGTAACAACTTGACGGCGTCGATGATGTTTTTTGCTACAACTGGCTATGGTGAAAGCTAACACCGGAGTCTTTTTGTTACAAACATTCACAGATTAGCTGCGACATGCGATGGCGACAACGACGTTTGCGGCAATCGTTGTCGGATTTGCTATGACCGACGTCGTTGTTTGCTAGATCATTCACGGCTTAGCTGCAACATGCGACGGCGGCTGCGGGCGGGCGGTGGCTTTTGCTGCAGCCGTAGCTGAATTTTGCTGCAAGCTGGTGAAGTTTTTCTACATCTATGCACAGCTTCATTAACTATGAGCAGCACGAGATGCTGGTGGGGAGTGCCGCGGGGCACGAGCCGGCCGGCGGTTGGACGAGATGAGTGCAAGGAAAGGGGACGTTGCAATCTGTGGTCATGTGATGCTACGACGGCGTGTCTGAAGGACACGGGGCTGGACTGCGTGCTGCAAACTGGGGGCACATTGGTGCAGGGAAGCTGCGATGAGCAGCATCGTGAGGGGAAGCGGCAATGTGCTGCCTCGCCGGAAGCACTGCTTGCCAGGGCACAGTCGACCCAGGCGCTTAGCCTTGACCAACAGATTGTGGAAAAGAAAAAAGCATCCAACGGTTGTAGGGAGTCATATCGGGTGGCTGCCAAGCGACCGGCCCAAATTTGGACCGGCACGCTGGCGCCTAGCCCTAGCCTTGTGATTGGGACGGCCATCAGGGGAGCAGGCCGGATGCCACCGTGACCTACAAACATGCATGGCTGTGAGATGGCTACCGCTCGGGGTCGTTCGAGGAGAGTAGCGTAATGCTGCTTGTAATGGGTAGTATCATAGCTTAGTATCACGCACATGATACTAAGCTATGATACTACATCCGTAATCCATAGTACTCCCTCCGTTGTTATTTAGTTACATATTAGGTTTGGTCAAAGTCAAGCTTTACAAACTTTGATCAAGTTTATAAACAAAATTATTAAGATTTACAATAACAAATCAACAATATTAGATTTATTATTGAATGTATTTTCACATCGTATAGATTTATTATGATAAATGTCTATATTGTTTTCAATAAACTTGGTCAAACTTTAAGAAGTTTGACTTCAGTCAACTCTAATATGCAGAGTAAATAAAAACGGAGGGAGTATCATATACTAGTATCTTATGTTATCTTATTTATTGCCATGCATGACACATACTAGCATAGCATTTAATATGATACGGTATCATGATATGATACTCAATCCTCTCTTTCTTCATTTAATTCTATGTCACCTCAGCAAAATAGTCTAGTTGACATGCATGATACTACCTATGATACTACCATTACGACCAGCCTAAGGGTGTTGCCGTCGCTGCCGATCTCCCTTGTGTGCACCACGTGCGGTATTTGAGACATAGACCTATATAATTTCTGGGACCACGCGCGGTCCTAGTAAGCCATCATGGCAAGATGCATCTATCTAGTTACTAAGCTCCCAGGAAATAAAGCTCCCTGGTGAATCAGGAGTTTGTTGGAGGAGTGGGTCTCGGTTGTCAGCCTAAGCAAGCTATGGTCTAGTTATCTTCACTGCTTTGTTGATTGGTTCAGTGGTTTTCTATTAATTGAGCTGCAGTGGCGTGATCTATAGGAAAGCATACTCATCATCATATGCAGCTGTCCTTCTACCAGAGGTGAATTTTCTGAGTCATGTTTAATGTTGTCTAATATTTACTCTCTTTGTACCATCTTCAAGAAACTCGTATGGCCCAGATAAAAAATTCCTATTCACCTAGGTTTAAATTTGATCAAAGTTATTTCTCACCAGAGGCATAAGGGTTTTCTACCTAACCTTCTCACCGTTCCTAAGTATCCAGGTATAATTGTGTTCTTTGGTTGGCAACGTGCTATCCACGATATGATAATGGTAAGTTAACCTGGACATTTTGCCAGGATTGATGTACACTTCAGCAAATTTTGGATATTAATGTTGGTGTGGTTGTGTAGGTTCGAGAAGCATTTCTTACTCCAGGATCTGAATTGTTGATGTTTAATGAGGTGGCAGAGAAGAAGAGGGAGAAAAACTGACTGACGATGGTATGGATATTTTTGGACTAACAAACATTAAATTGTACACAAAGAAGGGAATGTTGTCATCAGGCGGCACTTAGAAAGCTTGCCTCTTGAGACCTTTGATTCTGCGAGTATATGCTCCATCGTAGAGAGAAATAGAGTACTCTGAACTTTTTTGTTCAAACAATTATTGTTTTTATGAATCGACCAATGTGGTCCAAAATGGCAAGTCAGCATTGCCCTGCATTTCTTCTACTCTAAGTTTACCTGTGCTGAAATTCACCCAGTGCTAACTTTAAAACCACAGATTTTGATTCTCGCAGATGAGTCGGTGGAGGATTCCATTTGAACAATTAGATTCATGGTGCTTAGCTACACTTTCTTCTAATTCATGACGTGCAGGTGAGCAACAAGCAGCCCGGCTTCCGGCTTGCCAACATGACGAGTCAACCATTAATCAAGAACTGAAGTCAGAGATTAAGTAGTCTCTAGACGATGTGTTTGTTGTGATCATGAAAAGGTGACTAATTTTACAATGTCATCTCACTTTTTTATGATAGCAAAAGTAATCCATGCTAATAGAAATGATGACCATGCAAGCATATATTAAAGTAGTTCTGATCTCACCCGAGCCATTAGTACTTGTACCGTTGAGATTCCTGTCATCTTCGTAGCATTCAGTTTACCTCAATGTAAATAACCCAGTACCCCAGCCTGAAATTGGTGTTCGTGAGTAAATAAACATTACAGTGGATCAATGCAGTAGGAATATCTTGTAGTAATTCATGTTGTATTTTGTAAAGCTTCATGGTTAATTATTGAACCCATGCATGTTGATGTTCCATGAAATCTAACAAAGCTGCAGTGCATCTTCGTTCTTTTCCTTTCTCACCGCTAATTATTGAATCCATGCTATACTATATTGATGCTCAAGAGATTTGCAGTATACTCAGTAAAGGCTCCTGTAATAGTATCTAACATAGCTGAACTTCAGCAAATTCAAACAGTGCATCTTTGTTCTTTTGCTTTTTCTTTAGACTTGGACCACAGACGATCTCGAAAAATCCTGAAATGAGGCGGGCAACTCCAACTTTTTTTTGATAAAAAAGAAGAGTACTGACAGTGAGAAGAGCGGTGCAGCAGAGCGCGCTTACCCCTCTAGTCATATCCATGCCTACTGATTAGAGTTATCATACTCAAATATACGACCGAATTTCAATCTCAACTAACAGGGGATAAAACAATAAGCAAAATTGACACCCGTTCATGTTTAATCTATAATATTCATGAGTACTGTACTACACTAAAACTCCATCAAAACACAAGTGGAAAAAACTCACAGCCTTCTTCCTAAACTCACATCCTATTTATAAAAGCTAACGTAAAAGATATTGTGCCAACTAGCTAGCCATCAAGCTGATGCATTATGCAATGTAGTCCTCATCGAGAAACTCCGTCAAAGGCTGTTGCAGCGCCTTCATTACAGCCTCCCACCCAGCATGTGTAGGGTGTGTCTGGTCCCAGTAGAACGTCTTGTCGGGATTTTCGCATAGGTCATACAGGCGCTTCCCTGAATGGCTACGCTCTCCACAGAACCCTCCCTCCTCCGTACTCTCGCAGCATGGGGTCAGCTTGCCATCGAAATCCTTGGACTGATCCGATCCTCCACCTGCATGCACAAAATATATATGCATGGTTACATAATCGAATTTATACATAAGGAACCAGATTTGACTTACAACATCAATGAGCATATATGTGTATTTACCAGGGGCGTGATTGACGATGTCAGTGAAGGCTGTGTAGAGGTCCAGAATGTGAACGTTATCCCTTTCGTCCAGCATTTGCTTTAGATACTTGTTGTGCACGGACGCGCCATAATTGCCGAGAAGGTCGCATGTGGTGTAGTTGTTCGAACTAGTGTGCAAAGGCGTGCAACCAATGGGATGCAAATTGTTTACTAGCACCTTTCTCACACCAAGCATCTGCAGTTGCGCCACATTATCTAGGATCTCAGTCGCCACGTTTCCGATGTAAGTATCGAGCTGCATTCAGGAGAAGTAAATTAGTAAGGTGGAGATCAGTATAATTAATTGACTTTAATTTGTATGTGCGAGAATGCTAGGTACTACGCACATCATCGAAGCTTGTGTAGAAGCCGGTCTCAATGTCGGAGTCACTCATGTAGTCATTGCGGAGATGGCGATGAGCTGACGGAGTGGTGAAGCTGATGTGTTGAGATGACCCGTCGTTGATAAGCCTCTTGAAAGTTTGAACCTGTGCGGCAAGGGTCGGCACCTTCTTGGTCTTCACCTTGAAGACACCAGCGCCCCAAAAGCAAAGGTCATGCCAGATGAGTCACAAGATTGATCTGATGTGAGCTCGTACGCTGGAGGGGCTTCATTGAGGCCCAACATCCTTGCTGCAAGGACAAGGCAGTAGATAGAAACGATTATTTTGGATGCATGCACCTTGATGTATATACTTGAATAACATATGAGTACATCATATACCGATAAAATCCGATTGCATCCTGTAGTTGGAGAAGCGCCCGGCCAAAACAGGAGACGTGGCATAATGAGTGTTGAGATAGGAGCCGTATGGGTAGCTCCATTGACGTGATGTCTTTTACCAATGTTGTTCGGAACATTGCCGTTGTCGACAAAGTCGTCGCCGAAGACAAACATGCTGGACCATTGGTTCTTCGACCGCTTTGAAGAAGGTGTGCCTCGGGCCTCCACACGAGCAGCTGCAACATAGATCGAGCATGTCAGTACATCGTGCGTGCATGCTGGAAGAACATGAAGAACCGGGCAAGATTGAACTTGAAGTGATCGCTAGCAACAGATATGATCTACTAAAAGGAAGACATGGCGGCACGCTAGCAACAAACATCCAAAAGGGAAGACATGGTAGCAAGTTAGTACGTAATCCGTGCATACCAGCAAAGACGACGACGAGGAGAAGAAGACAAGCAACAGCCGGAGGAAGCTTCATGGCGGCGAAGACGGCGAGGGCAGCCGTCGGCGCCCGGCGAGGAAGGAGTTGATGGAGAGGGAGGAGATGGGGATGGGGATGGGATCGTGGTGTGGGCGTAGGGCTATATTTATAGGAGGAAGAATGCACGTGTACCTTAGTGTCCTGCTCCTGTTAACTTCGATTCAACTTCTTACCTCGGACGATCAACTTGGAGGGGAAGGCGCTGGAGCATGTCTATCACCGACCTAATTCCTTTGACGTTCAATGCAATCTCACGATTCTCGTCCCTCCTCACGTACTGATCCCGGTCTTCTTTTATCTGCCCATACCGAATTTTCTGCCCATTGTTCCTTCTAGATGGTCGCCGCATTCTCCAACCAACACGACACGACAGGAGTGGCCCCGTCATTGTTCTTGGATGGTCCCAATTCGTTGACAACCTAAAGCTCTCTTAACCAGGACGGCGCCCTCCATCCTCAACTGCTCGCTAAATTGATAGTGCAGCGATGTCGGATAAGTTTATGTTGGTTTTGATCTGACGGCTTAACAAGCCAGATTAGATCTATTAGTCTATTAGATCTATTAAACGTTGACTGCTGGATCTACGATGCAAGCAGAATTTGTAGCATGTTATGAGGCCACCGGGCAGGCTGTATGGCTAAAGAATTTTATTCCCGGACTTAAAGTGGTCGACAGCATATCTAAACCAATTTTATTGTACTGCGATAATGAACCAGCAGTTTTCTATACGAGTAACAACAGGTCAAGTAATGCTGCCAGACACATTGACATAAAGTATCGTGTTGTGAAAGATAGAATCCAGGATCAAACAGTTGATGTTAAACATATAAGAACGAAGCATATGCTTGCGGATCCGCTAACAAAAGGCTTACCACCCAGTATTTTTCGTGAGCATGTTGCCGGCATGGGACTACTGGAAGCCTGATGATTCTGGAATAAGAGGACCATTAAAATAAACCACTCCCCAATTAGCAAAATGTTTTCCATTTCGAAATAGGCGGGTGTGCTATAAGTGTTGAGGTTCCATGGCGTTTCGAGCTGTTGTAACACCTCACTTTGGTACATCATTCCTATGTAGAATGGGCGAATGAAGTTAAGCCTAACGATCAAGGGGGAGAATGTTGGTTTTGATCTCGACGGCTTAACAAGCCAGATTAGATCTATTAGTCTAACAGAAAAAATGAAGGGATAACGATAAGTGAAGGGGTCCACGTACCAACGTATGTGAGCCTCGATCAAAACTAACGCGCCCTGATCGGGGGCGCCAAAAAACCAACTCAGGTTATGGGTCCCCTGTCGCCAGCGCCATATTAAAAGGATACGGGAGAGAGCTGGCCACCTGCGCGATCACAATTCACGTAAGGTTTACTTTCCTCCCGATATTCTCACCCCATCCGATCAGGGGGAGCGCTGCAACGACGGGAAGACCTAAGCCAGCCGCCGCCGTCCCCGGCCAGTCCGGGTGGCGTCCTGAAGGAATCAGGGCGTCGAGGAGAACCTCTGCTTCGACTACATCACCCCTGCATCACGCCTGCACCGAGCAGGCGATCATGTCCACTCCCGTGACATGTAAAGAAACCCTAAACCCTTCTTTGTTCATGTCAATTAGGTGTTCTAGTTGCAATCAATTTCTACTAATGGCATCCTATAGATGCATAATTACTCCAACAGTTTATTGTTGGGGCTGATCGGAGCAGCTCCTTCTTCCTCTTGCAGCTCACAAGGGACACACAGAAACACAAGTATTTTGGTGGCCACTGCTGTTGAGTAAATAGGCAATTTTTCGATTAATTTAATCCTAGAAATAATCATGAACATGATATTGACAGAATTAACAACATGTTGATTACTATTTAAATAAGCACGTACCACGCAAACAATAGACACATCTACACATAATGCTAGTACGGCTAACACAGAATAAACAGGAGCCGGATAAGCGAGTTATACCCTCCGATCGGCTAGGCAGAGGCCACGGCGGCACCGGTGGTAGCATCGGCGTCCTCGGCAGCCTTCTTCTCGGCCTCGAGCTTCTCAGTGGCAAGACGGGCGGCTCGGTTGACTGAGACATGGTGATGACGAAGACGTAGAGGAAGCAGTGAGTCAGTGGTGAGCGGTCCGTAGTCGCTTCCCAAAAACCTAATCGCCCCTCTCCCGTACAGGATCCGGAGAGGCGGGGTTTCAGAGACCTGCTCTTCCTTCAACTGTGTATGCGGCAGATGGGATGGAGCCGGCGGCGGCAGCAGCAGCAATGGAACGCCTGGGTGTGACAGCTAGGATTGGCAGACGCCCCACAAATATATGCGCAACCGTGTGGAGAGACGTGGGGTGAGCTCATGTCCGAGTCGGTAACAACCCACGATCTGATGACTCGGATCGTGGTCCACCTGTAAATGACTCTTCGTTCCTGATCGGCAAAAAATAAGCGCATAGATGTGAGCTCGGCTCGGCTCGTCGTGGAGGCGGGCGGCGGAGGAGGATCGTGCGAGGGCCTCTTCTCTTCTCAAGTTCCAATAGCACGTGAAAGAGAACCCCTTATAAGGAGGTTCAACTCCTCTCCAACTAGCAAGGTGGAACTAAACTTCCCACCACCCCTAGTGCCATATAACCCACATGGGCCCTTAGAGATTTTCAGATATTGTTAGATGGGACCGTAAGATTTCAACAATCCCCCACCAGATCTCAAGGGCCCATATTGTCCTTTGTTCCAAACATTGTTTTGATATACCGGTATTTTAGTGGAGACCTATTAAGGTTGAGCTCCACCTAGAGCAATTAGCTACGCTCCTTCACAACTGAACAATGGACTATGTCTTAAATTGTCAGTTTGGCATAAAGAAGTTTCACCACATGTCTTACTATTACTAGACTGCCGAAGGCTAACCCCTCGGGTGGAGCATATTAGTCACACTCCTTGCCTATTCATGAGCTTGCTAGAAATTAACCCAATCTCATAAACTGTGACCAGCAGTCGGGCTCATATAGGTGTGTCCCTTCAAAGATTGTTTAGGTGCTTGTTTCATATAGGTATGTCAGAGTTGTATTAAATTTATCATGCCATTGCTTAGGTGCTTGTTTCAAGCCACATAAAGATTTCAGCAACCTACACACCTTTCCTTCCTGTCCATCTATCACAAAGCCATCTGGGTGTTGCATGTAGATTTCCTCGTCTAACTCTTCGTTTAGGAAAGCCGTCTTAACATCCATCTGATGGACGAGAAGACCATGTGAGGCCGCCAACGAGAGCAATACTCGTATGGTGGTCAGTCTGGCCACAGGTGAACAAGTATCGAAGAAATCTTCCTCTTCTTTCTAGCCATAGCCCTTGGTCACAAGCCTAGCCTTTGTACTTTTCAATCGCACTGCCGTCGGGTCTAAGATTCTTTTTGAACACCCACTAACATCCCAATGGTTTGCAACCATAGGGATGTTCAGTAATCTCCATGTCTCATTAGCCATGATGGAATCCATCTCGCCACTGGACCGCATCCTTCCAAAGAGTCAACACGGAGAGGCATACGCTTCAAATAGAAGTGGGGTATCATCCACAGTAATCATCACCAAAGGTCTTTGCAGTCCTTTGTCTCTTGCCCTACCAAGGTTTTCCTTGTCATCCTCATCAGGATTTTTATCATTTGTTTGTTCATAATATTCCTTAGGAATGGCAGGCTCGGGAGTCTCCTCAGATTCCTGTCTAGAAGTGCTTTGCGTATCTCTCATAGGAAAAATATCCTCAAAGAATGTAGCATCCATAGACTCCATAATTGTACCGACCTTCTGGGCAGGTACCTAGGATTTCACTACTAGAAATCTGTAGCAAACGCTATTCTTAGCGGAGCCCAAATTAACGCAGTCCACGGTCTTTGGTCCAAGTTCACGCTTTTTGGGGATCGGCAAATTGACTTTTGCTACTTCTTGAGCTTGCGATGGTTTTTCCCTTGAAGAGGAAAGGGTGATGTGATAACCCACAAGTGTAGGGGATCAATTGTAGCCTCTTTCGATAAGTAAGAGTGTCGAACCCAACGAGGAGCTAAAGGTAGAACAAATATTTCCTCAAGTTCTATCGACCACCGATACAACTCTACGCATGCTTGACGTTCGCTTTACCTAGAACAAGTATGAAACTAGAAGGACTTTGTAGGTGTTGTTGGATAGGTTTGCAAGATAATAAAGAACACGTAAATATAAACTAGGGGCTGTTTAGATAAAGAAGCAATAAAGTTAGTATAGCGAGTGTGGAAAAGTGGTGGTAGGAGTTGCGAAATTGTCCCTAAGCAATTGACTACTTTACTAGACCGATAGCAAGTTTTTTGTGGGAGAGGCATAAGCTAACATACTTTCTCTTCTTGGATCATATGCACTTATTATTGGAACTCTAGCAAGCATCCGCAACTACTAAAGATCATTAAGGTAAACCCAACCATAGCATTAAAGCATCAAGTCCCCTTTATCCCATACGCCACAACCCCCTTACTAGGGTTTATGCTTCTGTCACTCAAGCAACTCACTATAAGCGAATCATGAACGTATTGCAACACCCTATAGTGGGAATCCCACACGCTTGCGCGACACGGAGGGCACAATAGGACAGCAACATAACCACAAGAAAATTAAACGAATCATAGCAATTCATCAATCACCGGTAGGACAACGAAAATCTACTCACACATCATAGGCTGGCAACACATCATTGGATAATAATATGAAGCATAAAGCACCATGTTCAAGTAGAGGGTACAGCGGGTTGCGGGAGAGTAAACCACTGAATAAAGATGGGGGAAGGTGATGGAGATGTTGGTGAAGATGATGGAGGTGTTGGTGAAGATCGCGGTGATGATGATGGCCTCCATGGCGTTCGGCGCCACCGGAAGCAAAGGGGAGAGAGCCCCCCTTCTTCTTCTTCTTCCTTGACCTTCTCCCTAGATAGGAGAAGGGTTTCCCCTCTGGTCCTTGGCTCACATGGCGTGGGAGGGGCGAGAGCCCCTCCGAGATTGGATCTGTCTCTCTGTCTCTCTCTGTTTCTGCGTTTTTTGATTCTGCCCTTTCACCGTTTCTTATATATCCAGAGATCCGTAACTCCAATTGGATTGAAACTTTCACCACGATTTTTATCCAAAAATTAGCTTTCTTGTGGCAAAAGAAGAGTAGCGACCGCCTTACGGGGTGCCCACGAGGGTCAGGGGCGCGCCTGCCCCCTGGGGCGCGCCCCCTACCTCGTGGCCCCCTCGGCACCGTCTCGCATTGATTCTTCTTCCCAAATATCACAAATATTCCAAAAATATTCTCCGTCCGTTTTTATCCCGTTTGGACTCCGTTTGATATGGGGTTTCTGCGAAATATAAAACATGCAACAAATTGGAACTGCATCAGCCTTTGGATCAATATGTTAGTCCCAAAAATAGTATAAAAGTTGCCAAAAGTATATGAAAGTTGTAGAATATGTTGGAAATATGAGCAATTTACCGAATGATTTTATTAACAAAAATACTAGATAAAGCATGAAGTAGCAGATATAAAGCAAGTCATGCAATCTGACAGAGAGAAGGTAAACATCGTCTGCATATATGAACTTGAAGTAAACACATCTAGAATGGACACTAGATGTAGTTGCTTATACTGAAACAGAACCTAACATAATGAGATGAAAGTAGAGCCAAGAACTGTAGGAGGACTTCTAACAGAAAGGAGAAGAACACGTACGGCACAGCAGCAGCAGAAGCGCTGGACTTGGGGTCGGTGTCCTCGCCTGCCATGTGGTCGAGGAGGTCGTGGACGTCGGGGAAGTAGTCGTCGGCGACCGGATCGTCTGTGATGAAGCAGCCAGTAGTCGCGCTGAGCGCTCCCCAAAAACCTTATCACCCTTCTCCCGTACAGGACTCAAAAGGTGTGGTCTCAGAGGCCTACTGTCCCGACCTGCGGTGCACGCCACAAGCCGGGATGAGGAAGATCGTAGCAGTAGCGCAGTGCTCAGGAACTTGTGGCGAGAGGAGGAAGAGATTCTGGTGCGAGGCGAGAGGCTGCGCTGGGAGAACGAGGGAGACAAAATGAACAGGCAGCAGGCGAAGAGGTGCTCCGTTCGTATTCAATCTCCACTACAGCAAAACGTTAGTGCGTGGCAAAAATTTACATCGGCTCGGCTCATTCTCAACCCTTGGCCTTGTGTGGCGCCTTGTGGCCAGGCGGGCGGAGGAGGAGCGGCGTGGATGTCCCTCTTGTTCTCATGCTCATACAAGTGGGAAGGAGCCTCCCTTATAAAGAGGTCCAACTCCTCTAAACTAGCAAGGTGGGACTAAACTTTAGTTCCACTTCTTGCCTTGCACGAATGGGCTGCGTGGGCCTCTAGGATTTATTAGGAATTTCTGGAACTGCTATTGGGCTAGGCCCAAATAGACAAAAATTCCAGCAGAATATTGGCATGGAACAATCAAAAATTATAGATACGACGGAGACATATCAGCATCCCCAAGCTTAATTCATGCTCGTCCTCGAGTAGGTAAATGATAAAAAAGATAATTTTTGATGTGGAATGCTACCTAGCATAATCTTGATCATATATCTAATCATGGCATGAATATTAAGACACGAGTGATTCAAGGCAATAGTCTATCATTTGACATTAAGACGATAATAGTTCAAGCGTGCTAATAAAGCAATCATGTCTTTTCAAAACAACATGGCCAAAGAAAGTTATCCCTACAAAATCATATAGTCTGGTTATGCTCCATCTTCACTACACAAAGTATTTAAATCATGCACAACCCCGGTTTTAGCCAAGCAATTGTTTCATACTTTAGTATTCTCAAACTTTTTCAACTTTCACGCAATACATGAGCGTAAGCCATGGATATAGCACTATAGGTGGAATAGAATATGATGGTGGGGGTTATGTGGAGAAGACAAAAAAGGAGAAAGTCTCACATCGACGCAGCTAATCAACGGGCTATGAAGATGCCCATCAATTGATGTCAATGCGAGGAGTGGGATTGCCATGCAACGGATGCACTAAGAGCTATAAGTGTATAAAAGCTCAAACTGAAACTAAGTGGGTGTGCATCCAACTTGCTTTCTCATGAAGACCTCGGGCATTTGAGGAAGCCCATCATCGGAATATACAAGCCAAGTTCTATAATGAAAAATCCCACTAGCATATGAAAGCGATAAATCAAGAGACTCGCTATATGAAGAACAAGGTGCTACTACGAAGCACAAGTGTGGTAAAAGGATAGTAACATTTCCCCATTTTTTTTATTTTCTCTCTTTTTTTGGTGGGCTTCTTTGGCCTCCTTTTTTATTTGGGCTTCTTTGGCCTCTTTTATTTTTCATAAAGTCTGGAGTCTCATCCCGACTTGTGGGAGAATCATAGTCTCCATCATCCTTTCCTCACTGGGGCAATTCTCTAATAATGATGATCATCACACTTTTATTTACTTACAACTCAATATTACAACTCGATACTAGAACAAAAATATGACTCTATATGAATGCCTCCGGCGGTGTACCGGGATGTGCAATGATCTAGCATAGCAATGACATCAAAAACGGACAAGCCATGGAAACATCATGCTCACTATCTTAAGATCATGCAAAGCAATATGACAATGAATGCTCAAGTCATGAATATGATGATGATGGAAGTTGCATGGCAATATATCTCGGAATGGCTATGGAAATGCCATGATAGGTAGGTATGGTGGCTGTTTTGAGGAAGATATAAGGAGGCTTATGTGTGACAGAGCGTATCATATCACGGGGTTTGGATGCATGGCGAAGTTTGCACTAACTCTCGAGGTGAGAAAGGGCAATGCATGGTACCGAAGAGGCTAGCAATGATGGAAGGGTGTGAGTGCGCATAATCCATGGACTCAACATGAGTCATAAAGAACTCACATACTTATTGCAAAAATTTATTAGCCCTCGAAACAAATTACTAAACGCATACTACTAGGGGGAGGTTGGTAGCTAGTAGTTAACCATCGCGCACCCCCGACCTCCACACAAGGGATGGCAATCAAAAAATATCTCATGCTCCAACTTCGTTACATAACGGTTCACCATACGTGCATGCTACGGGAATCACAAACCTCAACACAAGTATTTCTACTAATCCACAATTACTCACTAGCATGACTCTAATATCACCACCTTTATATCGCAAAACTATTGCAAGGAATCAAACATATCATATTCAGTGATCTACAAGTTTCATGTAGGGTTTTATGCCTAACCATGTGAATGACCAATTCCTGTCGTCTCTCTAAATAGATATAAGTGAAGCAAGAGAGTTTAATTCTTTATACAAAAGATATGCCCATGCTCTAACAAATATAAGTGAAGCAAAAGAGCATTCTACAAATGGCGGTTTTCTATGTGAAGAGAAACAGGCAATCCAAACTTCAAATGATATAAGTGAAGCACGTGAAGCATTCTATAAAGACATACTCAAAAGATTTAAGTGAAGTGCAATGAGCATTCTATAAATTAACCAAGGACTATCTCATACCAGCATGTTGCATAAAATAAAAGTGAAAACTAAATGCAAAAGACGCTCCAAGATTTGCACATATTGCATGAACGAAACGAATCCGAAAACATACCGATACTTGTTGAAGAAAGAGGGGATGCCTTCCGGGGCATCCCCAAGCTTAGACGCTTGAGTCTCCTTGAATATTTACTTGGGGTGCCTTGGGCATCCCCAAGCTTGAGCTCTTGCCTCTCTTCCTTTTCATCATATCGAGACCTCCTCGATCAAACACTTCATCCACACAAAACTTCAACAGAAAACTCGGTAAGATCCTTTAGTATAATAAAGCAAATAACTACTCTAAGTACTGTTGCAAACCAATTCATATTCTGCTTTTGCATTGTAGATACTGTAATATAACTTTTCCATGGCTTAATCCACTGATAGAAATTGATAGTTTCATCAAAACAAGTAAACTATGCATCAAAAACAGAACAGTCTGTAGCAATCTGAACATTCACCATACTTCTGATACCCCAAAACTTCTACCAAAAATAGAAAAAATAAACAATTTGTACAGAAATACAGTGCAAAAAGTTTCAGAACTGTTTGACGTTCCAGTAAAAAATGTAAAATCGCAAGACTACAAACAAAGTTTCTGTCCTGCACCGCATACAAACCAACAAGCATTGTAAACATCCTAAAGGCAAACCTTGGCACATTATTTTTATAATACAATGGAATTGTACAAGGGATAATTATTGTTGATGAAAAGTTTCTGTAATTAAGATTCACAAAGTTTCCGTGAGCATGAACAAAGTTTAAGGAGCTCCCCACTTCAACAATGCTTGTCTTTCTCACTTTCACTTTCCTTTTGAAAAGTTTTGGGTTCCCCTTTTTTAACTATATAAAAGCACTCAACATAAATAAATGACTCTCTAAAACTTCCGTGTTGTCTCCCTGGCAGCGCTTTCTTTAAAGTTATTAAGCTAGGCATATAGTGCTCAAGTAATGGATCCACCCGGACCCCAAAGTATATCAAAGCCAATTTTAATTAACAATGATTTGTAATTTAGTAGTGAGCACAAAGTAACATATATCAAGCAATGACGAAGTCTAACTCTCTTCCTATGCATCACATGTCACAAAAGAACAATTCATGCACACCAAGTAAAGGCCAATGCATAGTATAAGCAGTTTCTTGCAATTCTACCGTGTTGGAAACATAGAGAGGTAGAGATATAGTTCCTCTCTCATAATAATTGCAAGTAGGAGCAGCAAGCACATGCATATTATATCTATCAAAATCATCATGTGTAGTAGTAAAACGCAACCCATGAATATAATCCTTAATAAGCACAAACTTCTCTGATATAGTGTAGTTTGGAGAATTCAAAAAGATAATAGGACTATTATGTGGGTGCAATAGCAACAATTTCATGTTTAACATAAGGAACTATAGCAAGTTCATCTCCATAAGCATAATTCATATTGGCATCTTAGCCACAAGCATAGCAAGCATCATCAAAAGGGGTATTTCAAAGGAATCAACGGGTCATAACAATCATCATAGCAATCATCCTTCGTAAGCACGAAGGGAATTAAAAATGTATGAGTTGAAGAGTTACTCTCATTAGAAGGTGGGCACGGTAGCTAATCCGCTCTTCCTCCTTTTGTTCTTCGCTCTCCTCCTCATCTTTTTCATCCAATAAGCTCACAGTTTCATCAATTTCTTCTTCCATAGACTCCTGCAAAATATTATTCTCTTCTTGGACAGCGGAGACTTTCTCAATAAATGCATCAATACTGGAATTGTATTCATAATTCTCATAACAATATTTATGTATAGCAAAATTTTCTGTGTACGTAAACAGCATCATCAAGATTTTCACACTCTTTAAACACATATTCAATTTCATAAGCACCCATAAGAGCAACAAATTCTTATATTTTTGTTCCACATCATAGTAATCATATATACCATTAGCATAAGAAGCTAAGGTTTCATTATCATTAAATTTGCATGAAAAGGGAAGGTGTGGAGCCTTCATCCTAGAGCAACAAGTATAATCATATCTCAAGCATAGTTGCCGAGCATACCAATGTAACATATGAATTTGATCCCATAGTAGTTTCCCTTTTTGTGTCAAGCGATAATCCCTAAAGTATTCACGTTGATCCAACGTGTCTCCCATAATATAATTGAATGGGGTTTTCTCAGGATTATCAAAGTAGTACATAATATTTTTCACATAACCAGCATCGAGGGTTTTAGGAGGTTCCCCATCTCCATGAGTAGCAAGTACACCTAATTTTTTTGGTATTTCGTGTTCCATATCCATAACTAAAGATAGAGAACAACTTAGAACAGCAAATAAAAATTACTTAGTGATAAAGAAAACAAGCACACATGAGAATATTCACCCCACGCTATGACTCCGCAAGAACGGCGCCGTAAAAAGGTCTTGATAACCCACAAGTGTAGGGGGTCAATTGTAGCCTCTTCGATAAGTAAGAGTGTCGAACCCAACGAGGAGCTAAAGGTAGAACAAATATTCCCTCAAGTTCTATCGACCACCGATACAACTCATTTACGCTTGACGCTCGCTTTACCTAGAACAAGTATGAAACTAGAAGGACTTTGTAGGTGTTGTTGGATAGGTTTGCAAGATAATAAAGAACATGTAAATATAAACTAGGGGCTATTTAAATAAAGAAGAAATAAAGTTAGTATAGCGAGTGTGGAAAAGTGGTGGTAGGAGTTGCGAAATTGTCCCTAAGCAATTGACTACTTTACTAGACCGATAGCAAGTTTTATGTGGGAGAGGCAAAAGCTAACATACTTTCTCTTCTTGGATCATATGCACTTATTATTGGAACTCTAGCAAGCATCCGCAACTACTAAAGATCATTAAGGTAAAACCCAACCATAGAATTAAAGCATCAAGTCCCCTTTATCCCATACGCCACAACCCCCTTACTCGGGTTTATGCTTCATCACTCAAGCAACCCACTATAAGCGAATCATGAACGTGTTGCAACACCCTACAGCGGAATCCCTCACGCTATGCCGGCTACGAGGGCACAATAGGACAGCAACATAACCACAAGCAAATTAAACCAATCATAGCAATTCATCAATCACCGGTAGGACAACGAAAATCTACTCACACATCATAGGATGGCAACACATCATTGGATAATAATATGAAGCATAAAGCACCATGTTCAAGTAGAGGGTACAGCGGGTTGGGGGAGAGTGGACCGCTGAATATAGATGGGGGAAGCTGATGGAGATGTTGGTGAAGATGATGGAGGTGTTTGTGAAGATCGCGGTGATGATGATGGCCTCCGGCGGCGTTCCGGCGCCACCGGAAGCAAGGGGAGAGAGCCGCCTTCTTATTCTTCTTCCTTGACCTTCTCCCTAGATGGGAGAAGGGTTTCCCCTCTGGTCCTTGGATCCCATGGCTCGGGAGGGCGAGAGCCCCTCCAAGATTGGATCTGTCTCTCTGTCTCTCTCTGTTTCTGCGTTTTTTGATTCTACCCTTTCACCCTTTCTTATATATCCGGAGATCCGTAACTCCGATTGGATTGAAACCTTCGCCATGATTTTTTTCCAAAAATTAGCTTTCTTGCGGCAAAAGAAGAGCAGCAACCGCTTGACGGGTGCCCACGAGGGTCGGGTGCGCTTGCCCTGGGCGCGCCCTACCTCGTGGCCCCTCGGCACATCTCGCGTTAATTCTTCTTCCCAAATATCACAAATATTCCAAAAATATTCTCTGTCCGTTTTTATCCCGTTTGGACTCCGTTTGATATGGGGTTTCTGCGAAACATAAAACATGCAACAAACAGGAACTGGCACTGGGCACTAGATCAATATGTTAGTCCCAAAAATAGTATAAAAAGTTGCCAAAAGTATATGAAAGTTGTAGAATATTGGCATGGAACAATCAAAATTTATAGATACGACGGAGACGTATCATGATGCAGCAAAGTAGAGATAAGTATTTCCCTCAGTTTGAGAACCAAGGTATCAATCCAGTAGGAGACAACGCACAAATCACCAAATACCTGCACAAACAATCAAACAAACTTGCACCCAACGCGATAAAGGGGTTGTCAATCCCTTCACGGTTATTTGCAAAAGTAAGATCTGATAGAGATAGATAAACGATAAATTAAATATTTTTGGTATTTTTCGTTTGTAGATCGGAAAGTAAAAGATTGCAAGAGTAGTAGATCGGAAACTAAAATTGTAGATTGGAAACTTGTATGAGGGAAAATAGACCCAGGGGCCATAGGTTTCACTAGAGGCTTCTCTCAAGATACAAATAATACGGTGGGTGAACAAATTACTGCCGAGCAACTGATAGAAAAGTGCAAAGTTATGACGATATCTAAGGCAATGATCATGAATATAGGCATCACGTCCGTGTCAAGTAGACCGACTCCTGCCTGCATCTACTAATATTACTCCACACATCGACCGCTATCCAGCATGCATCTAGGGTATTAAGTTCATAAAGAATGGAGTA
This sequence comes from Aegilops bicornis, assembly GCA_021605145.1. Classification (NCBI taxonomy): domain Eukaryota; kingdom Viridiplantae; phylum Streptophyta; class Magnoliopsida; order Poales; family Poaceae; genus Aegilops; species Aegilops bicornis. The sequence continues at coordinate 1,279,245 of JAHIAL010000075.1, read as the reverse complement.
ATGCATTAAGTAAGATGACATGATGTAGAGAAATTGACTCAAGCAATATGATGAAAACCCCATCTTTTTATCCTCGATGGCAAAAATAGAATATGTGCCTTGCTGCCCTACTATCATTGGGAAAGGACACCACAGGATTGAACCCAAAGCTAAGCACTTCTCCCATTGCAAGAAAAACCAATCTAGTTGGCCAAACCAAACTGATAGTTTGAAGAGACTTTCAAAGATATCAAATCATGCATATAAGAATTCAGAGAAGATTCAAATAATATTCACAGATAAGCTGATCATAAATCCAGAATTCATCGGATTTCGGCAAACACACCGCAAAAAAGTATTACATCGAATAGATCTCCAAGAACATCGAGGAGAACATGGTATTGAGAATCAAAGAGAGAGGAGAAGCCATCTAGATACTAGCTATGGACCCGTAGGTCTGTGGTAAACTACTCACGCTTCATCGGAAGGACAATGGTGTTGATGTAGAAGCCCTCCGTGATCGAATCCCCCTCCGGCAGGGTGCCGGAAAAGGTCCCTAGATAGGATCTCTCAGGTACAAAAGGTTGCGGCGGCGGAAAAGTGTTTTGGTGGATGCCTCTGTTGGTTTGGGGATATATGGGAATATATAGGTGAAAGAATTAGGTCAGGAGGTGCATGAGGGGCCCACAAGGGTGGGGGCGCGCCCTACCCCCTGGGCGCACCCTCCGTCCTTGTGGCCGCCTCGTGGCTCCTCCGACTTCATCTCCAAGTCTCCTGGTTGTCTTTTGGTCCAAGAAAAATCATCGCGAATGTTTCATTCCGTTTGGACTCTGTTTTGCATTCCTTTTCTACGAAACTCAAAAACAGGGAAAAACAGGAACTGGCACTGGGCACTAGGTTAATAGGTTAGTCCCAAAAATAATATAAAATAGCATATTAATGCATATAAAACATCCAAACATATAATATAATAGCATGGAACAATCAAAAATTATAGATACATTGGAGACGTATCAAGCATCCCCAAGCTTAATTTCTGCTTGTCCTCGAGAATGTAAATGGTAAAAACAGAATTTTTGATGTGGAATGCTACCTAACATATTTATCTATGTAATTTACTTTATTGTGGCATGAATGTTCAGATCCATAAGATTCAAAACAAAAGTTTAATATTGACATAAAACAATAATACTTCAAGCATACTAACAAGGTAATTATGTCTTCTCAGAATAACATGGCCAAAGAAAGCTCATCCCTAAAAAATCATATAGTCTGGCTATGCTCCATCTTCATCACACAAAATATTGAAATCATGCACAACCTCGGTTTCAGCCAGACAATTGTTTCATACTTTAGTATTCTCAAACTTTTTCAACTTTCATGCAATACATGAGCGTGAGCCATGGACAAAGAATGGAATAGAATATGGTGGTTGTGGAGAAGACAAAAGAGGGAGATAGTCTCACATCAAATTGGATTATTAAAGGGCTATGGAGATGCCCATCAATAGATATCAATGTGAGTGAGTAGGGATTGCCATGCAACGGATGCACTAGAGCTATAAGTTTATGAAAGCTAAAAAAGAAAAACTAAGTGGGTGTGCATCCAACTTGCTTGCTCATGAAGACCTAGGGCGATTTGAGGAAGCCCATCGTAGGAATATACAAGCCAAATTCTATAATGAAAAATTCCCACTAGTATATGAAAGTGACAAAATAGGAAACTCTCTATCATGAAGATCATGGTGCTACTTTGAAGCACAAGTGTGGAAAAAGGATAGTAACATTGCGGCTTCTCTTTGTCTCTCTCATATAATTTATTCTTTGGCTTCTTTGGCCTCTTTTTTTTATTTGGCTTCTTTGGCCTCTCTTTTTTTTATTTTCTCACATGGGACAATGCTCTAATAATGACGATCATCACACTTCTATTTACTTACAACTCAAAAAATTACAACTCGATACTTAGAACAAAAAATATGACTCTATGTGAATGTCTCCGGCGGTGTACCGGGATGTGCAATGAATCAAGAGTGACATGTGTGAAAGAATTATGAAAGGTGGCTTTGCCACAAATACGATGTCAACTACATGATCATGCAAAGCAATATGACAATGACGAAACGTGTCATAATAAACGGAATGGTGGAAAGTTGCATGGCAATATATCTCGGAATGGCTATGGAAATGTCATAATATGTAGGTATGGTAGTTGTTTTGAGGAAGGAATATGGTGGGTGTATGGTACCGGCGAAAGTTGTGCGGCACAAGAGAGGCTAGCAATGGGGGAAGGGTGATAATGTATAATCCATGACTCAACATTAGTCATAAAGAACTCACATCATTATTACAAAAATCTATTAGTCATCGAAACCAAGCACTAAACGTGTGCTCCTAGGGGAAGGGTTGGTAGGAGTTAACCATAGCGCGATCCCGACCTCCACACAAAGGATGACAATCAAAAAATACCTCATGCACCAACTTCGTTACATAACGGTTCACCATACGTGCATGCTACAGGAATCACAAACCTCAACACAAGTGTTTCTTAAATTCAAAATTACTCCACTAGCATGACTCTAATATCATCATCTTCATATCTCAAAACAACCATAAGGAATAAAACTTCTCATAGTATCAATGCACTTTATATGAAAGTTTTTATTATATCCCTCTTGGATGCCTATCATATTAGGACTAAATTTATAACCAAAGCAAATTACCATTATGTTTAGACACCCTCAAAATAATATAAGTGAAGCATGAGAGTTCATCAATTTCTATACAATAAAACCACCATCGTGCTCTAAAAAGATATAAGTGAAGCACTAGAGCAATATTGCCTAGCTCAAAAGATATAAGTGAAGCACATAGAGTATTCTAATAAATCACGATCCATGTGCGTCCCTCTCAAAAGGTGTGTACAGCAAGGTGATTGCAGCAAACTAAAAATCAAAGACTCAAATCATACAAGACGCTCCAAGCAAAACACATATCATGTGGTGAATAAAAATATAGCCTCAAGTAAAGTTACCGATAGACGAAGACGAAAGAGGGGATGCCTTCCGGGGCATCCCCAAGCTTAGGCTCTTGGTTGTCCTTGAATATTACCTTGGGGTGCCTTGGGCATCCCCAACCTTAGGCTATCTCCACTCCTTATTCTATAGTCCATCAAATCCTTACCCAAAACTTGAAAACTTCACAACACAAAACTCAATAGAAAATCTCATAAGCTCCGTTAGTATAAGAAAATAAATCACCACTTTATGGTAATGTTGTGAACTCATTCTTTATGTCCATTGGTGTAATATCTACTATATCCAAATTTTCCATGTTTCATACCCCCCGATACTACCCATAGATTCATCAAAATAAGCAAACAACACATAGAAAACAGAATCTGTCAAAAACAGAACAGTCTGTAGCAATCTGTAACTCTCGAATACTTCTGTAACTCCAAAAATTCTGAAACATTAGGAAAACCTGATAAATTTGGGTACCAATCCAAAGCAAAAAGAATCAGATCAAAAGCACGTTTTAATAAAATCCAGGAAATTATTTACTGGGCGCAAAAGTTTCTGTTTTTCAGCAAGATTAAAACAACTATCACCGTAAGCCATCCCAAAGGTCTTACTTGGCACAAACACTAATTAAAACACAAAAACATCTAACCAGAGGCTAGATGAATTATTTATTGAAAAACAGTAAGGAAAAATATTTGGTTGTCTCCCAACAAGCGCTTTTCTTTAAAGCCTTTTAGCTAGGCATTGATAATTTCAATGATGCTCACATAAAAGAGAAGAATTGCAGCACAAATAGAGCATCATAAAACACGTGACAAACACATATAAGTCTAACATACTTCCTATTCATGGGCATTTTATAAGCAAACAAATTATCAAGGCAAGCAAAAACTAGCGTATGCAAGGAAGAAGAATAAAACATAGACAATCTCATCATGAGGAGAGGTAATTTAGTAACAAGAAAATTTCTACAACCATGTTTTCCTCTCTCTTAATAATTACATGTAGGATCATAAGAAAATTCAATAATATAGCTATCACATAACATATTCTCAACACGATCCACATGCATGCGAAGTTGACACTCTTCCAAAATAGTGGGATCAACATTAACTAAAGTCATGACCTCTCCAAACCCACTTTTATCAAAAATTTCATAAGATTGAACATTATCCAAATATATGGGATCTAAAGTTGAAACTCTTCCAAACCAACTTTCAGTACTATTGCAAACATTATTATCAATCTCATATTCATCATGGGGCTTAAATAAATTTTCAAGATCAATAGAAGAATCACCCCAATCATGATCATGGCAACAAATAGTAGACATAGCAAAATTAGCATCCCCAAGCTTAGGGTTTTGCATATCACTAACACAATTGACATTAATGGAATTTATAATAACTTCATTGAAATCATGCTTTTTATTCAAAGATCTATCGGGAATCACTTCATAAAGTACTTCATCACAATTTTCAGATTCACGGATTTCAAGCAAAACATCATAAAGATAATCTAGTGCACTCAACTCACTAGCAATTGGTTCATCGTAATTGGATCTTTTAAAAGATTAGCAAGTGGATGAGGATCCATAAACCTTTTGGTTCTTGATTTTCAGTAAACACACAATTATACCAAGCGAACGAGCAAACAAACCAAGTAAGACATCACTAGTAGAAAAAGGGCCTATAGTCCCGGTTCATAAGGGCCTTTAGTCCCGGTTCATGAACCGGGACTAAAGGGTCGGTACTACTCTCGCCCTTTAGTCCCGGTTCTATCCGTAATCGGGACAGATGGCCTCCACGTGGCCTGTCCGCTGAGCTCAGCGGGAGGGCCTTTGGTCCCGGTTGGTGGCACCAACCGGGACCAATAGGCATCCACGCCACAACGTTTCTTTGGCTCTGGTTTTTGTTTTTTTTCAAAAGAGGGGGGTTTGGGGGTTTTGGGGGTTAATTTAGGTGTTTCATATATTGTGCTATAGCTAGCTAATTAATAGAGAAAAGTGTCCTTTCTTTTGTCCGTGCTTGGTCGACGCTACGTACTATACATACGATAGAGAGGACTAACTAGACATGCTAGCTAGCTAGTAATTAAGCAAATGTAAGATCGTCATGAACATATATATGCATACAGAGAGAAGTGATATCGACCACCTCTCCTTCTCCGAGAGATTGGTCGAACAACAAGTTCTCGTATATCTATCCGACACTACCGCTACATATATACAATAGTTATCTTTAACAATACGGACGCGTGGTCCACATAGTATACTCCGACTTCAGCGATCACGTGGTCAAGAAAGAATGCCGCCAATTCCTCTTGAATTGCTCGCATGCGATCTGGTGCTAGGAGTTCATCCCGCTTCCGAGACATCTAATTTTAAGAAAGGGGTCAATACATATATATGAATGAATGAATGAAACTCAACATAAATGATGGTAATAAAAGAAAATTGTGAATATTTTTATTTACGCACTTCATATTGTTTGTCGGAGTAGCCCCTCTCACAGGTCGTGTGGCGGATGGACTCGCAAACGTAGTATCCACAGAAATCATTCCCTTGTTCCTGCCATAACCACTTTACAAGAAACAGAGGTCAATCAAACTGATAATTATATATAGCAAGCACATGCTAAATGGTATTGATGAAACTAGCGCTTGAATCACTAGGACATGCGGCGTGGAATATGCTACTATATAGTACTTACTTTCGGTGTCTAAATTGCAGCTTCTTCGGTAGTCCCGAGCTTTTTGGTGAATTTTCCCCACGCCCTGCCATACAAAGAAAACAATTACTTGATATCAGAAATGAACAAAGTTGCTGATATGGTGGATAATGATCGATTTAACTTACTTCTCGAGCATTTCAGTCATGTCCGCATACTCCTTGGGATCTTTTCGTCTCGAGTCAAAGACAGTTACTACTCCCTTCTCAAGCTTAATCTCTAGGAGAATATAGTGGAACCTGCGCACGCATGCATAACTCATCAATATTACATTTCTATAACCTGGACTAAATAAGGGAAACCGAATATGCCACAAGACAGTAACACTCACTTGAAGTTGTAAGGAAAGAGTATTATATCTTTGTGTTCATTTATTTCCAACGATCGTAGCAAGTTGGCCTCGGTTTCCTTGGCACGATATTTAACCTCATTTGCATCAATGAGATATGTGTTAATGAACCCAATATCACCCACTTGTTTTTTCTTCATTTCTGCGATCTTCAATCTGCATAATATAGTGAGGATATTTATAAATACATGCAATGAAAGAGCTGAGTTATATAGAGGTACTTAATGACAGAAGTAGTACTACTTACAGCATGGCAGTGGTGACCGTTGCTTTATCGATGGCCAATTGATTGAAAAACTGATAGAACTCCTCAAATGGAATAGGCAACAGTTCAATTCCAAGGAGGTCATGCTCCTTTTTAACTCTCACATACAAAGTATTCCTCCCGTCAGAATCTTTGCAGGTTTTCATGTACCAATCATGCAATCTTCCCATCATCGTTGTTAGAGAGCTTTCATCTTTGACGAGAGGCTTCCCGTACTCGTATCTTTGTATCTGCACCTCCAAGAAATCAAATTGTACATCGTCGGGCAAGTAATCTTGAGGATTGCCATAACCGGGCACCATCCTCGGATCGACGATGTCGCTAGCAGGCACCTTGAGCGGGGGCACGATTCCTTCGCTTGTTCGCCGAGCTGGGCAATTTGTTTCCCAGCTCGTCGTTCTTTCATCCTTTGATCACCGACGATTTCCCGATCTCTCCGCCTCGGCAAATGCCTTTCCAATAATGCGCTCATAGTTGCCTTTCAGCGGAGACTTGGGTGGTTTTGTCAGGGCAGCCAGAGTGCGCTTCGCTTTGACCGGATCTAGCTTCTCCTCCGGAGGTGGATGTCTCTTTGCTTTCAACCCTTGAAACCAGTCATCCACTTCGGTCTGCGCGATCTTCGCGTTTTCCTCCTCGCTCCTCAGACGGTAACTTCTGGAGTCTTCAGAGAAGGACGAATCTGTATCTCCTCCCGCCTTTGGCAAGATCTGCTAGACGCCGGCAGAGCAGAGCGGAGCGGATGTCTTCTTTCCTTGCTTACGAGGCGGAGGAGAAGGACTACGACGCGCCGGAGCAGCCGAGCGGGCGGCGGGTCTCTTCCGCCCTTGCCGACGAGGCGGAGAAGGAGGAGGCTGGCTGCCCGGGACCCAGCGCCGGGTGCAGGCGGAGAAGGAGACGGAGTGCCGCCACGCCGGAGAAGGAGCCGGCCGAGTGCCTGATCGCCACTCACGGGAGGAGGAGGCGGTGGAGGAGGCGGAGTGCCTGACTCGCGGGAGGAGGAGGAGGAGGCGGTGGAGGAGGCGGAGTGCCCTGACTCACGGGAGGAGGAGGAGGAGGCGGAGGCGCCCAGTTCGGAAGGTTGATGAGATCCTTCCGCCATAGGCATGGAGTCTTGAGCAGAACCCAGCCGATACTCCCCTTCACCGGTAGGGTGGTCAAGCCGAGCTCCTCAAATCCCTCCGTTATTTCATCGACCATCACGTTAGCATATCCTTCGGGATCGGCCGGGCGGTGAAAAGTTGAGTCGGGTTTAGTGGGATAAACAGAGCCAACAGCCGCCTTGACCTTTAAATTGCTCCATTGCGCCATAAGGTGGCAACTTTCAGCATCCGTGATAGCATCCACGGGATAGCTGGCAGGAGCCGTCAAGGCATCTTGCTCGCTGAAGCAGCTCGGTGGAAGCCACGCTGCTTCTCGGCTGAGATGGCGGGGTAGCTTCGGGGAAGCTTGACCGTCGTTTGTTGTGATCGGCTGCTTCTCGTTCCTCTAGCCCCATTACCCTTTCGTGCAGCGCCTGCATTAGGCTCTGCTCCAGTTTCTTCCTCCTCTCATGGGTTTTGTAACCCCTGCGTCCGAAATCCAGTCTTCCACGAAAGGGAGCTGGCGTGCCTCGTGTCCGTCCGAGTGGTGCTCAGGATTCCCGAGGGCCATTGTGAGCTCGCCCTTCTCCCCGTCTCGAACGAACTTCCCTTGCTGCGCTGCTTCGATATAATGCTTAAGCCTCTTGATTGGTATGTCCAATTGTTCGTCTGGCCCAAATGCACTTCCCCGTTATAGGGTCCAAGGATCCGCCGGCCCCAAAGAACCAAGTCCGGCAACGGTCTGGCCAGTTCATTGTCTCGGGTTCGATCCCTTTATCAAGCAGATCATTCTCAGCCTTGGACCACTTAGGCCGGGCTATGAGGTAGCCACCTGACCTCGCAAGCGATGATGAAGCTTCTTCTTCGCAGCATTTCTCTTGTTTGTCGCTGACATCTTTTTACTCTTTTCCGATGTCTTGTAGGCCACAAATGCGGGCCACCATCTACGATCTTCTCATATTTGCTCGTGAATTCTGGTGTCTCATTTTTTCGACATACGTATTGAGGTCTTTCTTCCAATTCCTGAATTGTTCTGCCATCTTCTTAAGAGCAAAAGACTTGATTAATGGCTCTATGCTGGCTTCTCCGGATCATCCTCTGGCGGTAGGGTAAAATTTGACTTCAGCTCAGTCCAAAGATCATTTTTCTGCATATCATTGACATAAGACACCTCGTGGTCTTCGTTCTTGAAGCTTATACCATTGGTGGATGCTGATCGGGATCTTGTCCCTAACCGTAACCCCCAAGACCGAGCAACAAATGCCTTCTTTGTCCGGGTAGGGTTCAATCGGTTGGCCGTCAGCTTGATTTGTATGATCTCAAACTTTTCATCCGAGCTCAACTTTTTCTTGGGCCTCGCCTCTTTACCGGGTTGTGCTCGATCCGGAGGGCTAGAAAAAGAACAAAGACGAGAGTTAATTAATATGTGTACATATATATATACCAAAACAAAGACGAGAGCTAGTCAAAGACAGGCTTAACTAATATATATACCTGGCGGACTCGGTTTGGTGATCACCGAGCCGTCCTCACGGTCTACTTCTTGCGCCGCATTGGGTCATCGAGCCATGTAAATCATAGCCAGCTGCTTCTTCACCCTCTCCTTCCAGACCATCGTTATCGACGTTGAGAAACATCATCGAGGAGACGGCATCACCTGGTGTGCGATTATGTCCCTCAACAACGCTTCTTGTGCTTCGTCTCGGGGTGTCCATAGTTTCTACAAATATTTACAACATGGCAATTATTATTCAAACATGACAGATATGGATATATTAGTGCCAACGTGAGAACTAGCTAGCTAATCACAATAAGGAATCATATTAGTGGCCTCGACGCTGCTTCTCTAGGGTTTGGGGTGGCCTCGACAACGCTTCAAGGGTTAGGGGTGGCCTCGAGAACGCTTCAAGCTAGGAGGGGAGTAATACCGACCCCCATGTGTTGAAGCTATCGGGAGGGGGTCGGCGTTGAACAGTACATCTATGTCCCACAAGTAGGGTAGAGGGTCGTGGATCGCCGAGCGGTCGAGGGTCAAGGGGTCGAGGGTCAAGGGCAAAACCATGTCTTCATCATTATTAAAGTAACAGGTGCATGATGGTGCGAAGCTCTCCAAAGTTGTTTTGAACGGAGTCTCAGATAGGATAATTCGCTTTTGGGTAAAGTTCAGCAAAAAGGCAAATTATCCTATCCGGGACTCCATTCCAGAACAACTTTGGAGGACTTCGTACCATCATGCCATGGTTACTTCCGGCTAATGATGAAGCGATGGATTTCTTCAATACTTTGACACTATCGGTACCCCCCTAGAGGAAAAGGAAGAAAAGAGGAAGAAGGAAGAAGAAGAAGAAAGAAGAAAAAAAAGCGGAGAAGAAGAAGAATAGAGGAGAAGAAGAAAAAATAGAAAAAATTCTATTTTTCTTCTTCTCCTCTATTCCTTTCTTCTTCTCCTCTTCTTTCTTCTTTTCCTCTCATTCTTTTCTTCTTCTTCTTCCTTCTTCCTTCGGATCCTAGAACCTCGAACCTAGAACCCTCGAACCCTAGAACCTCGAACCTCGACCCTAGAACCTCGAACCCTCAAACCCTTGTGCCTCGAAACCTCGGCCGGCCTCGGCGACCCTCGGCCCGGCCTCGGCGACCCCTCGACCCCTCTGTGACCCTCTCGACCCTCTAGCCTAGTTCCCGACCGTCGACCCCTCAGCGATCCTCGACACCTCGTTCCCGATAAAAAAGAAGAAGAAGAAGAAGAAGAAGAAGAAGATGAGAAGAAGAAAAAGAGAAGAAGAAGAAAGAAGAAGAAAAAATAGAAGAAAAAAGAGAGGAGAAGAAGAAGGAAAGAGGAGAAGAAGAAAAAATAGAATTTTTTTCTTCTTCTCCTCTATTCCTTCTTCTTCTCCTTTTTCTTCTACTTCCTCTTCTTATTTTTTTTCTCCTCTTCTTCTCCTTCTTCCTTCTTCCTCTTTTATTCTTTTTCCTTATTTTCCTTCTTCCTCGGCGACCCTAACTCTAAACAGTACAACTTCCTCGACGTCCCGCCTCTCTCTAATGAACAAAATAAAATCTATGAATAAAAAAAACATCATATTCTATGAACAAAAAAACATCATATTCCATCCACATCGATCCATGCATACATCATATATATGATCATATCTATGAACAAAAAAAATTCATATGATCATCTATGAACAAAAAAAATCACATATATATGCAGAAAAAAAACATTAGATCAACACTGCAAAAAAGCATCATACATATATCCATACATCAATATATATACATTTATGAAAAAATCATGAACATCTCTGGAAAAAAAATCATGGCGGCGGCGGCAGGGGGGCAGGGCAGGTCTGCTGGGGCTCATCAGGGCAGAGGCGATGAGGTCGCGGCGACGGAGGCGGCGGGGAGGCGGAGGCGACGGCGAGGTCGGGAGGCGGAGGCGACGGGCGAGGTCGGGAGGCAGGGGGCGGCGACGGCGCAGGTCGGGCGAGGTCGGCGAGGTCATGGAGGCAGGGGCGGCGACGGCGAGGGCGCGACGACGGGCGGGACGGCGACGCAGGCAGGGCGACAGCGTTGGGGTAGATGCGCGTGCGGCGACGACGGGCGGGCGACGGGCGGCGACGACGGGCGGGCGACGGCGGCGATAACGGGCGGGCGACGCCATGGTGGCATTTACGTGGCGGCATGACTGAAGCGCCGGGCGGCGTTGGGCAGCCTGGCGGCGTCGGGAGGGGAAAATGCGCGATGAATCTGAAATTTCCCAAGTGCTTTCTTATATAGCAAGGGCATTAGTCGGTTGGTGCCACGACCGGGACTAATGCTTCTTTAGTCCCGTAATCGGGACCAAAGGCCAAATTTCAGCAGCCCAAAGGGCGGAAGCGGCGGCCTTTGGTCGGTTGGTGGCACCAATCGGGACTAAAGGGGGGCATTAGTCCCGGTCGTGGCACCAACCGGGACTAAACCCCTTTAGTCTTGGTGCCAACAACCGGGACCAAAGGCCTGGCTGCCCGAACCCAAATGTTTAGTCCCACCTCGCTAGTTGAAGGGCGCCGCACGGTTTATAAGCGTGTCGTAAAGGCCCTTCGAGCTCCTTCCAATGCAGGCTTCGGGCCTAATGGGGCTCTTGCACATGTGGGCCTATTAGCCTCTGCGGGGCCTGAATCACAGCCCATGTAGGGTTTCTAGTCGTATTCAGGGCCGTGGGGCCTAGTAGGTGGCAGTTTTTTTGCTTTATATTTTATTTCTTTTTGCTTTTAGTTTTAGAAAAATATAAACTTTCTATTAGTGCCATTAGTTTTAAAATTTGAAAACACTTTTTTGTTTTCTTTGTTGCTTTATTTATTTTATTTTGTTTCTACTTACAACAAAATACTTATTGTTGCTATTATTATTTTTTCAAGTTTTTTGTTTTGTTTTCTGCATTATTTATTTTCTTTTGGTTTTTGCTTTATTTTTTAATTCTTTTTTGCTTTTAGGTCAGCAAAATTATAAACTTTCTGTTAGTGCTTTTAGTTTTAGAAAAAATATAAACTTTCTGTTTGTGCCATTAGTTTTAAAAATCAAAAACACTGTTTTTGTTTTCTTTGTTGCTGTATTTATTTTATTTTGTTTATACTTACAACAAAATGCTTATTGTTGCTCTTATTATTATTTTTTCAAGTTTTTTTTTGCATTTTTTATTTTCTTTTGGTTTTTTGCTTTATTTTTAATTCTTTTTGCTTTTAGGTCAGCAAAATTATAAACTTTCTGTTAGTGCCATTTGTTTTAGAACAATTATAAACTTTCTGTTTGTGCCATTAGTTTTATAAAATTTGAATTCTTTGAAATTTGTGTGAATCACAAGTTTGTGAGCTCAACAAGGCGTAGAGGGACGGGCTTATAAACCGGTGTGAGCGCCCCCTATTTCTCCGTGCCTCGTCCAAACATTATAGTGTGGCATGAAACCCTTGTAAAGCAGGTGGGTGTGAAGGATTTTCCGGTCAGAGTAAGACTTCGTATTCCCACATATAGGGCATGGACAACACATAAAACCATTCGCTTGTTTGCCTCACCACTTGAGAAAAGCAAAAAGAAAAAATAAATATAGCAGAAAAGAAAAAAATCTATATAAAAACTACTCATAATGAACATAGATGTAAACATAGAGAAAATTCAACCTAAATTCATAATAAATTTCTACTAACTTCAGAGAAATTCGCATGAATTTAGGTTAAATTTCCTGTATAAGGGCATCTATTTTCATTTTGAGAAGAGCTCAACATGGCGTAAAGGGAGGTGCTTATAAACTGGTTTGATTCCCCTTCGATTGGCGAGGTGGGACTAAACTGCAGGCTTAACGAGGACCAACCCTTTAGTCCCAGTTGGTAGGACGAACCGGGACTAAAGGGAAGCCTTTGGTCCCGGTTCAAGCCGCCAACCGAGACCAATGATTGTGGGCCAGGAGCGAGGGCCAATGGTCCCGGTTCGTCCCACCAACCGGGACCAAAAGGTCCGGACGAACCGGGACCAATGGCCCACGTGCCGGGCCCCCTGGGCTCACGAACCGGGATAAATGCTAACATTAGTCCCGGTTCTGGATTGAACCGAGACTAATGGGCAAAACAGGCCTCAACGATAGCCCCTTTTTCTACTAGTGCATAAAGGCAAACGTAAAGACGAAAGGAAGAGGGGCGAAGAAAAGGCGATTCTTTTCTAAAATCGTTTTAGAAGTGGGTGAGAGGAGCGAATGGTTAATAATGTAATGCAAGAGATGCGAGTTTATGATGGGTACTTGGTATGTCTTGACTTGGCGTAGATCTCCCCGGCAACGGCGCCAGAAATTCTTCCTGCTACTTCTTGAGCTCGCGTTGGTTTTTCCCTTGAAGAGGAAAGGGTCATGCAGCAAAGTAGAGATAAGTATTTCCCTCAGTTTGAGAACCAAGGTATCAATCCAGTAGGAGACAACGCACAAATCACCGAATACCTTCACAAACAATCAAACAAACTTGCACCCAACGCGATAAAGGGGTTGTCAATCCCTTCACAGTTACTTGCAAAAGTGAGATCTGATAGAGATAGATAAACGATAAAGTAAATATTTTTGGTATTTTTGGTTTATAGGTCGGAAAGTAAAAGATCACAAGAATAGTAGATCGGAAACTAAAATTGTAGATCGGAAACTTTTATGAAGGATAATAGATCCGGGGGCCATAAGTTTCACTAGAGGCTTCTCTCGAGATAGAAAATAGTATGATGGGTAAACACATTCTTTGTCGAGCAATTGATAGAAAAGCGCAAACTTATGGCGATATCTAAGGAAATGATTATGAATATAGGCATCACGTCCGTGTCAAGTAGACCAACTCCTTCCTGCATCTACTACTATTACTCCACACATCGACCGCTATCCAAAGCATGCATCTAGAGTATTAAGTTCATAAAGAATAGAGTAAGATTAAGTAAGATGACATGATTAGAGGAATTAACTCAAGCAATATGATGAAAACCCCATCTTTTTATCCTCGATGGCAACAATACAATACGTGCCTTGCTGCCCCTACTATCACTGGGAAATGACACCGCAAGATTGAACCCAAAGCTAATCACTTCTCCCATTGCAAGAAAAACTAATATAGTTGGCCAAACCAAACCGATAGTTCGAAGAGACAAGCAAAGATATCAAATCATGCATATAAGAATTCAGAGAAGATTCAAATAATATTCATAGATAAGTTGATCATAAATCCACAATTCATCGGATCTCGGCAAACACACCCCAAAAAAGTATTACATCGAATAGATCTCCAAGAACATCGAGGAGAACATGGTATTGAGAATCAAAGAGAAAGAGAAGAAGTCATCTAGCTACTAGCTATGGACCCGTAGGTCTGCGGTAAACTACTCACGCTTCATCAGAAGGGCAATGGTGTTGATGTAGAAGCCCTCCGTGATCGAATGCCCCTCCGGCAGGGTGCCGGAAAAGGTCCCTAGCTAGGATCTCATGGGTACTTAAGGTTGTGGCGGCGGAAAGTGTTTTCGTGGATGCCTCTGTTGGTTTGGGGATATATGGGAATATATAGGCGAAAGAATTAGGCCGAGGAGGTGCACGAGGGGCCCACAAGGGTGGGGGCGTGCTCTACCCCTTGGGCGCACCTCCGCCTTGCTTCCGACTTCATCCCCAAGTCTCTGGTTGTCTTCTGGTCCAAGAAAAATCATCGTGAAGGTTTCATTCCGTATGGACTCCGTTTGGTATTCCTTTTCTGAGAAACTCAAAAACAGGGAAAAAACAAGAACTGGCACTGGCCTCTTGGTTAAGAGGTTACTCCCAGAAATAATATAAATTAGAATATTAATGCATGTAAAACATCCAAAACAGATAATATAATAGCATGGAACAATAAAAAATTATAGATATGTTGGAGACGTATCAACTTTCGCCAAACAACCCCAAGTATGCAAGTACGAGAGTGTTGTCCTTCTCTTCGCCCATTTATCATAGGGAGTGATCTCATTATCCTTTGTAGGAACTTTATTCAGGACATAACATGACGTCAATATAGCCTCCCACCATGCCTTGAATAAACCCAATGTATCTAACATGGCATTAACCAAATCACAGAGTACGATTTTTTTGCTCGACAACCCGTTTGACTAGGGCGAATAGGGAGGCGTCCTCTCATGAATAATACTGTGTTCCCCAGAAAAAGAATCAAACTCACTCGAGAAGTACTCTCCACCATGATCTGATCGGACTCGTTTAATTTTCTTTTCTAGTTGATTCTCAACTTCTGCCTTATAGATTTTGAAGTAGTGTAGAGCCTCATCTTTAGTATTTAACAGATACACCTAGCAATATCTAGTGGAATCATCTATCAATGTCATGAAGTATTTCTTTCCACCTTTAGTCAACACACCATTCATCTCACAAAGATCAGAATGTATGAGTTCTAAGGGCGCCAAGTGTCTCTCCTTCGCAGCCTTGTAAGTCTTGCGAGGTTGCTTAGCTTGCACACACAAAAGGCACTTAGAACCTTTGGATAAAATGAAACTCCGGATTAGCTAGCCGTGTCATAACACCAAAACTAATGTGACAAAGATGTGAATGCCAAACTTCATTGTTCACGACTTTATTACAAAAATCTGCGAGGGAAAGGCTGAACATCCCTCTCGTGACTCATAACCTTTTCCAACAAAGAGTCCATATTTCGTGAACAACTAATTTGTTAGACTCGAGGACCAACTTAAACACTTCTCTACGTATGAGCCACTAACGAGGTTCTTCTTGATGGCGGGGACATGCTGCACGTTCTTTAGCTGCACGATCCTTCCCAAAGTAAACTTCAGATCGACCGTGCCAACACCATGAACAGAAGCACTCGTACCATTCCCCCATCAATACAGATCCGTGGACTATGACCTGGTAAGAAGAAAACAATGAAATCTCAGCACACACATGAACACCGCACTGTGTCTACCCACCAATAGGTGGTGAAACACTGAAAAACAATAAATAAATTACCGTACCTAGATGCACCATTCTCATTGTTGCCCACAATCATGTTGACAGACTTGAAGTCCTGCCCTAGATTCTTGTACTTGTTGGGCACTTGTTGGCCCAAAAAAAATTAGAAAACACGCTTTTTTCGTTCCAGGAGAGCCTGGCCGTGCCTCTCTTGCGGAAATAAAATTGTGCCTCTCGAGGAAGAAAAACCATGCCTCTCACGGAAAAAATACACGCTTTTCCTGTGGATTTTTTTGTTGCCGAAAAGCTAAGAAAGACCCTCATATACACTAATCTTGTACTTATACGACAATTATACATATTTTTATACACTAGCAATGATATAACAACTCATCATCATAATGATATAATAACTCATCATCATCGTGGTGATATAATAACTCATCATCATAAATTAACCACTACTAGCTGATTGTTATCATCCTAGGTAAATAACTTTTCGAGCACATGACAAGTACTATGACCTAGTCCTCTCTCTTAGGTAAAACAGAATAAATAGAGATCCCCGGTCACCAATTTGTGGCCTGCACTCATTCACAATTTGCCTCCATCCTTCCATTTTGAGGAATCCATTTGGTTGATGTTCGGTCATGTATGTATATTTGTAACTGATCCTCAAAGGGCAAACAGTTGTCGCTGGTGTCAAAACCGGCGGATCTCGGTAGGGGGTCCCGAACTCGTGCGTCTAGGCGGATGGGTAACAGGAGACAAGGGACACAATGTTTTTACCCAGGTTCGGGCCCTCTCGATGGAGGTAAACCCTACTCCTGCTTGATTAATATTGATGATATGGGTAGTACAAGAGTAGATCTACCACGAGATCAAGGAGGCTAAACCCTAGAAGCTAGCCTATGGTATGATTGTTGATGATGAAGTTGTTCGTCCTACGGACTAAAAACCCTTCGGTTTATATAGACACCGGATAGGTTAGGGTTACACAGTCGGTTACAATGGTAGGAGATCTACATATCCGTATTGCCAAGCTTGCCTTCCACGCCAAGGAAAATCCCATCCGGACACGGACGAAGTCTTCAATCTTGTATCTTCATAGTCTTGGAGTCCGCCGTGACGATAGTCCGGCCGTGGACGATAGTCCGCTATCCGGACACCCCTAGTCCGGGACTCCTCAAGAGTCTGGAACCAGGCTTCAATGACGATGAGTCCGGCGCGTTAATTGTCTTCAGCATTGTGTAGCGGGTTCTTCTCCAAATTCCATATACTTGTCAAATAGTGTCCGGCTTCTGATAAATGCTGCGCTCTTCAGCTTCTACGCCTAATAATGGCAATCTTCCACGTGTTCGAATGAATATGAACAGCCAGTGGTGTTTTTACAATTACCCCCCCCCCCAGCCATGCCAATGAGCCGCCCATAAAAGGGGCAAGGATCTAGATCTGGGTCACACCATCTCTCCTTGAAAGCCTTCATCGAGCACCTCGACTCAAGCCCATTCCACCATGGACAGTGCCCGACGCTCCTCTTCTCGCTCCTAGCCCTTAGCCAGAAATTGGGAGAGATGCTCACCCGTATAATCGAGCTAGTTCTACTCCAAACCAAGGGATTTCTCCCCAGCCTTCTTGGTTCCGGTTCGAGCCGGACTTGCCACCTACAAGGGCGGAAAGCAAGCGGAGAGCGTCCCCAATCCCTCTAAAGGAGAGCGGGTGTGCTTCAGCTCTTATCTAGTAACAGGCCTTGGATTTCCCATCCATCCGTTTCTCCGTGGGCTCTTGGAGTTCTACGGCCTCCCATTGCACCATCTTACTCCTGCCTCCATCTCCGCACATCATCGCTTTGTGGCCCTCTGCGAACTATTCTTGGGTGTTGAAGCTCACTTTGGATTGTGGAAGAGAATATTCTGCCTAGTGCCCCGTTCCCATGAGGGGTCTATATATCAAGTGGGCGGAGCCGAGCTATGGCGCATCACCGAGACCGGATACCTGTCCTGAACCCCAAAGAAGGCGTCCGAAGACTGGCCTTCGGAATGGTTTTATATGGAGGACATCCCGCTGCCGGATCCTGTTCGGATCGGCCTTCCGGAGTTCAACGACGCCTTCCTCAAGAAGCGCCTAAGCTGGCGCCCTCGGAGCCTCCGGGGAGAAGATGACCAGGATGTCCGTTATCTGATGAGCCGAATAAGGTTACTGGCTCATGCCGGATTGACCATGCCAGGGGTCATGGCAATCTGCATAATGAGGGGAGTGCAGCCGCTTCAATACAGAGGCCACCCCATGTGGGACTTCAACGGGGAGGACGATGCCACCCGTCATGGCCGCAAAGGGTCGGAATCGGTTACCGAACTGGTGAAGACCTTGTCTGCCATGTACAAAGGAGAGGAGGAGGATTTCCTCCGTCTCAACCCGCTAAAGGAGTTTTCTTCGAGTAATCCTCGAAGCTGGGTAAGCAAAACATCTTCGCGATCTGTCCGATCCATGTTCCCGTAGTTAAATATCTCATTTCAAGGTTTTGTTTTTATGTTAGGACCTCGCTACCGGGACTGTGGAAAAGATACACAGCCCGCCTCCACAACCCGAGGATCCGAACGGTCCCTCGACCCGACCTCGAAGAGGATCCGGATATAAAGGTGGAGTTGATCGATGGGGTATTCTACCAACTTAAGCGTCGATAACGCGTTGGTCGCCATTACGGCGGATTACCCTGGAATATTTCCAGCCTCACAGGTAAAGGAGGCCGAGATCCCAAAATTCTGATAACGACCCATTCGCGCTTTATTATTGATCACCGTATACCAATGGTGTTTCGCAGGGGGTACCTTCGAGGCAGGAAGCCGAGCCTGCGGTGGCTGACCAACAAAAGGCAGTGCGGCCCCGCAGGTTAAAAAGAAGTGCGGTCCGGATCGAAACTCCGCCGCAACGGTATAGCATGTCACCGTACACCTGTGATTGATTCTCGAAGGTGAACTAATCGCCGATATCCTTTTCAGGAAAAGGAGCGCTCACCGGACTGAATCCGGACAGGTTGCCGATCGAACCTTCACCAGACAGGCTACAAAGCCGGTTCCGGAGGCTGAGGCGAGTACGAGACGTGCGTCGGACGTTCCTCTGACAGAGGATGCCGACAGGTTGTCCGCCACCAACTCCGAGGTGGGGCGCCTTGAAACACAAGCGCCACGGACAGTTCTTGGTGACGCGTGTTTCTCCCGGAGGCCCCGAATGCCTTTGAATCGGAGATGCGCATCTCCGTGCCGCTCAAGATGGACTAGCGAGCCACGGAGCGATATGTGAAGGACATCTGGTAAGCAATTTTGATGCTTATATGTGCCAAGAGCCCCGAGACTTAAAATAGTTAAAATAACTGATTTAAGGATCATTTGTTATGCAGGATCTTACAAAAAGGAATACCCGACTGTCCCAGGAGCTCAAAGAGTGCAAAGCCCAACTTGAGGCCGCACTAGCCGCTGCAGGGGGAGCTACCGAGACCCCCACTGGTAATATATGTTTCGAATAAATACTTTATGAAGTGCGGCATATGTGTAAAGCTGACAAAAACATTGCAGATGGCGCCGGACTGGATCCGGACAAGCAACAGCTCTTGCGTCAGTTAAAGGCTGGCGAGAGCATGCTTACAAGGGTGCGGCAGGAGAAGAATAACCTCCAAGACGCCAACACCAAGCTGGGTGAGGAACTGAAAGACGTTCGTGCCCAGCTATCTGACTCCGTGAAGGAGAATCGGCGGCTTCGGCCGCGACATTTTCAGTAAGTGCTTGAGCGAACCTTGAAAGAGTTCGGCGAGGAAGGCGACTAACATAAACATGTATGTAGGTTTGCTCACAGGTCGTCCTGAGGAGGAGATGCCAAATTCGTCAGGTGATCTCCTTCCCGAATTGCGCTGTGTGCAGACGGACGAGTCCGGCAGGTGATGAAAGGCATCGGTCAAGCCTTGTGGCCATCAATCTCCCTGCCCGAAGGCCTTGGGGAGCTGGCGGAGCGACTTCAAGGTGCACGGCGGCGCTTCCAGCTATGGAAGATATCGGCCTGCCGTCAAGGCGCCAGGGAGGCCTGGGCCATGGTGAAGACACGGTACACAAAGGCTGATCCGAACCACATGGCCGAGGTCGGACACTGGGGGCCGGATGGGATGGAGATCCCTCAGAAGCTTTAGTGTACGCCAAGTAGAATTGGCCGCCAAGTATTCCCAAAGAAGATTGTAAGTTAGATAGCTTATTAGATGGCATTGAGGAGGAATACAATGAGTCGGACTGACTATGTAAAAATATGACATTTAAAGAAATGTCTTCTAAATGGGATTGTAGATCGTTTGTCGAAAGCAGACCTTTGGCTTCAAGCTCGGACCCAAAAGTCCGGAGTGTGTCCGAATACCCTCGTGGTTATATAAGAACCGTGGTATGCATGGAGGCAGGCGTGGGGGGTCATAGTTGCTGTATCGACATAAGTGCCCAACTAGTTATGCGATATTACATGGGTAGTAAGAAGCATCTTCCGTGGAGAATAGCTACATTAAGGGTTCCTTTCGCTGGGGTGCATGCCCTAAAGTGCATGTCAAAGCTGCTATGAAAGCGTAAAATCATCTGGGGCAGGTGGGTAAAAGTTAAAAATCATCTTTCCATTCACCGACCGAATATTCCCTTAAGAACGCTTAGCTTTCGGCTTCACCTAAGATGAGGTACACATCCGGCTGACCCGCAGTAATAATCGCAGGTGCTCCCTTTACCACCTAGCCGAACGAACGGGGACGTAGGGGTAAGCACAGAGCCAGCAACCCAGCTTGGCCAAAACTTAAGTCATATCGATGCATATAATGGCTAATAAAAGGTACATGCGGAAGTTTAACACATGTGCCGGGCATGAAGCTCAGATAAATAAGCTTACATTAAAGAAGCCCCGGTATAATTAGTGCGGAAAAAAGCGCAAACGAGCCTCGAAAGGCTACAGGAAGAAGAAGGAAGAAGGAGAGAAATAAAAGATAGCATAAAACAAAAATAAAGAATGCGGACGGAGGAAGGAGACGAACTTGAAGTCCGGCACTTAGGCGTAGAATCTTCGTAGACGGGCTGCGTTCCATGGATTCGGCTCAAGTCGGTTATCCGATGCGTTTAAGTAGGCAGTGACGCCTCCGCCGGTCAGGACCTGGTCGATGATGAAGGGACCTTCCCATTTGGGCTTGAGTTTGTCCTTTTTCTTGTCTGGCAGGCGTAGAACTAGTTCGCTAACGTTATAAGCTTTGGCCCGTACCTCTCTGTTTTGATATCTTCGAGCCTGTTGTTGATAAAATACGGAACAAGCTTTTGCCACGTCGCGCTCCTCCTCCAATGCGTCCAAACTGTCCTGCCGATCGAGTTCGACTTCTCTTTCTTCATACAAAGCGCACTCGAGGTGAGTGGCATGAATTATGTCGCAGGGTAAGACTGCCTCTGCCAGTACACCATAAAAAATGGTGTGAAACCGTAGTGCGATTTGGCGTGGTCCGCAGCCCCGTGAGTACGGAGTCGAAGCCTCAACCCAGTGCGTGTTAGATTCCTTGAGGGACCGCACTAATCTGGGTTTAATGCCGCTCATGATTAGACCGTTTGCCCATTCGACTTGGCCATTAGTTTGAGGGTGGTAGACTGAGGCATAATCGAGCTTGATGCCCATGTTTTTGCACCATAGTTTGACTTCATCGGCTGTGAAGTTGGCGCCAGATTATCGATGATGATACGGGGAACACCAGAACGGTGTACAACCCCCGATATGAAGTCTATCACTGGTCCGGATTCGCCGCTTTAACCGGCTTGGCTTCTATCCATTTGGTGAATTTATCTACCATGACCAATAGGTATTTCTGCCAGGGTTCCTCCCTTGAGGGGTCCAACCATGTCAAGCCCCTGCACCGCGAACGGCCAGTGATGGGTATAGTCTTAAGGGCGGTGGGTGGCATGTGGCTTTGGTTAGCAAAAAAGGCGGCAACCGACGCGATCGTTGGACTAAGTCCCGCCAAGATTCGTCTGCGGCCGTCGGCCAATAAAATCCTGTGCGGAAGGCCTTGCCTACGAGGGCCTGGCTGCGGCGTGGTGCCCACCCAGTCCGGCATGAATTTCAGCCAGAGGGTTCGCCCTTCCTCTTCGGAGATACACCTTTGAAGGACTCGGTAGTGCTTTTCTTATAAAGCTCTCCCTCATGGACTTTATAGGCTTTAGAACGCCGCATTATGCAGCGGCCTCATTTTGGTCTTTCGGGAGTTCCTGCCTAGTTAGGTAGGCTAGGAATGGTTCCGTCCACGGGCGATAACCGCCATTATTTCGTGAGCAGAGGGTGTTATCTCGGGGCAGAGCCTCCGGTTGTGTCGAAGTGTTCGGCCTCGGCGATGCGGTTGGGTCCGGATTATTATTGCGGACTCCCTTCCCATAGTACGGATGGCTTGAACAGCCGCTCCAAACAGATATTGGCGGACGGCATCGCGCTGCGCCGATGCGATGCTAATATATCCGCTACCTGGTTGTTGTCGCGGGCTATATGATGAAATTCTAGCCCTTCGAACCGTGCTGACATTTTTAGGACCGCATTGCGGTATGCTGCCATTTTCGGATCTTTGGCGTCAAAGTCTCCGTTTATTTGAGATATTGCAAGGTTTGAATCCCCGCGCACCTCTAGGCGTTGAATGCCCATGGAGACTGCCATCCGGAGGCCGTAGAAGGGCCTCAGATTCGCCGCGTTGTTGGAGTCCAGATACATCATCTGAAGGACGTATTGGACTGTGTCTCCTGTTGGGGACGCTGTGACGACGCCAAATTTCTGTGCCAGCCAACATTTTGGAGCCATCAAAATGCATGATCCAATTGAGTATGCGCCGTACTCTTTAGGGAGTTCGGCTTCAGTCCATTCGCCACGAAGTCGGCCAAAACCTGCGACTTAATAGCTCGTCGTGGCTTATAAGTTATGTCGAATGGAAGGACCTCTATGGCCCATTTAGCAATCCGCCCGTGCCGTCGCGTTGTTTATAATGTCGTTAAGAGGTACTTGAGGCTACCGCTATCGAACACTCTTGAAAGTAGTGTCGCAGCCCGGGATGCCATGAACACCGCATATGCTATCTTTTGATAGTGTGGGTACCGGACTTGCATGGAGTGAGGACAGTGGACACATAATAGACCGGTTTTTGAACAGGGAACCGTGTCCGTCTGCTTTCGCTCGACGACGAGCACCGCTGACAACTTGATGTGTTGCGGCGATATATAATAGCATTGGTTCGCCAAGCGTTGGGCGCGGCCAGACCGGATTTTTGCCGAATGGCCTTTATTTCTTCGAAGTCCGCCAGGCGTGCATCCGCCCACTCGAAGTGTTCGGTGCGGCGGAGGAGGCGGTAGAGAGGTAATGCCTTTTCTCCTAAACGGAGATAAAGCGGCTTAGAGCCGCTACACATCCCGCTAATTTTGTATTTGTTTGAGGTCTTTTGGAATATCCAATTGTGACAGAGCTCGAATCTTGGCTGGGTTTGCTTCAATTCCTCTACCGGACACAATGAAGCCAGTGAGCTTTCGGGTCGAACGTCAAGACGCATTTTTCCGGATTGAGCTTGATGTCATATTTTCAAGATTGTCGAATGTGAGCCTCAAATCGCTCTACTAGAGTTTCGACGTGTTTGGTTTTGACGACCACGCCATCTACATATGCTTCCACCGCTTTGCCGATCCGGTTGGCACGACATGTCCGAATCATGCGCCGATATGTTGCGCCGGCGCTTTTTGAGCCCAAAGGGCATTGTGTTGAAGCGTAACGGGTCGTATGGAGTGATGAATGCTGTTGCAGCTTGGTCTCGCTCTGCCATCTTGATTTGGTGGTTGCCGTAGCACGTCGAGGAAACACAATGAGTCGTGGTCCCGCTGTGGCGTCAATGATTTGATCAATTTGTGGGAGGGGGAAGGGATCCTTTGGGCAAGCCTTATTGAGGTCTTTGAAATCAACACATAGGCGCCAGGATTTATCCTTCTTTGGTACCATCACCAGGTTCGCTAGCCAGTCCGGATGTTTTATATCTCTGATGAATGCGCCTCCAAAAGTTTGGCTAGCCTCTCCCATGGCCTGCCTCTTGGGTTCGGAAAAGCTACCAAGAGCCTGTTTGATCGGCTTGAACTTTTTAGGATATTTAGGCTGTGCTCGCCACCGACGTGGGATTCTGGCATATCGAAGGGTGCCGAGCAAAGATGTCGGTTTTCTTGTAGAAATTTTTCGTAGTCTGGCGTCTACATCAGGGTTTAATTGTGCCCCGATGGAGGCCGTCTTTGCTGGGTCTGTTGGGTGGACTTGGAATTTGACTATTTCATCCGCTGGTTTAAAAGAAGTGGACTTGGATCTTTTATCAAGTATCACATCGTCCCTGTTCACCGTGGAGCGCATCGCGGTGAGTTCCTCGGCCGCTTAGGGCTTGGATAGCGCCTCGAGGGCTAGTGCGGCTGTCTTATTTTCGGCGCTGAGCGCTATGCTCGGATCACTAGCGAGAGTGATGATTCCGCTCGGACCGGCATTTTAGCTTCATGTACCCGTAATGGGGTATAGCTTGGAAAATTGTGAATGCCTCTCGTCCCTAGTATCGCGTGATATCCGGCTGTTGAATGGGGCCACTTGAAATGTGACCTCCTCGGACCTGTAATTGTCCGGGCGAAATAACACTACATCCAGCGTGATTTTTCCTGTGCAGCATACTTCCCGGCTGGGGATTATTCCTCTAAAGGTTGTGCTGCTTCGCTCGATGTGGTTCCAGACTATTTCCATCTTTCGGAGAGTTTCCTCATAGATGAGGTTTAGTCCGCTGCCGCCATCCATGAGTACCTTAGTGAGGCGTAAGCCGTCTACTATCGGGCTGAGAACCAATGCGGCTGGTGCCCGGCAGTTCGAATTTAGGTTAAATCACTTGGCATTGAAGGTAATAGCCGTGTCACCCATGGATTCATTGTTGCTACTTGGTAGACTTCGCAAGGTTATGGAGTTGTCGTTTTCGCATGTTATTTGATGCGAAAGTCTCAAGACTATTAAGACCGTCTCGGTGTTCTTGGGCTGGGATTACGAAGCTAGAAGCTCTTCGCCACTTTTGGCCACCGCCGTAGTATCCAACATGCTCAAGGCTATGAGTTGGAGCGGCGCCTGGTGCTATGAATTTTGTAGGGTCCGCTTAGCCAACCCTCCAAAGACGGTTCCGCACTTTTAGGGGTTTTGGTTTTTGGTATGTAACCTCGGTGCTTGATAATGATGCACCCTTTTGTTCCGGACTAGGGATGTATTGAGGGCGGATTATCCCAAAATTTACTTTTCGGTTTTCTAGGCGCCTCCACTGCACAATATTTTTGTACTATGGTCGCCAAGTCGTCAAAGCGTGTGATTTCGCGACGGCTTATGGCGTTTAGTATTCCCTTGTCCGTGCAGTTATTGCAAAATATTGGGATTGCGTCCTCCTCTCGGCAGTCCTTTATCCTGTTCATAACCGGGAGGAATCGCCCAAGAATGATGTACTCGCTTTCAGCTGGCTCTTGCCGAATTCGAGAGAGGTCGCCAATGTTTGGGTGGGCGGGTGGCACTAAATCCGGAACCCTGTCCAATTTAGGACTCAAGGGCCGAGAAGTTTCTGAACTCGGAATTCTAGATTTTTGAGTGAAATCCAATGAGTCCGGCCCGCCGCCTGACTTTAGGGTCAGGGCTTGATAAACATCCGTCCCTCCGCAGGAGTCCGGCATGGAGGGATCGGGACTCCGGACGTAACTAGTCCTTAAGGTAGGGTAAGAATCGCCGCATTGCTCCTCTATCGAGTAACATGATGGGTAGCCCGGGAGAGTTGATCTCTCTTAGATCGCTTTAGGCCCGATCCGGTCATAATCTGTGGCGACTCCTGTGGCGGCGATGCAATCCAAGAGCTCGTTTATGGAGGAGAGCTTCGATCGGATCTAACTGTCGCCAGCCCGAACTAACATGGAGATTGGATTTGATGACTCGAGAGGTCATCGTCAAGAGGTTGAATCGGGCGGTCACGAGAAAACCGCCACGCCGAAGAGTCTCGACGGTGGCCAAGGCTTCTTTGGCGAAGGTGTCGTCTTTAAAGACGAGGCGAGGCATCCCACCGACGGCGACGGCATGTAGGAACTCTCAATGAAAGCACCAATGTCGGTGTCAAACCGGCGGATCTCGGGTAGGGATCCCGAATCGTGCGTCTAGGCGGATGGTAACAGGTGACAAGGGACACAATGTTTTTACCCAGGTTCGGGCCCTCTCGATGGAGGTAAAACCCTACTCCTGCTTGATTAATATTGATGATATGGGTAGTACAAGAGCAGATCTACCACGAGATCAAGGAGGCTAAACCCTAGAAGCTAGCCTATGGTATGATTGTTGATGATGAAGTTGTTCGTCCTATGGACTAAAACCCTCCGATTTATATAGACACCGGATAGGTTAGGGGTTACATGTAGTCGGTTACAATGGTAGGAGATCCACATATCCGTATCGCCAAGCTTGCCTTCCACACCAAAGAAAGTCCCATCCGGACACGGGACGAAGTCTTCAATCTTGTATCTTCATAGTCTTGGAGTCCGGCCGTGACGATAGTCCGGCTATCCGGACACCCCCTAGTCCGGGACTCCCTCAGTTGTTTTATTAAGGATGGCAATGGGTCGGGTTTGGATCGGGTTGAACAATATCAAATCCATATCCATATCCATGAAGACAATCTTTGCCCGCCCATGAAAAATCCATGGGTGAAAAATTGTGTCCATGTCCAAACCCGATGGATATCCATACCCACTAGATATCCATTGGGTCCTCTTGAGACATATAAATAAGACATAAAACAATTTTAACATAAGCTCTTCCATTCTTCACCTTGTGGTAGGCTAGGCTTCACTTATGGTAAACATCAACTTATGGTAAATCAACGTCCACTAACAACCTAAGATCATTTAGTATTTTCTAATAGAAAAGAATGGCGAGTCATTTAACAAGGAGATAAAAATAAGGGAAGGGTATTGGAGTATACTAGAAAGGGGATTGAATGCCAACTAATAAAAGTTACAATGAGTATTGTGTAATTTCATTTGCATGTTTTAGATAACAAATGTAAAATTGAAGTGGGACATGTGACTGCGCAGTGGGGATAGCAGATTTTCCCCCCATTAAGTCATACTATCGGGTCGGGTTTGGGTATACGCACGGGTACAAGATTATATCCATGCCCTGCCCACGAGCAATCGGGTCGGGTTTGGGCGCCGCCCATGGACACAAAAACATATCCAAACCCTATCCATTCGGGTCGGATATCCATGTCCATGGGTAAAATTGCCATCCTTAATTGTCATCTCATCTTCGACACCCATCAGCGGAGGCACAACAACATTTGGGAGCTTCTATTGACGAACATCATAGTAACATAGTTAGTAATGTAGTTTACTTAAGAAGAATGTATGAAAAATATGTACTAGTGATACAATAGTAAAAAATCTTACCATGATATTTCTACGGATGTTAGCATCGCTCAACTTGTGGACCAGTGGTATGTTTCTTGTAGTATTTTGGCCAGCTCCATAGATGCTCTTAAAAGGCATAACATCATTAACAAAGGAGTTAAGATAATTCTTATCATCCCAAGTTAGCTCTGATCCAGCAGAATAATAGGACTCTTCTACTATATTCCGTGTATTTCTTGAAGATAGAAAAAAATTAGTTATAAATAAACAAGTTCAATAGGGGTGAATAACAACCATTTTTTAATCAGGACTATAGATTATTTAACAAATTTGTTTGACAAACTCACACGGAGGTAGAATTGGAATCATGTCCAAATCCACTCAAATGTCTTTATCATGTTGAGGACCAGTGATTGGATCATACCGAGGAATGCCAATATCGAATGTTATTCTCGTACCCTCCTCAAATCCGCAAGCCTTGCATAATCCTCTCCAATTTGCACAACCAAAATGTGTGTGACCTACTTCATTGTAGAGCTTAGGCTAAAAAATGAAACCATGTTTTGTCTTAAGGTAAGCTTCCTTCGTATCCACTTTTACACGCCATCGAAAGAGATCTTCTCTAGGACATATCATATTGCATAGCACGTGATGCACTAGTTGAATTATAAAAAAACGGGAATTACATAAAGCAAAAATCTTAGGCCATGCTTAATTAAGAAGAAATATGTGTGGATTAAGTTATATACCATAAGATATTCGAAGGCCTCCTTAAGCGTGAGGGAGAAGCACCTATCATTTTTCCAAGTGAGGATTGTCACACATACCCCCATTGTCGGAACAACCATTGCACTCGGGGATCCTACGTTCTCATCAATTTGCCGTGTTCATAATTGAAAGATTAGAAGTCTACAACAAATAACATAAAGTCAACACATATATCATTATTCATCATGGGTTGACTTTCGGTCTGTCGAGTCTCCCTTAAACACCTCTCATCTCTCAAGTGGTCATGTATATGGTGCACACTCCCTCACTAGTATTTCGATTGTTGGTGATGGTCGCTTCTCCTTCTTCCCCGAGTGCATTAACAAATGGTCTAGCAGAAGGAGAACAAGGAAAAGCGACCCCCAAGACAACTGTCGGGATCCTTCCCTCAAGAATTTCGATCTACACTAGTACTAATAAAGTTGGTGTATATATGGTAGACACTCCCTCACTAATATTTCGACCAGCGGTGATGGTCGCTAGTCCTCCTTTCTCTAGTGCATTCCCAAAAGGTCTAGCACAAGGAAAAGAAGGAGAAGCGACCCCCGCGACAATAGTCGGGATCGTTCCTCCAAGAACATCAATCTATCACACAGGGAGACCCATTAGACTAAAAGTCAACCGTAAGCATCGATCAACTTTACATATAGCAGAATATACACAAAACAAATGGACCATCATTTTTCGCTGCCTTGGTAGCATTATCATAAACCATCATTTTTTGCTGCCTTGGCAGCGTTATCATAAATCATCATTTTTTGCTAAGGTGGCGGAGTTTTCTTTCTGCTATCTTCTTTCTAGTATAGGTACTCCTATCCATACTAGAACTACCCTTAGTTACTCCTATGGTAGGACACTCGATATATACAAGTTTCTAGCACAAGTCATGCCGAAATCCACAAACCCTATCATTATTTAGCAACTAATAATCTAGGAAAAGGCACTTTTTTCTGTGAAACATAGGAAAAACTGAAAACCTGGAAAAAAAACTACCTAAAAACCAAAAATGTGTACATAATTTTCTTTTTAGGAAATTCAGAGAAAGCGGCCAACATGGAATATGTGGCGGTGGTTGGACAAACCACTTAGCAGGCCCTCAGACCACCCAAAGTGACCTATGGTCCCTGCAAGGGTACCCTCTAGTTAGTTAGGAATTTCCTATTGGCCGGTCATTGCGGCAAACTGCCGGCGCTTCGCACAAGGCAAGCGACCGAGTGACGCTTTTTGGGGCTGGCTCACTTATGTAGATAGCTTAGGAACTCGCCATTCCGGTTTTGTTAACCTTCTAGAAGGTTCCCTGAACCGGGTTTTTGTTTCTTTTATCGTTATCCACCTTTTCCACTTTCCTGATTATTTTTCATTTATCTTTTCATTTTTTGTTTCTTTTCCATTTGATTCGTTTGGTGTTTCTATAACTTTTTCAAATTTTATTTCTTTTTTCAAAACATGTTTCCATTTTTACAAAATGTCTAGGATTTTTCAAGACAGCAAAGAAATGTTTCAATTTTACAAAAAAGCAAATAAATGTTTAGAAATTGTTTCATAATTTCTAAAGATGCATGGGAGTCTTAAAAAAGTTCGTGTTATTAAATTTTGACCAAAATTTCGAATATGTTTATGATTATACACAATGTTCAAAAATTCAGGAAATATTTTGGAATTTCAAAAAATGTTCATGTTTTCTTAAGAACTGTTCAAAATATTAAAAATTGTCCCGGTTTTCAAATGATGTTCGGGTTTTCAAAAAAAGTTCAGGAATTTCAGAAAATGCTTTGCTTTGCAAAAATAGTTCAACAATTCAAAATATGTTCCCATTATCGAAAAATGTCCAGAATATTAAATACTGTCTCACAAATTCAAATAACGTTCTTGCTTTCAAAAAATGTTCAAGCATTTCAGCAAAAAAATCATGTTTTTCAAAAATTGTTCAACGATTCAAAAAATGTTCCCATTATTAAATTTTGTTCTAAATAAACAATAATTGTTTGAGGTTTTAAAACATGTTTGGGAATTTCAAAAAATGATTCCGCATTTCAAAATTGTTCCAATTATCCAAAAACATTCCTCAAAATTCAAATATTTGTGTTTTCAGCAAATTCTAAATTTGTTTCTGTTGAAAAATGTTCAGCCTTTATTTTATTTTAGAAATTTGAAAATTTGTCCGAGTTCTTACAATAATTATCGGATTTTCAAACATTGCTTGTTTTAAAAAAACACAATTTTGAAGGAAAGTTAGGAAAACTTCCAAAACCTGTCTGGATTCTGCATTGGAAGTAATTCCTATACTAGCATGGTCCCCTTTTGAAACCTAAGTTGTTAGCTCCACTTTCTAGCTACTCTCCTACACAAGATGAAGGTCCAGAGTTTGAAACCGAGCGAGACTCACGCGTTTCCTTGTTTTTAACATCACTGCACGCAAATGCACGCTCGCTACAGCACCCACTATTGGGCCGGCCCAGTCGGGGGGTCCGTGCATGCGTTGTGTGGATGTTTGATGTAAAATGCATCAAATAGGAGCTCCTAGTTAGTTTACTCTCGAGGAGGGCGTATACTATATGGCGGCTAGGGTGCCCCCTAGGGCTGCCATAGCGCGCACCCCCCAGCTCCGTGCATTTCTGAGCCAGCCCATGTCGGGCGCGAGCTCCCCTGTTTTTTTATGTTTATTTTTCTGTTTTTTTTCTCTTTTTTTCGATTTTTATTGCTTCTTCATCTCTGCTTTTCTTCTGTATTTCCTCATTTCTCGTTTTTGTGATATTTTTAATATCTTGAACATTTTTTTGTTCACTGAATTCAAAAAATGTTCATCCAATTCAAAAAATGTTAATCTAATTCAAAAAACGTTCATCAAATTCAAAAATTTCTACATCATCTTCAAAAAGTATCCATCCAGTTTTCAAAAAGCTCATCCGATTTTCAAGAAGTGTTCTTGAATTGATAATTTGTTTATCAACTTTAAAAATGAAAATTTTCAACTTATTCAAAATATTCATCATTTTCAAAAGTGGATCACCCTAATTTTAAAAAATGTTCATCAAATTGAAAAAATGGTCATTCTTTTTCAAAAATTGCATCTTTTTTTTCTACTGAAAATGTTCCTGAATTGAGAATATGTTCATCAAGTTCGAAAAATGTGAATCAAATTCGAAATTTGTTCATCTGATAAAAATGTTCAACAATATCGAAATTTATGAAATTTTATCAAATTCGTGAAAATTATACGAAATATGGGACATTTTTTGGCTCCATGAATTTTATTGAAATTCACATTTTTTGAATTTTTAAAGTTTTTGGCATCCCAATTTTTTAATAGGGGGCTCCCCTTTGTCGCTCAGAGGCCGGCCCAGAATGGGCGTGCGGGGGCGGTTGGTTGTGCGCGTGCGTCCGCTCCCTAGAGTGTGTTGCGCCATATAGGAGGGGAGCTCCTATACGCCGCTCTCTGCGGCAAATTGATGTCATTTCACATAGGAGACTGAACAGATGGGTCGGCCCATGAAGATCGAAACCAACATCGAACACACAATGTAGAGCAAAAAAAAATGTTGTCACAGGGATTCTTGCACAGGAGCGAGGGCCATACACGACGTGCTACTACCATCTGAGCTAGCAGTCGTATATGACCTTACAGTAGTGTCAACCATAAAGAACCAACAGCCCGCGCAGATTTGAATTATTTTAGGCTTTTTGAAACTTTTTTTCAAAAAAATGGATGTTCTATGGAATGCAAACACTTTCCAACTTTGTGATTTTTTCTAAAATTATCGAAAGACAATTACTTTTTTGAAGTTCACAAAGATTTCCTGAAACAGGAAATTTTTTCCAAAGTCAAAAACAAGTTGAAGGGCGAACATATTTCGAAACTCCTGAACAAAATTTGAATTTTTTTAAACTTGTGAACAACATTGAAAAGGGGAACATTATTTGCAAATTTAGAACAAAAACCTTCCGAGCAATTTTAACAAACTTCCCAAACAATTCTTGAAAAATGCGAATTTTCTTGAATTAATGGAATTTGTTCTAAAACATGATCAGATTTTTCAAATAATGCGAACGATTTTTGGAAGATGAAATTTTCAACAAAAAGGAAAAAAATGAAAAATAAAAAAAGATATTAAAATCCTTAATAGTTTACAAAAACATGAACAAAATTAAAACACTTAAACAAATTTTGAAAATGTGAACAAAATACCTAAATGCTATACAAAAACGTGAATAGTTTTTCAAAAGCATGAACAAATTTCATAATTCTATTTATTTGGAAAAATGTTAATAATTTATTTAAAAGGTGAGCACATTTTGAAAACACGAACATAATATTGAAATCCCGAACATTTTTAAAAGAAGTGAAAAAAATTTGAATCCAATTTTTTTTAAAGTGAACAAAATATGAATGTCTGAACTTTTTTTCTAATTCTTCGAAATTCTGAGAAAACATGAAAAAAAACACAAGGAAAATAAAAGAAACAGGAAAAACGATAAAGACAGGAAAAAAGAAAACCAAAAAAAACCCAAAAGTAGAATCCAACAAGAAAAAACCCGGTTCAGGAACCTTGAATATGGTTCTCAAAACAGGCCGATATGCTGTACAGAGAAAACTTCACTAGCAATTGGACGGCCCACTACGTTCGCTCGCGCAACCCTGCAAGGAGCGGCTTATAGGGTTTTCCATAAAGGAGCTCCCCCTAAATCATTAATTAAGGAGTACTTCTTTTGAAGATCACTCCCATCACCTTAGGTTGCGACAAGTGGTGCGCACCACTTGTAGCAACCTGGACGTTTTCCCTTTTTTCATACATCAGTTTATTCAAAACGTTTTATCTTTTAAACCGTACGTTCAAATCTTGAAGCGTTTTCATCATTGGATTCCTCATGTCGAGATCTTAAAAACTAGATCCCATGTTGGTAGGTTTTGACAAACTTTTTTTCACGAAAAAACAGGAGAAAACCGGATGAAAACACCGAACGGGGAGCATGTTTTTTCCATTCCGAAAGAGGCACGGCATGCCTCTCGCGGAAGGAAAAAAGACAGAAAACATGTTATTTCCCTTTTCGAGAGGCACGGCCGTGCCTCTCGCGAAAGCACAACCGTGCCTCTTGTGGAAGCAAAATGTGACTCTCGCAGAAGGAAAAAAACCGAGAACACATTTTTTCCCTTTTCGAGAGGCACAACCGCGCCTCTCACGAAAGCACAACCGTGTATCTCGTGGAAGAAAACCGTGACTCTCGGGGAAGGAAAAAAGAATTAGAAAATGTTTTTTCCATTTCCGAGAGGCACGGCCGCGTTTTCCGCGAAAAGCACAACCTTGCCTCTCATGAAAGCAAAATTGTGCCTCTGACGAACAAAAAATAGAAAAAAAATGTTTTTTCGTTTCCGAGAGGCATGGTCGTGCCTCTCGTTAAAGCAAAACCGTGCCTCTCACAAAAAAGTGTTTTTTTGTCCAAAGCTATAGAAGACCGGTGGAAAATCAAAAGGTCAAAAAAATTCATTTGAAAAGCCGAAAATACATGGGAAAAAATCTGAAGGGGCGCCCAGAGCGCAACACGTGGCGGTAGAGTAAAGCACGCACTATCAGCTCTTCTTCAAATGATCGTTAAGGGGCTCCGAAAGGTGTGCTCACCAACTAGTTGCTGTCGTGCTCCCCTCGAGAAGGTCTCGTTTGGGTTGCAGTTGTAACCGGCTGGATGTATCGTCCACAGCAAATCTGACCCGTAAGGCCTCGTTTGGCACAGAGGGATTGGGGAGGTTTGGGGAGAGGGGATTTCAGAGGATTGGGTGAATCCCTTCCTTCCATCCAATCCCCTCAAAACCCCTTGAAACCCCCAAACCCCTTCAGCCACAATTCCCTCCATATGAAAAACTTGTTTCGTTGACAGGGATTGACATATTTAGATAAGATAGTGCAAACATCTAAAAATGCAATCTTTCCAAGTAAAACGACATCAAATTATGCAAGGAAGGGTAGTGCAGATGTCAAGTGAACACAAATAACATATAACCCCACTGTACTTGCTCCTAGAATATGCAAAGTAGCAAAACTAAGGGCGTCACCTACAAAACAACAGGGCAGTAGAGAAATGCAGTTAGCAATGCCTAAAGTAGTAGCCATTGTCAACACATTACGGACTAATGTCCCCACACCATTGCTCAAACAGTTTCAGAGTAACATGTAATTAGATGGACCTACATATCTCTAACAGACCAAGTTTAACTAGCAGGAACAAATGAACTGCTGGGTTTTCCTGACCCCATATCTCTATGAAAGGAACCGGGTTCTAATGTTGTCGTTTCTGAGGCGGTGGCACTTCTGAAGAGGTGGACAGGAAGGCGACTTCCAGGAGTATGTCTCTACTCTGCATCGACATCCGCGTACCGCAGCGCCGCATGAGCTGAATTAGCAGAAAATTAGTTAAGCAGTTAGGCGTCATGTGTCACAGGTACTGCAACAAGTTTAAATAAGAAGATCAAAAATGAAGATGATGTACAAAACCTCAAAACAATGCAATGTGTTGTGCGAAAAAACCTGAATTTTGTCCACATGTTACTCTAAACAATTGCAGTAGCTAAAAAATAGAAATCACTATCACACATCTTGAGTCCATATAAAATAAATGCCAAAGTTAGCAACATCATCATCACACACATCTACAAGTTGGAAACTGCACAACTCACATTAAGCCCCAACAAAATACATGGGATTTCTTATTATATATATCCTGGCCCAAATACACATAATTCAATGTCTATTCTTGTGTAAAAGAATTCTATATGTGATAAATTCTACTATACTGTGACGCCCGGATAATTAAGCTACAGTAACCCTCTGCTAACTATGCCACGTCACCTCGGTTATTTTAGCACGTTGATTCGAAACCGATTCTAATTCAATTTCAAAACCAAGGCAACCACAAAAGTTTTCAAATATTAAAACTACAATGTTCGGATTGAACCAAATATTCCATAACCAATTATGGTGGTGAACCAACATTTTTAAAAAGTGGTTTGGTGCCCTATAATAATTAAGACAGTGGATAAAACAAATAAGTAAATGCCTTTTTAAAATTATAAATTACAAACTATTTTAATTAGATGCCAAAATAATATTGGCAGTGGTATATTTGGTAATGCTAGTTTAGGTACTATTTTTATATTTTATAAAAACAAAATAATTAGAAAACAAAATAGGAAACTAATAGACAGTAAAAGAAAAGTAAACAAAAGGTAAAAAGATTAAATAAAAAAAAGGTAAACAAGCCGCCCCCGTTCCATGGACCCAAGCCACTAGAGCCGGCCCAGCCCAGCCCCTACACCCGCGGTTGATCCCCTCCTCTCACTGCTCCTCCGACCGGGCGCCCGGACGCGCTCCCACCCGACCGCCTCGCCGGCGACGCTGGGAGGAGGATAAGGTCGCCAGCTCTCCGACGCCTCGGCCCCCTCGCCTCGCACTTGCCTGCTCTGCTCCACTCCCCCCCACTCCTCTCCCTTCCCCCTCCTCCAGATCCATCGGACGCTGCCATCGCCATCGCTTCAGCGTGGCCATGGCCAACGCCCTCCTTGGGCCTCGTCGAGCCGTCCTACGGCCTCGTCGGCGTCACCCTCTTCCTCCACCCAACCGAGGCCGGCCGGTGGAGTTGCGCAGCGACGCCTACGCCGTCTCCTTCCTTCCCGAAGCCGACGCGGTGTTCTTCTTCTTCGTTTGACCGCCGCATCTCGCCTTCATCCTCGACCTCCTCCGGCTGCCCTGAGTCGCCTCCGACCTCCGCTGTGAGGCCCTGCTCATTTACCCATCTACTACATGTTGTTTCCGTCGCCATAGATGTCGTAGCCGCCAAGGCAACTTCACGCTTTGTCACGCCACCGGCGCGCCAAATCTCGCATCGCGCTTCGCTGCCGTGTCTCGTGGCGGCCCGCCTCGCGAGCTCGCGGTTGTCAGCAGACCAGCGTGGGTCACTGCTCGCCCCATCGCAACCGCTGCCCTCCCGTCTTGGGTTGCTGCTTAGCCCTCGGCTGCGGCCCGTTCTCCGGCCGGCGCCCCTGGACGGCTCGTGACCAGACTGCCTCAGCCGCATGCTCGCGCCAGGTGCCCTTGCCCACCTCCTCGCGCTTAGCCGGTTACGCAGCCCCGCCTCCGCCTCGACCTCGTCGTTCCCGTCTCCGACCTCGGCGCCGCCCGG
The DNA here is from genome assembly GCA_021605145.1 of Aegilops bicornis. Lineage (NCBI taxonomy): Eukaryota > Viridiplantae > Streptophyta > Magnoliopsida > Poales > Poaceae > Aegilops > Aegilops bicornis. Next base: position 1,242,992 of record JAHIAL010000075.1, on the reverse strand, counting down.
CTGGGCTCCTCGTCGCCGATGGCTCGCCCCTCGCCGGCGCCTCCCCTCGGGCACGAGCGCCCGCTCCGTTAACCACCCGCTCCAGTGGCCGGATGGGCCACTGCCAGCAGGGCCCCACCGGCCCCCTCCCCCTTTTCTAAAAAAAAGAGAATAAAAAAATATATATATATATAATAAATAATTAATAATAAAAATAAATAATTAATTAATTAACTTAATTAACTCTGATTAAATTAACTAATTATGATTAATTAACCTAATGACTAATTAACCTAATTAACTCATCATTAATTAACTAAAGCAGTATGATTTAACGGGACCCACATGTCACCGGTGACGGTCAACACCTTCGTTGGATCACCGGACGCCATGCTAAGGTCATGATGACGTCAGCAAACACTGTTCTGGATAATGTTGTTTTAAAATAATTAAATAATCCTAAAAATAAGTTAAATCTTTTAAAATTAATATAAAATAAACCGTAGCTCAGATGAAAATACTTTCTACATGAAAGTTGCTCAGAACGACGAGACGAATCCGGATACGCAGCCCGTTCGTCCGCCACACATCCCTAACCTATCGAACCTGCAACTTTACACCTCCGGTTCATGTGTCCGGAACGCGGAACACCGGGGATACTTTCCCGGATGTTTCCCCCTTCACCGGTATCACCTCATACCGCGTTAGAACACGTCTAGCTCTGCTTGTTGTCCTGTTATGCACTTGCTTGCTATGTATTCTGCTTTCTCCCCTCTTCTCTCCGGTAGACCCCGTGATTTATGCCGATGCCCCGAGGTCGACTACGTCCCCGACGACCCCTCCTTCTTGTCTGAGCAACCAGGCAAGCCCCCCCCCCCGTGCTCACCCGATATCGCCTACTCTCCGCTATACGGCTTGCATTAGAGTAGTGTAGCAGGGTACTCCATTCCGTTATTCCTATCCTGATGCATAGCCTTTGTCTTTGCTACTTACGTTGATACCTTTACCGCATTCCTACTTGCCTAGTATAGGATGCTAGTATTTCCATCTGTGGCCCTACATTCTTGTCCGTCTGTTTGTGCTATACTATCGGGCCGTGATCACTTGGGAGGTGATCACGGGTATATACTATATACTTTATACATGATACATGTGGTGACTAAAGTCGGGTCGGCTTGGAGCACCCATGCAGTGATTCACGGATTGGGGCTGAAAGGACCTTTGTCCCAACGGCCCTCTGTGTGGATCTTTGTGGCGGGCGGCAGGGCAGGTTGAGACCGCCTAGGAGAGAGGTGGGCTTGGCCTCGTCATGCTCGCGAATACTTAACACGCTTAAACGAGATCTTGGTATTTGATCTCGAGTTGGGTCGTTGACCTTATACGCACTAACCGCCACGTGGGACAAGATATGGGCAACCGGCGTCGTGGTATCACCGAAGCATTTCGTGATCGCCAAGAATCGAAGCGGGCGGCCGCCAGATTGAAACGTAAGCCTGCTCTTGTATTAAGGGGGCTAGTTACGCTTCGACGCGTCACAGACGTCTTGGTGTGCTGCTAAGGCGATGGGCGGACCACATGCGCTTAGGTTTAGACCGGCGTGCTGACCTCTCTGTTGTGCCTAGGTGGGGCTGCGACGTGTTGATCTTCCGCGGCCGGGCATGACCCAGGAAAGTGTGTTCGGCCAAATGGGATCGAGCGTGTCGGGTAATGTGGTGCACCCCTGCAGGGAAGTTAATCTATTCGAATAGCCGTGATCTTCGGTAACAGGACGACTTGGAGTTGTACCTTGACCTTATGACAACTAGAACCGGATACTTAATAAAACACACCCTTCCAAGTGCGGATACAACCGGTGGTCGCTCTCTCGGGGCATTGAGGAGGGATGGCGGGTAGGATTATGCTATGCGATGCTACTTGGAGGACTTCAGCCTACTCTCTTCTACATGTTGCAAGGCGGAGGCTGCGAAGCGTAGTCTTGACGGATTAGCTATCCCCTCTTATTACGGCATTACTGCGATTCGGTCCACCGATATGGCCCTTTACACATATACCCATGCATATGTAGTGTAGCTCCTTGCTTGCAGTACTTTGGATGAGTACTCACGGTTGCCTTGTTCCCCTTTTCCCCCTTTCTTTACCCGGTTGCTGCGACTGCACGATGGAGCCTGTGAGCGACGCCACCGTCGATGGCGACTACTACACCGAAGGTGCCTACTACTACGTGCAGCTCGTGGCGGCGACCGTGAGTAGTTAGGAGGATCCTGTGCAGGGAGGCACATGCCTCTTCGATCTGTATCCCGGTTTGTGCTAGCCATCTTATGGCAACTTGTTTAACTTATGTCGTACTCAGATATTGTTGCTTCCATTGACTCGTCTATGATCGAGCACTTGTATTCGAGCCCTCGAGGCCCTCGGCTTGTATTATGATGCTTGTATGACTTATTTTATTTGTAGAGTCGTGTTGTGATATCTTCCGTGAGTCCCTGATCTTGATCGTACACATTTGTGTGTATGATTAGTGTACGATTGAATCGGGGGCGTCACATATACTATCTATTGTTTAGTGTGTAGGAAGTTAACTGATGACTGAAACGAGCATAGCATCAGCATGGTGCATTAGTCAGCATAGTAACAAGGTGCTTTGAGTAAGTCACTTTGAGTAAGAGTCACACACATTTCATCATAAGTATTATAAGTAGCAGAATTTCATCATTATTTCTAATCTGATGACACGCACATTTGAATAGAAACATCGCAGGATGGTTTGTTCCAATGCATGCAGAAGATGGACAATTAGAATCAAGACCAAAATCAGAGAGACTTTTCCCTTGCATAAGCAACAACCATCAGGTATATTTTAAGGAATATTAAGAGCACAACAACAATCAGGTATATTTCAAGTAAATGATATTAAGTGCACAACAACTATCAGGTATATTTCAAGGAATTATATGAAATGGATCATCGACCTAAAATCTTATTGTACATTATTACTACTATCAAGAGCAAAACTGCATGGCAGAGATTAGTAACAACTAACAACTATAAGAAATAGTACAATGAAGAAATACTATGAATTATTCCATGGCCTTGTTAGAGCTACATCAAGAGGTACATAACTACTTTCAGATTAAAGAAGGGTATAGTGGAAGAGAAAAACTACATCAGAATACAAAAACTTTCAGACTAAACAAAACACAGAAACTTCCAGACCGAACAGATTTTCATGGAAGAGAAAAACTCACAACAAAGTACGATGAGCAAACAATTTACTTAAACGGCAATTCAGCTAGAAAGGAATGGGCTGTGCAAGATTGAATAAGGGTATAGTGGCCATCTTTCAAACTCTGAAGGACCTAGAGTCATAAGAGGATTACTGATCTGGAACAACAAACAATTTATATACTGACCTAGAGTCATAAGTAGCTTACCTTACATACGTTGAGGCAACTCTGCCATTTCGCTCCGAAGAAACACAGCAACACTCTCTTCATCTTCAGCGACAGAATTGAGAAAAATCTCACGGTTCTCAACACTTTTGAACACTTTGTAGGCGGCGGCTCTTTCATCGCGGCGGATGCTTTCCATCTTGTGCAAAATAGCAATGCACTTGCTGATGGAGAACTCTTGTGCATTTTTTGACCCAGTCAACATAGCAGATTCCTCCTCCGCTTGCTTCCTCTTGATCTCCACATACTGTGCCATTACTTCCACCATTGGATCATCACGCTTCTTACCCTTCTTTGATTCCTTCACATGCTTGTTATTTGAAGCAGCAGCACCACCTCTTTGTGTAGCATCTCTTGGCTCATCACTTTGAATCGCATCTCTTCGACCATTACTTTGTGTAGCATCTCTGGGCTCAGCACTTTGAGCAGCATCTCTTGGATTATCGTACATGTGCACATCATCATCAAATTGATTTAGGTCAAAAGAAAAGGCAGTCTGCTCTCTTTCAACTTTGGGATCACCATCACTAACTTGTGTAACCTCAATTGATGTGAAATTGAAGTTACCTTATGCTATGTGTCCTGTACAAACACCCAAGTTATCATTAAAGGCCACATGGCAATGAAAATTCATTATAAAGGTCAACAAAAAGAGAGGAAATGAAAATCCATTCAACTCAGGAACTCACCGTCATAGAGATCACCAAGCTTATCATAGAGGGGAAAAGGCTTATTCTGGAACTTAGCTATTTACGCCACTTAATCAGTATATAAAAGAAATGATTTATCAAACTTAGCTTACTTGAAAACAAGATTGATTACAAAAAGCATGGTATACAAATCATCAATTTTTGCAAAGACAAAATGCACTACACTAGAACTTACGGTTATCAAGTTTTGCCAAAGATGTGCGTCAACATCTATCATGTGTGTATGATAGTTCCAGCTGACACCGCTCTGTTTGCGGGCATCCTTAAGAAGTCTGTATTGAGCTTTCAAATCTTTCTGTTTGTCCTGAATCTATAGCTTTGTAAAATTTGTGTGGTCATATCTTTCATGAAATAAATTTCCCATCATATTCCAAGCTTCAATTGACTATCCATCTTGTCCCCTGTAAGAGTGTTGTGCTCCCGAAGTAACTTCACCAAACCCTTTTCCAAAGTCGGGTTCCACTGAGCTCTTGGCTTGTAACTACACCAACACAAATTTACATTGTTCAAACTTAATGCTAAACATTATAAGAGGAGTTACTATCATTCAATTTGAAAACAAATGGTGATAAACTATCTTGAGCTAGCTAATACACAAGATGAGAAATATTAATGCAACAAGTATAGATGAACAAAATTACATGTGGAGATGAAGCATTAAAATACCTCTTGGAGGTGTCTTTTTAATTTTGGGTGATGGCTTCTTCGCACCATGTGAAGCTTTTTTTCCACTTGCTTTCATGAGATTATACTTTGGGGACCCCTTTGGATACATATCTGCGTTTCAACACACACACTACATTATTAGATGATGAAGATGACAGAAGTTAATTAATTAATATATGTGTATATATGATTAAAACACACACCCTCATGTTGGCTATTCAGGATAGTATGCTTCCCACGTTTGCATTGCGATTTGATCCCTTAGAGTGTTCCCTAAGTCGTTGTTCCCATAGTTATTCTTGTCGCCATTCGGGAGATCAACAAAAACATTTGGCGCTATATATGTTATCGGGCTGGTTGTCAAGCCAAGTCTCCTCACCATTCTCCATTTTGATGATATTGTGAAGAACTGCGCAGCTGCGGGAAGTTTCACTTGGTTCTCGATTGAATGCAGTGTGCCAACATGAAGAATTGGGAAGCGCTTTTTAAGAATTCATGCAAACCTTTCCACATGGTTCCGTAGAACATCATGCCGATGATTGAACAATTCCCTGTGGTTTTGTGGCCGAGGGTGTCCATGACCAAATTCCTTCAAATGATACCGGACACCCCAATAAGGTGCAAGAAATGACTGAGTGTTTGCATAACCCCCATCAACTAGGTAAAACTTTCCCACGGGTACTCTAAATCCTTTGCTCATTGCGGAATGAAGAACCCTCGCATCCGTAGCCGAACCCTCCCAGCCACATGATATGAAAGTGAATCTTAGATCGAAGTCGCATGCAACCATAATATTATGACTCAAGGTACCCTTCCTATTCTGAAATGGAGCAGCAATCCCAGGTGTTGCGGTTATAGGAACATGTGACCCATCAATGGCTCCTAAACAGTTCTGGAAGCAAAGATTGCAGGTCAATAAAGAACTGTAGGTTAGATAAGAAAAGGAATTGTGGAAGCGTTAAAAATGGAAACCTGGAAGTAAGGATAGAATCTTGTGTCGGTGGAGATTTTTAGATGTGGCTCATCAATGTTCGGAGGCTTCAAAAATCGACTAGCTAAGACGGGGATGATGTTGAAGAAATCATTGATATACTCATGAAATGTTTGTCCACTATGCTGAAATTCTAGCCGGAGATCTTCATAAGATGCGTTATGAGACACCATGTATAGGAAAAAGGCTAACTTCTCCTCCACCTTTATTCTTGTATCCGATATCAGATTTTCTCTTCTAGAATAAGATGCCAAAGCTCGGAAGATACGTGGCTCCATCCTATAAGCTACTAGGCAATTCTTAACATGCCCTGTAAGGATATCATCAACACGCTTCTTGCCATATAGGATGGAGTTATATCGTTGCTTTCTCTCGGTTGGTCCTCTATTACGCATTCGATGCAATACGGGCAGAATAAAGGACATCGTATCTTCATCATCCTCACTTCTCCTCTTCCTAATTCGATCGATAATCTCAGAGTTCATCTCAGCACTAAAACTAGAATAAACAAGCAACAAATAAGAACTACATTTCATGGTTTACTTGACTTGAAGCAAATTATTAATAGAAACATGATAAAACTCATAAGATATACATACATAAAGATATGATAGAAACTCGTAAGACATACACACATAATAACACTACAAGAGCTATCAAGTAGGATATAGTGCTTCGGTAAACAAGGTCTGAATTTCATATCATGAGGCCAGAATAATAAGACTACAAGAGCTATCAAGTAGGATATAGTACTTCGGTTAAGACATGATAGAAACAAGGTCAAGAGGCCAAAAAGCTGGTGTATATTACCAAATTTAGGCGTGACAACTGGATCCCAAGATGGAGGCAACTCGTCCACCCCAACAAGAATCCAAGCAAAGGCCTCTGTCCAAATAAGAACATGCCAAAGACATGTAAGATGACACACAATCATTCATATATACTAGAGAAACAAGCATCCCTACTGCATTGTTCCACCAACACTCACGGGGAATTAACCAAAAGTTACATCTTACTGGGAAAAGGCCAGCTCTTCGATCGGGGTTAAGGAGGCTGATGGTGGTGGAGCATGGAAGAGGCTGCAAGGTCCATGGAGGGAGAACAAGTTAGCAAGGTCCATTATATAGATTCAGTTCAATGGAAATGGACCAAGTTAGCTAGCTAGCTAGAAAATAAATAGATGACAGAAATAAGAACCAATCTGCGTGATACCGTCAAGAAACTACAGCCAGAGGACTATTTGCTTCACCAAAAGTGCACAGAAATCAGACTTGTAACTTGTAGTCGATAAACAGGGAGGCAAGCAAGTAGTCTAGATCTCTGCTGTTGTTTAGGAAACAACAGACGATAAAGAAATGAACAACAACTCTAGGACTTAAATCAAGAGATAGACTAGAGTTAAATCAAGACCTACGTCAACGGTATTCAACGAAATCTTCAAAGGTTAAAACCAGAACAAGAGAGCACTTCCACTGAGCAATTACGATCAGCACACAGGAGCACTTGCTTCTGCACCTAATGCAACTACAAGAACCCATCTAAGTGATCTAGAAATCTGAAACATTTATTTGTACCATCGCCTTCACCTCTCGATTGAAAACTTAGAAATATCCCAGGTTCAGGAAAACAGGGCACAAGCAACCGTAAAATAAGTTATTTGGACTGGAGTAGCATTTCTTTGTAGAACAACCAATCACTAGAATGTAAGAAACATCACCAAACATCTAAATCATATGCGTACAGTACTCCAATCACTAGAATGGAAGAACTGCAGCATTCGTGGGTTCTAATAAATCTGCTCAAGTACATTAGTGTTGGCTTCTAATAAAATTTGGCCAAAGGGCATGTCGATCAATATCAAATATGTTGAATACTAAGATGGGTCTGGACACTACTTGCAGAGAGATAAGCAGAGCACTACCACTGCCACTACTTGCAGAGAGATAAGCAGAGCCAACAGCAGCCTAGGAGGAGGAGGAAGTGAACTTGGTGAGGGACAGCGAGGCGAGGAGGTGTGCTTGGCGATGTGTATTTAATAAGACCAACAATTTAGTACCAACTGAATGCACCAATTCATCAGAAACAATCCAGTATTTAGTAAGGCCAACAATTTAGTAGGCAACCTCCCAGCAAGATCAATCGACGAATAGTGCAGAGGGGAGCAGCCTCATCAATGCTGTTTACTGAACATGTTATAGACAAAATTGCCCAGCCTAATTACAGAGAACCATCTATCTGAACTGAACATGTGATGAACTGAACATGAGAGCGGTTTTTTGTAGCTGGGGCTACACAGTACCCTTTATCTAAGCCTTTCATTCACACCCATGTTTCATTGAGATTTGTGCATACAGCAGTTGGGTGCGAACACTTAATCCTTAATCTTCCGGGCCGAAGCCTACTAAAGCCTAACTCTGGGCGGGCCATGATAGGCCATTTATTCACGCCCTTGAATTGACGCAGGCGCTGCACTGTCTTGGCCCACTCACCGCTTTATTCCCCGTGCCGACGCCTCGCTCTCGTGCTTCCCAATCGATGCCTCTGCTCTCCTCTTCCCCTCCGCCATGAACAAGGACACACCCTCCTCCTCCATCCTCGTCTTCCCCTCCGCCATGAAGGAGGTCGCACCCTCCTCCTCCATGTTCCACTTCCCCTCTGGCATGAACGAGGACGAACCCTCCTCCTCCACCCTCCTCTTCCCCTCCGCCATGAACGAGGTTAGACCCGGCATGGTTTTGGATCTCGACGATCCTCCTAGTCGCTACAACAGATTGGGGAAAGTCACTACCGCCGGGGCGGAGCAGGGAATCGGATGCGGAGGTCTTTGAAAAGGAGGCGGGGTGGGTCTTGGGCGATCATCTCATTGTCGGCCGGGCGGGCAGAGCATCTCGGGCGCAAGGGTCTTTGAAAAGGAGGCGGCGGTCGGTCCTGGGAGCTCGTCGGCACTCACGGCCATGTGCCTCTCTCCCGGTAATCTTGTGTCAGTAGAAAAACGCATGGTAGGAATCAATTCACTGTTCACTATGCTGGCAGCCTCAGTACAAAAAAACGCATGGTAGCAATCAATTCACTGTTCACTATGCTGGCAGCTAGTGGTGATGTGACGGGACAGCTATGTGTGTGGCCCTCAATACCTACTAGGAATCAATTCACTGTTCATATAGCCTTTACTTTTCAGACTAAACACTATGTATCTTTGTGATAATACGGTACAAGACACATCTCGATACGGAGACCAACGGCATAGATAAGGGGCACCGTGTAGGACCAGCTACAAAAAAACTTTGTGACTCAACATAGCAAGAACTACTCAAGAACTGAACAAGTAGTACAAGTTATGATCGGAGGGGAAGGAGGGGAGGCGGCAGCCATGGCCGGGCACCACACTACCATGACCATCAACATCAGACCATCACCAACAAGCACTACCCACGGCCATCAACATCAAAATCAGACCATCAGCCAAGGCAGATCAACCGTAGGTTCAACAACGGTCACCAGGAGGGGGGCGAACTTGGCGACGACCAGCTTGAACGAGGCGGGGATCAAGCACCTCGAGACAGCGTCGCCGGGGAGAGAAGAGGCAGCAGCCATGGCCGGGCAGATAGAAAACCCTAGACGAGGAGGGGAAAGGAGGGGAGGCGACGCGAAGACTTACCGTCGGGGAGAAGTCCAATATGCCGGAGGAGATCGCCGGCGTCGAGGCGTCGAGCAGCGGCGGCGTCTTGACAAGGAGTCGGGCGGCGTCGTCTTGACGAGGAGTCGGGCGGCCAAATCCTCGAGCCTCCCCTCGAGGGTTCTGAAGCGCGTGGAAGGCAGTGGGTCGATGGGGAATCGAGAGGGTTGGGCCGTCGAAACCACGCGTACCAAATGGGACAATGGGTAGTTGCGAGGATTCTGGGCCTCGCGGGGTTAATCCCCTGAAAACCACTCCGGGACCTCCTATGCGCCGCTTATTGCGGCAAGTAGTCACAGTTTCACATAGGAGACGACTCGCCTGAGCCGGCCCACTAGCTAACCTCCGCAGAATGAAAAATCGGAAAAATAAAAGCGCGCTAGCTAGGAATCAAACCCGCGAGCTGCTGTATATAAGCACCGCGCGCTAGCCACTGCGACACGCTAGTTAATATGAAAAATATGCAGCGCCAGCATTAAAGAACCTGAGCGAGTCCATAGCCACTGTAGTAACAGAGGTTTATTGCATACAATTACATATTAAAATTTCAAGCGTAAAAAAGGATTTTTTTTGAAACGCGATTATTTGGGAACTAAATAGAAACTAAAAACAAGTAGGGAAAATATTGAATACGAGAATATTTTCTAAATTATGAACTACTTTTCGTAAACGCAAAACATATTTTCCAAAACAAGTAACAAAACTGAAAAGATGATAATGTTTTCAAAACTAAACTATTTTAGAAAAACTCGAGCATTTTTTGAATTTGTGACATAATTCCGAAAACAAGAACATTTTTAAAATTTGTGAACAAATTTTCAAAACTGTAGCTTTTTTAGAATATGTGAACAAATTTGGACAACAAGAACATTTTTGAAATACCAAATATTTTAGAATTTGCGAACAAAAATTAAACATGCGAACTCATTTTGAATTTGTGAACAAATTTTAAAAAATGAACATTATTTGAATATGTGAACAAATTTTGAAAACGAAAATATGTTTTGAATTTGCGAACAAATTTGCAAAATGGGAATAATTTTTTACATTTCCAGAACATTTTTGAATTTTTGAACAAAATTTGGAAACAGGAACATTTTTATGAAATTCCCAATCATTTTTTTAATTTGCGAACAATTTTTTAAAGCGGAAACATGTTTTGTACCGCCGAACATTTTTTAAAATTTTTGAACAAAATTTGAAACTGAACAATTTTGAAACTCAAAAACGAAAATGTGCATATTTTTTTTGAAATATGCGAACAATTTATTTAAAACAGGAACATGTTTTGAACCACCGAACATTTTTTGAAATTGTGAACAAAAATTTGAAACTGAACAATTTCAAAACTCCTGAAAAAATGAAAACGTGCACATTTTTGGAATTTACGAACAAATATTTTAAAATAGGAACATTTTTTGAAACTAGAACAATATGTTAGAAATGGAACATTTTCTGAATTTATGACCAAAATTTGAAATCACAAACAAATTTTAAAATTTGAACATTTTTAATTTTTTGGAACATTTATGTGAAAAAGTTGAAGTAAGAAAAAATAAACTCGAAAAAGGAAAGAGAAACAAAAAAACAAACAGAAAAAAGGAAATAGAAAGAAGAAAAGAAACAGCACAAAAAGAAAAAGGGGAAACGAAAAAAACATAAATTAAAAGGAAAACCGGTCAAAGAAAAAAACCGGTTCAGGGAACTTTCTGGAAAGTTCCCAAAACCGGATGATATAGTACAGAAAGTGCGTACATATAAAGGGCCGGCCCATCGCGTCGCTCGGTCGCTTCGCATGTGCGAAGCTCCGACAGCTTGACGCAGCGCGCGTCAAATAGGGAATTCCAACCACTCCGACCCACGCGAAGCAAACGAGGCCTAAAAAGGCCCAAATTCACCTACAAATTGGAGCATACGGGCCCAGTTTGGACAGCAAACCCCTCACCACCGGACACGAAAGAGGTCTATTTTTTTTGTCTCAAAAAAAAAAAAAAAGAAGCGAAAGAGGTCTACTACCATCCCAGACGAGGAGCAGAGCCACCGCAATCGAATCCCCTTCCTTCCTTGCTTCCGTCCCCGACGACGATGGAGCGCGTGAGAAGGGCTTCGCATGCCGGCTCCTGGTACACCAACAACGGTACCCCCTCCATCCTCCACCTCCCACCCTGATCCCCCTACCCTTTTTCAGTCTGCTGGATTACGCCCGCCCCTCACTTCCGGGGGAGAAAGAAAGAGACAGAAAGGTGGGATTTTTTTCCGCGCGCTTGATCTGATTTCCGGGCCAGATTAGGGGGGTTTGGTGGGGGCTTATCAGCGTCGGCGGAATTTCTACTGGCTCCTGTTCATACTAGAGCAGCGTTTGTGGATTGAATTGGATTTGATCCGTGCGCCCTGTTAAGGTGGGGAAAGTGTGCACTGTTGACTTCATTACCTGTTAAGGTTTCTCCCTCCTTGGTACTAAGATGACGCAGCAGAGTGGCAGATTCTGCCGTAAATGCAGTTGTTTCTGATCAGATTCACGGGGATCAGGTGGACTGTGTAGTTTGCAGAATCCAACTGCAAACATAGGAACCACCTGCAGACTGCAGTGTGCTCTGTAGGTTGGATCTGAAGAACAATCTGCCGAGTGTGAATTTTTTGTGTGCTACATATTCAAACTGTACTGCCGTGCCATCTTTTAGGACACCGCTTGCTTCGTCGTGTTGATTCTGTCCGAATGTGGGAATACTCAGACATGTTTGATTCTGCTGGAACAGCTGCGTTTTGTTGTAGAAAGGCATGACGTTTTGCCGGAATATTCAGAAGCCGTTTACTTTGTTTTCAGTTGTTGAATCATCAGCTTCCAAAACTTTAGATTTAACTTCCAACCTTTTTTAAGAAGATACTCCCTCCGTCCCATAATATAAGAACGTTTTTGACATTAGTGTAGTGTTAAAAATGTTCTTATATTTTGGGACAGAGGGAGTATATCCATAATATGCACTTATTCTTGGTAAGAAGTTAAATTCCCTGGTCTCTTCAGTTCTCTATCATTCTGTAAGTAAATGGCCATAGCAACCTGCAGTAAACATTCACTTATCTCAACCATCCTCTTCCTTCTAGTTGTCATATTCTAAATGGCTAATAAATCATGTACTGCTCCATGTTCACAATTAGCCAGCAAGCTGGAAGAGGAACTTGATGGTTGGCTTTCGGCTGCTGCTCTCACCAAGTCACCTGATGTTAGGGCCGTAATTGCACCGTAAGTTGCTGTTTATTGTATGGAGGTGGAATTCTGTTCATGACTGTTCTATAATACCAACAAGCTTTTCTTTCCTTGCAGTCATGCTGGCTATTCATACTCAGGGCGCTGTGCTGCTTATGCTTTTGGCAACATTGATCCAACTAACATGTGAGTAAAGCAATTTGTTGCTGTTGTTTTCTTTGCTAAAAACAAACAAATACTGTTTTATGTCATGTTTACAGTTCTAATATCAACTTACTGCTCTTTTTGTATTGATTATACTGTGAGTTCTGTCAAGTATAAGTGCCATGTTTGTGTATACTAGCAAGATGCCCGTGTGTTGCACGGAACATCAAGATGCATTTGTATGAGTAGTTTATCTTGTGAGAGAAAAGGATGAACGAGGGAAGGCCTTATTTTGAATTTGTATTAGTTTATCTTGTGTGAGAAAAGGATGAACGAGGGAAGGCCTTATTTGCAAATGTGGAGAGGGGTGTGGGTATCTTTTTGCAAAATTGCCATAGTTTCCTTCCTATCCGTCAGATATAAATCGGACGGCCTATATTGCAGGATGGCAGGCACACCATCATCACCAACTCTGTTTTTATAAGAGTAGAGATAAATGACTAAATGCTTGTCCATAATTAACGTGTTAATGGCCATTCATTTAAGTGATGGCTTTTACATTTTGTCAACCTGAAGGTCTCCACTCATTGATATATGTGAGTGACGTATGCATTGACGGCCTTAGTTTTCAAACCACCTATTTCTAGTTGAGCCCTAAATAATTATCCAAATGTTTCACTCTACCATGTGTTGGTATATAGTACTGTATGATATTTACTGGTTAGCTTGTTTGTTGGTTCGACATGGCTAGATAAGTAGTAGAAAGCACCATTATATGCAGGCATAAGAACTATATGTGTAACTGTATAATATGATGCACTTTTGCCCAGCATAACCAAATATAATGCATAGTATACGTCTCAATAGTAAACTAAAAAATCCATAAAAGTGATTATTCGCTTTCTAACAGTTCTAAGCTAGAAACATTATAATGAACTCTTTAGAATTATAAAAGGTCACTAGAAAAGTAAGTCGACACAACATATTTACAAAAGATATCATACCTTACCTGATAAAGTAACACAAATTAATAAGTTAAAATAATTAATTCATCAGATTTTTACGCTGTACATTGTGCATAATTTAAAGGCATGGGTCCAACTATAAATCTAAACCAATGCTAACCACATCACTGGTAAGCTACTTTTGTTCTGCCAAACGTGTACCCTTAATATTCGTGATTCTCACCCTACGTGCTACAAAGGACAATCTTCTAGTTCCATTCTTATAACTGGCTTCTTTCGTCACATTTTTGTCCTTAATCCTGTTTAGTATCTAATTCCGAATTTTCTTCATGTGAATCAGTTCTCGGGTGTTTCTGCTCGGCCCATCTCATCACTACTATACTCCAAAATGTGCTCTGTCGAGAGCTACTGTTTATAGCACCCCGATTGGGGATTTACCAGTAGACCTGGAAGGTATCCTGCTTACAAAATTAAGATGCCTAAGCTATTTCTTTAATATTCGTATCAACCTTTTCATGTGAATTTCTAATCTGGAAAAGTCCACTTTTCAACCCTAAACTTGGTTAAAAGCTCACTTTCTAATCTGGATTGGAACTTCAATTTGTTGTAACTGTCCAGACTTCAACCTCGATCCAATCAGGGGTGCTATTGAGCTGATGTGTTGCGACGTGTATGCCAGCTTGAGTCTACCTCATCAGTAAAATCAGTGGGAAGAGCTGACAGGTTGAATTGCTGCCAGCCCTTCTCACTGGTTCTATCTGGGCCATCAACTCCCCCCCCTACCTCCTGAGAATTTCGTCAAATAAAAGAAAACAAGTTGGCCCCACATATCATACTTACACTTGCTCCCCGCTTTTTGTTAGATTTGTTACCTTAATAGTCGCACAATGTTTGTATATTTCATTGCTTGAGGATGTTTAGAAAATACTTTTTATACACTATGTACGGCTAAACCCAGCTTGAAAGAAGGCATGCAGCAGTGGCTGAACACTTTGCAATCTTATCCCTCTTCCGCTTCCTCCACTGTTCGCCTTCATTGTACATACCACCCTATTTAAAAAATTATAATGACGCAATAGGTGTCTTCCCTACATTTCTTCACGCAAAAAGAAAGAAGTCTGGTTCGCTTCTTGTGTGATCTTTTCGTAGGTTCAATCTCATTTATTTTACTGATGAGATGTACATTTTTTATCCATCCATTATTCCCCAAAACAAGTTTAGTCCTCAACTTAAATAATACTAACACGATCCCTCAACTTTTTAAGCAAAGCAATTTGGGTCCCTTTCCCGACCAGAAGCGGTTTGATGGATGACATGGTAGTCGTTCCACACATTTGGTGACACAGGCAACAATTGTTTTTGAAAAAAAACTTACATGCAAAGAAAAATCAGGAAAAAAAACAGAAACAAATAATGATAAATCATGAAAAATATTATTAATAAGTTACGGAAAATGAGAATGTTATGGATGGGAAAAATGTCAAGAATTTACGAAAAAGAAAAATCATAAATATTCTGAAAAACAAAGAAATATTTCCAAACCCATGGGTAGAAATAATTTGCTTGTTTTCCATGAATGCACCCAAAATCTGTTTTATTTCTAATTTTCAATTTTATTTCTTTGGATTTTCAGTCTAGACTCTAGAATTGCATGTCGACCCTGAGCTATCTGACATCTCTACCTGTTGGTAGATCTTAATAACACACTATGAGTTCTCCTTTTCAGTCAGATCATTCTGTCTTGTTTAGCTCTTTCTGAACTTTAGACATACATTCTTACATTACTGTTTTTCAGTTACTGAGGAACTCAAAGCTACCGGAAAATTTGAATTTATGGACCTTAATGTGGATGAGGCTGAACATAGCATGGAAATGCATTTGCCTTACCTTTCTAAAGTATTTCAGGGGTAATTACTTTGTTGTTAAAGCTTGTATCCATCTTGTATTTCTTTTTGAATAAAATATGGATCCTACACTCATAATTCTTTTTCATGACCTGGCAGACATAATGTAAAAGTTGTACCTATCCTTGTTGGTGCCGTCAACTCCCAAAATGAAGCCATGTATGGGCAGTTGCTCGCTAAATATGTGGATGATCCAAAGAACTTTTTTTCTGTCTCCTCAGACTTTTGCCACTGGGGATCTCGGTAAGTGATTTAATGTCTGATTATTGTGATTTTTGTTTATTTTGCAATGAAATGTCAAGTGTGTCATTACTGTACATACCTCGTCGGTATAGAATAAATGAACCTAATACAAGGCACATGCTAACCACATAATCTGCAGCTTGAGCAAATTTCCATAATCTTCCCGTGTTACCTTTTTTTTAATGAAGCACATGTATTTCTTTAAAGCACAGCTAAATTGCCGGCTACCAAACGAGCACATCATTCAATAGCCCTCTGCCCATAAGATATTGTCATCTAGGATAGCTCCGGCACCTATTGTCGGTTGTTGCTGAAGCATGGGCAGGTTTATTAGAATCCCATGGATGAAACATTACTCAATAAAGGAAGTAGATAATAGAAACTTCGCCCGTTGAAACAGAGTGTTCCCAGTTTGGAATGTTCATATTTGTGCGACTCGAGCTCTTGCTTCTGGTTAAGGTTGTCTGTAGCAAATATTGCACTCCCCACTTCCTGCTGCCCAGCTAGCTGTATGGCGTATATGAGATATGATCGATAGGTCCAGCTGTAGCAGATACATGATCTCTACTGCTGTCCTGGCCAGTTGCCCCCAGCCTCTACCAGAGTTTTCGAGGAAAGCACCATCAATCTTTGGTCATATGTTCTTCAGCAATAGTAACTAAAAAACAGTATTTGGCGTATTTTGCGAACCAAAAGCTCTTCCCATATAGAAATGCAGAATAGTTTGCGTGCAAAGTTTGGCTTGAAATTTGTTACTGAATCTAGGTCAAGACACGTGAACAATGAACTTATTATAGCACAAAGCCGACGTCTCAATAGTTCTTCAGAGAGAGAAAAAATTGTATGGCCTCAAGTGTGCCACAATTTACGTTTGAGTCTTCTGATCTGAAGTATTTGCTGAAGGGTACTATTCTACATATGTTCAAGATGAATTTGAATCCATGTCAGGAGACAGAATTTATTTGATAATGAAGGATTTGGTCATATGATCCACATACATTCAGGCCTATCATTTAAGCCCCTCACTGACCGAGTAAAATCTTATTGTATACCAGTATTCATGTTGTTGCAATGCTTGCGCTTACAGGTGTATAATCTTGTCTATCGGTCGCTTTGTTTAACATAAATGCTCTGGCAATGTACGAGGACCAAGCATGCTTTGGTTATGGTAAAATCGTCATGTATTGAACCAATCTTGAGCTTTGAAGTGCTCAGGGCCGGCTGGTTGATCTACCCACCATTCAAAAACACCATTTTATGAAAACATAACTATCACTTGCTATCTCCTGTTGCGTTAAGCCCCTACATCCCAAAATCCAAATAGTAGATCTATCTTCAGGGGATAGCTATGTACGCCACTTCTGTCCAAATGGTCACGTCATTTACTGAAATTGAAGGTTCTAAAGGCTTTGTTTAGTCTCCTGTCCTATCTCTTGATTTTCTCCCTTTCCCTGCTTAAATTATCTACGGTCCGTTGTGGCCTGATCATGCCGACCTTTTCCTTCTGCTTGTGCTGCCTGACTTCTGCTGTCTGACAATATTGACATCCTTTCATTGTCTATATCGATCTCCCTTGCTTTGTCAATTATCTCGTGGCCTTCATCAGCCAAGGTTGAGTAGATTAGAAGGCCTGAGTGAGGTTAGGGCATCACGGAAAATTCTTATAAGGCTAGCTTGCCTGCATATGGAGCATGCTGACATAGTTTAGATGATGCAGGAAGGCGAAGACAGAATCCATTTGTTTGGAATTTTAGAGGATGGTGGGTTTAGCATACGTTGTACAGAAATTATGTACCTCGTTCCAGAGCATAGAAATATGATCTGATATCCCGGATTAGGAAAGGTGTATGATATGATTTGAAGGGGCGAGTGCACTTGATATGTCACCTAGTGCACCAGGGTATTATATACCCCACGTTCACTAAATTTTATACTCTTCCAGTTATGTTTGCTGCTGTCGCTTGGGCATCAGGTAATGTAAATGATCGTGTCCTTTTTGTCTCATTGCCACAACAGGTTTAGTTATACATACTATGACAAGAAGCATGGTGCCATTCACAAATCAATCGAGGCGTTGGACCGCTTGGGCATGGAGATCATAGAGACTGGTGACCCTGATGCGTTCAAACAGTATCTCGAGGAGTACGAGAACACCATATGTGGACGCCATCCCATCAGCGTCCTTCTTCATGTAAGTGCGCAACTCATTGATGATCTTACTACTCCCTCCGTTCCGAAATACAAGTATTTTAGAGATTTCTATATGGATTACACACGGATGTATATAGATGGTAGTTTAGAGTGTAGATTTACTCATTTTGCTCCGTATGTAGTCCATATTGGAATCTCTAAAAAGACATATTTAGGAACGGAGGGAGTAATATTTATCCTTTTCTTTTAACGATTTACTTAATCCACTTTGTGCACATTCTATTGTGTTAGATGTTGAAACACTGCTCGGTGAAGATTAAGGTCGGGTTTGTTCGCTACGAGCAGTCGAGCCAATGCAAGACTACGAGGGACAGCAGTGTCAGCTACGCATCCGCTGTTGCCAAGGTGGACACTCCTGGAGAAGTGGGTAAAGATTGAGCAAAACGTGGTTTGCTGTGTACCCTGGTGTAACATGCTGTAGCATGGCTGTTGGCTTGCAATCACCGGAGCTTTCTGTCGAACTTTGTAATAATAACAAGCTCTGGTTGAAGTCCAATAGTTGCTGCTCTGGCGGCACCAGGATTCTGTGAAACAAGAGAACAATATATTTCTGGATGTTCTTGTGTGTATCTTCCTAGTAAGCTCCAGCAAAAAGAAAACGTTCAAACCCATGATAAAGGTTCTACAAAATTATGAAAATATTTGATGTTCAAAACCGTTGCAGCAGCTGTGCCGGCCATTGCAGCATCGTGCATCCTGCTACGGTTGACCCTTCTAGTGTCCCCTGTCTTGCCTTTGCAGCAGTGGTGCTGGCCATTGCAGCATCGTGCATCCTGCTACGGTTGACACTTGTAGTGTCCCGCGTCTTGCCTTTGCAGCATCTTTCTTCTTGCCTGCTGCAACGGGGCTGACACTAACATCTAGCATCCTACTTGCACCAACGGTGGTTGACCCCTTGTATCGTCATGCATCCCATGTTGCAGCAATGACATATCACATTGCAACGCCGGTCGACCGCTTGTATCGTCATGCATCCCGTGTTGCAGCAATGACATATCACATTGCATCGCTGGTCGACCCTTGTAGTGTTACATGTCCCATGTTGCAGTAGCAATAAACCGCATTGCAATGGTGGTCAACCCTCGCAGCGTCGTGTGGTGTAGGTGTTGTTTGGTTCGTTCCCACGTTCGCCGTTTTCAAGACCTCAAGTCTATCGCGGCTGACAATTCTGTCGCTTTAATCAACTTCAAGTTGAGATCCAATGGTCAAATATTTTAATATGTAGATCTGGCTCAAAAGCCCTTAACACACTTTACATCCTCTTATGATGATACTACCATTTTTCATGATGAAGGACACATGGAATTTCTTAAAATCATCAGACTCACCCAACAGGTGCTATACCATCGTTTGAAAATCTTGTTGGTACTCAATACAATGCAAGTCAGCGGCAACGAAATATAGCCATGAGGACTTCAAAGTAAAGTGGCGGCTAAAAGACAACTAAACACAACATTACCTCTTAATAGGGAATAAATCGTTTTCAAACGATCACAAAGACAACTCTCAAGTTTGTCAAATGTGTGGTTATACAAATATCTTACCTATGATTACCAGACCCTCAAACATTTGGTCAAACCATACCATAATTTATTAAAAAGGAAAAGAAGTTCATTGGAATAAATTTGAAAATTTGCAAACTTATAACCAAAAACTATTCTGGTAAATGATTGTTCTCAAATATTCATGAGAAGGAGAACCAAAAATTCTAGTGCAATAAAGTGGCGGTGAATTCCTTTGCACCGATGATATGTTTATATAATATAAATTTCAGTAATATCGGAGACCTCATGTAATCTCCGAATATTATTCCCAAAATATCTTTGGCCTGAACTTGCACAACTAGATGTAGTGTGATGTCCATTTTTGGACATGATATTTGATAAATTTTGATGTATGAATTAATTCATACTTACTATTGTTGCGTACAAAATAATTTTCTAAAATTTGATAAATTAATTTGGTTTGATAGCCCTATCCATCCTTGTTTGGGGATGATTAGAAAATTATTGACAATCAACCTACTAAGTTGCAAAATTCTCTAAAATTATCAGATTTTATGTGCACCACACGTGTCATTTGGAAATCGATTTTAAGGCACTCTCACCTTAAAATTTGTCTGGTGGCCGATGACGGTCGAACACCTTGGCGAATTTGTCTGGCAGCCTTTGCGATGAGGATTAAAGCCAAGTTATGAAAGTTCAAACAACCAAACCGACTTGAGTCAGTTTGGGTGTTTCAAGTTTCAACACTTGCCATTTAATCGTCATCGCAGAGGCTACAAGACAAATTCACAATGGTGTTCGACCGCCATCGACGCCGATTGTTGTGGGACGCCGGACGCCGGCGTCACTTGTGGGACGTGGATGTAGTGTTCGACACCGACGGCCACATGTATCTCGCACCGACGATACTTGCTATTCAGGGTTCCATCGACACCGAGGAACCCCCTAACCCGCTTGACCCGGTTTCGTCGGTGATGCACCCCTAATCTTCCTCCTCCTCCTCCTCCTCCTCCTCCTTCTCTTCTTTCTTCTTAACCTAAACTAAACATAATAAACTTAACCTAAACTAAAGTAAATCTAAACCTAAAAACAGAAACAAAACCTAAACTAAATTAAACTAAACCTAATTAAACTAAATCTAAAAAACAGAAAAAAGAGGGATGTCTCACCGGCAGGGGGATGGAGGAGGGCGCTGGAGCGGCGGGCGGGCGCGGGTTGGCCGAGGCGGCAGGCGGGCTGCTGAGGCGGGGAGTGGCGGCGGCGGGGGCTGCTCAGGCATGGGGTGGTGGCGTGGGTGTGATGAAGGAGGGAGAGAGAGGGGAGAGAGAGAGGGACGTGGGGTTGTCCGCTTTTTAGTTTACGTCACAGCTCTTTGTCGTCTACTAGCAGACGACAAAGAGCCTAGCTAACGGACGTTAGTTGGCCACTTTCTTTGCCGTCCGCTAGCTGACGGCAAAGAAAGTGGCCGTTAGGAGGCCCTCGCTTGTACGCCACCCTCCCTCTTTGCCGTCCGCTAGCAGACGGTAAAGCTTCTATGCCATCCGCTAGCAGACGACAAAGAGTTGGCTGACGACAAACATTATCTTTGTCGTCCACTCTTTCTTTGCCGTCAGCTTTCTGTATGCTGATGGCAAAGACCTCCTTTGCCGTGAGCTAGCGGACGGCAAAGAACTGGCTAACGACAAAGATCCTGATTCCAGTAGTGACATGACCACTCTTGTAGAATTGTAATTTAGCAGCCTCTTGCTTGACAAATATGTGCTTACACACTGTAAGTTTGATCTAAATCATTCCAACTACATATCATACTATTTTCCCCTTGTAGTATAAGTATGTGAAAATCAACAAAGTATTTCCCATCTGCGATAATTTGATTTCATATATTCTCGTTGATAGACTCTTGACCTCCTCAGGCTTGACCAGAGGTTGGCCACAGGCATATTTCCGTTTTAGTTGCTCCTCGGTAAAAGTTTCCATGGGCTCGATGCCTAGGAGTTGTTCTACAGTGACACCGGCCTCTTCAGCCTGCCTTCTAAGATCGTCGGTTATTAGCAGCTGATCGGCGCTGGTACTCACATGTGTTGGTACAATGAGTGGGGGGATCGACTGCACCGCGTGTTGATACGTCTCCAACATATCTACAATTTATGAAGTATTCATGCTGTTATTTTATCATTATTGGATGTTTTACAATCATTTTATAGCAACTTTATATCATTTTTTGGGACTAACCTATTGACCCAGTGCCCAGTGCCAGTTGCTGTTTTTTGCTTGTTTTTTACATCGTAGGAAATCAATACCAAACGGAGTCCAAACGCAACGAAACTCCACGGGGATTTTTTATGGGCCAGAAGACATCCATTGGGCCAGAGTGATAACCCATGAGTATAGGGGATCACAACAGTTTTTGAGGGTAGAGTATTCAACCCAAATTTATTGATTCGACACAAGGGGAGCCAAAGAATATTCTCAAGTATTAGCAGTTGAGTTGTCAATTCAACCACACCTGGATAACTTAATATCTGCAGCAAAGTATTTAGTAGCAAAGCAGTATGGTAGTAAAAGTAACAGTGGCAAAAGTAACAGTAGTAGTTTCGTAGCAATCGTAACAGGTGCAATGGAAAAGTAACTAAGCAAAAGACAGTATGTGAAAAGCTCGTAGGCATTGGATCGGTGATGGATAATTATGTCAGATGCGGTTCATCATGTAATAGTTATAACATAGGGTGACACAGAACTAGCTCCAATTCATCAATGTAATGTAGGCATGTATTCTGAATATAGTCATACGTGCTTATGGAAAAGAACTTGCATGACTTTGTCCTACCCTCCCGTGGCAGTGGGGTCCTATTGGAAACTAAGGGATATTAAGGCCTCCTTTTAATAGAGTACCGGACCAAAGCATTAACACTTAGTGAATACAAGAACTCCTCAAACTACAGTCATCACCAGGAGTGGTCTCGATTATTGTCACTTGAGGTTGCGGATCATAACACATAGTAGGTGACTATAGACTTGCAAGATAGGATCAAGAACTCACATATATTCATGGAAACATAATAAGTTCAGATCTGAAATCATGGCACTCGGGCCCTAGTGACAAGCATTAAGCATAGCAAAGTCATAGCAACATCAATCTCAGAACATAGTGGATACTAGGGATCAAACCCTAACAAAACTAACTCCATTACATGATAAATCTCATCCAACCCATCACCGTCCAGCAAGCCTATGATGGAATTACTCACGCACGGCGGTGAGCATCATGAAATTGGTGATGGGGGATGGTTGATGATGACGACGGCGACGGATCCCCTCTCTGGAGCCCCGAACGGACTCCAGATCAGCCCTCCCGAGAGAGTTTAGGGCTTGGCGGCGGCTCCGTATCGTAAAACGTGATGAATCCTTCTCTTTGATTTTTTCTCCCCGAACGCGAATATATGGACTTGGAGTTGAGGTCGGTGGAGCTCCACGGGGCCCACGAGGCAGGGGGGCGTGCCCAGGGGGGCAGGCGTGCCTCCCACCCTCATGGACAGGGAGTGGGCCCCCTGGTGTTGATTCTTTCGCCAGTATTTGTTATAA
Organism: Aegilops bicornis; assembly: GCA_021605145.1. Classification (NCBI taxonomy): domain Eukaryota; kingdom Viridiplantae; phylum Streptophyta; class Magnoliopsida; order Poales; family Poaceae; genus Aegilops; species Aegilops bicornis. The sequence continues at coordinate 1,219,762 of JAHIAL010000075.1, read as the reverse complement.
ATTCCAAAAATATTCTCCGTGAAGTTTCAGGTCATTACGAGAACTTTTATTTCTGCACAAAAATAACACCATGGCAGTTATGCTGAAAACAGCGTCAGTCCGGGTTAGTTCCATTCAAATCATGCAAGTTAGAGTCCAAAACAAGGGCAAAAGTGTTTGGAAAAGTAGATACGACAGAGACGTATCACAAAGAAGCACCTGGGGGGTGCCCCGAGGGGGGCACAACCCACCAGGGCGCGCCAGGCCCCTTGGGGCGTCCAATTGGGTTGTGCCCACCTCGGTGGCCTCCCGCACCCCTTCTTTGCACTATAAATTCCCAAATATTCCGAAACCCTTTGGGGTTAACCTAGATCAAGTTCCTACTGCAAGGTCTCAGTATCCATGAAAACAATCTAGACCCTGTTAAGACTCACGGGAGGGGGAATCATCTCCGTGGCCATCTTCATCATCCCGGCGGCCACCACGATGAGGAGGGAGTAGTCCACCCTCGGGCTGAGGGTTTGTACCAATAGCTATGTTTTTAATCTCTCTCTCTCTCTCGTGATCTCTATCTTGGGATTTGTTAATATAGTCGGATCATATGATGTTTCTACCCTCTATACTCTTGCTATGATGAATTGAATATTTACCCTTTGAAGTTTTGTCTTGTCAGATCGAATATTCAGAGATGAGAACACATGATATATATCTTGCAATATGAATACTTGAGGTGACAATTGGGGTATCTTATTGATTCACTTGATATATGTTATGGCATTCAACTCATGGATTCCCGCGGTGATATTGGGGTAATCTATGCATAGGGGTTGATGCACGTTTTTCTCCGGTAGAAACTTCGGGGTCTCTTTGTAGTTCTTTGTGTGGATTGAGTATTATGAATATGAATTTGCTTTGGTGTTATCTTAGTACGAACTCTTGATTAGATCGATCGGAGAGAATAGCTTGTGTTATTCTAGTACGAAGTCTAGGATAGATCGAACGGAAAGAATAGCTTTGAGATTGTTTCATACCCTACAAACAATTCCTATCTTTTGTTCTCCGCTAATAGGAACTCAGAGTGACTCTTTGTTACACTCTGAGGGATAATCATATGATCCAACTATGTTGTCATTGTTGGGAGATTGCACTAGCGAAAGTACGGACCCTAGGCCTCATTTTAAGCACTGCAAGACCGTTTTTGTGCCCATTTACTATTTTCTACCTTGCTGTTTTTATTTATTCAGATTATAAAAATATATTTCTACCATCAATATTACACTTTTATCACAATCTCTTCGTCGAACTAGTGCACCTATACAATTTGCCATTGTATTGGATGTGTTGGGGACACAAGAGATTTCTTGTATTTGGTTGCAGGGTCGTTTGAGAGAGACCACCTTCATCACACACCTCTCACAGATTGATAAAACTTAGGTCATCCACTTGAGGGAAAATTGCTACTGTCCTACAAAACTCTGCGCTTGGAGGCCCAACACGTGTCTACAAGAATAAAGTTGCATAGTAGACATCAAGCACTTTTTCTGGCGCCGTTGCCGGGGAGGTGAGTGCTTGAAGGTATATCTTTAGATCTTGCAATTGAATCTTTTAGTTTGTTGTTTATCACTAGTTTGGTCTATAAAAGAAAACTACAAAAAAATGGAATTGAGGTTGCATTATATTATTGATCATCTTTATAATGTCTTTCTTGAAAATGATGGTTAGGAAATTGTGCTCAGTTGTTAGAAGAAGAAGTCAATAAAATGCTTGGCACAAAATATTTGAATGATGAGCATGATTGCAATGTTGTTATATGAATTCTTTGAGTATCCTAAATGCTAACGATGATTGCATAAGTCATGGCAAAAATGTTTCTTATAAGCATGTCACTTTTTGCGGAGTGAATTGGGAGTGCCTTTGCGCACCAAAAGGGGAAGATAGATTTTGTAAGAAGCATAAATATTTAGAAACAAAAAGGTTGCAAGAGAGGCTAGATGTTTGTGCTGAAAGATCTAATTTTTTCGGCCATCCTTGTGAACTTTAAATGAACATGGTCATTTAAATCTTCAATGCAGATTCTTTCATGATCAAATAGCGTCCAAAAATTGTGATAACTTGATTACCCTTGAGTGTCATAAAGAGCTTAGTCTTCTTTTGGGGTATGAAGAAATGAAACGTATAACTGAGGGTATTCCAAAATTTAATCTCAATAGATTGCTTGATTTTGATCTAGAAGAAATTTATATGTTTTGTGCGATAAATTGCATTGAGAATCCTTATATTGCCAACTATCTAAAGTCAATAAAAAAATGTAATATGAAGAGAGTACTAATGAAAGGGAAAATATTTCCCAAAACCCTCCTAGTGTTTATTATGATGAATCAAGTAACGAGGAGGAGCTTCCTATCCAACCAATCTCATCAATAAGAGGCTTGAAAAGATTTAGTGAACCCACACATGATGTGGTGAAGAAGAATAAATGAAGGAAGAAGAGAGGTAAAAAGGTATATCTCCCAAATAATGTTGCTCCTATTATTGTTGTGCCTCATCAAAATGAATCAAAAATAATTGTGGAAGATGATGCACTTGATGATGATTTTGTTATGCCTATTGCTTGTTGTGATGATTATGATTGGAAAGATAATTATACTTCTTATAATATTGGAAAACTTTTTGGCACCAACTTGGGAAATTATGATGATAGCAATTGTTATACCGTTGGTGCTATTCATACTATTAATGATGAGAGTGATTATGCTTATGATATGCCAAGCCACAAGCTTGGGGATGCTATGTTTGATGAGGATGACATGTTTGAGAATTTATCTGCTGAAATTAATGTTTGTCCCAAGCTTGGGGAGGCTATGTTTAATGAAGATGATCTTTTTAGTCCCCCTACTTTGATTGATCAAACTTATTTTGATGATAGCATGCCTCCTGTTTATGATGATTACATTGATAAAAGTGGGTTTGGAAGAGTGTCAACTCTAGGTAGTAGTGATCCCACTATTTTGGAGGGTGTTGAATCTCATTACAATATCGATGAAAGTGGATTTGGAGAGGTCATGACTTTATTTAGTGATACATCCACTATTTTGGAAGATGTTTCAATTGACTATGGCAATAAAGTTGACATGTATGCCATAGAGAGTAATGCATTTTCTATGCTTGTGGATCATGAAAAGAATGCTTTATGTAATGGTTATATTGATGAATCTATTCATGATGCCAGTGAAAATTATTATGAGAGATGAACTTATGATGCATGATGTTCTCTATGTGTTTCAATTCTTATCTTTTATGTGAGCATCATTAAATCATCATGCCTAGCTTGAAAGGCATTAAAGAAAAGTGCTTGTTGGGAGACAACCCAATACTTTTACCTACTGTTTTTACGTGTTCATATGATTATTCTACTGTATTAATCATTTTTTATAGCTTTTGTTTCAATAAAGTGCCAAGTAAAGCCTTTGGGATCATGTTAGGTGATAGTTGATTTGACCCTGCTGAAAAACAGAAACTTTTGCGCTCACGAAAATAGGTGTCAGTTTTAACAGAAGAGTGCTATTGAGTTGATTCTTTTTGCAGAAGTTTAATATACAAATTTCTCACGTGGTCCAAGTTTGTTCATAATTTTTTGAGTAGCAGAAGTATGGTTTCAGTCCAGATCATTAAAGACTGTTCTGTTTTTGACAGATTCTGTTTTCAATGCATAGTTTGCTTGCTTTCTAGTTTCTATGTCTTATATTGCTCAATATAAATTGTGGAAATGATATGCTATAGTAGGCATTGTGTGAGAAAAATTATGAATCTTGTCTTTGACTGTACCAAAGTGAAATGGTTAGTTCTTTATCATACTAACCTATCTCACAAAGTTTCGTTAAGTTTTGTGTGATTGAAGTTTTCAAGTTTTGGGTGAGATGACGATATGAGGAGAATAAGGAGTGACAAGACCCTAAGCTTGGGGATGCCCAAGGCACCCCAAGTTAATATCCAAGGAAGATCCAAGCAATTAAGCTTGGGGATGCCCCGGAAGGCATCCCCTCTTTCGTCTTCAACATTATCGGTGACCTCACTTGGAGCTATGTTTTCATTCGTCACATGATATGAGTTTTACTTGGAGCGTCAATTTATTTTCTTAGAATTTTCTTGCTGTTATTTAGAATAATGTTTTTCATCTTTTATTTCAATAAAACTGGCATTGATAGCCTTTGCCATGCTTATCTTGCAAGTATACATGTTGCTGTTTGAAAACTGAAAGTTTATCGATGTTGCAAAAATTCCGGAGGGAAGTCAGAATGTGATAAAATGTTGAAACTTTTTGAATAACAAGCTCTGATAAATTTTCTACAGTGTGGTAGAATTTTATAATTTTGGAGTTAGGGAAGTATTGATACTCTTGCATTCTTTACAGGCTGTACTGTTTTGGCAGATTGCTGTTATGTTTGCATTGTTTGCACATGTTTGCTTGTTTAATGATTCTATTTGAGGATAGGAGTATTAAATATGCAGAGGCATTTAGTATGCAATGTTGAATAATAATTGTTTTGATTTGCTACAGTAGAGTATTATATGGTTTTTGCATTGGTTTATACTAACTTATCTCACGAGTTCTTGTTGAGTTTTGTGTGGATTAAACTTTTGAGGTTTAGGAAAACCGTGATATGAGAGGAATTAAGGAGACACAAAATCTCAAGCTTGGGGATACCCAAGGCACCCCAAGATAATACTTCAAGAAGTCTCAAGCATCTAAGCTTGGGGATGCCCCGATAGGCATCCCACCTTTCTTCTTCAACAATTATCGGTTAGGATCGGTTGAGCCTAAGTTTTCGCTTCTTCACATGATGTGTGCTATCCTTGAAATGTCATTTTGTTTTGTTTTGCTTGCTGTTTTAATAAAATACTTAGATCTGAAAGTTTTTTTTTAATAAGAGAGAGTCCTCAACACTACTAGGAAAAGGGCTATAACTAATATGGACATTAATGGAGCACCATTTATTTGCGCGCCATCACGCTATATAGCAGTGGCGCACTGCACAAAGTCGCCATTGGTGTCCTCATTACTAATGGCGCACCACACACACGGCGCCATTACTAACATTTTTTTCCAAAACTATTAATGGCGCACCAAGGCACAGTGCGCCATTACTAGTTTTAACTAGTAATGGCGCACCACAAACTCTGTGCGCCACTAGTAACAATTTTTTTTACTTTTTTTTTCAAAATTAGTAATGGCGCACCAGGGTACAGTACGCAATTACTAGTTCAAACTAGTAATGGCGCATTGTCCATGGTGCGCCATTACTATCTTAGCCTTACAAAAAATTCACCAAATGCACCCCCCCCGTGGACCGCCTTTTTAGTTTCAAAAAAATAAAAGAAAATGATAGAAATGTCAAAAAAATAAAAGAAAATAAGATTCCCATGTGATATGTCGTCTAGTTGTTAGCAAAATTTACAAACATGAATTTTCGACTTTATTGCAAAATCTCTCGAGAATTTGTAAAATGGGTATAACTTTTGCATACGCACTCCGATGACAAAGTTTTTTATATGAAAAATCGTCTACTCGAAAAGTTACATCCGAATTGAACTGGGTGAACCCCGTTCAAGATTTTAAGAATCCCCAAAAACCTAACAGAAAAAAAGAATTAGAAGCACCGGCTAGTGCGAGATCCCCTTTGAATAGGCTGAGGTTGGATCCACCCTTTTTAGGTTCGTCATCATTGTACCGAAGCTTCGGATTATGCAAATGACGATTTTTGGCTTCATAGTGTGTTGTCAAGAAGTTTGCCGCCCCCTCAGTAATGAATGCCTCAGCCATCGATGCTTCAATTCTACGTTTATATTTACATTTTGCTCAGAAGCGCCTTCTCAGATCCTCTCAAAGTGGCGTAGCACCAACAATTTTGCACGCCCCCCCCCCCCAATCTTGCCTCGATTGGGAGATGCAAAATCGAGTGCTTTATTGGATTAAAGAAGCCCGACGAAAACATTTTCTCTAACTTGCAGATCAACTCCGACGCCAACTCTTCCATTTATTCTACCAGGCCAGGCGATAGTTCTTTCCGACAAAAGAACATGTAAGAAATAGCTCAGCTTCGCCAAGATTAGCCATTCATCCTCGTGGATGAAGCCACGAACATCACCGCATTACCGGTCAATCCATATGTGCCAATCATGACTCTTGAGACCAAATATCTTCAATTTATCAAGACTCGCTGCCCTCTTTAGATTCTCTGCATACCCATCAAGGAACATCAACTGCTGTTGCACCCACAAGATAATTTCCCTCATAGCTGGCCTTCCAAGATTGAACCATGCCTTTGGCTTCGGCCCATTCTGCTTTCCTTTCGGTTCTTTTCATGTTTTGTAACGGCCTATCACATAGCGCCTGCATCGGGTATATATAAATCAGGATATATATATTCATCCGCTTAATGGAGTTTGCCACTTTATTACGCCCATGCAACCTAGACGCTAATAGGTAAAGATAGGTCCTAATCCCACCTGAAATCATGTAGATTGGGTTCGTTTTTCCATCTTGCTCGGATCCGACGCAAAATTTCAGTAACACCTCTCGCTGTTCTCTCGATACACATCTCGAATAAGCAGAGAGGATGTACCCGGAGAACAACAGGGAGGCACTGACGAAATTCTGCATCGCATCCGGAGCAGAGCATATGGGAAAATGAACCCAATCTACAAATACTCGGGCTTTCCATGGATAACATTGGACAATATGAAAGAATCACAGTTATAAACATGCAAATACATGCATATTTATAGATGTAACCCTTTCGAACGAGAGACGCATAGTGGCCACACGTACTGATGATTGAAGAAACCTATAGCTAGCAAGTTTCATCGGCACGAAGACCGGAACAGAGCAAATGAAGGGGGGGGGGGGAGGAGATGTCATTTGTGCTCACCCACGAACGCAGGGCAGAGCTCGTCGAACACTAGACCCTCGCAGCAACGAAAAAACTGCACATTTAAATCGAAAGATGAGTAACATAGCAAATTTGTTTTTTCCAGGCTGTACTGTTTTCATACTCTTGCATTCTTTTGAGTGCTGTCTTGTTTTGGTAGATTGCTGTTATGTTTGCATTGTTTGCACATGTTTGCTTGTTTAATGATTCTATTTGAGGATAGGAGTATTAAATATGCAGAGGCATTTAGTATGCAATTTTGAATAATATTTTTTTTGATTTGCTACAGTAGAGTATGATGTGGTTTTTGCATTGGTTTATACTAACTTATCTCATGAGTTCTTGTTGAGTTTTGTGTGGATGAAGCTTTTGAGATTTAGGAAAACTGTGATATGAGAGAAATTAGGGAGACACAAAATCTCAAGCTTGGGGATGCCCAAGGCACCCCAAGATAATACTTCAAGAAGTCTCAAGCATCTAAGCTTGGGGATGCCCCGGTAGGCATCCCACCTTTCTTCTTTAACAATTATCGTTAGGATCGGTTGAGCCTAAGTTTTTGCTTCTTCACATGATGTGTGCTATCCTTGAAATGTCATTTTGTTTTGTTTTTCTTGCTGTTTTAATAAAATACTTAGATCTGAAAGTTTTTTTAATAAGAGAGAGTCCTCAACACTACTAGGAAAAGGGCTATAACTAATGGACATTAATGGCGCACAGTGGCGCACCAGATACAGGTGCGCCATTAGTGTCCTCATTACTAATGGCGCACCACATACACGGTGCGCCATTACTAACAATTTTTTTTTCAAAAACTGTTAATGGCGCACCAAGGCACAGTGCGCCATTACTAGTTTTAACTAGTAATGGCGCACCACAAACTCTGTGCGCCACTAGTAACAAATTTTTTTGTTACTTTTTTTTCAAAATTAGTAATGGCGCACCTGGGTACATTGTGCTATTGCTAGTTCAAACTAGTAATGGTGCACTATCCATGGAGCGCCATTACTAGTAATGGCGCACTGTCCATGGTGCACCATTACTATTCCGAGCCTTACAAAAATTCACCAAATGCACCCCCTGTGGACCGCCTTTTTTAGTTTCAAAAAAGTAAAAGAAAATGATAGAAATGTCAAAAAAATAAAAGAAAATAAGATCCCCATGTGTGGTCTAGTTGTTAGCAAAATTTACAAACATGAATTTCCGACTTTTTTGGAAAATCTCTCGAGAATTTGTAAAATGGGCATAACTTTTGCATCTGAACTCCGATGAAAAGTTTTTTATATGAAAAATCGCTCACTCGAAAAGTTACATCCGAATTGAACTGGGGTAACCCCGTTCAAGATTTTCAGAATCCCCAAAAACCTAACAGAAAAAAAGAATTAGAAGCACCAGCTAGTGCGAGATCCCCTTTGAATAGGCTGAGGTTGGATCCACCCTTTTTAGGTTCGTCATCATTGTACCGAGGCTTCGGATTATGCAAATGACGATTTTTGGCTTCGTAGTGTGTTGTCAAGAAGTTGGCGCCCCCTCAGTAATGAATGCCTTAGCCATCGATGCTTCAATTCTACGTTTATTTTTACATTTTGCTCGTAGCGTCTTCTGCATCCTCTCAGTGGCGTAGCACCAACGATTTTGCACGACCCCCCCCGCCAATCTTGCCTCAGTTGGGAGATGCAAAATCAAGTGCTGCATTGGATTAAAGAAGCCCGACGGAAAGATTTTCTCTAACTTGCAGATCAACTCCGCACCAACTCTTCCATTTATTCTACCAGGCCAAAGCGATAGTTCTTTCCGACAAAGAACACGAAGAAGAAATAGCTCAGCTCGCCAAGATTAGCCATTCATCCTCAGGGATGAAGCCACGCAACATCACCGGCATTACCCGGTCAATCCATATGTGCCAATCATGACTCTTGAGACCAAATATCTTCAATTTATCAAGACTCGCTGCCCTCTTTAGATTCTCTGCATACCCATCGAGGAACATCAACTGCTGTTGCACCCACAAGATAATTTCCCTCATAGCTGGCCTTCCAAGATTGAACCATGCCTTTGGCTTCGTCCAGTTCTGCTTTCCTTTCGGTTCTTTCATGTTTTGTAACGGCCTATCACATAGCGCCTCCAGACTGGGTATATATAAATCAGGATATATATATTCATCAGTTAATGGAGTTTGCCACTTTTATTACGTCCATGCAACCTAGACGCTACTAGGTAAAGATAGGTCCTAATCCCACTCGAAATTGGTAGATTGGGTTCGTTTTCCCATCTTGTTGCTCCGGATCCGGCCTTAAAATTTCAGCAACACCTCCCCGCTGTTCTCCTGATACACATCTCGGGAATAAGCAGAGAGGATGTGTACCCGGAGAACAACAGGGAGGCACTGACGAAATTCTGCATCGCATCCGGAGCAGAGCATATGGGAAAATGAACCCAATCTACAAATACTCGGGCTTTCCATGGATAACATTGGACAATATGAAAGAATCACAGTTATAAACATGCAAATACATGCATATTTATAGATGTAACCCTTTCGAACGAGAGACGCATAGTGGCCACACGTACTGATGATTGAAGAAACCTATAGCTAGCAAGTTTCATCGGCACGAAGACCGGAACAGAGCAAATGAAGGGGGAGGAGATGTCATTTGTGCTCACCCACTTAACGCAGGCAGAGCTCGCTTAACACTAGACCCCTCGCAGCAACGAAAAAACTGCACATTTAAATCGAAAGATGAGTAACATAGCAAATTTGTTTTTTCCAGGCTGTACTGTTTTCATACTCTTGCATTCTTTACAGGCTGTACTGTTTTGGTAGATTGCTGTTATGTTTGCATTGTTTGCACATGTTTGCTTGTTTAATGATTCTATTTGAGGATAGGAGTATTAAATATGCAGAGGCATTTAGTATGCAATTTTGAATAATATTTTTTTTGATTTGCTACAAGAGAGTATGATGTGGTTTTTGCATTGGTTTATACTAACTTATCTCATGAGTTCTTGTTGAGTTTTGTGTGGATGAAGCTTTTGAGATTTAGGAAAACTGTGATATGAGAGAAATTAGGGAGACACAAAATCTCAAGCTTGGGGATGCCCAAGGCACCCCAAGATAATACTTCAAGAAGTCTCAAGCATCTAAGCTTGGGGATGCCCCGGTAGGCATCCCACCTTTCTTCTTTAACAATTATCGGTTAGGATCGGTTGAGCCTAAGTTTTTGCTTCTTCACATGATGTGTGCTATCCTTGAAATGTCATTTTGTTTTGTTTTTCTTGCTGTTTTAATAAAATACTTAGATCTGAAAGTTTTTTTAATAAGAGAGAGTCCTCAACACTACTAGGAAAAGGGCTATAACTAATGGACATTAATGATAAAGGCGCACTAGACAAAGTGCGCCATTAGTGTCCTCATTACTAATGGCGCACCACATACACGGTGCGCCATTACTAACAATTTTTTTTTCAAAAACTGTTAATGGCGCACCAAGGCACAGTGCGCCATTACTAGTTTTAACTAGTAATGGCGCACCACAAACTCTGTGCGCCACTAGTAACAAATTTTTTTGTTACTTTTTTTTCAAAATTAGTAATGGCGCACTGGGTACATTGTGCTATTGCTAGTTCAAACTAGTAATGGTGCACTATCCATGGAGCGCCATTACTAGTAATGGCGCACTGTCCATGGTGCACCATTACTATCTGAGCCTTACAAAAAATTCACCAAATGCACCCCCCTGTGGACCGCCTTTTTAGTTTCAAAAAAGTAAAAGAAAATGATAGAAATGTCAAAAAAATAAAAGAAAATAAGATCCCCATGTGTGGTCTAGTTGTTAGCAAAATTTACAAACATGAATTTCCGACTTTTTTGGAAAATCTCTCGAGAATTTGTAAAATGGGCATAACTTTTGCATACGAACTCCGATGAAAAAGTTTTTTATATGAAAAATCGTCTACTCGAAAAGTTACATCCGAATTGAACTGGGGTAACCCCGTTCAAGATTTTCAGAATCCCCAAAAACCTAACAGAAAAAAAGAATTAGAAGCACCAGCTAGTGCGAGATCCCCTTTGAATAGGCTGAGGTTGGATCCACCCTTTTTAGGTTCGTCATCATTGTACCGAGGCTTCGGATTATGCAAATGACGATTTTTGGCTTCGTAGTGTGTTGTCAAGAAGTTGGCGCCCCCTCAGTAATGAATGCCTTAGCCATCGATGCTTCAATTCTACGCTTATTTTACATTTTGCTCAGAAGCGCCTTCTCGCATCCTCTCAGTGGCGTAGCACCAACGATTTTGCACGACCCCCCCCGCCAATCTTGCCTCAGTTGGGAGATGCAAAATCAAGTGCTGCATTGGATTAAAGAAGCCCGACGGAAAGATTTTCTCTAACTTGCAGATCAACTCCGGCACCAACTCTTCCATTTATTCTACCAGGCCAGGCGATAGTTCTTTCCGACAAAGAACACAGAAGAAATAGCTCAGCTCTGCCAGTACTAGCCATTCATCCTCAGGGATGAAGCCACGCAACATCACCGGCATTACCCGCTCAATCCATATGTGCCAATCATGACTCTTGAGACCAAATATCTTCAATTTATCAAGACTCGCTCCCCTCTTTAGATTCGCTGCATACCCATCGAGGAACATCAACTGCTGTTGCACCCACAAGATAATTTCCCTCATAGATGGCCTTCCAAGATTAAACCATGCCTTTGGCTTCGTCCAGTTCTGGTTTCCTTTCGGTTCTTTCATGTTTTGTAATGGCTTATCACATAGCGCCTCCAGACTGGGTATATATAAATCAGGATATATATATTCATCAGTTAATGGAGTTTGCCACTTTTATTACGTCCATGCAACCTAGACGCTAATAGGTAAAGATAGGTCCTAATCCCACCCGAGTCTGTGTAGATTGGGTTCGTTTCCCATGTTGCTCGGATCCGACGCAAAATTTCAGCAGCACCTCCCCGCTGTTCTCCCGATACACGTCTTGGCAATAAGCAGAGATGATGTGTACCCGAAGAACAACAGGGAGGCACTGACAAAATTCTGCATCGGATCCGAAGCAGAGCATATGGGAAAACGAACCCAGTCTACACATACTCGGGCTATCCATGGATAACATTGGACAATACGAAAGAATCACAGTTATAAACATGCAAATACATGCATATTTATAGATGTAACCCTTTCGAACGGGAGACGCATAGTGGTCACACGTACTGATGATTGAAGACACCTATAGCTAGCAAGTTTCATCGGCATGAAGACCGGAACAGAACAAATGAAGGGGGGAGGAGGAGATGTCATTTGTGCTCACCCACGAATGTAGGGCAGAGCTAGTCGAACACTAGACCCTCGCAGCGACGGAAAAACTACACTTTTAAATCGAAAGATGAGTAACATAGCAATTTTGTTTTTTCCAGGCTGTATTGTTTTGATACTCTTGCATTCTTTACAGGCTGTATTGTTTTGGCAGATTGCTCTTATGTTTGCATTGTTTGCACATGTTTTCTTGTTTAATGATTCTATTTGAGGATAGGAGTATTAAATATGCAGAGGCATTTAGTATGCAATGCTGAATAATAATTTTTTTGATTTGCTACAGTAGAGTATGATTTGGTTTTGCATTCGTTTATACTAACTTATCTCACGAGTTCTTGTTGAGTTTTGTGTGGATGAAGCTTTTGAGGTTTAGGAAAACCGTGATATGAGAGGTTCAAAATTAGTAATGGCGCGCCAGGGTACAGTGCGCCATTACTAGTTCAAACTAGTAATGGCGCACTGTCCATGGTGCGCCATAACTATCTGAGCCTTACAAAAAATTCACCAAATGCAACCTCCCCCCCCCTCCCCGTGGACCGTCTTTTCAGTTTCAAAAAAATAAAATAAAATGATAGAAATGTCAAAAAATAAAAGAAAAATAAGATTCCCATGTGATATGTGGTCTAGTTGTTAGCAACATTTACAAACATGAATTTTCGACTTTTCTGCAAAATCTCTCGAGAATTTGTAAAATGGGCATAACTTTTGCATACAAACTCCGATGAAAAAGTTTTTTATATGAAAAATCATCTACTCGAAAAGTTACATCCGAATTGAACTGGGGGAACCCCGTTCAAGATTTTCAGAATCCCCAAAAACCTAACAGAAAAAAGAATTAGAAGCACCGGCTAGTGCGAGATCCCCCTTGAATAGGCTGAGGTTGGATCCACCCTTTTAGGTTAAATCATCATTGTACCGAGGCTTTGGATTATGCAAATGACGATTTTTGGCTTCGTAGTGTGTTGTCAAGAAGTTTGCCGGCCCCTCAGTAATGAATGCCTCAGCCATCGATGCTTCAATTCTACGTTTATTTTTACATTTTGCTTGTAGCGTCTTCTGCATCCTCTCAGTGGCGTAGCACCAATGATTTTGCACGCCCCCTCCTATCTTGCCTCGGTTGGGAGATGCAAAATCAAGTGCTGCATTGTATTAAAGAAGCCCGACGGAAAGATTTTCTCTAACTTGCAGATCAACTCCGGTGCCAACTCTTCCATTTATTCTACTAGGCCAGGCGATAGTTCTTTCCGACAAAGAACACAGAAGAAATAGCTCAGCTCTGCCAGTACTAGCCATTCATCCTCAGGGATGAAGCCACGCAACATCACCGGCATTACCCGCTCAATCCATATGTGCCAATCATGACTCTTGAGACAAAATATCTTCAATTTATCAAGACTAGCTCCCCTCTTTAGATTCGCTGCATACCCATCGAGGAACATCAACTGCTGTTGCACCCACAAGATGATATCTCTCATAGCTGGCCTTCTAAGATTGAACCATGCCTTTGGCTTCGTCCAGTTCTGCTTTCCTTTTGGTTCTTTCATGTTTTGTAACGGCCTATCACATAGCAGCTCCGGACTGGGTATATATAAATCAGGATGTATATATTCATCAGTTAATGGAGTTTGCCACTTTTATTACGTCCATGCAACCTAGACGCTAATAGGTAAAGATAGGTCCTAATCCCACCTGAGTATGTGTAGATTGGGTTCGTTTTCCCATGCGCTGCTATGGATCCGACGCAAAATTTCAGCAGCACCTCCCCACTGTTCTCCTGATACACGTCTCAGTAATAAGCAGAGAGGATTTGTACCCGGAGAACAACAGGAAGGCACTGACGAAATTCTGCATCGGATACGGAGCAGAGCATATGGGAAAACGAACCCAATCTACACATACTCGGGCTCTCCATGTATAACATTGGACAATACGAAAGAATCACAGTTATAAACATGCAAATACATGCATATTTATAGATGTAACCCTTTCGAACGGGAGACGCATAGTGGTCACACGTACTGATGATTGAAGACACCTATAGCTAGCAAGTTTCATCGGCACAAAGAACAGAACAGAGAAAATGTAGGGGGGAGGAGGAGATGTCATTTGTGCTCACCCACGAACGCAGGGCAGAGCTCGTCGAACACTAGACCCTCGCAGCGATGAAAATACTACACATTTAAATCAAAAGATGAGTAACATAGCAATTTTGTTTTTTCCAGGCTGTACTGTTTTGATAATCTTGCATTCTTTACAGGCTGTACTGTTTTGGCAGATTGCTGTTATGTTTGCATATTTTGCACATGTTTGCTTGTTTAATGATTCTATTTGAGGATAGGAGTATTAAATATGTAGAGGCATTTAGTATGCGATGATTTTTTTGATTTGCTACAGTAGAGTATGATATCGTTTTTGCATTGGTTTATACTAACTTATCTCATGAGTTCTTGTTGAGTTTTGTGTGGATGAAGCTTTTGAGGTATAGGAAAACCGTATTATGAGAGGAATTAAGGAGACACAAAATCTCAAGCTTGGGGATGCCCAAGGCACCCCAAGATAATACTTCAAGAGGTCTCAAGCATCTAAGCACGGGGATGCCCCGGTAGGCATCCCACCTTTCTTCTTCAACAATTATCGGTTAGGATCGGTTGAGCCTAAGTTTTTGCTTCTTCACATGATGTGTGCTATCCTTGAAATGTCATTTTTATTTGCTTGTTGTTTTAATAAAATACTTAGATCTGAAAGTTTTTTTTAATAAGAGAGAGTCCTCAACACTACTAGGAAAAGGGCTATAGCTAATATGGACATTAATGGCGCACCATGTATGTGGTGCGCCACTGCTATATAACAGTGGCGCACCAGATACAGGTGCACCATTAGTATCCTCATTACTAATGGCGCACCACACACACGGTGCGCCATTACTAACAATTTTTTTCCAGAACTATTAATGGCGCACCAAGGCACACTGCGCCATTACTAGTTTTAACTAGTAATGGCGCACCACAAACTCTGTGTGCCACTAGTAACAATTTTTTTACTTTATTTTTCAAAATTAGTAATGGCGCACCCGGGTACAGTGCACCATTACTATCTGAGCCTTACAAAAAATTCACCAAATGCACCCCCCCGTGGACCACCTTTTCAGTTTCAAAAAAATAAAAGAAAATAAGATTCTGATGTAATATGTGGTCTAGTTGTTAGCAAAATTTACAAACATGAATTTTTGACTTTTTTGCAAAATCTCTCGAGAATTTGTAAAATGGGCATAACTTTTGCATATGAACTCCGATGAAAAAGTTTTATATATGAAAAATCATCTACTCGAAAAGTTACATCCGAATTGAACTGGAGGAACACCATTTAAGATTTTCAGAATCCCGAAAAACCTAACAGAAAAAAAGAATTAGAAGCACCGGCTAGTGCGAGATCCCCTTTGAATAGGCTGAGGATGGATCCACCCTTTTTAGGTTCGTCATCATTGTACTGAGGCTTCGGATTATGCAAATGACGATTTTTGGCTTCGTAGTGTGTTGTCAAGAAGTTTGCCGCACCCTCAGTAATGAATGCCTCAGCAATCGATGCTTCAATTCTACGTTTATTTTTACATTTTGCTCGTAGCATCTTCTGCATCCTCTCAATTGCGTAGCACCAACGATTTTGCACGCCCCCCCCCCCCCAATCTTGCCTCGGTTGGGAGATGCAAAATCAAGTGCTGCATTGGATTAAAGAAGCCCGACGGAAAGATTTTCTCTTACTTGCAGATCAACTCAGGCGCCAACTCTTCCATTTATTCTACCAGGCCACGTGATAGTTCTTTCCGACAAAGAACATAGAAGAAATAGCTCATCTCTGCCAGTACTAGCCATTCATCCTCAGGGATGAAGCCACGCAACATCACCGGCATTACCCGCTCAATCCATATGTGCCTATCATGACTCTTGAGACCAAATATCTTCAATTTATCACGACTCACTCCCCTCTTTAGATTCGGGCTGCATACCCATCGAGGAACATCAATCGCTGTTGCACCCACAAGATAATTTCCCTCATAGCTGGCCTACAAAGATTGAACCATGCCTTTGACTTCGCCCGTTCTGCTTTCCTTTCGGTTCTTTCATGTTTTGTAATGGCCTATCACATAGCACCTCTAGACTGGGTATATATAAATCAGGATGTATATATTCATCAGTTAATGGAGTTTGCCACTTTTATTACGTCCACTTAACCTAGACGCTAATAGGTAAAGATAGGTCCTAATCCCACCCGAGTATGTGTAGATTGGGTTCGTTTTCCCATGCGCTGCTCCGAATCCGACATAAAAATTTTAGCAGCTCCTCCCCGCTGTTCTCCTGATACACGTCTCGGCAATAAGCAGAGAGGATGTGTACCCGGAGAATAACAGGGAGGCACTGACGAAATTCTGCATTGGATCCGGAGCAAAGCATATGGGAAAACGAACCCAATCTACACATACTCGGGCTGTCCATGGATAACATTGGACAATACGAAAGACTCACAGTTATAAACATGCAAATACATGCATATTTATAGATGTAACCCTTTCGAACGGGAGACGCATAGTGGTCACACGTACTGATGATTGAAGACAACTATAGCTAGCAAGTTTCATCGGCACGAAGACCGGAACAGAGCAAATGAAGGGGGGGGGGGGGAGGAGGAGATGTCATTTGTGCTCACCCATTTAACGCAGGGCAGAGCTCCAACACTAGACCTCGCAGGCATTTAAAAAACTGCACATTTAAATCGAAAGATGAGCAACATAGCAATTTTGTTTTTTTCCAGGATGTACTGTTTTGATACTCTTGCATTCTTTACAAGCTGTACTGTTTTGGCAGATTGCTGTTATGTTTGCATTGTTTGCACATGTTTGCTTGTTTAATGATTCTATTTGAGGATAGGAGTATTAAATATGCAGAGGCATTTAGTATGCAATGTTGAATAATAATTTTTGATTTGCTGATGAGAGTATTATATGGTTTTTGCATTGGTTTATACTAACTTATCTCACGAAGTTCTTGCTGAGTTTTTGTGGATGAAGCTTTTGAGGTTTAGGAAAACCGTGATATGAGAGGAATTAAGGAGACATAAAATCTCAAGCTTGGGGATGCGAAGGCACCCTAAGATAATACTTCAAGAAGTCTCAATCATCTAAGCTTGGGGATGCCCCGGTAGGCATCCCACCTTTCTTCTTCAACAATTATCGGTTAGGATCGGTTGAGCCTAAGTTTTTGCTACTTCACATGATGTGTGCTATCCTTGAAATTTCATTTTGTTTTTTTTTTCTTGCTTTTTTAATAAAATACTTAGATCAGAAAGTTTTTTAATAAGAGAGAGTCCTCAACACTGCTAGGAAAAGGGCTATAGCTAATATGGACATTAATGGCGCACCATGTATGTGGTGCGGCACTGCTATAGAGCAGTGGTGCACCAGATACAGGTGCGCCATTAGTGTCCTCATTACTAGTGGCGCACCACACACACGGTGCGCCATTACTAACAAATTTTGTATCGAAAACTATTAATGGCGCACCAAGGCACAGTGCGCCATTACTAGTTTTAACTAGTAATGGCGCACAATAAACTCCGTGCGCCACTAGTAACAATTTTTTTTACTTAATGTTCAAAATTAGTAATGGCGCACCAGGGTACTGTGCACCATTACTAGTTCAAACTAGTAATGGCGCACTGTCCATGGTGTGTCATCACTATGTGAGCCTTACAAAAAATTCACCAAATGCACCCCGTGGACCGCCTTTTCAGATTCAAAAAAATAAAAAAAATGATCGAAATGTCAAAAAAATAAAAGAAACTTAAGATTGCCATGTGATATGTGGTCTAGTTGTTAGCAAAATTTACAAACATGAATTTTCGACTTTTTTGCAGAATCTCTCGAGAATTTTTAAAATGGGCATAACTTTTGCATACGAACTCCGATGAAAAAGTTTTTTATATGAAAAATCATCTACTCGAAAAGTTACATCCAAATTGAACTGGGGGAATCCCGTTCAAGAATTTCAGAATCCCCAAAAACCTAACAGAAAAAAAGAATTAGAAGCACCAGCTAGTGCGAGATCCCCTTTGAATAGGCTGAGGTTGGATCCACCCTTTTTAGGTTCGTCATCATTGTACCGAGGCTTTGGATTATGCAAATGACGATTTTTGGCTTCGTAGTGTGTTGTCAAGAAGTTTGCCGCCCCGTCAGTAATGAAAGCCTCAGCCATCGATGCTTCAATTCTACGTTTATTTTTACATTTTGCTCGTAGCGTCTTCTGCATCCTCTCAGTGGCGTAGCACCAACGATTTTGCACGCCCCCCCCCAATCTTGCCTCGGTTGGGAGATGCAAAATCAAGTGCTGCATTGGATTAAAGAAGCCCGACGGAAAGATCTTCTCTAACTTGCAGATCAACTCCGGCGCCAACTCTTCCATTTATTCTACTGTGCCAAAGTATAGTTCTTTCCGACATAGAACACAAGAAATAGCTCAGCTCTGCCAGTACTAGCCATTCATCCTCAGGGATGAAGCCACGCAACATCACCGGCATTACCCGCTCAATCCATATGTGCCAATCATGACTCTTGAGACCAAATATCTTCAATTTATCAAGACTCGCTCCCCTCTTTAGATTCGCTGCATACCCATCGAGGAACATCAACTGCTGTTGCACCCACAAGATAATTTCCCTCATAGCTGGCCTACAAAGATTGAACCATGCCTTTGACTTCGCCCGTTCTGCTTTCCTTTCGGTTCTTTCATGTTTTGTAATGGCTTATCACATAGCACCTCTAGACTGGGTATATATAAATCAGGATGTATATATTCATCAGTTAATGGAGTTTGCCACTTTTATTACGTCCATGCACCCTAGACGCTAATAGGTAAAGATAGGTCCTAATCCCACCCGAGTATGTGTAGATTGGGTTCGTTTTCCCATACGCTGCTCCGAATCTGAGGCAAAATTTCAGCAGCACCTCCCCGCTATTCTCCTTATACACGTCTCAGCAATAAGCAGAGAGGATATGTACCCAGAGAACAACAGGGAGGCACTGATGAAATTCTGCATCGGATACGGAGCAGACCATATGGGAAAACGAACCCAATCTACACATACTCGGGCTGTCCATGGATAACATTGGACAATACGAAAGAATCACAGTTATAAACATGCAAATACATGCATATTTATAGATGTAACCCTTTCGAACGGGAGACGCATAGTGGTCACACGTACTGATGATTGAAGACACCTATAGGTAGCAAGTTTCATCGGCACGAAGACCGGAACAAAGCAAATGAAGGGTGCACGAGGAGATGTCATTTGTGCTCACCCACGAACGCAGGGCAGAGCTCGTCGAACACTAGACCCTCGCAGCGACGGAAAAACTACACATTTAAATCGAAAGATGAGTAACATAGCAATTTTGTTTTTTTTCCAGGCTGTACTGTTTTGATACTCTTGCATTCTTTACAGGCTGTACTGTTTTGGCAGACTGCTGTTATGTTTGTATT